>JBBBDQ010001703.1:352500-979122 GCA_037127315.1 Ascarosepion bandense | reverse complement strand
TCGAACATATCATGACATAGAATATTATGTTTTTAAAGAATGTCATCCTAAATGTCAGTTGGAATGGAATCACATATTTCATCATTGGATCCAATTGAATACCATCATGATTACTTTTACTCTTGATTTGAATGGAGCCAAACATATCATGACATACAATATTATGTTTTTAAAGAATGTCATCCTAAATGTCAGTTGGAATTGAATCACATATTTCATCATTGGATCCAATAGAATACCATCATGATTACTTTTACTCTTGATTTGAATGGAGCCAAACATATCATGACATACAATATTATGTTTTTAAAGAATGACATCCTAAATGTCAGTTGGAATGGAATCACATATTTCATCATTGGATCCAATAGAATACCATCATGATTACTTTTACTCTTGATTTGAATGGAGCCAAACATATCATGACATAGAATATTATGTTTTTAAAAGAATGTCATCCTAAATGTAAGTTGGAATAGAATCACATATTTCATCATTGGATCCAATTGAATACCATCATGATTACTTTTACTCTTGATTTGAATGGAGCCAAACATATCATGACATAGAATATTGTTTTTAAAGAATGTCATCCTAAATATCAGTTGGAATGGAATCAGATATTTCATCACTGGATACAATACAGCATGATTACTTTTACTCTTGATTTGAATGGAGCCAAACGCATCATGAAATACAATATTATGTTTTTAAAAGAATGTCATCCTAAATATCAGTTGGAATGGAATCACATATTTCATCATTGGATCCAATAGAATACCATCATGATTACTTTTACTCTTGATTTGAATGGAGCCAAACATATCATGACATACAATATTATGTTTTTAAAAAATGTCATCCTAAATGTCAGTTGGAATGGAATCACATATTTCATCATTGGATCCAATAGAATACCATCATGATTACTTTTACTCTTGATTTGAATGGAGTCGAACATATCATGACATACAATATTATGTTTTTAAAGAATGTCATCCTAAATGTCACTTGGAATTGAATCACATATTTCATCATTGGATCCAATAGAATACCATCATGATTACTTTTACTCTTGATTTGAATGGAGCCAAACATATCATGACATACAATATTATGTTTTTAAAGAATGACATCCTAAATGTCAGTTGGAATGGAATCACATATTTCATCATTGGATCCAATAGAATACCATCATGATTACTTTTACTCTTGATTTGAATGGAGTCGAACATATCATGACATACAATATTATGTTTTTGAAGAATGTCATCCTAAATGTCACTTGGAATGGAATCACATATTTCATCATTGGATCCAATAGAATACCATCATGATTACTTTTACTCTTGATTTGAATGGAGCCAAACATATCATGACATAGAATATTATGTTTTTAAAAGAATGTCATCCTAAATGTAAGTTGGAATAGAATCACATATTTCATCATTGGATCCAATAGAATACCATCATGATTACTTTTACTCTTGATTTGAATGGAGCCAAACATATCATGACATAGAATATTGTTTTTAAAGAATGTCATCCTAAATATCAGTTGGAATGGAATCACATATTTCATCATTGGATCCAATAGAATACCATCATGATTAGTTTTACTCTTGATTTGAATGGAGTCGAACATATCATGACATACAATATTATGTTTTTAAAGAATGACATCCTAAATGTCAGTTGGAATGGAATCACATATTTCATCATTGGATCCAATAGAATACCATCATGATTACTTTTACTCTTGATTTGAATGGAGCCAAACATATCATGACATACAATATTATGTTTTTAAAGAATGACATCCTAAATGTCAGTTGGAATGGAATCACATATTTCATCATTGGATCCAATAGAATACCATCATGATTACTTTTACTCTTGATTTGAATGGAGCCAAACATATCATGACAAAGAATATTATGTTTTTAAAAGAATGTCATCCTAAATGTAAGTTGGAATAGAATCACATATTTCATCATTGGATCCAATAGAATACCATCATGATTACTTTTACTCTTGATTTGAATGGAGCCGAACATATCATGACATAGAATATTATGTTTATAAAGAATGTCATCCGAAATGTCAGTTGGAATGGAATCACATATTTCATCATTGGATCCAATAGAATACCAGCATGATTACTTTTACTCTTGATTTGAATGGAGCCAAACATATCATGAAATACAATATTATGTTTTTAAAAGAATGTCATCCTAAATATCAGTTTGAATGGAATCACATATTTCATCATTGGATCCAATAGAATACCATCATGATTACTTTTACTCTTGATTTGAATGGAGCCAAACATATCATGACATACAATATTATGTTTTTAAAAGAATGTCATCCTAAATATCAGTTGGAATGGAATCACATATTTCATCATTGGATCCAATAGAATACCATCATGATTACTTTTACTCTTGATTTGAATGGAGCCAAATATATCATGACATACAATATTATGTTTTTAAAGAATGTCATTCTAAATGTCAGTTGGAATGGAATCGCATATTTCATCATTGGATCCAATAGAATACCATCATGATTACTTTTAATCTTGATTTGAATGGAGCCAAACATATCATGACATACAATATTATGTCTTTAAAGAATGTCATCCTAAATGTCAGTTGGAATGGAATCACATATTTCATCATTGGATCCAATAGAATACCATCATGATTACTTTTACTCTTGATTTGAATGGAGCCAAACATATCATGACATACAATATTATGTTTTTAAAGAATGACATCCTAAATGTCAGTTGGAATGGAATCACATATTTCATGATTGGATCCAATAGAATACCATCATGATTACTTTTACTCTTGATTTGAATGGAGCCGAACATATCATGACATAGAATATTATGTTTTTAAAGAATGTCATCTTAAATGTCAGTTGGAATGGAATCACATATTTCATCATTGGATCCAATAGAATACCATCATGATTACTTTTACTCTTGATTTGAATGGAGTTGAACATATCATGACATACAATATTATGTTTTTAAAGAATGTCATCCTAAATGTCAGTTGGAATGGAATCATATATTTCATCATTGGATCCAATAGAATACCATCATGATTACTTTTACTCTTGATTTGAATGGAGCCAAACATATCATGACATAGAATATTATGTTTTTAAAAGAATGTCATCCTAAATGTAAGTTGGAATAGAATCACATATTTCATCATTGGATCCAATAGAATACCATCATGATTACTTTTACTCTTGATTTGAATGGAGCCGAACATATCATGACATAGAATATTATGTTTTTAAAGAATGTCATCCGAAATGTCAGTTGGAATTGAATCACATATTTCATCATTGGATCCAATAGAATACCATCATGATTACGTTTACTCTTGATTTGAATGGAGCCAAACATATCATGACATACAATATTATGTTTTTAAAGAATGACATCCTAAATGTCAGTTGGAATGGAATCACATATTTCATCATTGGATCCAATAGAATACCATCATGATTACTTTTACTCTTGATTTGAATGGAGTCGAACATATCATGACATACAATATTATGTTTTTAAAGAATGTCATCCTAAAAATGTCAGTTGGAATGGAATCACATATTTCATCATTGGATCCAATAGAATACCATCATGATTACTTTTACTCTTGATTTGAATGGAGCCAAACATATCATGACATACAATATTATGTTTTTAAAAGAATGTCATCCTAAATATCAGTTGGAATGGAATCACATATTTCATCATTGGATCCAATAGAATACCATCATGATTACTTTTACTCTTGATTTGAATGGAGCCAAACATATCATGACATACAATATTATGTTTTTAAAAAATGTCATCCTAAATGTCAGTTGGAATGGAATCACATATTTCATCATTGGATCCAATAGAATACCATCATGATTACTTTTACTCTTGATTTGAATGGAGCCAAACATATCATGACATACAATATTATGTTTTTAAAAGAATGTCATCCTAAATGTCAGTTGGAATTGAATCACATATTTCATCATTGGATCCAATAGAATACCATCATGATTACTTTTACTCTTGATTTGAATGGAGCCAAACATATCATGACATACAATATTATGTTTTTAAAAAATGTCATCCTAAATGTCAGTTGGAATTGAATCACATATTTCATCATTGGATCCAATAGAATACCATCATGATTACTTTTACTCTTGATTTGAATGGAGCCAAACATATCATGCCATACAATATTATGTTTTTAAAGAATGTCATCCTAAATGTCAGTTGGAATGGAGTCACATATTTCATCATTGGATCCAATAGAATACCATCATGATTACTTTTACTCTTGATTTGAATGGAGCCAAACATATCATGACATACAATATTATGTTTTTAAAGAATGTCATCCTAAATGTCAGTTGGAATGGAATCACATATTTCATCATTGGATCCAATAGAATACCATCATGATTACTTTTACTCTTGATTTGAATGGAGCCAAACATATCATGACAAAGAATATTATGTTTTTAAAAGAATGTCATCCTAAATGTAAGTTGGAATAGAATCACATATTTCATCATTGGATCCAATAGAATACCATCATGATTACTTTTACTCTTGATTTGAATGGAGCCGAACATATCATGACATAGAATATTATGTTTATAAAGAATGTCATCCGAAATGTCAGTTGGAATGGAATCACATATTTCATCATTGGATCCAATAGAATACCAGCATGATTACTTTTACTCTTGATTTGAATGGAGCCAAACATATCATGAAATACAATATTATGTTTTTAAAAGAATGTCATCCTAAATATCAGTTTGAATGGAATCACATATTTCATCATTGGATCCAATAGAATACCATCATGATTACTTTTACTCTTGATTTGAATGGAGCCGAACATATCATGACATACAATATTATGTTTTTAAACAATGTCATCCTAAATGTCAGTTGGAATGGAATCACATATTTCATCATTGGATCCAATATCATTATCCAAGAGATTGTGAGCCTCATGGCATTCAATGTTGTGTGGAAAGAAATCAGGCAATTTACCATTGGATCCATTATATTCTAAGAGAATATCATCTTCATTGTTTTCTGTGTTGCTTGGATAATTCATAATTGAATCTAGTATCAGGATCCAAGAGAATATTCTCATCATTAGTTTCACTCTTGCTTGGGAAGGAATCAAGCAATTCATTACTGGATTCAAGATTTATGATCCAAGAGAATATCATCCTCATTGTTTTCTGTTTTGCTTGGAAATGAATCAATCAAGTAACTTATCATTGGATTCAATAATATAATCCAAGAGAATGTCATCTTCATTGCTTTTCAAAGCTTTTGAGAAAGATTGCAACAATTTATCATTAGATCCATGAGAATTATCCAAAAGAATATTATCATTATTGCTTTTACTCTTGCTTTGAAAAAAGTCTAGCATTTCATCACTGGATCCAATATTATGATCCTAAAGAATATTATCATAATTTCTTTAAATGTCTCTTGGATATGGAGTCACATATTTCATCATTAGATCCAATATTATCCGAGAGAATGTCATCATTATTGTTTTTACTATTACTTGGAAAGAAATCAAACATTTAGTCATTGGATCCAATATTTTGATACAAGAGAATGCCATCCTCATTGCTTTTGGGAAAACTTGGAAAAGAATGTAACATTTCATCTTTGGATACAACATTATGTTCTACAAGTATATCATTCTCATTGCTTTCACTATTTGTTTGGAAAGAAATCAGAAATTTCATCATTGGATCCAGTATTAAGCTCAATGTAAATGTCATCTTCATTACTTTCAGTTTTACTTGGAAAAGTATCAGACATTTTATTGGATGCAATATTAATTTCAAATAGACTGTCATCCTTTCACCTATCAGTTTGTGTGACCACAGCCCCTTTTCTTAAATGTATGAATCATGACATCAAACCCAAAAGTGTATCCAAAATGGCTGACTGACACTCATTACACACACACACACACTTATTCAAATTGTTTGTCTTTCATGTCATTGAATCCTTGTACAACAATTGACTTTCTTTCTACTTTTCTTTCTACTTTTTCTTCATTTTTTTCTTTTCTCTTTCTTTTCTTTTCCCTGATTTTTATTTTTTGTTTCTTTTCCTTCTTTCTTTATTTTCATCATGTTATGATTATCTTTTTGTATATACTGTATTTTTTCACAAAACAAGCGTGTTTTCTTCATGTTGAAAGACACTTGAAGCATTTAATTGATCAACCAACCATTTCCACTTTCTCTGATTCTTTTTTCATGTTTTAAAGCCTTGCACCCATTCTTTCTGGTTCCATTTTCTGAAATGTTTTTTAAGACTTCTTATTCAACTACTTTTTTATCTTATTGTTCTTCTTTGAATTTGTTTTCCATTTTCTTCATATAAGACGGAAATGTGTCAGTGTTTGGTTTTGTTCTGTATTTTTTATTTTTTCCTCTTTTCTTTTCAAATTTACCATAATACAGTTGTTTCTTTGAGTTTTTCTTTCTTTTTCTTTTTTCTCTTTCTTTTCTTTTCTTTCCTCTTTTCTTTTTTTCCTTTTTCTTTTGTCTTTCAGTTTCTTTTTTCTTCATTTTCTTTTATCTGTTTTTCCTTCCTTTTTATTATTTCCTTTGTTTTCTTTTTCTTTTCAGTTCCTTTTCTTTCTTGTTTCTTGTCTTTCTTTTCTTTTCTTCCTCTTCTTTGAGATTATCTTTTTCTCACATCACTTCTTTCTTCAGCTCTTTTTCTATTTTCTTTCTTTCTTTTTCTTCCAGTTTTTTTTTGCTTTCAGTTTATTTTTTGCTCCTTTTTCTTCTTTCTATATCTTCTCTTTCCCTTTTATAATCCTTTAGTTTCTTTTCTTAAAGAAAACTTTAATGAAAACTTTCAATTTTTAATTGGTTCTCTCTCTTTTTCTTTTTCTTTTTTCTTTGATTTTCCTTTGTCTTTCTATCTTTTTTAGTTTTTTTCACTGCTTTCTACTTTTATTTTCTTTATCTCTTTCTTCTCATCTCATCTGATGTTTTTATCTTTTATTCCTTTTGCAGTTTTTCTCCTCAACCTATTACCTTCAAATCATTTTGAAGAAGAGCATCATTTTTTCTATTCTTTGTTCTCATTACCCAAAGCATTTCCGATGTCATCTTCAAAAGAATTTCTTTTGTACAAGAGAAAATTTTGCATTGTCTTTTCTGTCAATTGAGTTTTGAATTTAATTCCCAATTTATATTTCTTCTATTTTATATTTGTCCAGTTTATTCTTTTTTTCTTTCCTTTTTTCTTTCTTTTCTTTTCATTCAAAGTATTTTTCTTTCTTCTTTCAATCTTCTTCCACATTTTCTTCTTTGTATTTTATTCCTCACTTTTTTCTTTCTCCTCCATTTATTTTTCATCATCTTCATTTTCTTCCTTCTCTTGAATCATCTTTTTCAGTTTTGTCTGTTTTGTAACTCAGAAATGGTTTCTGAATAAGAAATAACCAAAACAAAGGTTAGAAAATAAAATAGTAATCTTTGTAACATCAACAAAATACAATACTCGCCAGCAGTGTGAAGTAGATAACAACTGCTAGGGGTGAACTGCTAGACAACTCCTCTGCTAGACAACCCCTAGACAATTGCTAAATAACCCCCTCTTACAATAGTGTTAGAGCACTCTCCACCTTTCCACCAAAATGGACTATTCGAATCACAGTATAAAATAGTAGTGATCATACCTCGAGGAAGGAAGTTGAGTGATCGAGTCAGTCGGGTATTTCCGGTATTGCACTGGAAGTGTTCTACTAGTCAATCTATCATGTCTCTACGATGATACTGTATACTAATTACCTTGTTCTGAATTCTACTAATCCTCACCTCTTGTCAATACTTCTCTTTTCCTGTCAATACACCTACTTTTATACTATTACGTTGTTTTGTATTATTTCAGATAATTCTGTGACCCGACGTAACAAATAGTATCCAATGTATTTATAAAAATTGGGACAAACCCATTAATGTTCATATATAACAGTCTATTTCATTCTTTCTTCTGTTTTATTCTTTATTTTTCATCATTCTAAATCCTCCCCACTACATCCTTCTTTTTGTAATGCTTTTTTGTTCTACTTTTCCTCTTTTTCTCTTATTCTTTGCTTGGAAAAATAAGATATTTGATGCATATATATAACTTTATAAAATATGTGTCTGACATGACACTTTATCAGAAAACAATCAGAGTAAAAAATAAACAAAATGGAGGACAGTGATTTTATAAAAGTGTAACTTTATCATTATAATAAAAGCACAAGACTAAATCACACTTACATAAAATTATTGTTTACTTAACTTAAACATTTGCCAATATTTAGAAACATATTAACATTAATTAGAAACACTAAATCATTATAATACCATTGAATGTGCCTTTATTTGTAATGAACTTGTAAAATTGTTCACGATTATTGGCAAATTAAAGGTAAACATTCAGGTTTGTTGGAAGCTTTTTTTTGTAAATTTTTATCATAGTTTAGCAAGATATGCCTTGGATGCTAACTTTTATTGATGAGGTTGTGTATGCTATTTCATAAATTGATCATCAATTTCTAATAAGTAAAACTTCTACTTCCAATCACTTCTACTTCCAATTATAGGGTTGTTTTAAATTTATCTTAATATCAATTGTGCACCACTCAGCTATCTCATAGGTTGGAATTTTTTATTTCCCCATTGTCTGTTAACAGGTGGTGTAAGTTTAGAAGTGCAGGTATTGTATTAGATTGTCACTCAGAATTGTTAATTTTATTGTTGAGTTCCAATTACTGTTGGGTTCATTATACTCATTGACATGCAAATATCATTGGGAAAGATATTAATCCACTTTCTGTCACACTAAAACAATTATCATCTCCTAAAAAAATATTTTAAAATATTTACAATATAAAATATTAAAATATTTTCTGGCTTTAAATAACCTACAAAGAGTTAGTAAATCATAAAAAACAAATCAATCAATCAATCCATTGTACATTAAGAGAAAGAATATTTTTGCAGAATTCAAATTCAGATGTTTTTTACTCTGGTTTCACAATTTTTCTCACTTTCTTCATAAATGTTTGGCAACTTAAATGCTCGGCTTAAGGATTTGTCCAATGCATATGCTGGTACTCTGGTTGATTAGACTTAATTTAAATATTGGTGCAAACCTTTTTCTGTAGTCATTTTTTTACATCATAATAAATCTTTGACTCTAACTCAACCCAATAAAAGTGTCGGGTGTCAGTTATAGATTACTCAGTTTGGTTTCATATGACTACAATTTTATGTTTTCCTTCTTTTTTTTTTAATCATTCCACCCCAAGCAAAGCAGTAAACCCTCTAAAGCTCAAACAGTTACTTTATCTGAAAAAATAAAAAAATGTGAAACATTATTAAACAGCAAGAACAATAAAAAAATGTTTAATCAAGACGGCAACAGATAATAATTGACATTTCATTTAAATTTTTAAAGAACAAAATTAACCAGAATGCATGAAGATAGAAGCGAGTTCCAAAAGCTAGAAGTTCAAGAGAAACAATTCTGAGCACAGAACTTACAGCTACGTCTAGCCAATTTGACTGTAAATAGATGAGACCTTGTTGTCACTCTATTCAATCAGTTAAGTGACATACACTACCAGCCAGAATTATTAGGCCACCCCAGTTTTTTAAAAAGAAATACTGTATTTCAGACTATTTTTAAGTGGATAATTCTAAATGAAAATAGAATGGGTCTTTTGTTATTATTAATTTGCAAAATTTTACAAGGCAAGGAAGCAAAGATGAACTCATCTGAATCACACTAAATTTTCATCATTCTTTCATAAATGAAACTGCAATATAGGTAATTATTAAATATTTATAAATTCATTTGATGCACGTGTTATTTTGCAGTATTAAGAAAAGAACCATTCTATTTTCATTTACAGTTATTTACTTGGCAATAAATACTAAAAGGTAGTATGAAATACATCATTTTTTAAAACACTGGAGTGACCTAATAATTATGGCCAGTAGTGTATGTGATAATTGCTTAGGCGTTAATGTCTCAAGAGACATGACTGGGAAGAAGATATTCCCACAGGAGGCTGCCATTGTTTTCTGAAGTAGACTAGTTGCCAGCAAAGTTATAGAATCCAATCTGTCATGTTATTTAATCCATAGCAAGAGGGAAAAGCAGCATATTAATACCATTCCCAAGACTATTTGTGCATAAGTGAATGCAACAAATTCAACTGGAATTTGAACTCGGGTCTCTGATTTCTCGTTCCAAGCTGATATCTACTATACCACAATGCTCATACTGCACTTAAATTCACAAAGTTTACGTACCATAGAGGAAAGTTTATCAGAACAATTACGATGAAAGTATTTATAGAAAAGGAAGCTATGCCAGAGTGGTGGGAAAGTGAGTGAAGCCAAGATGCCAGGTTAAGACCAATAATATTGTAGATTCTTCTTTGGATTTTATCAAGAATCTATAAATATGTAACAGGAGCATCAGACTATATGTGGCTGCAATATTCAAAGCATCTAAAATAGATTCTATAGAGACAAATTGCAAAAACAAATTTTTTTATGTTTGATTTTATTGATGGTAGGATCTGTGCAGCACAAGTTGGCATTAGGGCTGTCTGTGTTGCTGCTGTCTGTACTGGAATTCTTTATGAAAAATTGTGTGAAAGACTGATTGACTTTTGCCAACTAAGGATAAATTTATATCCTCATTGGGTGTTTGTAGTTTGTTAACTTGTGTACTGTTGCGACAAATTATTAATATTTGTGCTGATAAATTGTACTATAGTCAATAGTTCATCCTCCCCCATGTATTCCTGAGGTTACTATTATACACAATGATGGAGTTTGCCATTATGTTTGTGAAATTTCTCTTTAATAAAGCCATATGTTGTGGTGTTATGGATATTAGCTTAGAATGAAAAATTGGAGAGCCGAATTCAAATTCATTTTATTCCCTTATGCACAAATACCCAGGGGAAAAATATTAATCTATCTCTTCTCCATCCAGCTATGTGTTGAACTGCAGGAAAGATTGGGTTCTATACCCTTGGTTGGTAACCAGTCTACCACTGAAAGTAATGGCAACCTTCTAAGGGAAAATCTTCTGTCTAGTCAATAATTATTGGTCAAATGTGTATCACATACGGTAACTGGCTGAAATATGAAAATAAATAGGACTGATAATGATTAATATTATATTATAGTCATACAGTATGGTGACCAGTATGGTTTTGATGTGATTGTGATAATGAATTAATATCTACCATCCGCCCGTGCATTGAATATTGCTGCCATATCTGGTTGGGTGCTTCTGCTATCCACCTCGATGTCCTCGACCAAATCCAACGAAGAATCTGTAATATGATAGATCTTGACTTAGCAGCTAGGATACAGTTGTTTTCTTACTAATGCAGTGTGGCTTCCCTGTGTTTCTTCTACAAATACTTTCACATCTTCTGCTCTAATGAACTGGTACCCCCTATATATGAATTTTCTCGAGCATCTAGGTCCCACCCCATGACTGTGAAACTGATAAATTGTAAACGCAAATTCTATTCCAGAAGCTTCTTTTCTTGCACTTCTTGCCTGTGGAATTCCCTTCCACATACTTGCTTTCCTGATGGCTATAATCTCCAAGAATTTAAATATAAAGTCAAAAGTCATTTTCTGTCTCAGTAACTTACATTCTCTCTCTCATTCTTTTTTCTCCGTCCACCCAACTCTCATCAGTATTCTCTTCCTTCTCATACTCTCAATTTGACACCCTCTTTAACCTGTCACTCTTTCTCATAACATTTTTCCTATATAAACCACTGCACAACAGTGGCAGTAAAATGACTTGCCTGGGGCCACACGATTATATATATATATATATATATATAAAAATCCAAGTTTGTACAAACTATACCATTATTTTTATTGTTGACTGTATTAGTTTACAAATTTTTGTTCGGGTGAATGTTCTTCACTTTATGTGCCTTTTGGTGTTGAGATTATAAAGAGATTTATATAAATACTTGGTTTTATGTGTGTGTCTGGTGTAACATAGTAGTTGGTTGTCGTTGGAATGTGTTAGGTTATAATTTGTTGTGATATTTAGGTGCATGGATTACATTTTTGAATTAATACTTGGTTTTCTGTATATCTTTTTATTGTGTGGATATTCAACATGTCTTCCTTTTGGGTTGGTTGACATTCATGGAATCTCCGACAACTGAAGCAAAGCTTCACACAAACATATGCATGTGGGCTAAGGTTGAGGCAACAAAGAAAGAATATGAAGGAGACAGTATTCACGTGTTTCTTGTTTTTATCTCTTAGTAACGCCTACGCATTTTGCTTTGATTTTGGCAGGAGTGTTAGTGATTAGTTGACTTCTGCATGACGTCAGCTGACCAAGTAAGCTATGTCCAAGTTATAGAAAAGAAGAAAAGGATATATGCGTAGAGAAAAAAAAAGAGAGCGAGATTTTTTCTGTTATTCTATTCAGAAAGAGTATGTTTCAATACGTTTTTACTACTATCGTCACAGTATCTTTGTTGGGTTTTTTTTCAGAACTACTTGTTCAAATTGAATGATTCAGGTTTCATGTTAGATGTGGGAATGACACCTTTTGCTTGGTTGAAAATGAGTTTGTGGCTGGAATTTTCCATGAAGCACCTAATACTAATATATCACACTCGGCATTGCATTTAATATGTGAAAGGGAGAACAATGGAGTTCTTCCTTTTCTTAACATCATGTTACGCAGATCAAATATAAGATTTCTTACAACAATGTACTGGAAAACAATCTTCCAGATTTTTATATCTGGTGAGATTCTTTTTGTTCTAAACAACTGAAAATCATTTTGATTGAAACCTTGGTTCATCAAGCCTTAGTCATATTTTCAGAAACCAGATTAGATTCTGAAATTTAATTTTTTAGCAAAGCCCTGAGTGACTTTGGTTATTGTGGAGTCCAAAACTAGAAAAAAGTACAAAGATTTCATAAACCTATGCCAATCGGTTCCCAGAAATGTTCTATTTATTACCTTGGATTGGTAAGAGATTTGAATTTCAGTTGGTATATGATGTTGTTATTTTTCTGAAAACCCATGTATTGTTTTTGGAACCCGACCCATGCTGAGATCAGTCTGTAAGGATTTCTTAGGTACTATTCATATTAGTTCAGTTATTTATGAATTCAGATATCAATGCAATGCTGATTTTGTAGGTACAACAAGTCAAAGATTTGAAGCACAGATCATTAAAACATACCAGCCAATATCTACAAGAAAAAGATAGACAATTTACATTGATTTGTAAATGTATCAGGTTCAGCAATAACTGAAAATTTAAAAAAAACCAAGAAACATGCCAGAAGTGTGAAATGTTAATGACTTGTATTTGTTTTATATTACCACAGTCTTTAAGGAATAGCTTGCAAAAGATGGTACCACATGAGTTCTTTTTATGAGTTTTCATTTGATTTTGATGGTAATGTTATTTACTTTTTGTTCCATTTGTATTTTGATAATGTCATTCCACATGTACTTTTTAAACGTCAAAGTCAGCATGACTCAGCTCAGCTAAGTAACAAACTTCTCCATATTAATCCTTTATATATCACAGATATTTTCTGTTTTGTGAAACCATTTGTAAAGGTGAATATATTCTAAATATCCATTCTATAAATAGATCTAACAGATGATGAAAAATGGATTGCTTATAACAATGAGGAACATAAAAAACAGTGGATTGACAAGGGTACATTTTCACAGTCGGCAGTCAAGTGCCATATGTGATACATGCTTTGCGCGGTCATGTCTTGAAAGAGACATGACTGACTGGGCAGATTATCCCGTAGTAGGTTGCCATTGCTTTCTGCGGTAGACTGGTTGCCAGCCAAGGCTACAGAACCCAATCTGTTCTATTATTTAATCCATAACTGGAGGGAAGAAATGGATTAATACCTTTCCCAAGGGTATATGTGTGTAAGTAAATGCAAAGAATTCAACTGGAATTTGAACTTGGCTCCCTGATTTGTCATTCCAAGTCAATATCCACTGCACCACAATGCACATCTGCTCCAAAATTTGCCCTCTATGGAAGAATGGTAAAGTTGTGCATGTGATGCATTCATCAAGATATTCATTTAGAATTCTTTAAATGTAATAAAATATTAAATGAATATTTAAATATCTAGCAGCTGCAATGTGTCTGTAAAAGTTTAAACTCTTCCCCCCGCCCGTGCCCAATCAAATGGGGGAAAGTGTTGTTCGTCACAACGCAAGACTGCATACAGGCAAGGGTTACACGGGAAAAATTCTTGTTCTTGGTGAGTTTGCTCTATTCCACTTACCATTTTCTTCTTTTCAGGACTTAAGTGATCATGTTTCTCCACCGCTTCCTGTATTTTTTAGCACTTAATAAGTTTTGTCTTTTTGTTATTTCTCCTAAACCCTTTTCTGCCATCCACTTGTTCAAGCTCATCAAGTATATTACATGTTATGCTCCTCTGTTGCTCAATCTATCACATGAGTATCAGGTTTGCCAAGCCCGCCTTCCTTTTACATACTTCACAAACTTCAACTGTTTCTTCCAGATATTAAGTATAAGCTTACTTTTTGTTTCCATTTTCTCTAAAGCCTTGTTATTGCTCACATGTTTAGTCCATGGTATCCTCAGCATCTTTCTGTAGAACCACATTTCCGTTGCTTTGAGTCTCTTCTTCATTTGTGAGCAGATTATCCAACATTCACTTCCATACAGGAGAATAAATGTTCGTCCCAATGCATCTTTGACTCTCAGTGTCACACTGTTAGAACACTTTCCAGATATTGAAATTTCTGTACTTGCTTCATTTTAATATCCCTGACCTGTAAATTGGATTTTGGGTTCATTGTTTTGTTGATAAGCAAGCATTCTGTGTCCTTGTAATTTGCACTTAGTCCTTTCTTCTTACTTTTCTTTGCTATCTCCTGCAGAAGCTTTTGTAGTTTCTTTTCTGTGTCTGTTATTCGCCTCATGTCATTATTACCTTTTCTTGATCACTGAAAAATTCTTTTGATAAGGAAAATTTTTTTCTAATGCAAACTTGATTTCACTGTCAGTCAAAAGTTTTTCACATCAAAACCTGCAGTATTTTGCTCAAAAGATATCAGTGATTTTCCTAATAAGTAACAACAAGTCATTAGAAATATTGCAGATATAATTAAATAAAATGTAATGGTATTTTTTTTTTTGAAGAATAAAGTTGCTGAACATAAACAGAAATTATTTAAGACTTTACCTTATAGTATCTCGCTTGACCACCGAAGTTAAGCAACGTTGAGCCTGGTCAGTACTTAGATGGGTGACTGCTTGGGAATACCAGCTGCTGTAAGCATTTGTGACGGATGTGCGTTGTGGTGCAGTGGATATCGGCTCGGAAAGAGAAATCGGTGAGGCGAGGTCGAATTCCAGTTGAATACCCTGCACTCACTTAAGCACTAGTACACTTAAGAAAGGTATTAATCTGTCCCTTCTCTCCAGTTATGGGTTAAATAACAGGGTAGGACTTGGGGACCCTGCCCTTAAAAACAAATCCCAATGAATCTTGATACTCGAAAAGAAAAAATGTATTACTGGACACAAAACTTATATAAAAACAACAATAAATTGTTGAAAGAAAAAGGTATTATCAGTAATAAATAAATAAATCAAATTTAGTTGGCAATAAATGACCCGCTGAGGTTGATATGCCATAAAAACAAAACCAACCAATATATAGTATTATTGTGGTACAATGGATATCAATTCAGAATGAGAAATCAGAGAGCCAAGTTCAAATTCCAGTTGAATTCTTTGCATTCACTTACGTGCAAATACTCTTGGGAATTGTATAAATCAGTCACTTTTCTTTCCAGCTATAGGTTGAATAGCAGGACAGATTGGATTTTGTAGCCTTAGTTGGCAACCAGTCTACTGCAGAAAGAAATAGCAATCAACTGTGAAAAAATTTTCTGCCTAGTAAGGTTAAAAGAGACCTGATCACTCTAACGTGTATCATGTATAGCAATTAACTAACTGATATTTACTTCATGTATAGTACAATCTCCGAATTTTTGGTTTGAATTTTAACCTTATCAGAAAAATTTACCTGTGTATAGTGATTTTTAACCTATTCAAAAAATTTCCTTCCCCTTAGTTTTTGTGTAAAAGAAACTGATCATAAAATCTTAAAGTATACTAAAATATATACCATAAAATATATACCATAATTATTAATATAAATTGCTTTTAATCTTCTCCAGAATAGAATATTAAAGATAAAAGTTTCATTCTTGTTAATAATGAATTGGACATTAAATATTTTTGAGTTTCCATTAATAGACATTGTTTTTCTCCTTCAACTTGAAAAATGTGAAACTTTTGCTTGATTAAAGATATACGGAAAACTTTTCCAACTTCATTAGTGAAATTTCCATCAAAGAATCAGATAACGAGTACAGCAATCAACAGCATTAATTCCTGGCTGAAATGGATTGTATTTAGGAAAACATCCAAAAGAATTTGCTTTTTCAAATTAGACAATCATCAGCATCTAGAGAATTTTTTTTTCTATGAAAACAAAAACTTTCCAAAAAGATTCAACTGGAGAATTTAACGACCGCCTCAACAGAAATATCTTCTTTTTTTATTTTGATATCAAATAAATGGATAAATCAGCCTCAGTGTTGATTTTCTTTGTTATTAAAATCAGCTAATTTGAACTCAAGATACTTTTAAGTGATATTCTACCTTCAGGCTGGGATGAAAATGTAGTATCTATCCTCCTCCTTTAAGTGATATTCTACCTTCAGGCTGGGATGAAAATGTAGTATCTATCCTCCTCCTTTAAGTGATATTCTACCTCCAGGCTGGGATGAAAATGTAGTATCTATCCTCCTCCTTTAAGTGATATTCTACCTCTAGGCTGGGATGAAAATGTAGTATCTATGCTCCTCCTTTAAGTGATATTCTACCTTCAGGCTGGGATGAAAATGTAGTATCTATCCTCCTCTTCATTTAGTTTTGAAGGATGCCTGCTCACAGGGACTCTGAGCCTAAAGCAACATTATCAGGCATTAACAATAGATACCAATTTCAGCTTATCACTGTCCTTAATCTACATGTACATGGACACCCATCATTAAACAGATATTGTGTCACATCCCGGAGGGGTGGATAAACAGAGAAAAGAATAGTGTAAGAAATACTCTTAACACTGAGTATATATAAATCGAGATTTATTATATGTTAGTACAATAAACCAAATACATGTACACAAATAACACTTATGAAGGCACTGTCTTTGTATAGGACGTATGTGTCCGTTGTGAGAAGAAAGCTTCCATCACTCCCATGTAATGATGTAGAGTCTAGTATAGTCAGTCGCTCGCTCGCTCGCTTTCTTCTTCTGACACTCTACTACTGTTTGTTCCAGTCTCGGTCTTTTATGACCCGGGCCATACTCATCGCGGGTTTGGACCAGGATATTCCTCTACAACAATATCTCTCCAGAACACTTTGTTAATAACTTACAATCATACGAAGGGTATGAGAATGGTTCACCGCAGTGTACGTGGCACTTCATATCTGTGAAGGTCAAAATTGGTGGAACTAAGGAATGTAATTCATATGAACACTTTCCATGGAAATAGGTTGTTGTACAAGCAGTAAGTGGTAAAAGTCGTCGTGCATGAGAATATGTGGGAAAGACAACCGGTAACCTAAGACTCGAACAGGTTAACATTGTCGTGGTCGAGAAAACAAATTCTTTGAAATCAGTTCCATAAAGTCGCAGTTTGTGGAAAGAAACTTTTCTATTGGAACTTCCTCTTTACTAATGGAATATGAAGGGAATGAATGTGGTTTACCACAGTGTATGTGAAATTGCTCAGCTTTTTGTCAGAACATTTTCCATGGAAATAGCGATAAAATAGCGAGAGACTCGCAACGGTTCGTCTGTGAAAAAGGGATTTGTTGTATCCCGGAGGGGTGGATAAACAGAGAAAAGAATAGTGTAAGAAATACTCTTAACACTGAGTATATATAAATAGAGATTTATTATATGTTAGTACAATAAACCAAATACATGTACACAAATAACACTTATGAAGGCACGTCTTTGTATAGGACGTATGCGTCCGTTGTGAGAAGAAAGCTTCCGTCACTCCCATGTAATGACGTAGAGTCTAGTATCATTAGTCGCTTGCTTGCTTTCCTCTTCTAACACTCTACTACTGTTTGATTCTTGTCGCAGTCTTTTATGACCCGGGCCATACCCATTGCGAAGTAGGACCAGGATATTCCTCTACAACAATATTTCTCCAGAGCACATTGTTTGTTAAATAGCAGTGTAATATTATAGGAATAAATTCTATATATATTTTTCAACCAATAAAATCCCATCTGAATGTTTTGTTTGATAAACAATCATTACAAGGTAAAATACTGTCAAAATATTTGCAGATGTAGTTGTCGACCTACCACATGTTATTTTGGGACCATTTATAAAATAACAATAACTCCTTTTATCATTCCTGCAAATTTGAGAAAAAGATTTTCCCATGCCTGTGTGAGGTTACTTTCTTACCAATGAAAATGTTGTATTCAAAACATTTACAGTTCTACGTGAAATTACATTTGAAATCCATTTACAGATATACAAAGAGAAGCCTTTTGCTTCTCAAAGCTCAAAACAATTTCAGAGGCTAGTTTGATTTACATGTGCATACACACACTCAAACACACAATAAAAGAGAGACAGACAGCACTTGTCAACTAAGGCCTTGTCCATGCACACAATAAAAGGGATTAACCAGTAGCTACCTTCTAAGCCTTTGTCTATGAACTCACAAACACATCATAAAGTAAGTCCATTCACAGATTTCACAATGTACTACAAACACTTAATTAGTTTATAAAATTATTTTGCTCTTGTATATTTCTGAAAAGAATCTATAAATGTTATTTCAATTAATGTTCTGCTTCCATTTTTCCTTCAGAAAATAACCTTTTTCATATTTCATTTCAAAGATGTGCTGTTGTTGTTGTTGTTAAATATTTGGAATCCCAACACTCAGCAACAAACACCTCAACAGTATTTGTTCACTCTACCTGAATGAAGCCTAGTTCCAGGAATTCCCATACTGCATCAACATCTTCTCCACTACATTAGAGAGGCAGAATGGATAACAACATTAGCATGTCAGTGGTTATTGGAACAGGGTAGTTTTGTTTTCGTCTAATATGTTTGCATGTTGGCAACTCATTACCTTGTGTGATAATAAATACTGAGAAAAACAAATTTATGTTTTTCTCAGTAATTACTAAATCCAAAAAAATAGTTGATTAAAAAATAATTGCCACTCATCGATATAATAACCATTAATTTTGTCTCTCAGAATAGTCAAAATTGCTAGAAAATTGAATCTCTGTTTTCATTTAAAATCTGGATTTCTGCTTTTTATAAAAGTCTGAAGGTTGCTTTTCATAGAAACTTAAACTTCTGTATTTATAGAAATCAGAATGTTAGCTTTTATAGAATTGGGATTTTTTTGCTTTTTATAGAAATCAGAATGTTACCTTTTATAGAATTGGGATTTTTTTGCTTTTTATAGAAATCAGAATGTTACCTTTTATAGAAATATGAATTTTTACTTTTGATAGTGTTATATTCCGGGAGGGGATAAACAGAGAAAGAAGAGTGCAAGAAATAACTCTTAACACTGAGGATATATAAATAGAGATTTGTTATACCTCAGTACAATAAACCAAATACAAGTACACCAACGAATAGTTAATGCGAATAACAATTAAGAAGGCAATATCTCTGTATAGGATGTATGCATCCGACTTGAGAATAAGGCTTCCGTCAAGTGACATCTAACTCTCGCCTAAGGCCAATGGCTCTCGACTTTTCTCGTATAATGACAAATAAGCTTGATCACTCCTGTGTAATGATGAAGACTCTCATATAGTCATGGACACTCTTGATCACTCTGTAGTTCATTCCCGTCTAGGTCTTTTATAACCCAGGCCATACCCATTCCTGGGTAAGACAGGATATTCCTCCACAACAGATAGAAATATGAAATTTTCCTTTAATAGAAATCTGAATGTTTGCATGTGGGTTCTCTGGATTCAGCTGATGCCTCAGACCTTCTGGGATTATTTATTCTTTATAATTTAACTGCTTATGACTATGTGGCTACAGGTAGTATAGGTCTCTACAGAGATGATGGAATACTGATGGTTAAAGATTCTACTAAGTTTAGAGTAGATCTTATTAGGAAAATATTACACAGGGAATTAAAAAGTTTAGGCCTTAAAGTAACCACCAACATTAAGCAGGTATACATTTTAGATATTACTCTGGACCTTAACAATAATTTTTTCCAACTTTATGTGAAGATTAACTCCAACACATTTTGCATAAATCCTAATTCTAACCCTCCCCTGTCAGTCATTAAGTATATACCATCTTCTATTGAATCTAAATTCAGCAATAATTCATCTAGAAAAGTAATTTTTGATCAGCATAGCAAATTTTATAATACTGCCCTTAGAAACAGCAGTTATAGGGGTACTGATATCAAATTCAGAAATTCTATTAGCAATGATAATAATAAAAAAAGATCTAGAAAAATTATCTGGTTTACTTCTCCTTATAATATAATATGATGGCTAAAACTAAATTGGGACAAAAATTCTTAAACCTGATTAGCAAACACTTTTCCAAAACTAATCTTCTAAGTGAAATATTCAATATAAATACTCTCAAGTTAAGCTATTGTTGCACGGATAATTTAGAAAAAATGCACGCACTATCTTTCAACAATAGTTTCTATAAAACAGCACTTCGTTATCCAAGTACTTTTGGTCTTTAAAAGAAAAAAAAACAAAACACCTACTGTTAAATAGAAAATTTTAACAAAAGCTCGAACTCGTAATTCTCTCCATGCACTTTGCGACCTTTGTTTAAATTAAAAGTTAGAAATTATCAAATTTAGGGACAAGGTTAAACTGTTAAACCAAAGAAATGAATTTACTGTTCGTTGTAAACATAGTTCAGTATTTACATTATAATAATGATTGTAATATTAAGAATTTATGTATAACCTTTTTAACTGTTGTCATTTGTTATTTTTCTTTATTTGATGGATAATTTTATTTGATTTGGATGTTCTAGTTAATTCTTGCTGGGTATTTCATTCAGCACATATTATCATATTAATTTTTTCAATCTAACATTGATCGTCAAGTTATATAGTTCTGAGGTATTTTATCTAACATCAATTATCATGTCAATATTCGATAGATTTTATTCTAGCAAATATCATTTGGTTAATATTTAACACATTTTTATTATAGCTCCAATTGTTAAACTAATATTTAGTTATTCTGTTTTTCAAAGCGTCAATCTCACATTGTTTCTGAATTGCATTAATGCCTGGTTTTAGCTGTTGGTACTTATAGGTTGTTTTTTTTATGTATTTGTATGTGTGTATATATGTATATATATGTGTGTGTGTGTGTGTGTGTGTCTGTGGGAAAAGATGTGGAGTATGTGAATGGCGGGGATAGTCCAACTAGACCTACCTGATATAAAATGTTAAGTGTTATATTTATATAGGAAGCTTGATGGATGTTATCCAAAGTAATATAATATTTTTAAAGGGAAAACTCAACACATCTTTTAGCTTGGTTATAGATAAATAAATAATAATTCATTTTATGAGCTACATTAGCCCATTTCATAAGACCACACAAATCAAATATTATTGTTAAGGCCCCTAACAAATTTATTTTAGAGTCTGTTCTTTTTTTCTTCAGATCAAAGATTGTTTTGTTTTGATTGGTTCATTCTATCTATGTAACAACGCCTCCCTGATTAAGGAAGTTTGGCTAGTCTTTTAACCTTTTAAAACCCTCCAACTTGAAATTGAATTCATCACTTGATAAGACATAGAGAGTGTCAAAACAAAAAATGTACAGTAATTTTTAGCAACACAGTTTTCTGGTTACATTTGTTACCATAACTCACACCCCTGAAGATGATCTCAGAATAGCAGTTGAAAGTACTTGGGTACCTTAAGAAATGAATGAAAGTAACATCTGTCAATGCTGCAGCTCATTTCTGACATTTTTTATTGTACTACACGAAAGATTATCTGTGAGTATGATCGGATTTTATTAAAAATAAGGAAACATAGTGTTTGCAATTTATTTAATCTGACATGTTTAAAAACATGTGCTGCCTAAATACACAAATTTTAGATTATATAGATATGACATGCAAATTCATGAAGCGTTCCATTTTAGAGAAGGATACCGCAGAAAGCAATGGCAACCTACTGCGAGATAATCTTCTGCCCAGTCAGCCATGTCTCTTTCAAGACATGATCACCCAAGCATGTATCACGTATGGCACTTAACTGATTGATTGATATATATATATATATATGATATATATGGGTGCATGGCTGAGTGGTTAGGACATTTGCTTTCTGATCATGTAGCATGGGTTTAAATCTCATTATGGTCGATTTGTCAGGAAAGTGATTTCTTGAGATTATCGGTGTGAAGGAAGCATCTTTGGTAAGTGTTATAAAACCATACCACAGGTTGACTCAAGCCTTGTGAGTGAAATTGGGTAGATGGCTTTTTTTTGTGGAGCCATCAATGGTTGGGATAGCTTGAAGTCACAAGTCATTGTGACCGAGGGTTTGAGAGTACTGGCCTTATTCAGACTGTTGTTCATGCCAGATAATGTGCTCTCTCCCAGAAACTGTAACTAAGGTCCAATCAGTATAGTTGCAGTATAAACCACAGGTAGGCTTTGTAGGTGTTAAACAAACACAAGTGTGCCTGGACAAGCATCTGCAATGGGGATTAGCTGCCTTGGTACACATATGAACTCAAATACAAGTGGCCAGCCATTTTATATATATATATATATATATATAAGCAGGCCTGTGCCGTAAAAAATGATAGCAAAATATTAATATACGATCTAAACATATATTGATGTACCTAATATTGACAGGAGGAAAATATATAAAAACACTGATCTTTATAATAAGAGAGAGGATATATATATATATATATATACTTCACTACTCAATGATATAATTATTGTAAAAACAAAATAATAAAGTGTTGTTAAAGAGTAAACTTGCAGCAAGAACTTTCATAACTTGTATTAAAGAGAATGAACTAAGCCAACGCTGCCTCACTATTGTCTCTTTAATGGACTGTGCTGACTCTGGCTCACTATTGTCTCTCTAATAGATTAAGTTGATGCTGCTTTGCTATTTCTGTTTCTTTGAGCATGACAATAGAGAAATATATATATATACATATAAATGCACAATTGTATTTACTATAATAGAGAGGAAATATATATAGTGAATGCTAATATTTATGGTTAAAGGAATCAGTATTTTTGAAAGAATCTATAAATATAAGATAAAATTTGCAATATCCATAATTATAACCCAAGGTTTATTACTTTTCTCAAAACTTCAAAATGAATTTTTTTTGCACATTGGTGTTTCAGTTTATCAAAAATTTTTTTAACAGCGACATGTGAAAAGTAATGATTATTCAACTAAACCTCAATCTTTAAAGGAATTGCAAATCACGATTGAAGTAGATAGATCTATCGCCCCGTTCACACTCCACCCACGTCTATTGAACAGGTTAAGAGGCTCATCTCTTGTTCCCTGTTTAGGATGTGGCTTCCAGCTTTCTCTTTTCCAATCTTCTCACTTTGTTTTGTTTTTTTTTTCAATTGGAGTAGATAGATCTATCTATCGCCCGGTTCACACTCCACCCACGTCTATTGAACAGGTTAAGAGGCTCAACCCTTGTTCCCTGTTTAGGATGTGGTTTCCAGCTTTCTCTTTTCCAATCTTTTCACTATTACGTAGCCCCCTGCACATCAGTGGCATTACCGCCTTGTTCAGGGTGATACAAAAAAAAAAAATTCATGCGGATTTAATAGACATTTTATAATTATATATCATTTTAAAATTAACTGTAAAATTATTAATTTTGTGTTAATTTATGATAATTATCAAATTAATTAACAAGGAATTATCTTAGCTTTTAACTTAAATAGACTTAATGCCTCCTTTTTTCCTTCCAAAACTAACTTTGAAAATGAAAGGGGAATATAAATATATTAGTTTCTTACGTTTCTATGTGGACATGGATTAAAAAATAACAAATTCACCAAACAATTACCCTGCATCCAATATGTCTGAGAAAGACATGAAAAATGTGGGGTTCACTAGGAATCATTGCTTATATAGAGTTTATTTCTGAAACTAGTACTTTTGCAAGTAAACAAACATGATATCAATAAAATATCCCTGAAAAATTCAATCAGGAAAAAGAAATTAAGTTCTATATCAAACTATGTTTGGCCTCCAGTACACACAAGCTAGTTGCTGAAGATCACACCACCCAGATCAATTTAATTTAAACTTTATCTTACTGTAATAGCCTACCCAAAGATGTCTTTAAAAGAGACATATGGCAGGATCATCATTAGCATGATATGAGATGATTTAAGGTATTTATTGTGCAGAAATATGAGGGTTGGATCCATTCATTCTTGAGTGAAAATAGAACACATATTAGAAAAATGAGTTATTTCCCTCCACAGCAAATATAATCTGAACAAGGGATTTGCACATTTCTAATATTTATATTAATGACATCTATCTTGAACATCTCATACACTATACCATTGCCCAGTTCTGAGGAACAATGTTCCAAGGCTGCACCATTCCATTGCACCAAAGAGGTAGATCAGTGGTCACCAGTGAGGCCAGTGCAACTGATGGTTGTGGGGACTGGGCTGTTTTTGGCCCCTTGCACATTCAGGCTCCCCACATTAAACTTCTACCTTGTGTCGCATCCACATTTTAGCGGGGGGGAACAAGGTAAATATCCATTTTAGCGAGAGGAACAAGGTAAATATCCATACACTATTAAGAAATCAGATTTAATTTACCTACAAGTACTATTTTTCTGTTTTTTTTTTTACCTATTACCACATGTACCAGTAGATTTTTTTGTAGCTATTAAAAATATGTGCCGATATTACTCCCCAGAAAAACAACTAAAAAATTTTCAAGAAATACATAATGAAATATTCTAAAATTCTTCTTTTCTAAAAACAGTCCTGATAATTAAACCTTTTCTCACTTTTATTAAAAAAAAACAAAACATGCCACTGGTAAAATTTGTACTGATACTGTAAGTGTATTGTACTGTATTGTAAGTGTATTGTACTGATGTAAGTGTATTTTTATGGTTAGTGAGAAGATAAGGTTATAATTTTGATATTTTTGGTTGTGATGTGTACATTTTTTTTCCTCAATATTCCATGCCAATATCTGAGTATTTCTAATAATTTCTTATTTACTTTGCCTGTCAACTAGATAAAAATACTAAGAAAGCCAAACCAAAAGTTAAAATGTTGTCTTTTATCCAGCGATTCTGAGCATCACATTTGAACCCCAATAAAAATGATAGAATGCAATATAAAAGAAGCCAATCATGAATGTTGTTGCGAAAGAAAATGCAACATGTGCTTTAAAAATTCACTCATAAGGGACAGACTCAGATTCACAGCTTCACTAATATACACCAGGCCACTCTCCGGATTACCACCTTGACCTTGGTCAACCAACTCAGCAAACACATCAACTCTAGGCTTTACCAACTCTACCCTTCCTACAAAGCTGACTTACAAATAGAAGCACATTGCTTTTATCTACTGTAGTATCAATACAAAAGAATTTTATATTGACAATTCTTTACTTTTCTGTTCAGCTTCCTGGCAATACTGTTGATTTGTTTGTTCTTCCTTGCTATGATCTGCTTGTTTATAGCAATTGTTTGTCATTATATGTTACAGTGTAGAAATCAATGAAAAACATGTTTATTTATTCAAGGGAAAACTATTAAGGGACTGCACCAAGCCATTTTACTTGCAATGTCCAAATCTCTCATGATCAACTCCCAATTGCAGCTGAGTAGACATACATACACGCTTGGGGATCTTGCAGTGATTTGAGCCTTTAATTTCTGAACGGTTGGTACAATGCTTTTCATAATAAAAAAGGTCTTTCATGAACCTCTTGAAAAAAAAAGAGAGAAATCTGAAGGTGTGATGTTTGAAGAGCATTCAGATCACAGTGTCTGATCCACTTTCTGGGAAAGATTTTATCATGCTATTGATGAACATGACATCCATAATAAAATGATGCTACATCTTGAAATAACTGCCATGATCTTACATCCTGGCCCAGAATCTGGTTGGTAATTTTCACTTGCCTGAATAGCTCATGATTGCAGACAGCTTATTTGACATTCAGTTCATTGACTTGATTCATTTGACATTTTTTTCTTTTACATAACCCTTTGTCGCATATTGGTTACAATTGTAAGCCTTATGGTACAAAGGTTAGAGGAAGGTTACAATTGTAACCAATATGCCACAAAGGTTAGAGAAAGGTCACAATTGTAACCAATATGCAACAAAGGTTAGAGAAAGGTCACAATTGTAACCAATATGCAACAAAGGTTAGAGAAAGGTTACAATTAAAACTAACATGCAACAAAGGTTAGAGTGAAGGTTACAATTGTAACCAATATGCCAGTTAGAGAAAGGTTACAATTGTAACCAATATGCCACAAAAGGTTAGAGAAAGGTTACAATTGCAACCAATATGCAACAAAGGTTAGAGAAAGGTTACAATTGTAACCAATATGCCAGTTGTTAGAGGAAGGTTACAATTAAACCAATATGCTGCTAAAGGTTAGAGAAAGGTTACAATTGTAACCAATATTACCACAAAGGTTAGAGAAAGGTTACAATTGTAACCACATGCCACAAAGGTTAGAGGAAGGTTACAATTGCAACCAATATGCCAAAGGTTAGAGAAAGGTTACAATTGTAAACCAACATGCAACAAATGTTAGAGGAAGGTTACAATTGTAACCAATATGCCACAAAGGTTAGAGAAAGGTTACAATTGGTAAACTATACCAAAATAAGGAGGAAGGTTACAATTGTAACCATGCCAAAGGTTAGAGAAAACAGCAATTGTAACCAATATGCCACAAAGGTTAGAGGAAGGTTACAATTGCAAACCAATACAAGCATAAAGGTTAGAGGAAGGTTACAATTGTAACCAATATGCCACAAAGGTTGAGAAAGGTTACACCTTGTAACCAATATGCCACAAAGGTTAGGAGAAAGGTTACAATTGCAAACCAACATGCATAAAGGTTAGAGGAAGGTTACAATTGTAACCAATATGCCAAAGGTTAGATAAGCCATAATTGTAACCACATAAAGGTTAGAGAAAGGGTTACAATTGTAAACCAATATGCTATTAAAGGTTAGAAGAGGAAGGTTACAATTGTAAACTATGCCACAAAGGTTAGAGAAAGGGTTACAATTGTAACCAATATGCCACAAAGGTTAGAGAAAGGTTACAATTGAAACCACAATATGCCATAAAATAGAGGAAGGTTACAATTGTAACCAATATGCGTACAAAGGTTAGAGAAAGTGCTACAATTGTAACCAATATGCGACAAAGGCGAGAGAAAGCATACATCAAACTAACATACACAAAGGTTAGAGAAGCATAATTGTAACCAATATGCCACAAAGGTTAGAGAAAGGTTACAATTGTAACCAATATGCCACAAAGGTTAGAGGAAGGTTGCAATTGTAACCAATATGCCACAAAGGTTAGAGAAAGGTTACAATTGTAACCAATATGCCACAAAGGTTAGAGGAAGGTTACAATTGTAACCAATATGCCACAAGAAACAGAGAAAGGGTTACAATTGTAACCAATATGCCACAAAGGTTAGAGAAAGGTTACAATTGTAACCAATATGCCACAAAGGTTAGAGGAAGGTTACAATTGTAACCAATATGCGACAAAGGTTAGAGAAAGGTCACAATTAAAACTACCATGCAACAAAGGTTAGAGGAAAGTCACAATTGTAACCAATATGCCACAAATAGTTAGAGAAAGGTTACAATTGTAACCAATATGCCAAAGGTTAGAGGAAGGTTACAATTGTAACCAATATGCCACAAAGGTTAGAGGAAGGTTACAATTGTAACCAATATGCCACAAAGTTGTTAGAGGAAGGTTACAATTGTAACCAATATGCGACAAAGGTTAGAGAAAGGTCACAATTGTAACCAATATGCAACAAAGGTTAGAGGAAAGTCACAATTGTAAACTACATGTACACAAGCAATAGAGAAAGGTTACAATTGTAACCAATATGCTGTAAAGAAACAGAGAAAGGTCACACTGTAACCAATATGCGACAAAGGTTAGAGGAAAGTCACACCAGAACCAATATGCGACAAAGGTTAGAGAATGGTCACAATTGTAACCAATATGCGACAAAGGTTAGAGAAAACAAGAATTAAACTAATATGCCATAAAGGTTAGAGGAAAGTCACAATTGTAACCAATATGCATAAAGGTTAGAGGAAAGTCACAATTGTAACCACACATGCGACAAAGGTTAGAGAAAGGTCAACAATTGTAACCAATATGCCAAATAGAGAAAGGTCCCAATTGTAACCAATATGCAACAAAAGGTTAGAGAAAGGTCACAATTGTAAACCAATATGCAACAAAGGTTAGAGAAAGGTCACAATTGTAAACCAATATGCAACAAAGGTTAGAGAAAGGTCACAATTGTAAACCAATATGCAACAAAGGTTAGAGAAAGGTCACAATTGTAAACCAATATGCAACAAAGGTTAGGTGAAAGGTCACAATTGTAAACCAATATGCAACAAAGGTTAGAGAAAGGTCACAATTGTAACCAATATGCAACAAAGGGTTAATTTCTCCCAACTTTTTTTAGTTTTGGATATGACAATAAACTACATCTCACAGCAAGTCATCTTATCAGGAAGATGGAGGTTTTGAGGAGCATGAGATCACTTTGTAATTTCTGTTGTTTCCCAGGTTTACTCTAAACTGTGCTCATAGCACCTGTTAATGTCTCAGTTATGGACACATAGTGAATCCCACCAAAAACAACAAAACTTGATGAAAGTATAAAAATAGATTTTTATAGTAAAACAATCAGCAATACATTTTATCTTCAGTTGAAGATATGCAATTATGTTCAAAATATATTTAGTTGAAGCCATAAAATTGTCTTCAAAATATTTAGATTTTGGCATCAAATAACCCATGGAGGTGCTGATATGCTGCTAAACAAAATCGACCAAACTAAACTTTATTAAAAACTAAATAGCTCAAACACATGGTATTAGAACGATTGAAATGATTGAAATAAAGGGTTCAGTTCAAAATGATTGAAATAAAGGGTTCAGTTCAAAATTCTTAACACCTGAAGAAAGCCAGAGCAAACAATAGCCAAAATGTCACAAACATGGCAATAAAGATGAGGACAACAGTCTGAACAATGTAAATAATGACCAAATATTCATTCTACAAACAGAGAAAAGGTGTGACAAAATTCTCTTCCAAAATTTCTGTAGAAGCATTTTCTGCAAAATATTTCCTCAACCACCTTTTACCATTATACTAAGTTCACTTGAATTTCCTACTGTGGACATTGGTTACATAAAGTTGACCTTGAGAGAAACATTTGAATAATTTTCTAATATTTATATTAATTATAATAATGATAAAAAATTAATGATAGTTTTTAATTCGTTTAAATAATTTGGTACAGTTTTAAGACAGTCTGATTCATAGATTGTTTTGATTTTAATTAGATTACACCCCAAAAACTTTTTTGCCTTTGTTCAACTAATTTGTAGTGAGGTGAAACAGCAGGTGACAACAATGCTTATCATGAATGTTTTAGGTTTTATAACTTATGGCTGAATTTTTTAATTTATTAATTCTTTCTATAAAAATATGAGAATCATTATTTATATATGACAATGATTAAAATTTGAGGTATAAATAATATTTAAAAGTGATATCTATTAAAATATACTTTGAAAAATTGTTATGCACATTAAATGTTAATCACCTCTGACCCTCAATAAAAACTATAGAATGTAATATAAAAAAAGCCAATGATGAATGTTGTTCTAATATATATATATAAAAGACTGATAGTTATTTTAGTATATAGCAATACAGGTTAGCTTTACATTAAGTTAGCAAAGAAGAAGGATTAATACAAGTGAGAAAAATATGAGACATTGATATTACTTGGATAATTATTCAGATTAATACTCTTTGTAATTTCAATCAGTCTCCGTTCTTCTGTGATCATGGCTTGAATTCTGAGGTAGATAATCTCTTATTCAGAACATCAATCTACTCATTAGAATCCTAATGGCCAACCTGGTTACATTGCTCATTAAGCTGATTGTCTCATGGAGTTCATGTAGTATGTGATTTATGCTAAGAAATACCAGATGGGCTGAATTGAATTGAATGTTAATAAGAAGCTTTTGTTGTAAAAAAAGTTGATCTGTGGTGACCCCACTATCTAATGCGCTCACTTTAAGGTCTATCAAAGTAAACTGTGTACTCAGTGTCAAACCAGAACTTTAAAGTAACCAGGTGCATTAGAAAGTTGACCTGGAGAGTAACCATCTAGCCAACAGCTGAGGGGTTCACATTATCGGTTGCTGCCCTTGACATATAAATAAGTTACTGACCTAGCTGTGCTTAGTAAGTATACACATGGAAAGACTAGATGCCAAGAAGATACATAAGCACCCCATCAGAGAATAAAAAACCAAAGTCTTGCATAAGAAGATACACAATTGGAGAAAGTCCCTAAAGCTATACACTTTTATGTCGGTATTAATTCATGAAGTTCAGAGATGTGTTTTTATTACTCTTTACAATGATAACATTGCATTCGCATTAATATTGATAAGATAGATCTACTGAGATCTTCCAGTATTTCATCACTGTCTTATATTTCATTTATTATTTCAGTAATCTCTGTCTTTTCTATGAATATTTTCATGTCATTTGCTCTAATGAGCTTTTTTCTCTGGTTTCCCAACCATGTGAATTAAAGTGGGCGACTAAATTTGGCATTTTGGCTGCACCCTTTTACCATTGAAATAGCTCAATGTAATTGCCACTTCTATTCAAACTGTTTCTTTCCTTACATTTCCTGCCTGTAGAATTCCCTTCTGTTCAATTGTTTTCTTGATAGCTACATTCTCCAAAAATTGAAATGCAGCATCATTTGTCATCATCATTTGCCATCATCTATCTTCTTGCATCCTAGTCATCTTTTATCACTACTTCAGTACCCTCTGCACCCAGTTTTTTTTTCACTGTAACTTCCTACACATGAGTAGCAATCCCACCTTGTAAATTGTAAAATGATTTTTTTAAAAAATGTTACCGATCCGAAAATTCTCTAAAACTGTCAGGATCTCTCAGATAATTTCTGCTTCATTTTGGCCTGTTAGTCATTTAAGGGCCATACATGATACATGCTTGGATGATCATGTATTGAAAGAGACATGACTGTCTGAGCAGAAGATTTTTTCGCAGTAGGTTGCCATTATTTTCTACAGTAGACTTATTCTATCCACTCATCAGGGGATATCAGCAATTGACTGCTTATACTTTTCTATTTTTTTATGTGCACTTTTTATTGGTGCAATTTTTCTTTTTACATAATGTATATGTGCATTCCCCACCATCTCTACGTATGTATATTAGTCTTTTTCATTGATTTTTTATTTTTAGTTTTACACTCATTCCTTAATTTTTTTCTTTCTTTTACTTTTTTCTTTCAAATCTTACAATTTGATTTCTGGTTACTTAGACGTGTTGTTATTATTAATTTTTAATTTTTTTGTTTCGTTTTTATAACTGTGTCGCCCCAAGCGAGGCATTTTACTGCTACTTTTGAGCAGAGGGTTACATAGGAGGTAAGTTATGAGAAAGAGTGACAAGTTACAGGGGGTGTCAGGAAGAGGGTAGGAGAAGGATGAAAATACTGATGAGTGGAGTGGATAAAGAAAGGAGTCTGAGAGAAAGAGAGAGAGAGAGAGATAGGATGCAAGTTAGTGAGATAGGAGATGAGTATTGACTTTGCATTTGAATTCTTGAAGATTGTACCTGTCGGGAAAGCAAATGAAAGTGAATTCCACAGACAGGAAGTGCAAGAGAAGAAGCTGCTAGAGTAGAATTTGCGTTTACAATTTATTGGTTTCACAGTAAAAGGGTGTGTTCCAGTTTTTTCTTGAGTAAGGAAAATTGTATTTTTTTTTTTTACATATAGAATTTTATAATTTGCTTTGCATTTTCATTGTTTGTCATATGATACTTTCGCTCTCCAGTACCGAATAGGCCATACCTTTTGGTGACGAGCAAATCTTTAGAGTTATAATCTATTTCTATTCTGATTTATAAAATTATATGAGAGGATGATAGAAAAAAAAAAGGACAAAAATAAAAATAAAACAAAAACAAGTTAAAAGGTTATTCAATCAGTTCTTTTAAATTGAAATATCTCTTTCTTATTTAACAGCTTGACCTTCCCCCCTCAGTTCCAGGTAGGAAATGACGTTTTAGTTCTTTCTAATCAAGCATAGACTATCATTTCTGTTGTCACCTCTATTCCACCAAAAATCTGTTTGGGACAAAACCAAGAAGACTAGCTCTGAATTTGGCCAACTAAATATAAGCTGGCATAGGAAGTGTTTTAATAGAGGATGGAAAGTGCATATTGGGATGGACAAAGACACATTTCAGAAGCTAAGCAGAGTATTAAAAGACAGGAAAATTTTGTTGGAATCAAAATTAAGAGTACTGAAATGTAATGTAATATCTGTCCTCCAGTATGGCAGTAAATGCTGAACAATCTCTTATAAAATGAAAGAGAGACCCAAAGCAACAGATATGGGGTTCTACAAAAGGAAGATGAGGGTACCATTGACCAAACATGTGAGCAGCGTCAAGGTTTTGGAGAGAATGGAAACAAAAAGGAAGCTTATACTTATCATGAAGAGTAAGTTGAAGTTTTTGGGACTTGTAATGAGGAAGGAAGACTTGAAGAATCTGATACTCACAGAGTGGGTAGAGAGAAAGAGAGACAAGGGAAAACAGTGTGTGATATACTTGATGGGCTTTAGCAAATGGATGGCAGAGCAGGGTTTGGAAGAAATAACAAGACAAAGTATAGCAAGAGCTACTTGGGACAGGAAGATGTAGAGGGATCTTCTTCTATGTGCCCTATCCTTTCAGGATGTAGGCTATCATGGCTTTCCACATCTCCCTATCCCTGGTGGCTCTTAACATGCTTTCTCCTGTTACACCACACAACCATTGTTCTGTCATCTACAAGATCAGGTTGTAGCTAAGAAAACATTGAAAGAAACCAGCTGAAACAATATCAGATTTATCTTTGATGTGATCAGCCTGGTGTGCTCTTAATCAGATATCAGAAGACATGACACCTACTGAGCAGAAACCTTCATCATACAAAAAATTCTCAACTCTTTCAAATTTGATTTATAGCCAATAACCACTCATCCTTTATCATATGGTGAACACAATGTTTCAGCCTCATACCCGGGAAAAAAATGCAGTTATTAATAAAAAGAATTGAAATTAATGCATGCAAAATTTCACAACTTTAGTATCACACCTTCATAGACAGCCTATAAAACCTACCTTTTTCATAGAAGAATTAAAAAATTGAAGCTAAAATGTATAAGATAATAAAAAAAACCCAAAAACAGTAAAATTAAATTTTAAAATAAATCTTGTTTCGAATTGAAACATTTCAATAATTCTGTTTTCTCACATTTGTAGAATCAAAAGAAAACTGAATTAAATGTTTTTTAAAATAATTAAACTGAATATGAAATATTGAAATACTGAGTTCACTTTCACCTACATTAAATTTTCATTAGTCTTTGTCTATATTTCTGAGATGATGTAACATTTACAGTATTTACATTACTTGGACTATTGTCCTTATCGTTGTTGCCATTTGTACGATGTTTTGGCCGTTGTACACTCTGGCCTTCTTCAGGTGCTAGGAATTTTGAACCAAACCCTTTGTTACAATCACTGGTGTATATCATTCTAATTCCTTGCTTAGAGCCTCTGGTAGTCATGAGTTATCTCCCTCTAACACTGTAAGTTACTTGTTCACCACTGCTGTAGCCAAACATTGAACTCACAACTTTTTCCGTCAAGTCACAGGAACTAATCAGCTTCTATATCCACAATAAAGATGAAGACAATAGTCTGAATAATGTATATACATTAAATTTTCAGTTTAAATTCTTGGCAAACATAATTTTATTTTAATGATTGGTTTACTTTAAAAAGAAGCCAGTACTCCTTGCATTCACTTACGCGCAAATACCCTTGGGAAAGGTATTAATCCGTCTCTTCCTTCCAGTTATGGGTTAAATAACAGGACGGATTGGGTTCTATAGCCTTGGTCGGCAACCAGTCTACCGCAGAAAGCAATGGCAACCCACTGCGGGATAATCTTCTGCCCAGTCAGTCATGTCTCTTTCGAGACATGATCGCCCAAAGTGTGTATCGCGCATGGCACTTAACTGACTGACTCAACAAAGTATATTATTCATCTTTATTTTATAATCTTCAGAATTTGATAAAAACAGCAGAGATCTGTTATATATGGCAAACATATAAGATACAATGGCTCAACATTATTGAAATATTTCTTAGGCAGTGAGAAATCAAGTAAACTATTACAAGGGATAGACAAGGGATCAAGAAAAATAATACAAAAGGTTATTTTCTTTTAAACAGAAAAAATAATAGTTTAAATATTATAGATTTTTGTCTCTCACTGAGAAGCTCAGAGATCAGGAACTAAAAGTGTGAAACTCTATAGACAAGAACAAAGGGAAAAATGATTATATTTTCACTCTTCTTCTATATACTGTGTTCCTTTAAGACGTTGGCAATAATGTCCCTTTACAACTTCCTGTCATTTGTAGCTTTTAATAAATTTTGTCTTTTTATCTCTCTGAAACCCTGTTCCGCCATCTAATTACTTAAGCTTGCTAGGTGAGTTATACAGTGTTTAACTCCTCTTGTCATCTAATATATCCTATGAATATTGTTACAAGGATGCATATTTTCAGCATCCTTTGCATTACCCGGCCACCATGCTTGTAATGTTAATCTTCTGCATGTTGCCATGATGCCGCGATGTACATCATCATGTACCCATCTCAATATGTCTGTCTTTAATGTAAGCAGAGCTACTATCACTTCACCATTGTATATAATTCCATTTTCAATTGTTACCTTATGCTGTATCTCCTTAAATGGCCGCTCTGCTACTGAACAATTGTTCCACTTATTATTCCTTATTCTTTCACTCATTTTTCTCAATACTGGATCTTGCTCAGTCTCATTTTTGAACCTGTTGACTAGAAGTATATCTGTCTCTACCCATTGAATTATTCTGTCTTCCTCCATTCCACATTCATCGTCTGTTCCTTCTACAAATTGTAATCTTGACAAAGCATCTACATCACGGATGGTATTTCTCTTAACATATACAATTTCAAAATCAAATGCCATGATTTTAATGGCTTAGTGTAAAATTCTCGACAATTGCCAATTTCTTCCTTGGGTTTAAAATAAACTCCAATGGCTTGTGATCCAACTTTAGTAAAAACTTCTTACCTAGTAAAAAATTTTGTGCCTTCTCCATACTCCAAAGTATTACTAGAGTCTCTTCTCTCTGCTGGTGTCAATCTCCTAGATGAGTACATTATAGGATGATCTTTCTGCAATAGGATAGTAGTAATCACTTTCTCACTTGCATCTGTGGTTAACATCTCTTTCTTAAGATCAAACACCCTTGTTATAAGTTTCTTTTTCATAAATGCTTTTAGTATCACAAAAGCGTTATTTCATTTCTGTGTCCATTCAAACTCTGTGTTTTTTTAAGCAACTGTGAAAACGGTTCAATTAGTTCACTATGTTTTGGGATGTATCCACTGTAAAAATTTATCAACCATAAAAAAACATTCCAATTCCATTTTATTGGTTAAAGTCACTACCTTCATAATCTTTTTTTTAGCCTTTTGTCAGGTGCTATACTGCTTTTTGATATTTCATAGTCCAAATATGCCAGGTTCTTGGAACCAAATTTACATATGTCTCTATTAATGGTTAATCCAGCCTTTTTCAATCATGATAATATTTTATACGTTTTATGTTTTAACTCTTTTTTTGTAAATAAATGACCTTGTGTCACATCTGACCATTGTTAGAAAGTGAATTAAGCTGGTACTGATAGTTGGGAGAAAACCGTTTGGATTTTTGACAGTTCACTTATTCTCCGTGTTGTTTCTATTTTAATGTTTCAGAATTGTAATCTCTATTCCATTCCACCTGGCCCGACTAACTTTTACCTCAGGTAAAAGTAAACTTAATCAATATCTGTGAAGATTACAGGTGCAAGCCATGCGTTATAGATGCCAAAATCAAACAGGTGCACAAAATCTAAATGCCTGGCTTGAGAAGTAACAACTGACAGAAAGTCGGACACAAAAATATAAAAGTGTATAGAAATAAAAAAAACACAGCTATCTACAAATTAAACAAAGCACAAAGAAATGAGAAAATGTCATAAGAAATTATACTAAACTGCTACATAATATCTAATCTGCTACTTGGCAGTGAATGCTATACAATCTCTTCATGCCATTAACAAACTAAGTAAAGTATTAAGAAATAGGAAAATGTTTTTAGAATGAAAGAGAAAGATTACTGAACTGCTATATAAAATCTAATCTGCTACTTGACAGTGACTGCTATACAATCACCTCATGCCTAAACTATTAAGAAAAAAGAAGATAGCTTTAGAGTGAAAGAGAAAGATTAATAAACTACTATATAATATATAATCTGCTACTGGACAGTGACTGCTATATAATCACTTCATGCCTTTATCAAACTAAGTAAAGTATTAAGAAATAGGAAAATGGTATTAGAATGAAAGAGAAAGATTACTGAATTGCTATATAATATCTAATCTGCTACTTGGTAGTGAATGCTATACAATCTCTTCATGCCATTAACAAACTAAGTAAAGTATTAAGAAATAGGAAAATCATTTTAAAATGAAAGAGAAAGATTACTGAACTGCTATATATTAAGATAATAAAATGCAAGGAAAAGTGAAATGTTGTACAAACATTGAAACAAATTTACTGTGGAAGTTATAGCAATTAAAGTACTATCGATGAATTGTTGTAAACTGTTTTCCTTTTTAATTGAAGTAGTATTTTTTAAATCAAAATTATGCCAAAACCTGTTATGGCCAGCAAATAATGTATTGTGTGTGTTGTTTTGTAAAAGATCCCTTTTGTGTTCACATAATGTTTTATGTAAATTTCTTGAGGTTTTTTCTCTGGATCTAATATCTAATTAGTTTATATTTAATGTGGCAAAGAATAAATTTCTCCTTCAGGTTGTAAATTATTATTACTTTCTATTAAGTATTTTATTGTTTTAATGAACTTGTAAGAACTTTTTTATCAAGCTTCGATAAATTTCATTGAATGTTGCTAAAGCATGTATCTTCTGAGAATTTCTTGAATCTTGTCCTTTTCAAAATATTTTGCCTAAAGCATCAGCATATTTCTGAGATACAGATGACTATTAATATATCTCGACAAGAATATCTGACTTTGTAGATAAACTAAGCAAAGCTGAACATGATAGAACTCATTTACAAAACAGAAATGGACAGTACTTAAGCTTTTCTCAATATTATGTTACACTGTGAGGATAATAGCCTAAAACTAATTGTCGATCACAAATCAACTAATGAAAATGATCCTATAAATTTCTATTCTCTCCATAACAATAAAATAAAATCCAGAATAATCATTGAATTCTATTTAAGAGCACTCAGGATTTGTAGTCCTCAATATTTATATGAAGGGGAGAAATACATTGAAAATACTTTTAAGCTTCTCCAATACCCTAATTAGTTTATATTTAATGTGAAATAAAAAGGATGTAAAATATTTTAAAATTGAAGAGGGGGGGGACCATTCTGACAAACCTAAAATTGCCAAAATATAGAGCAGGAACTGAGCAGGAACAAGGCAGCAGAACCAGATGGAATTGAAATTGAGGCACTAGAAGCTTTTACATGATTTTGGCATTGACAAAATTATGAACATTTTCAAAGATGATACACCAGAAGATTGAAGTAGATCTGTTTTCATAATGCTGACCAAAAAAGCAAAGGTGTAAAAAAAAGGTGAATTTCATCAGACAATCAATTGAGCCACATAGCAAATCTTATGATCCAAATTCTGATAAAAAGAGCATGTAGCAGAATTAGTCAAGAAATAAGACAAGAACAGTGCTGTTTCATTAAAGACATTGGCACAAGAACTGCAATATTTATGCTCATAATGATATGAGAAAGAGCAATACAAATGCTAAAGGGCATTTTTATAGATTATGCAAAAGAGTTTGATAAATCATGCCACAAAGAACTGTTTTAACTGCTAGATAGATTTGGGTTTTTTTTAATCATTTCACCCCAAGCATGGCAGTAACACCTCTAATGTGCAGGGGGCTATATAAGAGTAAAAGGTTAGATAGAAGGAGAGTAAAGAGAAAGACAAACCAGTTACAGGGGATGTCAGAGAAAGGGCAGGAGAAGGGTGGGAATACAGGTGTGAAGACAGTTGCAAAGGTAGAGAGAAAAGAAAAGATATACAGGGTGATGTAGAAAGAACTGGAGTCAAGTGGATAAGAATGGGTATTAACATTGCATTTAAATTCCTGGAGGTTGTAGCTGTCAGGAAAGCAAGAATATGGAAGGGAGTTCCACAGGCGGGAAGTGCAAGAAAAGAAGCTGCAGGAGTAGAATTGTCAGCTGCATTTGGTTGATCTAACTGTGAATGGGTGGGACTCTGTTGCCAGAGGCACCAGTGACTTAAGTTTGTCAGAGCAGAAGCCATGAAAATATTATAGAGCGGACAGAGGGAAGCCACATCCCACCAATGAGAAAGTGGCTGGAGTCAAGTCAATAAGTCGGTGCCTATCACATTACAGATTCTCCTTTGGAGCCTGTTGAGAACACTGAGATGAACAGCTGGGATGCCTGACCATATATGGCAGCAGTATTCTATGCATGTACGGATGGTTGAAATAATCCAGAACCTATACTATCTGCATACAAAAAAAAAAGAATTATAAAATAAATTATAAAAAAGAATGAATTATAAAGTAAATTATTAAGTAAATATACAAAAATAGAAATGGGTGTAAGACAAGGATATCTTTTCACTGGACGAATTCAAACTATACTGTGAGTCAATCCTGAGAAAATTTAAAAGTCGTACCAGGGTTCATTATTGACTGCTACAATCTTAACAATATAAAATATGCAGATGACATATTTGTAGAAACAAAAATTACTATGTGGCAGTCAAAACATGACAAACAATAACAACAACAAAGACATAAAAATCCTTGAAAATGGCTACAGAATTGCTGCCTGAAAGTGCTTGGGACAATAAAAATTATGAACAATTTTTATATTCCTTATCTCTAACAAAACAAACATGTTAGGGTGCTGGAAAAACTGAGTAAAAATTAATTAAATCTTCCTTGTCAGATGTATTCATTGAAAGATATATATATATATATATATATATATATGGGTTGAAAATAAAAAAAAATGGCCTTGAGGTAGATCCTAGAGGATTCTATTGATATGAAATATAACAACAACTGATCCAGCCAGAGACATCAATGTAATTAGATATGTTTATTTACAATGCCAATCTTTATTACAGATAAAAAAATTCAAATTTTCTTCAATAAGCTGGTCATTTCAATGGGTAAATTTAGCACCCGTCTCATCATAGAGAACAAAACATTTTGGGAAAATAATTTTTTTTTCCTATACTGCTTTGTTCTTGCTGATGAGATAAGTGTTAAATTAACCCATTGAAATGCTGGTCTGATTTTAAAAAATTTGAATTTTTTTTATAATTATTAGGCCACCCCAGTTGTTTTAAAAGAAATGATGTACATATTTTATACTATTTTTGGTATTTACTGCTAAATGGAAATAGAATGTTTTTTTGTTTTGTTTTGATTACTTTGCAAAATTTTACAAGACAAGGAATCAAAGATGAACTTGTCCAAATCATCCTAAATTTTCTTCATTCTTTCATTGACGAAACTGTAATATAGGTAATTATTAAATATTTATAAATTTATTTGATACACCTGTTATTGTGCAGTATTAACAAAAGAACCATTCTATTTTCATTAACAATTATTCATTTGGCAATAAATACTAAAAAACTAGTATGAAATGCATCATTTTTTAAAACACTGGGGTGGCCTAATAATTATGGTCGGTAATGTATATCAGTAGAGTAAATAATAATCATGAAGATAAAGTAGAAAATGACTTTAGTGACATGCTCTATGTTGACAAGTAGATGTGTTAGCATAAATAGGGCTAAGGACAAGTAGGCTGAAGCTTTCATTTGATTTAACAGAAGAAACACAATTACTAAAACCTCATTTAAAGACTTGAGGTGAGCTATGGTAGTGCCTACGGTTTAGTGCAGTTTCTTGGTTATTCAGTTGCTTGTGCAAAAGAGGGGTTCCTAGAAAAGCTGACAGATATGATGAATTAGTTGTGAATGGTTGCTGTCCATGTTTGTAATACTGGACGGACATCTTCTCTTTTCCCCTTTGACAGAGCTTGAAAGCATTTTAAACAATTTTTCAAATGAGTGATTATTTTCAATTTTCCCCAACACTACAATCTTAACTTCTTTAAATCTAGGATCACAATGATCTTTTTTATGATTACAATTCTTACATCCATAAAATAACTCCATTCATTAAATTACTACCTTGAGTGGCTCTTGAATATTGTATTTAGGGAACAATAAAAATTGTGGAATTTTTGCTTATTTTGACATATGTATGAGAATTAAGCTTTGAAATGTAAAGACTGAATTTGGTTTTGATGACCACTAATAACAGTATTGATGTGCATTGATAAAATGATAATCAGCACAGAAAATAGAACTGGTGAGCCAGGAAACTTTCACTAGAAACAAAGAAGAGAGTACTGGATTGCTATGTGATATTAGTTTTTCAATACAGTAGTGAATGCTGGACAATATCATCAAAGATGAAGAAAAAAACTTGAAGCAGCTGAAAAGTGGTTCTATAGATGGATGCTGCGGATATCATGGACTGAGCATGTGAGCAATGATGAGGTTTTGGAAAGGATAGAAACAAAAAGGAAATTAATATTGAGCATCAGGAAGAGACAACTAAAGTTCCTGGGACATGCAATGAGGAAGGAGGGCTTGGAGAACCTGATACTAACAGGCCCGATAGAAGGGAAAAGAGACAGAGGAAAGCAGCGGGTAACATATTTGAAGGGTTTGAGCAAGTGGATAATAGAATGGGGGTTGCATGGTGTCACAGGAGAAAATGTGCTCAGAGCCACAAGGAATAGGGAGACGTGGAAGGCCGTGATCACCTACATCCTGAAGGGACAAGACACATAGATGAAGAAAGAGCCAGCTTCAAATCCTTGTCAGTTTCGTTTTGTTCAATTTACACTAAGGTTCTCAAAATAAGCATAAATCCATCTTCCCCTCATAATGGATTAAATAGCAGAGCAAACTAAACTCTCATTTCTTGAGATGGCAACCAGTCTAGAAGAAGATAAACTGTCTTCAAGACTAGCCTGAAGAGAAATCTACTCTATCACGCTATCTTTCCCTACACAAATCACTGCTGTTAAAGCCGCAGCACATGTACATCTCTTAAACACAAATGGATGATAGAACTCCTGATATAAATATCATTTTCTGTGTCCCATGTTCCTTCAACATGAGTAATTGTGGTTCTCCACAACTGCTTATTCTTTGTAGTTGGTTTGTCTTTTTACTGTCCCTCCTGCTCTCTGTTTTATTATCTATTAACACAAACCTGTAAGTCACTACCTGCTGTTTTCCTCTGTCCCTCTTGCTGTCAATATATACTTTAAATGTCAAATTCTCCAAGCCTTCTTCCCTCATTAGGTGTTATAGAAACTTTGACTGTCTCTTTATGATGCTAAATATAAGCAGTCTTTTGGTTTTCATTCCAGAACAAAAAAAAAAAAAAAAAAAAAATTGAGCCCAGTACAAAAACAACAGTGGTGTTTCTTTTTTTTTAATCATTTTACTCTAAGCAAGGCAGAACCTCTACTATAGTGTGCAGAGGGTTACAGAAAAAGAAAAGACTGGGTACAGGGGGTATTGAGAAAAAGATAAAAGACGAGCATGATTCAAGAATATAGATGTTAATTGGCATTGTATTTAAGTTTTCAGAGATTGTAGCTCTCAAAGAAGAACGTAAACAGAAGAAAGTTCCATAGGCAGGAAGTGCAAGAAAAGAAACTGTTCAAGTAGAAGTGGAAGTTATATTTAACTATTTCAGTGGTAAAAGGGTGGGACCTAGATGCCAACCTAGTAACATTTAAATTCATGGGATCAGAGCAGCAGAGAAAAAAAGCTCGTCATAGCTGTTGCCAAATATTTGTAGAAAAGACAGAGGGAAGCCACATCACATTGGTGAGAAAGTGACTGATGTTGAGATGCCAAGTTAGGATCAATTAAATTGCATATCTGTCTTTGGACTTTGTTAAGAACCGTGAGATGAATAGCTGGAGCACCCAATGAGATATGGCAACAGCATTCAATTCATGGGTGAATGACAGATTTATAAATGTGCAAGATTGGTTCTGACAAAAAAATTCTAGATGGTACAGTGAACCAACTTTCCTAACTGTTGATTCAATGTAGCAGAATCAGGCTAGAGATAGAACAGTGCGAGTTTGTCAAATACATTGGAACAAGGAACACAATGTTCCTGCTCAGTTGGTTAGTTGTTTTTGTTTTTTATTGCATATCAACTTCGGCGGGTCATTTATTGCCAACTAAATTTGATTTATTTGTTGCTGGTAATACCTTTTTCTTTTCAACAATTTATTGTTGTTTTTTATATAAGTTTTGTGTCTAGTAATACTTTTTTCTTTTCAAGTATCAAGATTCATTGGGATTTGTTTTTGAGGGCAGGGTCCCCAAGTCCTACCCTGTTATTTAACCCGTAACTGGCAGGAAGGGATGGATTAATACCTTTCCCAAGGGTACCAGTGCTTAAGTGAATGCAGGGTATTCAACTGGAATTCAAACTCGGCTCACCAATTTCTCTTTCTGAGCCGATATCCACTGCACCATAACGCACATCCGTCACTATACGCTTACAGCACCTGGTATTCCCAAGCGGTCACCCATCTAAGTACTGACCAGGCTTAACGTTGCTTAACTTCGGTGATCAAGGAAGAACCGGTGTATTCAGAGTGATATGGCCGTAAACCCTCCTGCTCAGAATGTAGACAGACAGGGAATAAGCAGATGTACAAAAATAGAAAAAGGTGTAAAGGTGTCTTCGTCTTCTCACTGGATTTATTCATCCTATGCAGCAAGACAGTTCTGAGAAAACTATAAATCCTTTCAGGATTCATCATTGTCGGCCACAATCTTAACAATATAAGACAAATAGCAGATTTATAAATGTGCAAGATCAATTCTGATGATATATATTTTTGGCCAGCACAGTGACCTAATCTTCCTAGCTGTTGATTTAATGTGGGCCAAGATAGTTTGATGAGTCCGATTCCACTTCAGCCTAGTTTTGAATTAAGAGTTTTCCTTCTTCTGCATTGGTTATCTTAAAAAGAAAAAATAAATAATTAAAAATAAGTGCAATATTTATAGTCAAAGTATGTACAATATTTGGAATTTAAATATAAACATTTAAAGAAAATTGAATTTGTTTTTCTTCATAAAAAAATATTATCAAGACATTTAAAAAGCAACATGTTATTTATAATGTTTTCTATGACAGAAATTATAATTTAATTTAATTTTTTAAGAGGCCCATAATTTGTTTTATCTACTTTTAACACTGCAATTATCAAAACATGGCTCAAACGAGCAGACAAGGTTTCAATCAAATATTTTCTGAAGGTTTCAATCAAATATTTTCTCTCTGTTTTTTTTCTTTTGTTAGCTCAGACTGTCAGACAACATTTAGCCAGTCAAATTACCTACCACCCCAAATCTCTGATTCTTGCTTTTCAAGTCTTTGGATCTGATATATAAGGATAATAGTGACAGTCAACTTTTGAATAACACTGATCTCTCGTCTTTTGAATTCTTAAATATACTGTAGCAATGCATAATGCAAAATAAATAGAGGAAAATATTCGGTATTAAATTGATATGATAGAGCAAAGGAAAGAATTGAAGACAGATTGCCTTCCTGAGTGGTTATTATACAAAGAGCTGCTTTAACATTGTTGGAATATTTTCGATACAAGATGGATACAAATTGTTTGATATTGATTGCTTAGAATTTCTTTGCTGAGTGCTATTAAATTGCATAATATGGAAGATATATAGTTCTGTCTGTGTGTCTCTTTATTCTTTAAACGGAAGCTCAATTTTATTTTTGATTTTTTTCTACATCTTACATACGTTGTTTGTCATATCTAAGATTCCTGTATAATATAGGTGAAAAATAATGACCAAAAGGGAAAAAATAGGAACAATTTTTAGTTTCATTTTTAATAACATTATTAGTGTTTTATTTATGGCAAGTTTTCTTCTACAATCCATCTTTCTTAATATTAATGGTCCTGAGCATGACGGTAAAATGCATCCGGCAGCAAGGCCTCTGATTGGAAGGTAGTGAGGAGCATGGAACCATCTTTAAATTGCTGTTGTTCTCAGGTCCACCCTGACCCGGAGTAGTAGTACCTGCTAGGGTCCCAACTATGGGCAAATAGTTAACCCTCATGCGAAACTGAGGTCAAAATATTGTGAAAGTATAAAAATACACTTTTATAGAAATATATACATAAAAATAGAATTTTATAGAAAAATATACATTTTTGAAGGAAAAATATTACCAACAATACAATTTTGAAGAAAAAATTATTACCATAACACATTTTTGAAGGAAAAAATTATTCTCAGCAAAACATTTTTGAATACAAAACTAGAAGACATTTTCTGTTCTCTAAAATAAAAAAAAAAATTAAAATCTAAATTACCGTTCTCCCTATACCTTAATATTAAAAAAATACCTTTAAAACCTCCACCTTTTTGACATTACATAACCCACAGAGGTTGAGATGCCATTAAACAAAAAGCTCAAACTCAAACTTGTCCTCCTTGATGGTTGAGATAGTTACTTATTTATCTCTGATTCTCGAAACTTGTTAATCCTGATATTGATATTCATTTCTTCTTTTACGTGCCATATTCCTTCAGGATGTAGGTGATCGTAGCCCTCCACATCTTTCTGTTTCTTTTAGCTTTAAATACCTTTTGTCTTAGTATTTCTTTCAAGCCCTGCCCTGCTATCCATTTGCTTATGCCCATCTGGTATGTCACATGTCGTTTCCCCCCGTATCTCTTTCCCTCTGTCTGTCCTGTGAGCATTAGATTCTCTAAGCTCTCTTTTTCATGATGTGCTCCAGAAACAAACAGCTGTCTCTTCCTGATGTTAAGAGTAACCTTGTCATTGCTCACATGTTCAGTCCATGGTATCCCCAGCATCCTTCTGTTGCTTTGAGTTTTTCCTTCATCTTTGATGACATTGTCTTATCACTGAAGTATTATTTTTTCTCTAATCTGAGAATTCTGTCCTTGGATTTTATGCATTCTGTTACTGAATATGTCTTTTGTTCTGTTTGCTGCCATATACCACAAAACAGTCCAGTACTTTTTTTTTGTTTCCAACAAAATTTTCCTGTTTCTTAATACTCTGCTCTGCTTTTGGAATGTGTCCTTTGCTATGCCAATATGCCTTCAGATCTCAGTGTTACACTTTCAGTCCTCTGTTAAAATATTTTCCAGGTATTACATTTTTGTACCTGCTTGATTTTAGTATCAGTCAGTCAGTTAAGTGCCATACAGGATACACACTTTGGGTGATCATGTCTCGAAAGTGACACAACTAACTGGGCAGAAGATTATTTTGCTGTAAGTTGCCATTGCTTTCTGCAGTAGACTAGTTGCCAGCCAAGGCTATAGAACCCAATCTGTTCTATTATTTAACCCATAACTGGAGGGAAGAGACAGATTAATACCTTTCCCAAGGGTATTTGCACGAAAGTGAATGCAAGGAATTTGACTGGAATTTGAATTCAACTCCCCGATTTGTTGTTTCGAATAGATATCTACTGCACCAATTTGTAAATGGTATTTTGGGCTCCTCTTTTTACTGATGACCATAAATTCAGTTTTCTTGTAGTTTATTCCTTTCTTCTCATGTTCTTCGCTACCTTCTGTAGGAGGTTTTGTAGTTTATTTTCCGTGTCTGCTATCAGCACTGTGTCAACTGTGTACCTTATATTGTTAAGATTGTGGTGGTAATGATGAATCCTGGCAGAATTGCCATGGACTTGCTATAGAGATTGAATAAATCCAGTGACAAGACACAGCCTTGTCTTACAACCCTGACTGTTTTTGTATATTTGTTGAACTCATTTCCTGTCTGTATACAGACGATTTACTGCCAGTATAGGTTCTAGATTATTTTAATGTCTGTCCCAAATATGTCAAGGGTTATAAGAAATTTTAACAGATCTTTGTGGTGTACTAAGGGGAATGTCTTTGCGTAGTCTACAAAACACAGATACATGTTCTTCTGCATTTTTATTGTCCTTTCTGATAACGTCCTGAGCATAAATATCGTGTCCCTTGTTTCAGTGTCTTTGACGAACATGCACTGTTCTTTTTCTATCTCTGGCCTGATTCTGCTACACACTCTGTTAATCAGAATCCGGATGATGAGTTTTGTTATATGGTTCAGTAGGCTGATTGTTTGGTGGAGATCGCATTCCTTCATGCATGGTTTCTTAGGCAGTGTGATGAAAATTGATCTGCTTAGGTCTTCTGGTGCATTGCCACTGTTGTAGATTTCATTTATTATTTCTGTAATCTTGTCTACACTGACGTCATGCAATGTTGTCAGCATCGCTATTACAATACTATTTGGGCTTGCTACTTTGTTTTTATTCAATTTGGTCAATGCAGCTTCTACTTTGGTCTTTCATATTTCCAGTTTGTTGACATTCCTGTGTATTGCTAGTTGCTCGCTTTTATTGGGGAAGATATCTCCGATATATTTGTCTCATCACTGAAGTATTATTTTTTCTTTAATCTGAGAATTCTGTCCTTGGATTTTATGCATTCTGTTACTGAATATGTCTTTTGTTCTGTTAGTTCTTTTATTTTTATGCTGTTATGGGGAAACACACCTCTTCCTCAGATAATGGACTCTCCTTCCTATATTAATAAGAGTTAACAGGAAGTTCATGGGAGAAGTTCTTGAGAATTCTTGGGAAGTTCATAGGAGTTCTTTAGAGTTCTATTAGAGTTCAGTAGATATTAGTCGGCAGTTAGTCGAATACTAAGGAGTCAGCTTTCAGTGGAAGATTTTTTTTTTAATCATTTCACCCCGAGCAAGGCGGAAACGCCACTGATGTGCATGGGGTTACATAAATGTAAAAAGATTAATTAGAAAAGAGTGAGGAGTACAAACTAGCTAGAAAGGAACAATAGAAAGCTGAGAAAGCAGGTGCGATGACAGATACATAGGTGGAGAGAAAGGGAAGCTTATACAGGGGAGGGGAGAGAGCTAGAGTCCAGTGGTTAGTAGATGAGTATTGACTTTGCATTTAAATTTCTGGAGGTTGTAGCCGTCAGGAAAGCAAGAATACGGGAGTGAGTTCCACAGGCGGGAAGTGCGAGAGAAGAAGCTGCAGGAGTAGAATTGTTGTCTGCGTTTGGCTAACCTGACTGTGAATGGGTGGGACCCAGTTGCCAGTCTGGTTGCACGAGTAAACACCTGTTGAGGAGGCATCAGTGACTTAAGCTCATTCGAGCAGAAGCCATCCAAGTTTTTAACATTTTGGGTGTGTTAAGTCAATTAGCAACCGACATAGCACGATTATAACCTTCAGTGCAAAAACTACTCTACAATGTATGCATAGCTTCTTTTCTCACACTTCCCGTCTGTGGAATTCTTTTCCGCGTACTTGCTTTTTGACAGTTGCAGTCACCAAGAATTTAAATGTAAAGTCAAAAGTCATCTCCTATCACACTAACTTACATCCTCTCTCTCATGCTTTTCTACATCCACCCCACTCTCATCAGAAATCTTTTCCCTCTCTTACTCTCTTCCTGACACCCCATGCAACCTCTCACTCCTCAACATTCCTTCGATGTAACCCCCTGTACAACAGTGGCAGTAAAAAGCCTTGCTTGGGGTGATATGATTATAAAAAAAAATTTATATACTATTATAATGTGGATATAAAGGGGGGGATCAATTCTAAATTACATCAATATATAGACTGATCCCTCACTTCATGGCCACTGTTATCTTTCTCTTACCCACTTTCTGACACCTCCTATAATCTGTCATTCTTTCTTATAACTTTCCTCTTATGTAACCCCCTGCACAACAGTGGCAGTAAAATGCCTTGCTTGGGGCAACATGATTATTAAAAAAAAGAAAAATATCTCCTTTATTTGTCAGATTAAATCTTTCTTTTTCTGCCCATTTCTCATTGTGCCATTCTTCCTTAGTCTGTCTGCATTTGTTCCTTATTTCTTTGTGTAGTTTCTTGCATTCCATTTCATGTCTTGGTATTGTTTTCTATCTCCTTTGCATCATGTCGAGAATCTCATTTGGGATCTACTTCTTTTTCTTTTGGAATGAAAAATATTACCAACAAGAAATTTTTTGAAGAAAAAAATTTTTACCATTACACATTTTTGAAGAAAAAAAATGATTGCCATCATACATTTTTTAAGGAAAAAAATTATTACCAGCAAAACATTTTTGAATACAAAGCTAGAAGATATCTTCAGTTTTCTAAAATGAAATAAAAATAAAAAAATTTTTTCATTAAAATCTGACTGAATCAACTTTCTTACTATAACAGAACATTAAAAAAAATATCTTTAAACTCAACCTTTTCAGCATTAAATAACCCACAGAGGTGTTGATATGCTGTTAAACAAAACTCAAACTCAATATTTCTAGTTGAATTGTTTACCTATATTGCATAAAACTCATTATTGTAGGTTGCAATGAAATTTTTATTTCATATAAATACTACCTTATGAAAATTGAGGTGTAGTAGAGTGGCATGGGCCTATATCATAGATTTTGGAGATGGGGATATGCGATAATTACACTGGCTTTGTGTCTGTAGATGTATTAAGGACTATTTGTTTCTATCTCTGTTCTCCTGCATAATAATTGAGATAGGATTTCCTTTGCTTCTGAAACTAACAATTAATGGTTCAAAATAAAGTACTAACAAATAAAAGAATGATTCCATGTCTTAAATGCTGAACTTCAAGGCATGGAATCATTTTTTAACTTGATGTTTAGTGAAACTGACTTTTTGAAAAATTTGTTATACCTGCAAGGTAGAAGTAAAAAAAAAATAGGTATATATAAAGAGAGAAATATGCCTGCCTCAGTTCCATTTTATTTATCATTTTTCATGAATTTTATATTTATTTTTGGCTGGACATGACGCAGTTTTAAAAAAATCCTTTAAAATTGTCTTCTATATTGATGGTTAGAATTATGAATGATTAAATTATGATTATCAATGAAAGTTATATTAAAATACAGACGACTTCTGCTTGACACACTAATTCTTTTATGTCCCTAGAATAAATTATTTATGATTATGAATGATTAAATTATGATTACCAATCAAAATTATATTAAAATATAGAAAACTTCTGCTTGACATACTAATTCTCTTATGTCTCCAGAATAAATTATCTATGATTTTGAATGATTAAATTATGATTATATTAAAATACAGAAGATTTTTTTCACATAGGTGGTTACTATTCTATACAACATTCTTCCCTTTACTATTTATGAATTGCCATGATTTCTTGGAAAGTATAGTTGGGGGAGGCTTTCCATTGGTTCCTATGCAGATTTAACTTTAGAGTTGTTCTATAAGACTGGCTGTCACCCAAGGCTAGAAAACTTAGTTAATCTTGCTATTTAAACAAGAGCTGGTAGGGTACTGGAGAAGAAATGGATCCATTTCCTTTCCAACAGTATTAACATGAAATAAGTGCAACTGTCTAGGGCCAAATTTGATCCCGGCTCATTGCTTTTGTTTTACTCGCTAATAACTTACATATTCATATGAATGATATGTATATATATATATATATATATTTTATAAAAATTTAATATTAAAAAATTATACAGGAGGAGAGCTCAATGTAATATATATATATATAAAATCTTTCTTAGGGATTTTATGTCGAAATGTTCATTCAACATTTTTGAATTTTGAAAATTTATTTTACTTTATATTAGCTCTGTAATTTTAATTACATTGAGCTCTCCTCCTGTATCATTTTTTAATATTAAATTTTTAATATTAATTAGGATCAGGTTCTTAGGATTTACCTTCCTACTTTTCCTTTTTTGGATTAAACTATTTTAATAAAATTGTATATATATATATATATATATATATATATATATATATATATATATATATAAATATAAAGAAAAACTAGATTTTTTTAATCTGACAGATACTTTAGTGGATGCTCATATTTGAATAGACACTCTGTATAATTTTAATTTAAATCTTCTGGCCTAAATATTTGAGAAATTTATTAAAGCAAGATGTGTGCTCAGGCAGGATTTGAGCCTGTGTTCTGGTTAGTAAAAATTGTCATTAGATTTGACATCTAGACCAACTCAGTCATGTTTGAAAAAAGATAATTAACCCCAATAAAAAAAAACTCCATTTTCCTAAGATATGTAGATGATATTTTCATCTTAGTTAAAAACATGGATGAAATACTTGAACTACAGAAAACTTTAAAAGAATCTCCATTCTTAATTTCATATACAAACTTAACAATAACAAAAAAAAATTTGTTTCTTGATATATTGATAGACAACAATAATAATACATTTACTACATTCCTATATAAAAAAATCAACTAGCACAAACAAATGCTCTTTCAACTATAAAAGTGAATAACAATTTCAAAATAGCAATTATAAAAAGTTTAATAAATCATGCAGAAGTTAACTCTTCCATGAAAAAGAATTTCTACACTGAATTAGAAATTATTAAACGAATTCTCATTCATAATGACTTTCCTAATTACATTGATGGTGAAAAAAATTAAACAAGCTATTAGAAATTTTAGCATAAATACGAAAGAACATAATACTTCCTCAAATTACCTGTAACATATTAACTTAATATACCGCAATCAGATCTACTAACTACAAACAAGTAAGTGCTAATATATTTCCCACTGATTCCAGTAAAAAAATAAAACTAATTATATACTATACAAAATTTAATACATCCAACTTCTCTTCTCCATCAACTAGTGTTTTTGAAAAAGATCAACATTATAGATCAGTTTTTGGGTGATTGTATCTATGACAAAAAATAAATATGCAGGCTGGCTTCACAACAGCAGCATTATCTAGATGGCTTACACTTCATCTGTCAGATACAAGCTCTATCACATAACATTTAAAGACACATTCCTGTTCTCCTTCACAATACAGAAAAGTACTTGTTAATAACACTAGTATACTACACCATGAAAATATAAACCCAAAACTTCAAATTCTCGAGGCCCAAAGGAACAAACAACCAAAGCTAAATAAGTATAATGTTTATAATAGCAATGATCTAAAAAATGTTTTTGAGCAAAAGTGAATAGATATAATTATAAAAATTAACTCCCTGAGAATAAAAACATGTAAAAACAACATAGCTTTAACAGTTAATTTTTAAAAAATTTAAAACAGAGCATGTTGATTTGTGTTGACAAAAAAAAATCACAGCAATTTACCCCTGAAGATGATCTTGGATGAGACTGAAAGTAATTGGAAAAATACAAATGAAAAGAAAAGAAAAAACTACAGTGTTTTCCCTAATGAATTGAATATCAACAGTAAGAATCAATTACAAAATTTAAGTGGATCACAATACAATAAATAGACATAATTGTCCAGATTATTTAATCAAACTTACAATTCACCAAATGAATACAAAGGCAATGAGGGTGGTTCACTACAATGTGCATGGCCTAGCAAATGTTACTCATATAGGTTAGGACTGGTAGAATTAAGGAATGTAGTTCATCTGAATACTCACCATGGAAATCGCCATAGAGCTTTGATAGGCATGAAACATCTCAAATTTAAGCAGTGTATCATGGGAAAAAGCTGCTTGAGAGGAACTTATATTTCACCAAAGGATACAAAGAATTCACTACAATGTGCATGGCCTGGTAAATCTTAGTCATATAGGTTAGGACTGGTAGAATTAAGAAATGTAGTTTGTCTGAATTCTCATCATGGAAAATGTCAGAGAGCAGTGATAGACATGAAAACATCTCGAATTTAGGCATGGTTGATGGTAAGAAGCTACTTGAGTGGAACTTACATCTCACCAAAGGAATACAAAGGGAATGAAGGGGGTTCACTACTATGCGTATGGCCGAGCAAGTCTTAGCCATGTAGGTTAGGACTATTGAAACTAAGGAATGTAGTTCATCTGAACACTCACCATGGAAATAGTAATTCTAAGAAAATGATGGCCTTGTAGCCAACTTGATGTGTTCCAGTAAATGTCTGAAAATCTCGTGCTGTGTAAAGATTTTTCTTTTGAAGATTCTGGTTATCTTTGCAATTTTTTTTTTTTTTTAGAACAAGACGATATCAGTGAACTTAATTTCCCCTCCAAGACCAAAAAAATCCATAAAAGAATTCTTGAAGAGGATGAACAGTCTGGAATACTTTTGATTATTAAGGCTGATCACACAAATAAAACTGTTCAGTAAGACTTGCAAGAATTACTATTCCTCCTAACATCGTATTGACAAAGAAGACTGGATTAAAAGGACAGTGAATGAGGAAAAAAAAAAAAATATCATGTTTCCACTGTCACCAGATAGTATTGATTTTAGACATAGACTCTTAGTGGTACTGTTTTTCTATACGCAAAGTCATCATTTTACAGGTATTATTTTCTATTTTATACCTAAAGTTATCGATTGTAAGTATATAATGCTGCATATTTTCTGAAAATGTACTCTTTAGTTTTAAAAATATGAAGGAAAGAAACAAAACTTATCTTTATCTAGATCATCGATCTCATCTCATCATTCCTGAAAGTAGTTGAGTTTGTTAATATTTTGATATTTAAAGTATCAGTTAAATTAAGTGCCATTCATGATACATGTTTGGGCGATCATGTCTCTTTTGAGACTGGGCAAAAGATTTTCCTGCAGTATATTGCCATTAATTTTTGTGGCAGACTGGTTGCCAACCAAGGTTATAAAAGCCAATCTGTCCATATCTTTGATTCATAGCTGGAGGGAAAAGAGATGGATTAATATCTTTCCCAAGGATATTTGTGTGTAAGTGAATGCAATGAATTCAACTGGAATTTGAACTCAGATCTCTGATTTTTCATTCCAAGTTAATATCCACTGCACCGCAAAGCACATCATAAATCTAACTACAGCCTTCCGAATTCTCAACTAATTGGAAAAGCCTAACTACAGCCTTCCGAATTCTCAACTAATTGGAAAAGCCTAACTACAGCCTTCCAAATTCTCAACTAATTGGTAAAGCCTAACTACAGCCTTCCGAATTCTCAACTATTTTGAACAAAGACAACATTACAACAAATATATTTGCTTTAAAAGGCAAATTATCCATGACTAGACATTTGTTATTTCTATATCTATCTATATCTGTATGTGGGAAAAGAATATATAAATCTTTGTATATTAAGAAGAGTTTCAGGGAAAAAAACTGCAACAAAGTGGAAAGCATTTATAGTTAAGTTCTCAAGAATAGAAGATATCATGCAAAAAACGTTTTCCACTTTTTAATTGTTTTTTTCTTTAACATATACTATAGTCATCTGCAGACAGATCTGTTTTGCTGTATCACAGCTCATCAGTACTGCTTAGACTCCGGTCGCTTCCTAACCCAGGATTGAAACCTGAGCGAATCGGGTTGAGTCGGTGATTCTACCCCTATATATATATATAGCATATTTTCATTCCAGCCTGTTTGATTGAATAATCTGGACAATTATGTCTATTTTATTGTGATCCTCTCAAATTCTGTAATTGACTTCTTACTGTTGATATTAAATTCATTAGGGAAAGCACTGTAGTTTCTTTTTTCTTTTCATTTTTATTTTCCCAATTACTCTCAATCTCATCCAAGATCATCTTTAGGAGTGAATTATTAAGATAAAGAATTATTGTAACTAACAGTTGTGATTTTTTTGTAAACACAAATCGACACACTCTGTTATAATTATTTTAAAATTAACTGTTGAAGCTATGTTGTTCCTACATGTTTTGGATCTAAGGGAGTTAACTTTAATTTTTATAATTATATCTATTCACTTTTGTTCAAAAACATTTTTAAAATCATTACTATTACAAATATTTTAAAACATTGTTGCAGTGCTCATAACTAATTTTATTTAGCTTTGGTTGTTTGTTCCATATATAGAGGGCCTCGAGAATTTGAAATTTTGTGTTTATATTTTCATGGTGTAGTATACTAGTGTTATTAACAAGTACTTTTCTGTATTGTGAAGGAGAACAGGAATGTGTCTTTAAATGTTGTGTGATAGAGCTTGTATCTGACAGATGAAGTGTAAGCCATCTAGATAATATTGTTGTTGTGAAGCCAGCCTGCATATTTATTTTTTGTCATAGATACAATCACCCAAAAACTGATCTATAATGTTGATCTTTTTCAAAAACACTAGTTGATGGAGAAGAGAAGTTGGATGTATTACATTTTGTATAGTATATAATTAGTTTTATTTTTTTACTGGAATCAGTGGGTGGAGTGTGAACCGGGTGATAGTTAGATCTATCTACTCCATTTGAAAAAAAAAGTGAGAAGATTGGACAAGAGAAAGCCGGAAACCACATCCTAAACAGGGAACAAGGGATGAGCCTCTTCACCTGTTCAATAGACGTGGGTGGAGTGTGAACCAGGCGATAGTTAGATCTATCTACTCCAATTAAAAAAAAATAAAAAATAAAAAACATGGTGGTGGATTATATTGGAGTGGGATGTGACAAGAAGAAGTAGAAAGTTAGGTTCGTGTATTTTTATAGTTCTATGCATTTAGGAGGTTGTGAGGAACATGGAACCACCTCTTAATTACTGTTGTTCTCAGGTCCACCCAGACCCGGAGTGTTAGCCCCTGTTAGGGTCGCAGCTATTGGCAAATAGTTAACCCCAAAACTGGGGTCAAAACACGATAAAAGTATAAAAATACACTTTCATAGAAATATATATGTAAAAATAGACTTTTATAGAAAAATATACATTTTTGAATGAAAAATATTACCAACAAAACATTTTTGAAGAAAAAATTATAACCATAATAAATTTTTGAAGGAAAAATATTATTCTCAGTAAAACATTCTTGAATATAAATCTGGAAGACATTTTCAGTTTTCTAAAATAAAAAAGAATAAAGGGATCTTTTATGAATGCACAATTTTTAAATTAGGAGAAGTTACTTAAAGGTTTTAGAACATTTTCATCTATGATTGTATGATCCTAATAGGTATTTGTTCGTACGGTTACACTTGGTCATAATTTCTGTTCTTTCATTTAGTAATTCATTTTTGTTTTGGAATGACATAATAGCCAACTTTTCTTCATTGCACAGTCTACATATTTTACCATCATTTAAAAATATTTGTCCTATTTTGGTTTTTATTTCTAAGTTAAATAGTGAGTTGAACCAGATAATGTTTTGTTTTCTATCATTGTTTTGTATTTGTTTGTTTGATTGGATTGCATTCTAAAATGTTCTTTTGGCTAGATTTTTTTTAGGACATTTTCATAATCTTTTTTTCTTTTCATCAAATATTGCTTTCTTTGACAAATTCTTTGATAATTTGTGCCCTATTCCTTTATGCATGTGCTTAATTAGGTTTGTGACAAAGTTAAATCTTGTGTTTACACACTTTAAAGTTGGATTTGCTTTCATATACAAAGAAACATTGTCAGTTTGTAAATTTAATTCTACATCTAAATATCAGATGACCTTTCTATTTGGTGCTGTAAGTATTTAGTGTTAAGCAACATCGAGCCTGGTCAGTACTTAGATGGGTGACCGCTTGGGAATATCAGGTGCCGTAAGTGTTTAGTGACGGATGTGCGTTGTGGTGCAGTGGATATCGGCTCAGAACGAGAAATCGGTGAGCCGAGATCGAATTCTATTTGAATACCCTGCATTCACTTAAGCACTGGTACCCTTGGGAAAGGTATTAATCCGTCCCTTCCCTCCAGTTATGGGTTGAATAACAAGGGTAGGACTTGGGGATCCTGCCCTTAAAAAAAAATCCCAATGAATCTTGATAGTCAAAAAAGAAAAAAGTATTACTAGACACAAAAACTTATATAAAAAACAACAATTGTTGAACGAAAAAGGTATTACCAGCAATAAATAAATAAAATTTAGTTGGCAATAAATGACCCGCCTAGGTGTTGATATGCCATAAAAACAAAACAACCAACCAATAGTTTTTCTATTTATTTCAACTACTATTTCAAAATCTTGATCTTTGAAGAGTTTGTAAAGCATTTTACTAATTCTATCATTCTCTCTTTTGTTGTTTGGTGCTATCATTAATCCGTCAACTCTGGATAATCCATGGTTATCTATGTGGATTATTTCTTTGATTTTATATAAGATGTGTATACCCATCAATTCTGAAATTTTGGCTCCATCATACGAGCCTTAGTGTACATTAAATGTGCCATTATTTGATTTTTTAAGCCATATTTTATCATTGTTGAAAAGTATGGATTTTCAGCAATGTAGAATTACATCTATATGTTCTGATGGTATATCTATGTACCATTTAGTGAAATTTAATGCTTCCATAAAACCTTTTTCAGATATTGGTGGATAAAAGTTTTAAATGTCATATTTTATGAACATATATTTATTTTTGTTTTGGGTTTTTTGAAACCAGGAAATACAATCACCTGTGTTTTTTCTTCTGATTAGCTTGAGTAGCAATTCTCTGTTAGACACAAATATTTTTTTAATATTTGATGGTTTATTTTACCCACTTCTATTTTTGTTTAACTAGCAGTATAGCCCAGCGTTGCTCAGGTGTAATGAAAGGTTTAAAACTAATCCATGATCCTGGAGCTCAGACTCTTTGGATGTTGGGATGAAACACTAAAAAGCAATAGTTGTTTCTAGTTAAAGCAAAACTGTAGACTGAAAGAAAAATGAATGGATGCAAGTCAAATTTTGATTTCCTGGTATCGATATCAAATAAGTTTTTTCGTTGTAAACTGAATTTTGAAGGCTAAATAAGTTCTCTGAGTAAATGGTATCATGGCTGAGACTAAGAACTACAATTATACATATTTAGAGCCAAACCTGAAGCAAAAACTAAAATAAAAGGGCTGAAAAATACAGACATACAGGCAGATAAACAGACACACACACAAACATCTTGTCTTTTATATATATATATATATATATATATATATTATCAATTTCCTGCAGTATTGTAAGAACTGCAACCTTGAAACTTCTGAATATCGTTTCTTATGTCTTTGTCTATGAGTGTATCAAACTTGATTAAAATTGGACCACTCCTTCAATAACCCGATTTTTTCGATTATCGATTTTTGATATTTATCAGGGGTACCTCAACACAAAACCTAGCTAAGAACACTCGCAGACGCTTATAGTACAACTGTGTAAATTTTCAAAAAAATCGGTTCAGCCATTTTGGAGTCTACAGATAACGGACACACACACATACACACACACAGACAAAATTCCATTTATAAATAAGTTTAGATTTAGATTAGATTTATAGGCTGGTACAAGGGACTATTGGGAAAATGTTCTTTATGGTCTTTAATTGTTATGAAAGTTTGTCTACTGGCTAAAATTTTTATGTTTTTTATTAAATCCAACTGACCTGTAATAATTTTAACTTCCTTGTTAATATTTTCAATATAAGAATCCGAAACTTTTTTGTAAGATTTGTTGATTTTTTTTCATTAATTTTTGTTCATACAAATACATATATATATATATGCATTCTTTTGACTTACAAGCTGTAGCAATTGTTAGAGTAGAAAAAATGATTAGAAGGCATTGAGAATTTGAAATAAATAATATAAAATAAATCAACAAAAACAAGTAAAAGTAATACAAACAAATAAATAAACAAAATAAATTATAAACAAATTACTAAACCTCATATGCACAGATAACTATAAGAATATGTAGTACTAACAACCAACAATGAAATAATCAATAATAAATAAATAAAAAACTTAACAAACAACACTATAAATAGCCAAAAAACTGCATTCAGTTCACAATTGTTTACAGTGAATAGCCCCTTGAATAATTTAAAACACAATCGTTAGTGCCTCGAAAAACAACAATTAAAATAATAGATTACCTACAATGCAATAAACTACTTACAATGCATTTTGAACAGGTATAGATAAATATTCAAGCAAAAACGCAACGCACATGGCATGAGGTTTAGCAAGAAACAGACTGTTCCCTCTGGGTGTTGATTTCAATGTCCACTTTTATACATATATATATTCTAAACATATACTGTTAAATATAAGAGACAATGAATGTTTATTATGTTTAATCATGAGCCGTTCTAAATGTCGTATTTTGGCTTTAATTTCAGTTGAAAATAAAGACAAAAATTCTCCAACATTTATTTTCAACTGAAATTAAAGCCAAAATACGACATTTAGAACGGCTCATGATTAAACATAATAAACATTCATTGTCTCTTATATTTAAAAGTATATGTTTAGAAAATTATTTGCTGCCTTGATACACTAAATTATATATATATACACACACACACACACACACATATATATATATATATATATATATATATATAATGATTTGAAAAGACAAGAGTGCATTTTTTTCTCAACATTAAGGAATCCTGTTGTGTCAACACTTTATCAGAACCATTTCCAAAATTTGATGAAACAGGAAGACAACTTTTCACAGAAAAAATAGTAAATGAGGTGAGAAAAGGTTGAAACACAATTAAAACCATTTATTAATAAAACAATTCACAAATATAAGAATAATATATGCTCCAATAAAGTATAAAAAGGAAAAAAAATTACTCACTACCCACAAAATAAACAAAGAGAGTGAATAAAATTTTCTTTCTGTTTGAACAGGCCCTTTGGTATAACTTAGTATATATTATTTCAAGTGCATGCAGATGGTGTGCAAAACGGGCTCTGTGCAAAACAGCTACCTACATATTCATTAGCTGTTTGGATTATCAAGTAAGCATTGTTCTATTGGCGAGTCATGTACAGACTGAGCCATCCTTGAAGGGTGACTTGAGTTGCTTACTCTTATACAAATAGGAACATGTTGACCAGTTTTGGTGTCTAATCTCTGATTAGTCCATCCCATGTATTCCATGTCACACTAATGTTTGAACATACACTGTGGAACTGTTTTGAAAATAGGAAAAAGAGAGAAAACACCGATCTGGTACCAAAAACTGCACATAACCTGACAGTTGTAAAACCTGAAGTAATGCAAGCCAACACCCTGTCAGCAAGCATTTAACTTTCCTACCTAGCCACAGCAATTTAAAATAAATGAGATAAAAACTAGGTCTAAAAACAACTGGTTCTTTAAAGTGACTGAGCTTGCATTCAATCTTGCATTTTATGACATTTTTAAGATACCTGTTGTCGCTTAAAATGTTGGTTGGTTGGTTGGTTTGTTTTTATGGCATATCAACCTTGGTGGGTCATTTATTGCCAATTAAATTTTTATTTATTTATTGCTGCTAATACCTTTTTCTTTCAACAATTTATTGTTGTTTTTATATAAGTTATGTGTCAAGTAATACTTTTTTCTTTTTCAAGTATCAAGATTCATTGAGATTTCTTTTTAAGGGCAGGGTCCCCAAGTCCTACCCTGTTATTTAACCCATAACTGGAGGGAAGGGATGGATTAATACCTTTCCCAAGGGTACCAGTGCTTAAGTAAATGCAGGGTATTCAACTGGAGTTTGAACTTGGCTCACCGATTTCTCTTTCCGAGCCAAAATCCACTGCACCACAACGCACATCCGTCACTAAACGCTTACAGCACCTGGTATTCCCAAGAGGTCAGCCATCTAAGTTCTGACCAGACTCAATGTCGCTTAACTTCGGTGATCGAGCGAGAACCGGCGTATTCAGCGTGATATGGTCGTAAGCCAATAAACGCTTACAGCACCTGGTATTCCCAAGCGGTCAGCCATCTAAGTGCTGACCAGGCTCAACGTTGCTTATCTTCGGTGATCGAGTGAGAACCGGTGTATTCAGTGTGATATGGCCGTAAGCTGCTTAAAATGTGGTGAATGTCTAAAGTTCTTGGTCAAGTGTACAATTGTCATTTTTATATTTTTTGGTTTTATCAGAAACTCTAAAATTAGTTTTGAAAACAAACTTTTGTAAATTCATGGAGATTTTAGTTAAAGTTTTTATACTGACTGCTCATATACATGTCTTCATTCTTAGACATTGAGAATTTTCAACATTCAGTATATATGTACAGCTGATGTCCAAAATAAAGAAATTTTTTTACCAACTTTATTGATAAAGCAGTAAGTTTTGAGAAGAGATCTTTGCAAACTTAAGCAGAAACAGAATTTTAAGCAAAATATTTAGAAGAGATTTTTCAATATACACACAAGCTTATTATTATTGAGATTATTTCCAGTTGAAAAATTATTTTTATTTAGATAATTTATTTCCAGTTGAAATATAATCTTTATTGAGATTATTTCCAGTTGAAATTTTATCCTTATCTTTGTTATTATTATCACAACATTTAGGCCATTGTTTCTTGAGTTTTCTTCACTTTATCTTTATCAATATTCATTGAAGATGCTAAAAAGAATAAACATTAGAACTGGGTATTATAGACTTTTCTTTTTGATTGTTTTTCTTCTTGGAAACAAAATTTGAAAACATTTGAGATAACAAAAAAATATAAACTGAATTTTGACCTAAGAAACCCTGCAATGTGTACTCTGTGATTTTTCTTTTGTTTATTAATCTACAATTTGTCAAAGGTCAATTTGTGGCAAATAGAGAATAGGATGATGATATTGTTTCAATTTAAAAACAGAAAAGGTCTCTGTCTAAAAAAAATTGCATTAGAAATCCTGAATTTTATCTTGACTTGAATACCAATCAGTTTCTAAGAATGCCTGTCTGATAGAATGGTAAGCTAATCCCTGTTGAAGACATCAGCTCAAGCACATTTGTACTTGCTCAACACCTACAGAGCCAACCCATGGTTTATATTGCATCTATCCTGAGTGAACCTAAGTTGCAGTTTCTGGAAGAAAGTGAACAATCTGACTTGATCACTAGGGTTTGAACAAAACTGGTACACTTAAACCCTTAATCACAATGACTTGTGAGTTTTCACTAACACAGCCATTGATGGCTTCCAAACAATTTTGTTTACCTATTTTACTCAGTGTTTTTCAGACACTCCTCAAATAGTACTTCATGTTGGGATCATTTCTCTAGGCCAATATTATTAAGAATTACTCATTTGACTAATTGACTAGAGTGAGATTTGAACCCAGGTATACTCATGTCTACATTTTGAGAAGTTCTCATCATTTATTTATTAAAATGGTTAGAACGCTAATTCTTCAAACACCAGACCATGCACCTACACCAGTCAAAGTTGCCTGTAGGAAACTACTTTAACCACCAAGTAGACACCTGCTTTACTCTTCAGAACATCCTGTCTTTGATATTTTCATAATTCTTCAGATTCTCAAGATTAAATCAACAATTTTTGTCAAGGTCTGAGATTATTTTTTCCTTTCATTTGCTTAATTTAAAAATAGGTCAAACCTTAAGTTAAGTAATCTTCAGTTCTGTTCTCTACCAATGAGCTAAAAAACTACTAGTTGTAACTCCTGCGACCATCTGATACTCAATTTGTTATGTCTGGAATCATTCATTTGAGAATAACTTCTTGCTGGGTTTTGAAATTAAATATTCTTGGTTTGTCTCAAGAGTTTAAGATTGCACCGGTGCAGAAAGTCAAGAAACAAAACCAAATCATTAAATATGATGATACATATATATATATATATATATATATATATATAAATGAGACCTTGAATTAAACACTTTGTTATCAAAATTATATTTTTTTATTTTGAAACTAGCAGGATAGCCCGACGTTGCTCGGGTGTCATAAAAGCTTTAAAAACTAATCCATGGTCCTAGAGCTCAGACTCTTTGGACGTTGGCACAAAAGACTAAAAAGCAATAGTTGTTTCCAGTTAAAGCAAAACCGTAGACTGAAAGAAAAATGAATGGATGTAAGTTAAATTTTGATTTCCTGGTATCGATATCAAATAAGTTTTTTTTTGTTGTAAGCTGAATTTTGAAGGCTAAATAAGTCCTCTGAGTAAATGGCGTTATGGCTGAGACTAAGAACTACAATTATAACTACTTAGAGCCAAACCCAAAGCAAGAACTAAAATAAAGGGGCTGAAAGAAATACAGACATACAGGCAGATAAACAGACACACACACAAACATCTTGTCTTTTATATATATATATATATATATATATATAATCAATTTTCTGCACAACTGTAAGAAGTACAACCTTGAAACTTTTGAATATCATTTCTTATGTCTTTGTCTATGAGTGTGTGAAATTTGATTAAAATTGCACCACTACTTCTGTAACCCAATTTTTTCGATAATCGATTTTCAATATTTATCGGGGGTGCCTCGACACAAAACCTAGCTAAGAACACTTGCAGACGCTTATAGTACAACTGTGTAAATTTTTAAGAAAATCGGTTTGGCCGTTTTGGAGTCTATAGGTAACGGACACACACACACATAGACAAAGTTCCATTTATGAATAAGTTTAGATTGAGATAGATGAATTATTTCCATGACCTCAAAAATTGTACAAAACTGACGAGCCACATGTGGAAATTAAAATTGAAATATGGAAAAGACTCTAATGTAACTTGGGGTATTTTAAAAATAGCCAAACATTACAACGGTGGTAAAATATGCAGAATATGCCAGAAGGAAAAATTGGCTGTTATGTTGTTCCTAGAAAGGAAGAAATTACTAAATGAAAGAACAAAAATTCTGTCCGAGCATAATCATGCCCATAAATACCTATTAGGATCATGCAATCATAGATGAAATTGTTCTCAGACCCTTAAGTAACTTCTCCTAAGTTTGAAAATGTTTTGCTTGTTTGAAATTTCAATTGCACATTCATGAAAGATCCCTGTTTGAGTGTTTGAAAAAAGGTAAAATCGGTTATTGTAAATCACTTGAAGACCTCATAAGATAGAAACCTGGGTTGTAGAAATAACTCAATTCCAAATTTAAAATATTCAAAAGTTATACAATATGATTGTATTGAACACTTTTTAATATATCTGTGTATTAGTCTAATTTAATTATGAGCAAAATTAACTAATTAATACATATATATATATATATACATATACATATATATATATATATATATATATATATATATATATATATATATATAGTGTATTGAGGCAGCAAACATTTTCTAAACATATACTGTTAAATATAAGACAATGAATGTCTATTATGTTTAATCATGAGCCGTTCTAAATGTCGTATTTTTGCTTTAATTTCAGTTGAAAATAAAAACAAAAATTCTCCAACATTTGGATAATTTTTTATTAATTTCGTTCTAAGCTTTCAGCTCACATGAGCCATATTCAGAGAGGTTATTAAGACGGTAATACAATAACATCCACCATCACCGACGATTTTATTGCTAGGAAACGGCAATAGTTACCAAAAATAACAAATGCAGTTCACAAATTTGCAATGCGGTTCTATGATGTCACACTGCGTGATAGCACAAAATGACAACAGAACCATGTATTCAAATATATATATATATATGTGTGTGTGTGTGTGTGTGTGTGTGTGTGGTTAAAATTGTTCAATATCATGGAAATTGTCTGGGTCAAAACTGAGGGGCAGTAGTTAATGATTATTTTTCCTATATTTGTTTTTAAGGTTTTATATATATATTTTAAGGTTTTTAAGGTTTTTATTTCATGAGATGTTCCAATTTTTTTTTGTAATTTTTTTGTACTGTATGGTGAATATGTCAATTGCTGAAAATCCACTGTCTTTTATAGCACTTTCATAATGTATTCTTGGCTTTGTTCAATGAGTGTCTCTTGAAAATTATATTCAGATAACCTACTGTTAATAGATTGAGGGTTCTACTTGATTATTGCTGGTGAGTGGTTGGAAGATATGTGTATATAAAGTGGTTTCACAAACACAGGAAAATATTCATTAGTCTCATCCACAGAGACTTCTCCTCTTCAAGCACTCTTTGCAAGATATTCAACAGAAACATAAAAAATCAATAACAGTTGCACCAAGAACATAAAATGCGCAACAAATCACCCACACAAACCAATTGCACCTTTGACTGCAAGTAAAGAATGAATGTCTTTTAAATGATTATTGCCTGCAAAATAATTAATACACCCTGATAATGAAGAAAAAATATATACAGATGTAACAGAAGAACCCTGGAAACAGAAACTATGCACTCGAAACAGTAAAAAATACACAAAAAATACAATCCTATATATTCTAAACATATATGGGAAATTAAAACCAAATTACACCGAAAGTTTCATGGAAAATAAAGAAAACATCATTAGCCTACAAATTTCATTAAAAAAAATTTGCCTTGTAGTGTTCAGAATTTCACTGCGTGTTCTTTGAGGAGTCACCATTATGTAGGATGTGTGTTCTTTGCAGGGTCACCATCCTTTTAGGGGTCTTGGTGATGTTTATGAAATTGGCCTTGTGCCAAACACAACCGAAGTCCCCACAATTTAAAGTATTAGAAGGTTGAAAGAATAAAAGTGTTTTGTTTGTGAAATAAGTGAAATTTAATAAAATTTCACTTATTTCACAAACAAAACACTTTTATTATTATTTATATATATTTTTTATTATTATTTCACAAACAAAACACTTTTATTATTATTCTGTTCAGTTAATAAACTGAACAGAATAACAAATTTGTAAGAAGAAAATTTTCAAATAGAAAATGTATGTAGTTAATTAATTTGTAAGAGTTAAATGCTCAAATAGAAGATGGACGTAGTTAATTCATTTGGAAGTGTTAAATGTTCAAATCGTAAATGCATGTAGTTAAATGTTCCAGAGAAATAGTAGTAGGGAGCTAAATAAATCCAGAGCTTATAGTTGATAGTAGCAAAATGTGCGAATGTAGAAAGATTAAAAGGGTTACTAACAAAGTCTGTGTTCCTTTCCTTTTTTTATGGCCGGCAAGAAAGTGAAAAGGAAGAAGAAGCAATAAAGGAAATTGTACTTATCAGATGTTAATTTTTACGAGTCAGTTGAAGTATCTTGTTGCGTTGTTGATGATATATGAGTGAAGACAAACAAAGGTCAATTGGAAGGAGAGGAAGAATTAATGTATGTCAGCAAGATATGTCAATTTCGGAGTTCTGAAATTTCTCCCTTACATTATGGCGAGGTCTTTATCAGATCTCTGCTCCCATCAGACTGTCTTTGGCTGGTCAAGGGACGTGGATAAGTACTTATATCAGGTCATGTGGTTGGCTCAAACCATGTACCCATTTTTTAGGTGTTAAGAAAATCTGACCAGGGTCATAGTTCAATCTGTTATTTCCTATCCAATCAGAATCCAGAATCTTAATTTTCACACCAGCTTATGAAATTTGCCTTGGTTCAGTTTTTCCAAGATGTTTTCAGTCATTCTGATCCAATCTTGTGGGTACGCAGTTTTACTTTTTGCATTTTAGTTAATTGTTGGATGATATAGAATTTGTATCCTATAGCCTGGAAAAGAAAATATCTGTAATCTCCTTCCTAGACTGATACACATTACTAAATAAATGATGAGAACTTCTCAAAATGTAGATATGAGATTTAAATTTTTGCTCTGTTGCTTAAAAATCAACAACAAATCTGAATCTAATCTAAACTTATTTATAAATGGAACTTTGTGTGTGTGTCTGTGTGTGTGCATCCGTTACCTATAGACTCCGAAATGGCTGAACCGATTTTCTTGAAATTTTACACAATTGTACTATAAGCCTCTGCGAGTGTTCTTAGCTAGGCTTTGTGTCAAGGTACATCCAATAAATATTGAAAATCGATTATCAAAAAAAATTGGGTTACAGAAGTAGTGGTGCAATTTTAATCAAATTTCACACACTCATAGACAAAGACATAAGAAATGATATTCAAAAGTTTCAAGGTTGCACTTCTTACAATAGTGCAGAAAATTGATAATATATATATATATATAAAAGGCAAGATGTTTTTGTTTGTTTGTTTATCTGCCTGTATGTCTGTATTTTTTCAGCCCTTTTATTTTAGTTTTTGCTTTGGGTTTGGCTCTCAGTAGGTATAATTGTAGTTCTTAGTCTCAGCCATGATACCATTTACTCAGTGGATTTATTTAGCCTTCAAAATTCAGTTTACGACAAAAAACTTATTTGATATCAATACCAGGAAATCAAAATTTGACTTACATCCATTCATTTTTTATTTCAGTCTAAGGTTTTGCTTTAACTGGAAACAACTATTGCTTTTTAGTGTTTCGAGCCAATGTCCAAAGAGTCTGAGCTCCAGGACCATGGATTAGTTTTAAAGCTTTCACTACACCCAAGCAACATCGGGCTATACTGCTAGTAATAAATAAATACAAAATACACTATATAATAAATAATGAGTTAAAAAGTTAACAAATAATCCTGGTTCATAATTATTTCCAATCAAAAGTCTTTAGAATAATTTAAAATATAATCCATCATACTTACTTAAAACAAGTTAGAATAACCGAATAAACTGGAAATACCTAACTTACCTGCCCATAATGCTGGATTGATTAGCATATATAAATTGTCGAGTTATTATCCAACACACATGGCCTGAAAATTGTGGCCAAAATTGAAACAGACTGTCACACTTGATGTTGTTCACAGTGTCCACTCATATATATATATATATATATATATATATATATATAAGAATGATAAATCGGAAGTATAGGCCAATTTATTGTACAAAAGATTTTACATGTGTAAAATCTTTTGTACAATAAAGACAGAAGCTGTTGATGGTTTGCCTGAAATAGGCCAATACTTCCAATTTACCATGAAATAACGTGTCTGCCTTAATTTTTTCTTATATTTGCTCTATATGTATTTATATACATATATATTTAGAGCTCTTCTAGAGAGTTATCCTACCACTGTATGTACAGGATACTCCTATGGATTCTTCTATATCTACACCACATGCTGATATATATATATATTCATTAAATCAAGAAAAGTTCAAGTGTTAACCTACTCAAGTTTTTTATGCAGTCATACTCATCAGAGTCAGATATTTATTGAACGTTTGTTTGATGTTATCAAACATGTGGCCTAGACATGAAATTCTTCTTGATTCACCTAACCAGATAAGACACTTGAATTTTTCTTGATTGTGTGTGTGTATGTATGTGTGTGCATATGTGTTTGTTTTCTTTTATCCTATGTAGAAATAAGATTGTTTATGAATTCTTATGTCCTTTAGGAGATTGAATCTCTAACACTAACAATCAACATTAAATTTTTACATTGGTTACACATGCACCATACTCACTTGTAGGTTAACTTGTTCATCTCTTCTTTAGCTAGGTATTGAACTCACAACTCTTTATGTCAAGTCACTGGATCTAACAGCAGGGGTGAACAAAAAACTTAGAGAGTTGAGTTAAAGGGAGGTAACTGATATGGAGACATCTGGAAAAAGTATGATTTATGGAACTAGTACAATCTATCCCAGTGAACAAACTGAAGGGCTCAGTCTGAAATTCCAATCATCTGTGAATGTCACAGAGTATAATAGCCGAAAATGAAGACAACAATTCGACCAATGGAAATTGTGTAAATAATTACAATATCTTATCTCAGAAATATAGGCAAATATCTAATAAATAAATTTAAAAAGTTATAATTGAGTTCAAATGAGTTAAAATCTAATTTGTGTCATGATGAAAAAAGTCAATTTCAAGCATTCATATGCTTAACATGAACCGTGTTTATTTGTGTGAAATAAAATTATATTTCTGATGTTGTCATTTTATTGTCAAAATATTGAAATTTTCCAAATTACTTTATACATTTACCATGCACACACACTCACACACACACACACACACATATATATATATATATATATATATAATTTATTCATAGCATAACAAGGTTTTGTTTTCATACAGAACCTCAATTTTCATGAGATTTTATTAATATAAAATACAAATTTTTATTGTGTCAATATCATATACAATATCAGTGAACTCTTCAACATATCATCATAGATCATTCCATCTTAAATAAATCAACGATTTTTGCCAGAAGTTTTAAGATCAGCTTGAGATTTTTCTAGTTAAAAAGTTGAATAATTTAATACACTCAATATTATGAATATAAAATAATGATTTTTATATAGTGCTTATTTCAAGACTTAGTGTGAGCAAAACAAATTTATGGTTTTAGACAAAAAAGCTCTCAAAATTACAAAAATCCATAAAAATGTTCCATCCTTTAATAATAGTAAGTTATGCTTATTTTAATTTGTAATGTATAATGCCACGCAACAGTTTACAACACATTAGAAAAAAATGTACTTTTTAGGTATTTTAATAAAGTTAAATTTCCTGCTCATAGGTATTTTTAATGAAGTTATTTTTACTTCTCATAGAACAGACATGTAGATTTTTTAAAAAGTAACCCACAAAGAAAAACTGATATTTAGTATCTCAAAAGTTTACAACATATTTTTTATTTACAACAGCTTTTGTTGTAATAGTGTTCAAATTTTACTAGAATATTCCAAATTAGAATGGGGTTGTTTTTTAAAACGTTCACAATTAATTTTATGATTATGTTGAGGAATGATTAAAAGTATTGTATCATTATTTTTAGTCAACCATCATTTAAACATTGAGAAAATGAGGAAAAGCAAAATAATTGATCAAGACTTCTGTAAATATATTGTTGACCTTTATACAAATGGATTTGGTTATAGGAAGATTTCAGTTAAATATGCTATTGAGTTCATTTGGTACGATACTTCATCAGTGGAAGATGTGTCATACCTTTTATCTCAAGAAAAGCTCTGGTTGTCCTAAAAAGGTAATAAAATGTATGGCAAGATTATTGATGAGAAAATTTGGCAACAAAACCTGAGTTTTGCTTAAAGAACTTCAGGAAGGACTAGACGTAAGTTGGATTCAAGCTGAGTACGGATCCAATTAGTCTTTCACTTTGTAAATATGACATCTTTTCAAGGACTCCAAGGAAAAAAAGCACTTCTTAAGTCAGGGGTCGGCAACCTTTGGAGGGTGAGGGCTAAAAAACTATGTAGTCATGGAGGTGGGCCAAACAGCTATGGCTCTATTGTCATGAAGAAGAACCAGGTTATTAAATATGTGAATAAATATTCTATGTGTTTGAAGAAAGCAAGGATTCAATATGATTTAATATCTGACAGGAATTTTGTTAAAAAATATTACATCTTAAAAATAAATGTTTCATAAATCAGTACTGAAAAAAAAATTCCATTAAAATCGGTTGAAAACACTATTTTATATTCATTTAAAAGTACCCGCTCACAAAAGCAATTTCACAGAAAAAGTGAAAGTGAGGCCGTACGCTAATTTTGGCAATTTCTACAAATAAAAAATAAAAGTAAAACACATTCTCCAGGTAAAAAGAAATAAATTTTAAAATTTTGACACAATATACTCAGACTATCAACTGTAACTTTGGTTTGGTTTACGTATATTTCTATCGTGTACAGAGTAAGGTAGCAGGCCGGACAAGATTCACTCAAGAGCCGGATGTTGCCTTCAGGCTGGGGGTTGCTGACTACTGTCTTAAGTGAAAACTTATTCTTGCTAGACTGGATTTTGCAAATGACCATTGTATCAAACCTCCAGAATTTTGTGAAAATGTCCTTTGGTCAGACAAAATAAAAATTGAACTTTTTGGCAGAAATGCTGTGGCAAAGTTCTGGAGAAAGAAGGGTACAGAATATTTTCCAAAGAATTGTATTCCAACAATATAATTTGGAGGCAGATCAACCATAATTTAGGGTTACATTAGTGCCTAAGGTGTAAAGAACATTGAAATAATAGAAGTGAGGATGAATGCAGCATATTATAGGAATATTTTGCAGAGAAATTTATGTCAGAATGCACATTCATTGGGCTTGAAACCAAGTTGGGTCTTTCAAAAAGACAACAATCCTAAACATACTGCAAAGCTTACAAAATCATGGTTATGCTGATATAGAATAGACATTCTAAAATGGACATGTCAATCTTCAGATATCAATCCAATTGAAAATTTATGGAGAAAGCTGAAACTGAGAATTCAAAGAAAGAACCCAAAAAACCTGCATAAACGAAAGGAATTTAGTCGTACAGAATGGAAAAATATTAGCCAAGAAACTTGCAAGAAATTTGCAGGGGATTATCCTAAATGCCTACACGCTGCAATTAACAATAATATTTACACTACAAAATATTAATAGATAATAAATATTAAGGGCCTGCAAAGTTAGAGGGAAAGAGAGACAAGGGAAAGACCTACTTGATAAGCCTGAGCAAATGGATGGCAGAGTGGAGTTTTGGAGAGATCCTAAGAAGAATGTTGAGAGCAATAAGAGACAGAGTCAAGTGGAAGTCTATGATTGCTTCCATTCTGAAGGGACGCAGCACATGAAGAAGAAGAATGATCAAACACTGACAGACTTGCAACATTGCATTTGGGCATAAAGAGTCTGCAGAGTAGAAAGTAAGTTTCCTTCAAAAAGATAACAGAACTGTTTCTGAATTCTGTTAAGATTGCTGAAATGAGTGGGGGTTATCCCACTTGACTTTGCTGAAAAAAAAAAAACTGTCACAAGGTGGTGCCCTAAGACAATAAAAAGGTGAGCATTTTTTTCCCTAGTCTCTTTTGCAGCTTTTTAGCTCTAGCCTTCAGATGTAGTTGGAGGTGGGTAAAGTGTCTCCCACTTGAACACCTTCATTGTCATAATTTTCTTTCTTGACTTTTGTACTTTCTCATATGTGCTTGTTATGTGCACACACACACACACACACACACACACATTCTTATTATAGCTAGTTACATGGTTTTTCATTTCCTCATATGTTAATTTCTTGTGTTAATACATACATTGTTGTTTTTGTTTTTTTTATAGTCAATGTTTTGTGTTTTTTCACAAATGAATCTGCCAAACATTGTTTGTGGGATAAATGTTTCAGTAGAGTTTAAATATTTACTAACCAAAGTGTTCATCCCCCGCAACATTATGATGACTGAATATTTACGCAAATATATAAGCATTCCGCAACATGAGAACTAATCAGCTCTAGCTCAGATATAACAGCAACAGTACATGTTTTATCTAATCCAACTCTTGCAAGGATAAAACATGGCAGAAGAAATGAGATTTTTCCTAGAGTGATACAACTAGCTGACCATTTTTCCAGCTTGCTACAAAAGAATAGTTGTAACCTTTTATGAGATGTTTTGGAACAAAATTCTAAAATATAACAAACACTTGAGAAAAGCAAGAATGTAGATGGCCAGAAGGTTATATTATGTAAAGAAAGACAAATAATTTATCTAAATTGAAATTTGTAAAATAATTCTATACACGTCTATCTATATTTCTGAGATTAGGTAAACTGCTTGTATATGGACAGGTAACGAATTCAGCAGATATACAAAAATAGAAAGGGGCGTAAGACAAGGATGTGTATTTTCACTGGATCTGTTCAACTTGTACAGTGAGAATATTTTGAGGACCCTAGAATTTATGCCTGGATTTGTCATTGAAGGCCACAATTTAAACAACCTAAGCTATGCAGATGATACAGTGCTGATAGCAGACATGGAAAGGAAACCACAAGACCTTTTACAGAAGGTAGCTGAAGAGAGTGACAAGAAAGGACTACAAATAAACTGCAAGAACATGGCCGAGTGGTTAGAACATTCACTTTCTAATCATGAAGTTCAGGTTTGAATGTCAGGAAGGTGACTTCTTGATGTAATTAGTCTGGAGGGGCAATCCCAGTGTGCAGCACCTTTCAAAAGTGCTTGAATACCATACCATGGGTTGACCCGACCCTTGTGAGTGAAACTGGGTAGACAACTCCCTCTGAGGAGTCACTAATGGTTATGATAGTTCAAACTCACAAGTCATCGTGAGTGAGGGTATGAGCGTCCTGGCCTTGTTCAGACTGTTGTTCACACTAGATAATGGTCTCTCTCCCAGAAACTGTAACTAAGTTCCGCTCAGCATAGTTACAGTGTACACCACAGGTGGTGTCTCTAGGTGTTGAACAAACACAAGTGTGCCTGAGCAGGCGTCTGCAATGGGGATTAGCAAGCCACCCTGGTAGATGGGTATTCTCAAATACTGGTGACCAGCCATTATGTTTGTGTAGAAATGCTTGTCTGTTTTGATGTATGTTGAATGGTAACATTAGTTAATGTAAGTGTGTATGTGTGTGTGTTTTAATAAACGTCATGTGCATTAAAGAAGTAGATAATTTTTAAACATATGTGTTAGGAATATTTGGACATGTAATAGTGCAAGTGTGTGTGTTTCTGTATAAATGCTTGTCTGTTTAGGTGCATGTTGGATGGTAACGTTAGTTAATATAAGTGTGTGTGTATGTGGAAAAGTCTGTAGATGTTGTATCAGGGTGGGGCAAAGCAACTTGCTTATTTGAATTTGGCACCCTGAAGCGATGGTTGCTCTGAGGATAGTGGGTTGGGGCTTACTCCAGAGTGCGAGATTTACAGTTCCTTCCAGCAGGACGGTGCCACAGTACACACAGCGCGCATGTCAATAACAGTTTTGCAGCAGAATTTTCCAGGGCACCTCATCTCTTTGAGGGGCGATTTGCATTGGCCAGCACGGTCCCCTGATTTATCACCCTGTGACTATTTTCTATGGGGCTGCCTGAAGTCAATTATTTACAACCATCGTCCTAACACCCTGGCTCACTTGAAGAACAACATTCGTCAAGCTGTCGCCAACATACCCACTGATATGCTAGAAAGAGTTGACCAAAACTTCAGAGTATGATTAACCCAGTGCATTGAGCAGAATGGAGGCCATCTGACTGATGCCATCTTTAAAGCTTGTAAAACATAAAATTTAAGTGTTGTAATTGATGGTGTTTAAAGAATTACATGTATATCTACATTACTTTTGTTTTATTTGTTATTCCAAATAAGCAAGTTGCTCTGCTCCCCCTTGAGATCATTGAAATGTAATGAAATATTGCAATACCAGTATACTGTCTCTTTGTTATTTTTTCTTTTTCTTTTGATCTCTGAAGAAAAAAAATTAGTTATGTTAGACTGAGGTACATTTCCTATATCCATATATATATATATATATATATATATATATATAAAACATGTTTAGAGGTACAAAATTGATATACTGTTTTCAAAATAAGGAAAATATTTGTCTCTAAGGTCTTTTCATCCAACATCTCATCACGAGTAAATCGTTGGCAATAAATTATATGCAAAACAGTAATAACGAAAGTGAACAGCAAAAAAGGTGGGAAAACATGATAAGATCAACACACACACACACACACACACATATATATATATATATATATGCATATTGAGGGAAGGGGAAAATCTTGTGTAAATATAATTAGCGAGGGACAATTAAAATAATATATCTCCCTACAGATTAAAAGACTTGACAAAATCCTTCTACTGGCAGAGAGAAGGCTTGTGCAGTGACATAGAGACTGATTCCAAAATCTTTAAATGATTATTGGAAACAGCTCTATGAATACATTTTTTTTTTAATCATATCACCCCGAGCAAGGCGGTAATGCCACTGATGCACAGGGGTCTACATAAGAGTGAAAAGATTGAAAAAGAGAAAGCCAGAAACCACATCCTAATCAGGGAACAAGGGATGAACCTTTTCACCTGTTCAATAGACATGGGTGGAGTGTGAACCTGGCAATAGTTTAGTCTATCTACTCCAATTGAAACAAAAAAAAAAAAGAAAAGAAAAGAGTTGAAAAGATTGGAAAAAAGAAAGCTGGAAACCACATCCTAAACAGGGAACAAGGGATGAGCCTCTTCACTTGTTCAATTCAAATAACTTGAAAATGTCATGTATAGCCAAGTGGATGGGGTCCAAATGTGTCGTCTCCTTGGCCCTGTGTTGGCTGATATTTTTGTGGGTTACTACGAGTCTTTGCTTTTTCGCAAAGTGTCTGAACCTTTTATTTATTTTAGATACATTGATGACACTTTTACTACTTTTTCCACTGAAAGTGAGGCTGTGAACTTTTCAAATAAGCTTAACACTTCACACAGAGCTTTATCTTTCACTCTGGAAGTTGAGAAGGATAGTTTCTTACCTTTTTTTGGACATTGTTGTTGAGTGTAGTAGAGGGGGCTTTCCTTACAAGTATCTATTGCAAAACCCGCCTTTATTGGCCTGTACATGAATTGGTGTGCATTTACACTTACATCAACGAAAATTAACCTTATTAAAATTAACCTTATTAAAACCTTGGTACACAGAACACTCAAAATTTGTTCCCCCACAAGACTGGACTCTGAATTGGAGAATATCAGGGAGATTTTCTTGTGTAATGCCTATCCAGAAGCTTTTATTAATTATATTATAAATAAGAAAACAAGTGAATTTTTCCTCCTAAAGTCCTGGGGTCTTCTAAGTCACTGGTATATTTTTATATTTTGGTATGATTAGATTGGAGATAAAAGCCAAAGTTTAGTTAAGCAGATCAATTAGACGGTTTCTAATTTTTTTCCATCATTTGCTCTGCGTTGTATTTTTTGCACTAGATCTGCATTTCCATCATTTTGTAAGGATAGTTGGTCCGAAATCAAATTGAGTAATTTGGTTTATGAATTTAGTTGCCAGTGCACGGTTGGTATGTAGAGCGTACCACCTTATATTTAGAAATAAGAATTCATCAACATGTGCCTTTGAAAATAAAACAGAGCAAAATAAGTAACTTGTATTACCTTCCCTCTTTGAATATGGAATTATTTCTTGTGCAACATTTAGTGGAAAATATAGCCTTTGTCAAGTCTTATAAGAAAGAGTGGTTTAGAATTATCCATAGAGCTGGATCCAAATAACCATTTAAAGACTTTGGAATCAGTCTCTATTTTACTGCGCAAGCCTTCTCTCTGCCAGCAGAAGGATTTTGTCAAGTCTCTTAATTTGTTGGGGATATTTTATTTTAATTGTCCCTCAGTAATTGTATTTACTTGAGATTTTCCCCTTCCCTCAATATATATATATATCTATATATATATATATATAATCCACATACAAGTTCATCATCAGTACGGTTAGACATCCAATTGCTTTTAGCCAGGGTTGAAACCCGGTTGAATTGGCATCAGTCAGTGATTCTACCTCTGAGCTATGGGCGCTCAGTAGAAGAAGGCAAAATTTTAGTGTTTAATATACCATGTAAACACACGCCAGTAACTGAGAGTGTTCTAATTCATGACTGAATGAATGATGCGTAGGTGCTAGATGAATTAATTGTACATTGCGACACAGAAATTTCTATGTTTCAAGATAGCTTCTCTTCATCAGGCAATGTTGGATGTTGGTCGTGAAAATGATTTACATTTAAATATAAAAATCATCGCTTTGCTATTTATGTATGTGGGAAGATATAAAATTTATGTGTGTGTTCCTTTTAACTAATCAAAGTAAAGATTCGCTTCGGAATTTGGCCAGTAGTTTCTAGGGAATACATACTTACTTTTTTCCTTCCTTTTTTCTTTTCCTCCCTTTCCTTTTTCCTTTTTTTTTCTCCCTAATGGTAATAATGTCAACCTGCTTTTAACCTAATTTTATTTTTATCTTTTATTTTTATTTTTCATTTTATTTTTATTATTTTTCACTTTATCTTATTAGGTTTGATGTGCCTATTTTAGTACCAAAAATGTCCTTTCTGCTTTCCTCATATTTTGATATATATAAAATCCTTTGTAAAATAAAGATGGAAGGTGATGATGGTTCACCTGAAATAGGCCTATACTTCTGATTCACCATGAAATAACATGTCTGCCTTAATTTTTCTTATATTTGCTCTATATGTATTTATATGCATATATGTTTAGAGCTCTCTTAGAGAGTTATCCTACAACTGTATGTAGAGGATACTCCTTTGGATTCTTCTATACCCACACTGTATGATGATATATATATATATATATATATATATATATATACACACACTCACCTGATATGTATGTACAACCAGCTAAGACCAATTAAGACAAGCTTAGTACCCAGCCATTACTATACAGGGGACTGGGTAAATTTTTACTCTTGGCTATGAGCATACATGATCAGGAACCCACCCAAAAAAACTGACCTTTTATCACAACTCTCTTCAATGGTGGGGAAAGTTAAATACTCACCTGACATATGCCAAGTAAGGTTTATCATCTCTCAGTTGCGTCTCTATCTTTGGGAAGAGTGTTGCTCAATTGTGTCTCTGTCTGCTGACAGAGATGTAGCTGAGGAAAATAAAATACTGAGAGATGCCTGGTCCTGGATAATAGCTTCCTGAGACTGCACCCCTACTTTGCACTAGAGGTGGGGATTAGTGATTGCCAGTGTGACCAGCACAACCAACAGTTGCAGGGGCTACACAATTTGTACCCTTGGCCCAGATGTTCATGCTCAGGTTCCCCATTTTTATCTTGACCTTCTGTTATGTCACCTCTCAGTGCAGAAACAGAGTAAATATATATATACATATATATAGTGTATTGTCACTAAGTTGTAGAACTCGTAGGTTTTTTAACGTGTTGTTCATGCATTTACTTTTATAAAGAGTGCTCGATACAAATGTAGAGCGTTATATTGTAATAGTTGTTACAATGGTTTATAAATGTATAGTATCACTACACAAAAATTTTTGTGTTTCGAAGCTAGCCCTGTATCTGGGTTGCTTCTTCTTCAGGTGATTTAGTTGATATCTATTAAATGATTTTCAACTAAATCACCTGAAGAAGAAGCAACCCAGATACAGGGTTAGCTTCAAACGCGAAAATTTTTGTGTAGTGATACTATGAATCTATAAAGCATTGTAAAAACTATTACAGTATATATATATATATATATATATATATATAAAATGAAATAAGATTATTTCATCATGTTAATAATTATATCAGAGATATAAATCATAGATGTCACTAGTTTAACAGTTCTGTGACAATGTCAACACAGATTACACTCATAATGATTGCATGATTGAATTTGCTAGAGACAGACAGAAATGTAGGCATTTTATAGTAAAATAGACTGATGGCTTCATGCATTAATAGTGGTTTACCTCGCTAGTAAGAAGACATAGAGCAATAAAGATGACAAAGAGAGAGCAGAGGGGATGGCAGAGGAAGAGGGTAAGATAAAGTGAAGAGAGAAAAGTGATAGAGAAAGAGAGATTAAAGAGAGAAAGGGGAACAAATGTAAACGGGTGAGAGAGAAAAGGAGATGGCAGAGAAAAAGGGTAAAAGGAAGAGAGAATAGAAATATGAACGTGTGAGAAGAAGTGTCAAATGTAAAATGGTGAGAGAGAAGAGGAGATGGGAGAAAGAGAGTTTAAGATAGAAGGAAGAGAGATAAAGGAGAAAAAGGTGTGTCAAAATTTTTTAGAGAGAATAAGAGTTTGGAGAGAAAGAAAGTAACATAAAAGGAAGAGAGAAAAAAGATAGAGATAGGGAGAAAATGGGTAAAAAAACAAATGAGAAATTAGGAAATGAAAAAGAAGATAGAAAAAAGAGAGAGAGAGAAAGAAGAGAGAGATAGAGTTGAAGCTAAACAAAGAAAGACTCAAAAATTGATTGAACTTCTTGGAGAAAGAAGTAAGCCTATATAAAACACAATGTGCAATATTATATAATCATTATATAATCATATATATAATTATAAAATTATTTGTTTGAACATTATTTTTGATCGATACTCATATTTAAGTAGATATCCTGTTTGATTATAAACAGTATACATATATTTATATATATTTCTACTGGCCTGATTATTTACAATAAATTTTTGTTATGAAAATGTGTCATTTTGGCAAGATAAATGAATAAATATATAAAATCAACTTTAAAACAGGAAATAACATATTACATTGCATTTGACTACATGGTTTTGTTGTCATTTCGTGCTATCACGCAGTGTGACATCATAAAACTGCATCGCAAATTTAAGAACTGCGTTTATTATTTTTGGTAACTATTGCCGTTGCCAAGCAGAGTTTTATGTCAACACAAAATAAAATCGTCGGTGATGGTGGATTTTATAATATTTCAGTTTGAACGACCTCTCTGAAGATGGCTCATGTGAGTCGAAAGCTTAGAAGAAAACCAATAAATAATTATCCAAATGTTGGAGAATTTTTGTCTTTATTTTCAACTGAAATTAAAGCAAAAATACGACGTTTAGAACGGCTCATGATTAAACATAATAGACATTCATTGTCTCTTATATTTAACAGCATATGTTTAGAAAATATATATATATATATATATATACACTATTTGATTATAAACAGAATATCTACTTAAATATGAGTATTGATAAGAAATAATGTTCAAACAACTAATTTCAAATTGTGAGATGTTTATAACCATTTTGTTAATCTTTGTTAATTTCCATAAAATATATAATTATATATTGTTATAATTTCAATTTAAAATCCATGTTCTATTACATGCAAGTGATGTCCCGTCTAAAATGGTTTGTATTAAAGGATATACCTTCTAAAATTGTTTTTGTAAGGTCAATAGACATCTAACACACTAATTCACATCCATTTTCTCAAACATTCTTCCCATCAACATCCTTACCTGTCTATCACCCTCCTTCTGACATTTCCTATATCTAACCACTCTTTCTCATCACCTTCCCCTATGTAACCCCCTGCACAATAGTGGCAGTGGAATGCCTTGCTTGGGGTGAAATGATTATAAAAAAAAAGAAAAAAAAATTGCCCTTCAGGGTTCACATTGCAAAACAGTGCCTAAGGACCAATATATAATTAAATTTACCCTGCATAGATCACCTTAGACTTTTGTAAATGGATAGTACCCTGGTGTGGGCCTCCTATAACAACAGAACTACTGCAGCACACCACATGCTACACTGAGTCAGAAGATTAGCAAGAGGAAGCAAAAGAAACAAGTTGTAAACTAGGAATGATGAGTATTTTAAAAATTATAGGGTAACAAAACACCACATATGACTAACACAGGTTTAAATAAAAAAAATTAAATCAACAAACATTTAAATTTATTTTAAAAGTTTTTGATCCCAAAATACATGCTTTATATATGTTATGCATTTGGATAGCAACCCTTGTTTTATATATGTATTATTGAATGTAAACCTTTATTCAGTTTTTCTGGTATCCTTAGTTTGTCTTTTATGACAGCATGTAGAAACTATATTTGGACTTTAGGTTAAAACTAGCCATTTTAAAAACTCTTTTTTGTTGTATGTTATGCAATCAATTTAATTTTCTCTTTGTCATCTTTATTGCTATATGTCTTCTTACTAGCGAGGTAAACCACTATTAATGCATGAAGCCATCAGTCTATTTTACTATAAAATGCCTACATTTCTGTCTGTCTGTAGCAAATTCAATCATTGAATTTGAAGTCTTGTACATTTTTTAATGAAATATGTATAATTTTAAGATTTTAATTTCATAATTTTACTTTTAAAATTCTAATTTTAATTTTTTATCTTTATGTAGTATTATTCTATTTAAATTTTACTCTTATTAAAAAGCACTAACCTAACTTTATAAGATTTAACTCTCAAGGACATCAAATGAAATTAAATTCATATTTATTAAACTGTTTGTAAATATGCTCCTGATGATTGCATAATGCATGGATCTGAGAGTCGTGCCATCGACAAAAGACAATAGTCATTTCTCTCTAATCGCACAATGAAGGTAGTAATAAATGGACATGCCTCCCAAAGCTACCATATGAACGCGGGTGTCCCTCAAGGCTCTATTCTAGGTCCTACGCTTTTTCTGATCTACATTAATGATCGCCCAGATGTTATAAGATCCCAAGTAGGCATGTATGCCAATGACACCACCATTTACTCTCGCCTCAATCTAAAATCTGCTGAGGTTGACAAAGCGAACTTCGCTGCTGAGCTTGAGAAGGACCTCCAATCCGTGGGGGGCTGGAGTAAGAAATGGCTCATAAAATTTAATGCTTCCAAAACAAAGCTGCTATCTATTAACCATCACAGACAATCGCTCCTACCCACCATTAGTATGGAACAGGATAGCCTCCCTAAGAGTAAAACACTACACCTCCTTGGCCTCACACTCTCAGTGGACCTCAAGTGGAATGACTATATCAAATCCATTGCTAAATCCGCTGCTAAGAAGGTCAGTTCACTGTGCAGGGCCAGGAAGTTTTTCCCATCTTAGTCCATCCTGCACATATGTAAATCTACCATCCGCCTGTGTATTGAATACTGCTGCCACATCTGGTCAGGTGTCCCTGCTAAACTTGTCAAAGCAGAAGCCCAGAAAATATTTGTAGAAGAGACAGAGGGAAGTCACATCTCATCAATGAGAAAGTGGGCTGGAATCAAGCTGCCAGGTTGAGAGATTCTTTTTTGGAGATATTTTTACATTATTTTTATTGTTAATGTCTTGTTTTCCCCTAAAATAAAAACAAGTAATCCCTTGACCCAGAGGCACAAAACATATGACCTCTGCCCTAGAAATATTTTGTCTATTAATTTAAATTTTAATTAATTTAACTTTCAAGATTTTAATTTCCAATTTCATGTTTAAGTTTTAGTTCAAATCAAATTAAATTATAACATTAAAATATTAAAAATAGCATCTCAATAGTATGGGCTGGGGTTGAATATACACTACCAGCCATAATTATTAGGCCACCTAAGTGTTTTAAAAAAATTATGTATTTCATACTATTTTTTAGTATTTATTGCCAAGTGAATAATTGTAAATGAAAACAGAATGGTTCTTTTGTTAATGCTGCACAATAACATGTGCATCAAATGAATTTATAAATATTTAATAATTACCTATATTGCAGTTTCATCAATGAAAGAATGAAGAAAATTTAGGGTGATTTGGACGAGTTCATCCTTGCTTCCTTGCCTTGTAAAATTTTGCAAAGTAATAATAACAAAAGAACCATTCTGTTTTCATTTGGCAATAAATAGTAAACATAGTATGAAATATATTATTTCTTTTAAAAAACTGGGGTGGCCTAATAATTATGGCCGGTAGTGTAGATTGAAATATGATAATGATAGGATAAGGAACAAATAGGAAATATATATAAATCTAATGATTTGCTTTAATTGGTAAAGCTCCGTCAGAAATGAAAGATGGAAGACAAAAAAAAAACTCTGGTAATTTTAATTTTTGTGCATTTGTCATATCAAGTAGCATTCATGTGTACTATTCACTTATGTCTGTAGATCATAATTCTTGTTGGTTTATGCAGGACTCGGATTATTATATTGGCATAACTAGTTTTCTATGTTCAAAATAAAAAGTCTTGCTTAAGCACATGCTGTGATGTCTGAAAAAATACACTGAAGACTGACTCCAGCAGTATTTTTTGGACTACTTGGAGTTCTTTTTTAAGTCTCTAAACTAGTTCATTTAATTACCGCGGATTACTCCACAACAAATATATATTTGTTTGTGTGTGTGTGTGTGTGTGTAGATCTATTTTCAATTTTTTGTTGCTTGTTTTCCATTAGTTAAGCAGACCTCACATGCATCTGCCTTGTCAAGTAGTGTTCATGTGTATAATTCATTTGCATACATGTGCCAAAATTCTCATCCATCTACGTGGGATTTGGATGATAATCTATATTTATTTGTTTCTCTGTGTATCTAGTCGGCATTTTTATCCATGTTTCATTGCAGTCCACATATTGATGTGCAGACATTTTATGCCAGTTGATTGGTTCCTTTTGTTTAGTGGTACAGTATGACCCTGATATAAAAGAAACCCATATATAAGAGAGATTTTCTTGTGTCCAAAATTAGAGTCTGTGGTAATGTATATAAAAGAGATGAAACCCTGGTATAAGAGAACTCGGACCCGGTCTCAAAACTCTCTTATATCCGGGTTACACTGTATATCAACTTCTATGGATTATTTAATGTTAAAATCTAAATATTTTGTATGCAATATATTTTTTTAGATAATGATTTTGGTATGCAATTTTGTTTTGGCGATAACAATGGTTTTAGTGATAGAAGTCTAATTAACCCATAGATAGGGTGATAAGTGATGGATTTATACCTTTCCCAAGGGTATTTGTGTGTAAGTAAATATACCCAAGTGGAATTGAAACTCAGCTCTCTGATTAACAATTCTGAGCCATTATCCATTACACTATCTGTACACACAAGCTTACAACACCTGGTATTCTTAAGCGGTCACCCTTTTAATTACTGACAAGGTTTGATGCTGCTTAACTTCCATGATAATATGAGAACTAATGTTTCAATGTGATATAGTCGTAAGCCCATAATGTTATCTGCATATCTAAACTTACAGCACCTGGTATTCCCAAGTTATCTCCCATCGAAGTAAAGACCAGGTTCAACATTGCTTAACTTCAGTGATCATACAGGAAGTGTTTTTTTTAATGAAAATTGGCCATAAACCTTATCTTATGTCAGGGTGAAAGAAGCTAAATATATTATAAATTATATTATAATTATAATATATTGAAATATTAAGTGTGAATGTGTGCAACCTATAACATTCATTATGTGCACAGATACTTCAATTTGATCTTTGACAGAAGGCCAAGTAGTCATACTTTGATATGAACCAAAGTACACAAAAACTCGTCCTAGATAAAAGTGTCTCAACATAAGTAAATATTACATTTTTCTTTTTTGTGGCAGGTTCTATAATTGTTGATTAATAATGTATGAAATTGAAACTTTTTTGTGTTTTTGTAACTGTTTTTATTTAATGTTGATTCTCTTAATGTATTTATTTTATAAATCTTTGGGTGCACATCATCGTCTCTTCTTAGACACAATCTGCATTTAATGATGTTGATTAGACCAAGCAAGACTATCAATTCATCTAACCTTCCATTAGTTGATCAATTGAAAGAAATATGATTGACACTCAATGTTTAAAAACATGATATCTAAAGGTCTTCAAACTGTGCCTGCATTAAATCAAAGTAGATCTATTCATGTGAAAATTGGATAAAGTTAATATTAAATTCGGGATTTTACGGAAACAATAACAGAATATTGCTTTATACATGAATGATTTATCCTTATTGTTTCACATGGCAATTAATAGCATTTATTCCCAAAGGATTTTGATATCATGGCAGACATAACAGGAACTAGGAATGAAAAATATGAGTAATAAAAAGGAAAACTAAATATTTAAAAACTCAAACAGGAATTTATACAAATATATAGACAAGTTATTTATGAGCGGATATATTTTTGTTATTAACCTTGAGCATTTTGTTTGTCAGTAAAAAAGTTTGTCGTTCCACTGTAGTTGACTTGAGACATCAAGTGACATTGTGTTTGAAATTCAAAATTGTTTTGTCACATGTTGTTACAACAACAGCTAACTTAGTCTGGAATCAAGATCTAGCTTGAGAGAGAGCACTGTATAACGTATTTCTGTTGGAATTTCTGCAATGAGAAGTTACCATTATTAATGTAATTTACATTCAGACTTATTTTTATTGTTATTATCAAATTTTGGCTTATTTAATCTCAAAATCAATTTTGTCTATATTTAAATCTATAAACATTGATCATTTATAGTGAAATTCATTGGTAAACATTGGCCATTTACTTTGGTCAATAGATAAGCATTTAATTTACATTGTTCGGACTGTTGTCCTGATCTTTGTTACCATATTCACAATGTTTCAGCTGTTCTATACTTTGACCTTCTTCAGGTAATTAGAATTTTAAACTAGACCCTTTATTTTGTTTACTAGGGTAGATTGTTCTAGATCCACTAGTCATTCTTCTTTCAGATGTTTCAATATCAGTTACCACTCTTTAACTCTTTCACCACTGTTGTAGCCATGTATTGAACACACAACTCTTTGGGTAAAATCACTGGACCTAACCAATGCTTTTATCTACTGGGCCATTTGTCCTTGAGGATATGCAGAAATGTTATGAATATGGCAATAAAGATGAGGACAACAGTCCGAACAATGTAAATAGTGTAAATAATTACAATAACTAATTTCAGAAATATAGACAGATGTTGAAGGTAAACATTGGTCATTTATACTTATGGTCAATATTTAAACATTAGTATTTATCTTGCAATTGATAGGTAAAAATTAGTCATTTATACTTTTTTCACTCGGTAAGCATTAATCATTTATACTTGGTTTGATAGGTAAACATGTTACATTTATACTTGGGTCTACAGATACTTAAATCCAGAAATAAACATTGATCATTTATCCTTTGATATGTAGGTAATTGATTGTTTCATACTTAGGTATATCGATAAAGGTGGATTGTTTATATTTTAGTCTGCATACATTTATTTGTGAAATGACCCCTTTTTTGGTGTTAGCATTTAACCTTTCAGCAGGGTACAGTATGCATAAAGTGTTATTAGGATATAAAGTGGGGGATATCAACATATCCCCCACTTTTTTAAATTGTTATTTTGTAATAAACTAGTCTTTCTACTTCACTCCAGAGGTTTCTTGAGCACATAATACAGAAAGAGGGCTTAGAAAAACTGATATTCACAGGACAGACTGAAGATAAGAGGAAACATAAGTAAATGAATGGCAGAATAAGATTTTTAGTAGAGATAACAAAACTAGTCTTTCTACTTCACTCCAGAGGTTTCTTGAGCACATAATACAGAAAGAGGGCTTAGAAAAACTGATATTCACAGGACAGACTGAAGATAAGAGGAAACATAAGTAAATGAATGGCAGAATAAGATTTTTAGTAGAGATAACAAAACGACAAAATTTATTAAGAACCTCAAAGGACAGGAAATTGTGGAGAGCTGTGATTGCCAACATTCTGAAGGGACACAGAAGATAAAAGGAGAAGAAATTGTTTTAAATTGGTAAATTTCATGATTGATTCACTTTCTGTGACTTATCAACCCTTTGCAGGTTATTTAAAGCCAGAAAATATTTTTAGATTGTAAGAGTTTTTTTTTAAGATAATATGAAGGAAGCATTCCAGAAGTTAAGTAAAGTATTAAGAAACAGGACAATTTTGCTAGAAACAAAGAAGAGAGTACTGGATTGCTATGTGTTGTCAGTTCTTCAATATGGCAGTGAATACTGGACAATATCATCAAAGATGAAGGAAAAACTTGAAGCAGCAGAAATGTGGTTCTACAAAAGCTTACTGGATATAAAGTGGGGGATCAGTTCCATATTACAATCAATATATAAACTGAACCTTCACTTTGTGACCACAGCAGTTTCTATACTTTTATATTCATAAGATCCAAAAGCACAAGGATGCATTCCAGGAGCTGAGGAGAGTATTAAGAAACAGGACAATTTTGCTAGAAACAAAGAAGAGAGTACTGGATTGCTATGTGTTGTCAGTTCTTCAATATGGCAGTGAATGCTGGACAATATCATCGAAGATGAAGGAAAAAACTTGATGTGGTTCTACAGAAGAATACTGCAAATATCATGGATCGAGCATGTGAGCAATTATGAGGTATTGGAAAGGATGGAAATGAAAAGGAAATTAATACTGAGCATCAGGAAGAGAGAGCTGAAGTTCCTGGGATATACAATGAGGAAGGAGGGCTTGGAGAACCTGATACTAACAGGAAGAGAGAGCTGAAGTTCCTGGGATATACAATGAGGAAGGAGGGCTTGGAGAACCTGATACTAACAGGAAGAGAGAGCTGAAGTTCCTGGGATATACAATGAGGAAGGAGGGCTTGGAGAACCTGATACTAACAGGAAGAGAGAGCTGAAGTTCCTGGGATATACAATGAGGAAGGAGGGCTTGGAGAACCTGATACTAACAGGAAGAGAGAGCTGAAGTTCCTGGGATATACAATGAGGAAGGAGGGCTTGGAGAACCTGATACTAACAGGCCAGATAGAAGGAAAAAGAGATAGGGGAAAGCAGCCAATAACATATTTGGAGGAATTAATCAGATGAATGATGGAATGAGGTTTGCATGGTGTAACAGGAGAAGGCATGCTAAAAGCCACCCGGGATAGGGAGATGTGGAAAGCCATGATTGTCTACTTCCTGAAAGGACAGGAGGGCACAAAGAAGAAGAAGAAGAAGAATAGTTTTGTGATACAAGTCTTACTAATTAATCTTCAGCTCCCCAATTAACAATTCCAAGTCATTATCCATAGTTTTATTCAGATATCTAAGCATTACAACCTTTGTTATGACATTAATCTGAAAATAATTCTAATTTCACCGTAACTATTACCAAACTAGTATTAATATAAGATTATATTAGACATAAAGTTAGAGTTTGGTTGTCTTTTCTTGTTAATTAATGAATTGACACTCCACCCAAAATTCTTCTTCTATTTGTCAAAATGTCAGGATGTGGGTGATTTTGTCTCTTCACAATTTCCTGTCTTTTTAAATCATTGACGGATTCTTTTTTGTTATCTCGCCTACTCTCACTTCTGATATCTATTTACACAAGCTTGTTAGGTAGGTTACTCACTGTTTCCATCTATCTTCTTTACTTTTAGTGTCTTGGGAGTGTCAAATTTTCCAAGCCCTCTTTCCTCATTATCTACCTTTTTTTTTTTTAGATTCTAAGTGTAAGAGTCATTTCTGTTTCTATTTTCCTTAAAAACTTTTTCATTACTCACATATTATATCCCCGATATTCTTAGCATCTTTCTGTAGAACCACATTTCTGTTGCTTCAAGTATTTTTTTCCTTCATTTGTGGGGAGATGATCTAACATTCACTTCTGAATAGAAAGACCAATATTACATAACAATTTAACACTCATTTCTTAGCTTCCAAAGAAATTTTCCTGTTTCTTAATACTTTGCTTAGCTTTTGACAGACATTTTTGGCTCTTCCTGTATGATTTCAGATTTTTGTGCCATATTTCCCTCCTCTGTTAAAACATTTTCTAGATATCACATAATAGTATAACTAGGAAACTGTATTTAAAGATTCAAATGTGAAGACCTAATAACTGTCATGATGTAATAAAATACTCTGTTGTTTTGATATCATATTTAAACAAGTTGAAAATATAAACACTTAAAATTTCTGCCATCTCTTTTGAAGTAGGTTTTTAAACAAATGTCTTGACATCAGATTCATGTAGTGTTTATATTTTTAGTCGTACGTCAAATATATTCAAATTAATTTCCATTCAGCACTTATCGAAATGAGATTAATAGCATAATAAATAGCAAGATTGCATTACACCAATATTACAAATACTTTCATGGCTTCTGCTCCGATGAACTTAGATCACTAGTGCCCCCTAAATACGTATTTGAACGAGATACTAGATTAGCAACTAGATCCCACCCTTTTACAGTGAAACCGATAAAATGCAGCCGTAACTTCTACTCCAACAGTTTCTTTCCTCACACTTCCCGACTGTGGAATTCTCTTCCAAACGATTGCTTCCCCGACGGCTACAATCTCCAGGAGTTTAAATGTAAGGTCAATAGACACCTCCTAACATACTAACCTGCTCCCATTCTATCAAACACTCTTCCCATCTGCCCAACCCTCATCCTCGGTATCCTTACTCATCTGTCACCTTCCTCCTGACATTCCCTATGTCTAACCACTCCTTCTCTTTACCTTCCCCTATGTAGCCCCATGCGCAATAGTGGCAGTGGAATGCCTTGCTTGGGGTGAGATGATTTAAAAAAAAAAAAAATTAAAATTTGGTTTTGTTTTAGTCTCATGACAAAATATTTTAAATCTGTCAGCCAAAGATAATGAAAGGGTGAGGTTTAGTTTCAGTGCAACACAAATCAAAGATGTCAGAATTTAAGTAAGACTTATAACTGATCACCAGCCAAAGCTTTCTGCTACGTGCAGGTGATAGAAACAAATAAAAAAGAACCAAGATTAGTTCAGCTTTTGTTTCTTCGAGGGATTTATTAAATTCTTCAGTTGAGTTAAAACAAGAGAGATCAAATGATATCTGAGAATAGTGACACTCACAAAGGGATTAACCTGGACAGTGACTCCTAGAATAAATATTTTCTCTCTTTCTTTCTCTTCATAAATATATATTTATATATATAGTCATCCGCAGACAGTCCTGTTATACTGTATCACAGCTCATCAGTACAGTTAGATATCTGATTGCTTCCAGCCAAGATTGAAACCTGACCAATTTGATATCAGTCAGAGATTATACCTCTCTAAGCTATAAGCACATTGTGGAAAAAGGCAGATTTTAGTGTGTTATATACACAATGTAAACAGACACCAGTAACCGAAAGTGTTCAAATTCATAACTGAATGAACGATTCATAAGTTGTGGTTAGTAGCTACTATTACTACTACTAATAATAAAAATATTAATAATACCTGGCCCCTAACATTTGAGGATACCTGTATCCCAGGATGGCTAGCTAATCCCCATTGAAGACACTTGCTCAGACACATTTGTATTTGTTCAACATCCACAGGGCCCACCTGTGGCTTATATTGCAACTATGCTGAGCAGACCTTAGTTAAAATTTCTAGGAGAAAGCATATTATCCAATTTGAGCAACAGTCTGAACAAGGTGAGCTAACATAATTCTCGATTGCTTCTCAAAGGGAGCCGTCTACCTAAATTCACTCACAAGCCTTAGATCAACCCATATGGTTTTTAGGCATTTTCCCAATGAGTTGCATGCTGGGATTGCCTCCACCAGATTGATAACATCAAGAAGTCAGATTCCTGATAAATTCGTCCTGGTGAGATTGAATCCAGGCTTCATGGTCAGAAAGCGAATGTTATAATCATTTGCCCACATGCCCATAAATGCCCATAACATCACTGTCCAATTTATATATATATATGTATATATAATGTAAACAGACATATATATATATATATATATATATATATAAAGAAAACTCAGTGTATCATCTAATATGGTTATAAATCATAATTTATTTCAACAAGCTAATATGATCATCTCCTCAGACCATGATTTCGAAATCAAACAGTATCATCGTCTGAGGAGATGAACATAGCTCGTTGAAATAGATTATGATTTATATCCACTTTAGATGATGTATTGAGTTTTCCTTTATGTATATAATATTGCTCTGGATAATATCAATTGATTTCTCTATACAGATTTATTGCTTAATATTTTATATTAAATAGATCTTTTTGGAGTATTCTCTTCTTTTATGGACTTGCATCCTTATCTATTTATCAATCTATCTATCTATCTATATATATATATATATATATATATATATATATATATATAGTTATAATATTATGTATCACCTGATTCCAACTCTTCTCTTATTAACACTCTACCAGTACTCTGGGTATTTACCAGAAACCTCCCTACCGAGGCTGTATGTGACACAAGAGGTATTTTTTACATCATAATTTTGAGGCCTTAACCTCAGGAAAAAAATTTTCTCTAGACCTTGCATAAGTCAGGTTCAGGCCCTTGCCTGCTTTTCTTTTTCATCTAGGTTCCTTTCCACTTAAAGCCAGAGAGTCCAACAAGACTGAGCTGTATCAGAACTCTGTTGGAGAATTCTCTTTGAGTTCTTTATTTAATAGATATAGCCTAATTCATTTGTGTTAGGAGTGACTTATTTACTCCACAACATCCCCCCACTTTTGAGATTTTTTTTTCTTAAATATTTTATTTTATTTCTTAGTATTCATTCACTCCTCTATCTGGAGTGTTTGCTACATATTAAACATGGTATTTTTTTCATTTTCCATCAGCCACTAGTTTTTCTGTACATTTCTATGTTCTGATACTCATATCTGTATGTTCAGAAAATTATTGGAGTGTTGATATGTCAAAGATATCATACAAAACTTGCACAAGTTCTTCCTTTCTTGTGGTCATTTTTTTTTTCAGTAAATCTTTTCTTTAACTAAATCCACTGCTTTTTGTGCTTCATTTTTTTTCTTTCCTTCTTTCATTCTCTATTCTTTCTTCTTCTTCCACCATTTGATTTTGCAAAAATTTTTTCTAGGTTTGACAACGAGTAATTATGTGATACTAAATATTGTTTGAACTTCGTCAAAAAATCAACACAAACACACATTTAATCATTTTATTTTCTTGACATACGCTGCTGTTGCTTCCCACTTTTGAATGGTCAAATTTTTCAGTTCTACTCACTTTCTCAAGACTGTCTAATTCTTTGTTGACTTGATTTGTGGCTGCAAACAGTACATTACATTTTCATTTAAATACTGCATCGATCATTTTTTCGCATGAACTTTTTCTTTGACTTTTGAAAACCAACCAACCCAACTCATCCAACAAAACATCCAGAAACATTTTTTCAGTCCTTCCTTTGAATTTTCACATCGTTTTTTAAAAATGATAAATTGTCCACTTATATTTTGACAATAAATATTTATCAGTAAATCCCTTAACTCAAATAATTGCCCACCTTGTTGACTGGGGCTTTAGAATACGCTGACTGCACCTCTGCAGGTGTGTAACTCCCCCACTTGAAATGATGACGCATCCTGGATATGATGATAAATTATAAACTATATTCAGGCCCTGGGTTTGACAATAAACTGCACCCAGCAACAAAACCTTGAGTTGGGAAGTTTTGAGGAGCATGGAACCACCTCTTAATTACTGTTGTTTGCATGTCCACCTTGATCCGGAGTGGTAGCACCTGTTAGGGTCCCAGTTATAAGCAAATAGTTAACCCACAAACTGGGGGACAAAACACTATCTAAACTTATTTACAAATGGAACTTTGTGTGTGTGTCTGTTAACTGTAGACTCCGAAACGGCTGAACTGATTTTCTTGAAAATTTACACAGTTGTACTATAAGGGTCTGCGAATGTTCTTAGCTAGATTTTGTGTCAAGGTACCCCCAGTAAATATCGAAAATCAATAATAAAAAAAATCAAGTTATAGAAGGAGTGGTCCGATTTTAATCAAATTGGATACACTCATAGACAAAGATATAAGAAACAATATTCAGAAGTTTCAAGGTTGCAGTTCTTACAATAGTGCAGAAAATCAATAGTATATGTATATATAAAAGGCAAGATGTTTGTGTGTCTGTTTATGTGTCTGTATGTCCTTTATACAAATTCACAATTTTTATCTGATTCTCACCAAACTTCACACAAATATTCTTTAGGCTGAGTCTGAGCTCCAGGACCATGGATTAGTTTTAAAGCTTTCATTACACCCGAGCAACGCCGGGCTATACTGCTAGTGAAAGTATAAAAATAGATTTTTATAGTAAAAATTCCAGCAATACTTTTTTGGTGAAAAAACATTTCTTGCAATACATTTTTGAAGGAAAAAAATATTACCAGCAATATATTTATAAAGAAAAAATATTAGTAACAATAAATTTTGGCAGAAAAAACAAACATTAAAAGCAAATATATTTTAGAATAAAACATATAGATACTAGTAATACCGCTGATTCTCAACAAAACCCTATCTATATATTCATTTCTTACATATTCCATTCATACGAGAATCTATTGTAAAAATTGTGTCAGCATTAAATGGCCAATTGTGGTTGATATGAAGTAAAACAAAGCAAATCAAACTTTCTTTCTTTCATTTTAAAGAAGTTTTTCAAAAGTACAAAACCACAGAACATCTTGACTTTTCTAAAAAAAAATTGTAATGGTGAAACACACCTATTCCTCAGATAATGGACTCTCCCTCCTATTTTAATAAGAGTTAACAGGAAGTTAACTTGAGAAATTCTTGAAGTATTTGGGAAGTTCATGGGAGTTCTTAGAAGTTTTAGAGAGTTCTTTAGAGTTCAGTAGAACTACTAGGCAGTTGATATTAGTCAGTAGTTAGCCAAATACTAAGGAGTCAGCTTACAGTGGAAGATTACCAAGTTCCTAACATTTTGGGTGTGTTAAGTTGATTAGCAACCGATATAGCACGATTATAACCTTCAGTGCAAAAACTACTCCACAACAAAAATAAACTAACTTCTTTCATCAAAATCCAACCAATATCAACTATCTTAATATAATCGAACATTTAAAAAAAGAAATACCCTAAATAACCCACAGAGGTTTATTTTGCCATTAAAAAAACTCAAACAACTCCATCCAGTCAGTACAAATACTAAGTTTGTAGTATTTTTAACAAAAACCTTAGCTTTTACACACTTATTTATGAAAGGAAATGCTGCAAGTCATTTCACCAATGACAAATAATTTTTCACCTGACATGCCATGTGTAATTTTTGAAGTTATTTTTAATATGTTTTTCATTTGCTTTCCATGTGGCTTCATTTATTATTGGAATATCACGACCAGAATCTAGTTGCATTTTTACATACACGTTATTAATTTTGAAATCCACAAATTTTCTTTTGTTTTCTGTAATAAATTATTCCATCACAATGCTGTGTACAAATATTTTCAGTGAAAACTTTTGCTTACTTTAGATTTATTAATAGTTTTTATAATATTATATCTTGACTAACTTCAACCATACTCTAAGGAAAGGAACACTCCTTCAGAACTTTGTCACAGAACTCTCTTTGAGTTCCTGAATTAAGGAGTCTTACCTAGTTCATTTCTGTCACTGAGGGTGCCTTATTTACTTCACAATATATATATATATACACACACACACTAGCCAAATAGTGGCTGGTTTGACCAGCAGATGGTAGTTTGAAAAAAGGCTCAATACACACCCAACACAAATGAACTGAATAGACAGAGCTAACAATATGTTCAAAAACAGAATACACACCACTTACTTGCAAGCCAGGTTTGGACTGCACAAATCTCTTCAGGCAAGCCATACTCTGTTCTTATATATATATATATATATATATATATATATATATATATATATATAATGTATATATAAAGAACAAATCCATACATTGAATATTGATGCCACATTTGATCTGCTGATTCTATTACCAATGGCTTCAGGTACTTTCCCTCTTTCCTGTACCTGTTCTATAGATATTTTCAAGGTAATTGTTCTGATGAACTATACTCTATGGTTTAATTTTTAAATTCCCACCTCTCCATCACAGATAAATTGTGGATATGGGAACTAGTTAGAACTTCATAAAGTCTTTAAGGTATTATGGTTGGTGTAGTAAAAATGTGTTGTTTCAGGAATACTGCACTATGTTTGGGTCAGTAATTGTGACTAGAGAGGTAAACTGTAGTATCATATGCAAATTAGTAGATAAGTATATATAGAGAATAACTGAAGAGTCAGTTGGGCCTTGTCTGTGAGAAAAAGAGCATCATGATGCAATTCACTCTGCCAGATATTTGGAAATAGCATGGTGTACTATTTGGCATTCATCCCAGAAGCTCCAATACGATTTATTCAGTGTAGTGTATTTAGGTTTCAATCTGTGAGAGGTGCAGAGGATTCAGAAAAAGTTTGATGAGTCTAATAATGAGTATGTAGGTATGGCAGCTTAAAAACTCACTTTGATTTTTCTGATAAGAAAATAGCTTAAAAATTTGTTGGTGAGGACCTCAAGCTCAGATCTACATCAAGTGACTTGAGAGGTAATGATGTCCTGGATCCAGAGGGTGGCTGCTGAAAGACACCAGGTTGAGCAACAGGACTCTGCACCATGCCACACAAGCAGGAGATGCCAGTCATGGCTGTCAGACAATTTCTGTGACCACTTTACCACTGTGACCACTTATATATATGAGTTGACATTAAAGGTAACACCCAGTGGCATTGTAAATAGCATGAAACAGACTGTCACCTCTGGGTGTTGACTTCAGTGTTCATTTTTTATCTACATATGCACTATCCCTGATATTGAGCAATTAAATTCTTAAATATTATATACTTTGAAACTATATTTTATCATATATATATATATATATATATACACCCACACAACTGATTAAACTAGCTAACTAGAAAGATTTGACCAGACAGTTTTAGAAGAGAATATAAAGTGTATATATGTACCACTAATCTGCGACAGATAATCTATACAAATTCTAACTTGAAAACCTTTAAACTTATTTGGACTTAGCTTTGATCTGATTTGATCTGATCCATATGTGTGTGTGGATGTGTGTGTAAGCATTTTATGTTAGTATTTACTAGAGCATCTTTGATATATATCTATACTAGCAGTATAGCCCGGCATTGCTCGGATGTAATGAAAGCTTTAAAACTAATCCATGGTCCTGGAGCTCAGACACTTTGGATGTTGGCACGAAAGACTAAAAAGCAATAGTTGTTTCCAGTTAAAGTGAAACCGTAGACTGAAAGAAAAATGGATGTAAGTCAAATTTTGATTTCCTGGTATCGATATCAAATAAGTTTTTTCATCGTAAACTGAAGTTTGAAGGCTAAATAAGTCCTCTGAGTAAATGGTATCGTGGCTGAGACTAAGAACTACAATTATACCTTCTTAGAGCCAAACCTGAAGCAAAAACTAAAATAAAAGGGCTGAAAAAATACAGACATACAGGCAGATAAACAGACACACACACACAAACATCTTGCCTTTTATATTATCGATTTTCTGCACTATTGTAAGAACTGCAACCTTGAAACTTCTGAATATCTTTTCTTATGTCTTTGTATATGAGTGTATCAAATTTGATTAAAATCGGGCCACTCCTTCTATAACCCAGTTTTTTTGATCATTGATTTTCAATATTTATCAGGAGTACCTCGACACAAAAACCTAGCTAAGAACACTCGCAGATGCTTATAGTACAACTGTGTAAATTTTTAAGAAAATTTGTTCAGCTGTTTCAGAGTCTATAGGTAACGGACACACACACACACACACACACACACACACACACACACACAAAAAAAAAAAAGTTTCATTTATAAATAAGTTTAGATTAGATGTACAGTACTGTGCAAAAGTATTAGGACAAGAACTATTTTATCTTTTATGAGGCATCAAAATAAATTTTAAAAACCACCGCTGTCCTTCCGGTAGTGTGTAAAAGTATTAGGTCAGAGGTGATTTTTCTAAAAAACTCACCAAAATTCAGATGCAGAGTGAAAAGCCAAACCTTTGTAAGAATTATTTAACTAAAAAGGAAGAGAAAGGAATGCTTCTGAATTTTAATTGGCCCCCACAAAGCCCTGATCTCAATCCTACTGAACATCTATGGGATATTTTGGATAAAAAAGTTGATAAATCTAATGTTGCTTTGCAAGAGATACTTTGGGAACAAATACAAGCTGCTTGGCTGTAATCAAAGCAAAAGGCTATTATACTAAATATTAAATCTATTTTGTAACAAGTATTTTTTTCTTGTTAAAGCATTTGTTGAGTAAATCAAATAAAATGACTTTAATTAAATTGTTTTTCTGTCAGTATGCTTCATAAAAGATAAAATAGTTCTTGTCCTACTACTTTTGCACTGTACTGTATGTTAAGTGCCATATGTGATAGATGCTTAGGTGATCATGTGTCTTTTGAGATATGACAGACTGGGCAGAAGATTGCCATTACTTTCTACAGTAGACTGGTTGGCAACCAAGGCTGCAGAATCCAATCTATTCTGTTATTTAACCCATTGATAGAGGGAGAAGATACAGATTAATATCTTTCCCAAAGGTATTTTCACATAATGCATTGAATTCAACTGGAATTTGAACTTGGCTCTCGGACTTCACATTCCAAGCCAATACCCCAACTCCCAATTTACTGTGGGAAAATCTGTGAAGTCAATCATGTCTCTTTCAATAGATGATCACCCAAGTGTGTATCATGTATGACACTTAATTGACTGAATATAGGTATATGTATGTTTAAAACACACATACATACAAGTACACAATTACTGATTTATTTCTAATAGACAATTGCACAAGGTATTTGTCTATATTTGTGAGATGAGGTAGTATTTACACTATTTATATTATTCACGGCCCAGACACGACTGGACCAAGCGAACTCAATAAGATCATCGGTACAGTTTTGTATGGAAAAATGAGCACAACAACAAACGAGCATTCCTGGATGTACTACTAACTCAATCAGATTGGGGGTTCAAGGCATCCGTATACCGCAAGCCAACATTCACCGGACAATACCTCAGTTTCAACTCCCACCACCCATACAGCATAAAGACAGCATAAATAAAGCAACTTGATGCTGCCTGCAACATCAAGTTAGTCATAATCAACAACCTGTAGACATACGAACAGGAAATGGTCAGTATAAGCAGTACCCTACAACATAACAATTATCCAGGGTACATGACAACAACTCCAACAAACATGGAAGGGAGGGTGCCTGAGGATAACAACTCTCATAAAACATCCTTGGCCTGTCTACCATATATAAAGTGGTTATTGGAGAAAATACAAAGTATCTGTGGTCCATATAACATCAGGACAATCTTCAGGAGTGGTTCTACAATTTGCAGGTATCTCTCCTAATTAAGACTCCCAAAAGAGAGAGACATGACTAAGGACTGTGAATGCCATTCCATGGAGATGTGGAAAGAAATATCAAGGAGACACAGACTACTCCCTTAAGGTAAGGCTGTAACATGAGAGGAGATAGAAAAATCAGGCATAGCTGACCACATATGGAGAGAGAAAGCGGGTCACCACCCCCTATGGGATGAAGTTGAAATAATAGATAGAACACCACTAGAAACTACGTAAACTTAAGGAATCAGCACATATGCTAGGTTACAAAAATCTCCTAAGTCAGTCAAGCATAGAATTGAATACAATATAGGAACCAGTAGTACGTGTTACTAGAAAAAAATCATTAATGTCAAAAAGATGGCAATGTAAAAAATATTTACTGAAACATTAGGTTTATAAGTTCCAGAAATTCACTTGCTGTTGTCTTCAAGAACACATGGTCTAGTGCATATACACGTTCGTTAGTTCCAGTAGCTTGACCTAAACAGTTATAAGGTCAATACCAGGCAAATAACTTAGAGACTTAAATTAAAGGGAGATCACTGATGACTACCAGAAGTGGCTTTGCACAAGGTCTGAGAATGATATACTCCAGTGATTGTAATAAAGGGTTTGGTTGGAAATTCCAAGCGTACAAAAGCTGAAATGTCATAAAAATAACAAAAAAGATGAGGACAATACTTTGAATAATGTAAATAGTGTAATTACACAAGGTGTTTCTTGATAGTTCTAACCTTAACACTGATTAGACAGACGCTATGTGACATATGCGGATAAAGAATAACAACATCTGTCTCTCAGAAATTACAATAGTAAAAGAAGGAAACAACTTAAAATGTCATAAGGTTTAGAGGAAACAGACAGAGAATTAAGAGTCAACTTAGTAAGGAAAGTAATGTTTGCATACAAAGGCAAATGAAAAAATAATTCTCACTGAGGATTTAAGCAAATACTTTTTTGTTTCTTGGGATGACTATTTTTAGAAAATAAACATCACTGTACAAAGGTCAGCTAAAAAGTTCATAGACTGACAAAGTGTTAGGATGGGGGTGTTAGGGTGCAGCTCCTATTTGACTACAAATGGACTGTTCCCATTGCTATATATAGCAATGGTGGATTCTCAACGGAAGAGTCGTCGAGAGTCACTTGAGAGTCTCTAATGAGTTACTGAAGAGTCAGTGCGAGTCAGTGAAGAGTTAGTCACACTTCCGGTGGTGTACCGGAAGTAATCACGTATACACATATCTTACGACGGATTGGACTCTTGTATCTTTCTATTGTAAATATTACTAATCACTTCTGTACATACTAACCGTCTTTCCGCGGAATACAACTTATATTCTGATTCTGTTGTTGAGTTATTCATTTATACTTGGCAACATAACACAAAGATACTCTCATAGAATGTAATCAAATAAAATGTATTTTTACAGGCAAATGTAACTGCTAATTTCTTATCTTGAATTTCCTGCCTGTGGAACTATTTTCCCAATGCTTGCTTCTCTGATAGCAACAATCTCAAAAAGTTTAAATGCAATGTCAATTGCTATATTCTATCTTTTTGAATCCCATTCATTTTTATCCTTTTTTTAATTCCCTCTGTAGCTAGTCTTTTCTTTTTGCTGATAGTAGCTATCAGGCAAAAGAAAAGACTGGCTACAGAGGCAATCTCCAAAAGTTTAAATGCAACATCAATTGCCATCTTCTATCCCCTTCTCTCTCTTATTCTTTCTACAACATTACCTGTACTGTTTTCTTTTGTCTTTGTTCTCTTCCTCTTGTGCACCAATGACACTGAAACAATTATCAAAAATATATACTCCCCTTGTGGTCCACACGTTTCTTCCATCAGTGTTGCAGTGATTCGATCCCATGGATTTAAGAAACTTTCATCCTGTTAGTCAAAGAAATAATTAACAGCTGATATGATATCATAATCACTATGATGCTGATTTCTACTCAAGTGTTTTTTCATGTTGGAGAACAGATGATAGTCAAATCAGGAGAATAGGGAGGGTGGTCAACGAGTTCAAAGCCACAGCCACACAGTCAGTTGAGTGCCATACGTGATATACGCTTGGGCGATCATGTCTCGAAAGAGACATGACTGACTGGGCAGAAGATTATCCCGCAGTACATTGCCATTGCTTTCTGCGGTAGACTGGTTGCCGACCAAGGCTATAGAACCCAATCTGTCCTGTTATTTAACCCATAACTGGAAGGAAGAAATGGATTAATACCTTTCCCAAGGGTATTTGCGCATAAGTGAATGCAATGAATTCAGCTGGAATTCGAACTCGGCTCCCCAATTTCTCGATCCGAGCCGATATCCAATGCACACCACAACGCACAGCCACACGCACAAGCCATTAAAACAAAAGACTTGTGTGCTTTAGAATTGTCCTGATGAAACAAAACACCTTTCATCAGTTTTCCTGGGCATTTGATCTTGGTATTTTATCTTAACTGCCTCAGTAAGTTGGCATAGTACTCTCTTCATTGATGGTTTGGCCTTTTTGAAGATATTCAAAAAAACTAAGATAATCATTTTCCCTGCGGAGGAAATTGGCCATCTTTGGAGCAAATGAAGAGAGGTGTTTCCACTGCATGAATTGTCTCTTTGTATCTGGCTCATAGTGACAAATCCAGCATTCAACCTCGGTGTACTTTCGATCATGCGACAGAAGCTATGATATCATCTGTGATATCAAACTTTCATCATGCCAAGTTCATACTCAACTCCCTCGTGGAATATGCTAATAGCATTGGCTATTTGATTTATAATCAGTTGCCTCTCATCTATCACGATGATGTGAACACAATGTTTTCCTAAGTGGTGGCAGTTGCACGACATCCTGATCGTTGGTCATTGTCAAGACTCTTTTTTCCCCTCCTAAATTCACCTGCCCACTTTTCTACTGTTGATAAAGTTATGAGTAACGTTTTTTTGAACAGTCACATGTTAGTTTACCTGAAAAGAAATGATGTAGTTATTAATAAAATTTCACAGCTTTCGCATCACTTCTTCATAGTCATCCAATAAAAAGAAATCAGCCACCAGCACAATAAAAGGCAGATGAAATATCTATATATCTATTAATGTAGGAGATATTGAAAATATTATGCTGTTCATAAAATAAAACATCAGATAATACATGCCAGCATTTCAACAATATTGGTGTTGTAATAAATAAAGGATGTGCATTGTCATGCAGTGAATATCGACTTGAATCAAGAAATTGAGGGTCTGAGTTCAAATTCCAGTTGAATTCCTTGTATTCACTTATGCACAAATACCCAAATACTCTTCTCTCCAGTTATGGGTTACATATTAGGACAGATTAGATTCTATAGCCTTGGCTGACAACCAGTCTACTGCAGAAAGCAATGACAACCTACTGTGAGATAATCTTCTACCCAGTCATGTTTCTTTTGAGACATGATTGCCCAAGTGTGTATCACATATGGCACTCAACTGACTGAATAAATTTGTGTGCAAGTAAAAAAATTTGGTTGCAAATTTCTTGTGAACAATCCAGCTGGCAACATAGTATCTAAAACAGAGACAGAAATTCAGTCTTCCCCTCACAGCAAAGACATATTCTTTCAGTCATTAATCTGCAAAATACTCAAGCTACCATGAAAAAAGCAACAGTCTTTATTTGCAGCAATTTTTGTAATTGGCCACACCAGACACAGAGGCAAGATTTATTAGCATAACTTTTGATCCACAGAGCAGCTCTTGTTGTGCTGCTAGTTGTACTTAGTTTTTTTATCTTCGCCACAAGGACATTATAGTTTTCTTCTTAGATCAAAGTCAGACATGCCAGAAAAAGACATCTTTTCTTTTATTGAGAATAAAGCAAGTCCTGTTTACCATTTCTGCCATTCTGTGTTTCTAGTTCACTATGTCTGCCAGAGAACCATCTCAAGAAAAATGGCAAGGTGAAGAAACTTGATAAATGAGTTTCATATGAACTCGGTGAAAGACAATGATTTCAACATTTTGAAGTGTGTTCAATGCTGATCGACTATATATATATATATAGATAGATTTTGATTGAATAGTGTCTTCAGCCTCCACAAAAAATACATATTGCACAGTGGCTCATTCTTAAAGTTATAAAACTAGTTTGCATACTGTTTTAATACTGTTTTCACATATTCAAATATCAGTCAGTTAAGTGTCATACGTGATACACACTTAGGCAATCATATCCCTTTCGAGACATGACTGACTAGGCAGAAAATTTTCATGTATGTTGCCATTACTTTTTGTAGTAGACTGAGTATCAACCAAGGCTAAAGAATCCAATGTTTTCCTATTTAAACCATAGCTGGTGCAAGAAGTGATGGATTAATATTTTTTCCAAGGGTATTTGTGCATAAGGGAATGGAATTCAAACTCATTATGAGCTGATATCGATTCCTCCACAAATGTTTTGAATACACAGGTGTCTCTCAAGGCACTATCCTAGGTCCTACACTCTTTTTGATATACATTAATGATCTCCCTGATTCCATAAGATCCCAAGTATGTACGCCGATGACACCACAGTTTACTCCCGCCTCGACCAAAAATCTGGTGTAGGCGATAAAGATAACCTTGCAGCAGAGCTTGAAAAGGACCTCCAATCCGTAGTGGACTGGGGTAAGAAATGGCTCGTAAGCTTTAATGCTTCTAAAACAAAGCTACTATCAATTAACCATCAGAGACAATCGCATCTACCTCCCATTAGCATGGACCAGGCTTGCCTCCCAGAGAGTAAAACACTACGCCTCCTTGGTCTCACACTTACAGTGGACCTCAAATGGAATGACTATATCGAATCCATTGCTAAATCCACTGCTATGAAAGTCGGTTCTCTGTACAGGGCCCGGAAGTTTTTTCCGTCTGAATCTATCCTGCACATATATAAATCTACCATCCGCCCGTGCATTGAATACTGCTGCCATATCTGGTTGGGTGCCCCTGCTATTCTCCTCGGGCTTCTCGACAAGGTACAGCAGAGGGTCTGTAATGTGATCGATACTGACCTGGCAGACCGCCTGCAGTCGCTCTCTCTCACTAGCGCAACGTGGTTTCCCTGTGTCTCTTCTGTAAATACTTTCACGGCTTCTGCTCCGATGAACTTAGATCACTGGTGCCCCCTAGATACGAATTTGCATGAGAAACTAGATTAGCAACTAGATTCCACCCTTTTACAGTGAAACCGATAAAATGCAACCGCAACTTCTACTCCAACAGTTTCTTTTCTCACACTTCCCGGCTGTGGAATTCCCTTCCACATGATTGCTTCCCAGACGGCTACAATCCCCAGGAGTTTAAATGTAAGGTCAATAGACACCTCCAAACACACTAACTCGCTCACATTCTTTCAAACACTCTCAGCCTCGGTATCCTTAACCATCTATCACCTTCCTTCTGACATTTCCTACATCTAACCACTCCTTCTCTCTACCTTCCCCTATGTAGCCCCATGCACAATAGTGGCAGTGGAATGCCTTGCTTTGGGTGAAATGATTAAAAAAAAAAACACACCAAATATACTTAAACTTTATCAGTAACAGTTAAAAAGAAAAAAAGAGGGAAAAAATGTTTTAAAAATTAGGATTATCTTTATATCAGAAATAAAAATTACAGCTTTCTACAAAGTAGTTTTTTTGTTTTTTTGGTGGAAAATTCTTCAATGACATCATCAAAAATGTTTCATCTGTCAATTGTAGTTCTGTAAGTAGTTAGGCCAATATATATGCTAATCAGTAGTTAATTAAAAAGTAGCATTAATAACAGCCAAATATATCAACAGATTCAGCAATAAAGTAGTTGTTAATGAATTAATTTTTTCTACTTTCCTGTTAAGTACCAAATGGCATTGATTATATAAATTTCCCCTTTTTGAAATTCACTCTCTTTTCATCTTGACCGCCACTCATGACTTTGATTGGTGCCTACTTTCCAACAATGTTGTTTAATTTTTGGCTTACAGGTGTCAGGAAAAAAAAGAAAAATAAATTGTTGGTGCAGAACGTCACTATCAATCATAAGCAAATACTGCAAGTTGACTCAAAAGAAGCACAACAAGTAAGCCTAAGTGGGTGGGATTAAGTTAATCTATTAGGAACTGTGCTATCAGGTAAAATGTGCACAAACAAAAATCTGTCTTTGAGATTAAAAAAATAATTATTTTGGAAACCTTCATTCAAATTGAATGTACGTTGTGGTGCAGAGGATATTAGCTTGGAACGAGAAATTGGAAAGCCGAGTTTGATTTCCAGTTAAAATTGTTGCATTCATTTATGTGCAAATACCCTTGAGAAAGGTGTTAATCTGTCACTTCTCTCCCCATCAATGGGTTAAATATCAGGATAAATTGGGTTCTGTAGGCAATCAGTCTACCACAGAAAGTAATGGTAACCATAGATGTGCATTGTGGTGTAGTGGATATCAGCTCAGAACAACAAATCGGGAAACCTAGTTCAATTTTAGTTGAATTCCTTGCATTCACTTATGTGCAAATACCCTATTAATGTCTCTTCTCTCCAGTTATGGGTTAAATAACAGGACAGATTGGGTTCTGTAGCCTTGACTGGCAACCAGTCTACTGCAGAAAGTAATGGCAACCTACTGCAAGGTAATCTTTTGCTCAGTCAGTCATGTTTCTTTTGAGACATGATTGCCCAAGTGTATATCACATATGACACTTAAGTGACTGACTGTGGGAAAGTCTACTGCTTAGTCAGATTATACAAGTGTGCATAACATGTGACCCTTAACAGAATTCAAATTGATCTCCAAACCCAACCATATCTAGAAAGAAACTTGTCCTTACAGATCAAGGAGTAAATTTGAAAGTAACAGAAAAGTTGGATAAATAGCCAAACTTTTGAAATGAATTAAAACATTATGACAAATAGACATGATCAATGTGCCCATCATGAATAGCACACTGGGAACAGTTGCAAATAGATTTGAAATGAAGTTGGAATAACGGAAGAAAGAATTTCTACTATCCATACAATAGCATTACTAAAATCAGTTTGAATACCAGGGAGAGTGCTGTAACATTAATTAATTATTAATAAAAAAAGCACAAGAGAATATTAGAATTTTACTGTGAATGTATTATTGATCATTTTTTGATAGTGCCAGACAGGGAAAAACTGCACTCTGTTAAATTTAATTAGGACCCAGACTACAGAATCACACCGCCAATAGGCTTTATGCTAATTACTTCGGTAAAAACATGATGAAAACTTTGTAGAAATGGCTCCGTGATCTTTACAATGGTTGAAAAACCAAAGCAATGTGCCTACATCGTTTTTTTTTAAGAAACTCATCAAGTCTGTTAGACCCTGAAATTCTGTTGTCCAGCTTGCACACTTCTTTTTTGAGTACCGTGTACATTTCAAGGCCTGTGTAACGTTGATTCAAAATGATAAATTTTCGAGGAAACTAATCACCTGCAAAACACCAGAAAATATGGAAAAAATCTGTGCCGTAATCCATGAAGACAATCAAAAAAACAATCCATCAGCTCTTTTGCATGATTTCAGTTGGTTATGAAATCTGTCAGGAGATGCTACTGCGAAAATTTCCAGATACCACTTAATAATAATAATTCTCTGAAAATGATTTACATTTAAAAAAGAAATGATAAACAACAAAAGTAAATTACGAAAGTAAATAAAAAAAAACAAGTATTTTAAAAATATAAGGACATTTTAGGATATAAAGTATTAAAAAGTAGTGTTATACATACACACACACACACACACACATATATATTTTCCATTTGTAAACAAGTTATTACGCAACCTAGGTTTTTACCATGAATGGTGTCTTCAAGCAATTTGCAATAACTGATTTTACCGTTTCCTGTTTTTTTAAAAATGCTCATCTAACGGTGTTTTTTCTTGAACACTCACGTGGCAGAGAATTTTTGAGCATGCAAATTTTTAAATTAAAAGGAATTATGGTGTTTTCATCCATGGTTGCACAAACCTAAGAGGTAAAGACCAAAATAGGAACATACTAACAAATACCTCTTAGGTTTATACAACCATGGATGAAAATGCCATAATTCATAGTAATTTTAAAAATTGCACATTAAAAAATTCCCGGCCACAAGAGCTTAAAAAAAAACACCTAAATATATATGTATATAAATACATATAGAGCAAATATAAGAAAATTAAGGTAGACACATTATTTCATGGTAAATCAGAAGTGTAGGCCTGTTTCAGGCAAACCATCATCAGCTTCCGTCTTTTTTTACAAAGGATTTTACACGAATGAGATTCACAAACACCTAAAAAAAACAAATAAAAATAATGGTAGCTCCCTTAAAAGAGAAAATTTACGAAAAAAATACATCAGTTCGGCGAACACGCACACATATTCATACATAGGCATATATATGCGCAACAGATAATCAGAGGACACGCATAGCGGCGGATGTCAACAAAAGTTTGAAGATACATTCAGTCTGACAGTCTGCAATCCAACTGCTGTGCTGTGTTAATATATATATCGTTATTTCCTATTTTAGTGTTTGTATTATTTTCTTGCTGGACTCTTAACCAGGTCGACGACATCTATAAATATATATTATAATTTTGTTATTACAATAGTTTAAAAAACATTATACCACTACACAAAAATTTTCATGTTTCAGAACAATACTATTCTTCTTCAGGTAATATGTTAAAATAAATGATGAAAATGATTTGTTTTGAAAATATAAGATGAATTCATGGTTATTTAGAAAATTAAATCCTGGCTGTGTCCAGTCAACCTCCCTGACCTTTGGTCACTTTTGCCCAAGTTGTGTTGTTGATCTTGGATTAACCAAAGATTACCCAATTATTACCACTTTATGAGGATGGTTTAGACTTGCAAGGAATATGATAAAAACCAGATTCAAGACCACAAGAACATGGTGCAGATTTATATATATTTATATATATCAAATAATTACAAGATTACAGGCAAGTCAAAATAAGTGACAGAAAAGAAATATCAGTTGGCTGGTATTTCAGTATAATTATCATGTTACATTATTTCTACAGGATGAACAGTTGGTTGAATTTGGCTGATCATCTTTCGCATTTCTAGCAGCAGGCAAGTTTTCAGGCTGTCAGTATTTCAAATCTTTTGTTAAACAGTACAACAACTGTTGTGGGGAAAGAGTGGTGTAAGGTTTTAATTTCCCTCCCTGTATAACTTACCAGCCTGAAATGACTTCCAATAAAAGGGATAAAAACCACACTCCCTCTATTTGTCTGCTGTTATCATCAACTACCCTGGTAACCCAGTACACAAGAAATTGTCATGGCCTCATTTTAACCTAGGGTCACCCATTATTAAAACCAACTGACAGATATTTTGTGTCAAATCACTTTGATGAATTCATTTAAAAAATATATTTTTTACTGTTGGTACTTGGTTTTTTCACTTGTTAAAACTTCAGCTACTTTTCCTGACAAAAATAATTGCATTCTCCAATTGTAGAGAAATCTGTTTTCATCTTGAAAATCACAAAATTAATACCAGCCATCTGAAAATAAGGTTACAGTTGGAGAATATGCTTTTTGGTGTGTCAATATTGTTTAATCAAAGATAAGAATTAGGTAACTATGGAGTTAAAGATCTGGGTCGTGAAAGGAAGCAGGATAACCTGGTTTCTAGACATATCAATATTTAATTCTTGTTTGGACAAAATTAATGAATCTTGTTGCTGAAGAAGCAAGATTTTTTCTCGTTAAAATGGTCATACAACATGTTATTTTTGAAATTTTATTTGAATATACATATATATATATATAATGGTCTTTATTCTAATAGAGATGATATATAGATATATATTCTTCACGACTTGACAACATAATTATTGCAAAAAAAATAATAAAGCAATGTTAAAGAACAAACATGTGGCAAGAACTTTCATAACTGGTAGTAAAGGTTAATAACTGGTAATAAAGAGAATGAATTGAGCCAACACTGCATCTCTTTTGTCTCTCTTTCCATTAGCATGGCAGAAGGGAAATATATACAAATAAATACAGAACAATCTTTATTATAATAGAAAGGATTATCATATATATTACATTTTTTTTTTTTTTAATCATTTCACCCCGAGCAAGGCAGAAACGCCACTGATGTGCAGGGGGTTACATAAATGTAAAAAGATTAATTAGAAAAGAGTGAGGAGTACAAGCTAGTTAGAAAGGAACAATAGAAAGCTGAGAAAGCAGGTGCAATGACAGGTACATGGGCGGAGAGAAAGGGAAGGTTATACAGGGGAGGGGAGAGAGCTAGAGGCCAGTGGTTAGTAGGTGAGTATTAACTTTGCTTTTAAATTTCTGGAGGTCGTAGCCGTCAGGAAAGCAAGAATACGGGAGTGAGTTCCACAGGCGGGAAGTGCGAGAGAGTAAGCTGCAGGAGTAGAATTGTCGTCTGCGTTTGGCTAACCTGACTGTGAATGGGTGGGACCCAGTTGCCAGTCTGGTTGAACGGGTAAACACCTGTTGAGGAGGCATCAGTGACTTAAGCTCATCCGAGCAGAAGCCATGAAAGTATTTATAGAAGAGACAGAGGGAGGCCACATTTCGACAATGGGAAAGTGGCTGCAGACGAGTCGCCAGATCAGTACCTATCACATTACAGACTCTCCTTTGGAGCTTGTCAAGAACACTGAGGAGAACGGCAGGGGCACCTGACCATAAATGGCAGCAGTACTCCATGCACGGACAGATGGTTGACTTGTATATATGCAGGATGGATTCAGGTGGAAAAAACATCCTGGATCGACATAGTGACCCAATCTTCTTAGCAGTAGATTTTGCTATGGATTCAATATAGTGCTTCCATTTGAGGTCTGAGGACAGGGTAAGTCCGAGGAGGCGTAGTGTATTACTCTCCGGGAGAATCATCTGGTCCATGCTTATGGGAGGCAGAAGAGGTTGCCTGTAATGGTTGACAGACAACAGCTTGGTCTTAGATGAATTGAAGTTGACAAGCCACTTCTTGCCCCAGTTCACCACAGAGTGTAGATCCCGCTCAAGGTCAGCAGCGAGATTATGTCTGTCCGCCACGACAGGTTTCTTACTGGAGCGGGAGTATATTGTAGTGTCATCTGCGTAGATGCCTACTTGGGACTTGATCTCATCTGGGAGGTCGTTGATGAAAATAAGGAAGAGCGTTGGGCCCAGGATAGAGCCTTGTGGGACACCAGCATTCGTGCTGTAGGACGAAGAGGCACGCCTATTCAAAACGACCTTCATTTTGCGGTTATTTAAGAAAGATTGGATTAGGTCAAGCAGGCGACCGGTAATACCATAACCGCGTAGTTTGCATAGGAGGCCAGGGTGCCAAACCCTGTCGAAAGCCTTGGAGATGTCCAGAGCAACCGCGCAAGCCTCGTCAGACTCATCAAGGGCCTGTAGCATGTACTCCGTTAATCTATAATAATATTATACGAGCAATATAGCTCGGCGTTGCTTGGGTGTAATGAAAGCTTTAAAACTAATCCATGGTTCTGGAGCTCAGACTCAGCCTAAAAAATATTTGTGTGAAGTTTGGTGAGAATCGGATAAAAATTCTGGATTTGTATAAGGAAAATACAGACAAATAAGCAGACACACACACAAACATCTTGCCTTTTATATATATATATATTATCAATTTTCTGCACTATTGTAAGAAGTGCAACCTTGAAACTTTTGAATATCGTTTCTTATGTCTTTGTCTATGAATGTATCAAATTTGATTAAAATTGGACCACTCCTTCTATAACCCGATTTTTTCGATTATTGATATTTATTGGGGTACCGCGACACAAAACCTAGCTAAGAACACTTGCAGACGCTTATAGTACAACTGTAAATTTTCAAGAAAATCGGTTCAGCCGTTTTGGAGTCTATAGGTAATGGACATACACACACAAAGTTCCATTTATAAATAAGTTTAGATTAGATTAGATAGTAATCTATAATCACTTTTCCTATATTTTCAATTTTTATGGTTTATGGCCATATCACATGGAAACATTGGTTCCTGTATGATCATTGACATTAAGCAGCATTGAGTCTGGTCAGAATGTAGATGGATGATCACTTAGGAATACTTGGTGTTGTAAGATTGGATGTTCAAGTGCTGTAATCGATGATGGCTTAGAATTGTTTATCAGAGTTCTAATTCTATTTGAGTTATATTCACTTACATGCAAATACCTTCAGGAAAAGTATGAATACATAACTTCTATCCAAGTTATGGGTTACTTAGTTAGACTTGTATCACTAAAACTATTATTATCTTGAAAAAAATTATGTACAAAATATTTAGATTCCAGCATTAAACAGGTTGAACTTTTTTCTAAACAAAAACAATCAATTTTATGGCAGGTGTTGGATTACATCCACTTGGTCTGCAAAGATACCATTAGGTGGCACTTTGTAAGAACTATAAAAATAGATCACTTCCTGTTTCTTCCTCTTTTTCTTTCTTAGCATGCAGGAGAAGTAATACTAACATGGAACTTGTTTTTGGCTTAGTAATATCTTTTCACTTTTTCACACATATGCAAATCCTTAATCATGAGATTTTCATGCCTTCCTTCTTTTCTGTCATTTTCTTTTTCTTGTTAATAATTTTTTTACTATTTATAAAACACATGAAAATATTTCCTCATTGTTAAAATTCATTTCATTGCCTTTCCCCTTTACAAATGATAACAATCTTTTATTACATGTGTCATGTTACTGCTTTTAGTACAACTAGAAGCAGATCCATAAGACAGGTTACCAACTGTGAGTGCTATTGGTCCCATTTACACTACATATTCAGATCATCATCAATTAAACCAGTTCACTCCACCAGGCTTTTTTGCTAAGTATGGTGGTTTGAGATATGCATTGTGGTGTAATCAACTCAGGTTTAGAAATCAAAGAGCCAAGTTTGATTTCCAGTTGAATTTGTTTAGTTTTGTTATGCACAAATACCCTTGGGAAAGGAATTAATCCATCTCTACATGACGTTTACTTTTCCTCTCCAGTTATGTGACACTTACACTTTGCTTCTCACTGTCTCGCATGTACATGCAAAGAAATATTTTATATTTAAAAATCTTTCTCATCTTTTTTTTTTAAATCTTTCTCATCTTTCATCTTTGTCCTGGATTGATTCTAGTCTTCAAAAGTTTAAAATTAAAAACTGTCAAAGAGCAGATGAACGTTCTTGTAGAGTTAACAGCCATCTAGCATAATGGGGTAGACAGGTCTTCATAGCTATGGATACAGCCAGTGCAGAGATGAGGTGGCTCCTTAGACTCGAGTCAACAGCCTTTCTTGAGGAAGTCGACAGCCACATGTCCATGACAAGATGTGCCTTCAAGTTGGAGGACATCAGCACTGGCTTGACCTGGTGACCGAGGGGCCCTATCAGGTCTACTTGCTCAAGACACATTACACATGAATGAATACATCTCCAGCTTTAAACTCAGATATGTGGAGAGAACTGATCATTCGTTCTACTGTACAGTGATACTATGACCACAACTAGCTGAGGGACTGATAATGATGATGATATTCTAAATTATTTTTTATTTACAATTCTTATATACTTTCTTATATTAAATAATATTGACACACACTTTTTCACACACACACACACATGTGCATTTACTCACACACACACACAACAGTTTTTAACAATTTTGTATGGATTTTTGCTAAAGAATTAATGGATTTAATTTTTAATATGCCATTTTTATTGCTTCAGAATAATTACTTTGAAGTAATTAAAAGGTTAGTATTCACATGCTTTAATGCTAATTTAAATCACCACAATTATTGACTCATCTGCTTGAATATTGTCACTTTCACCAAAATACTACATTTGCACAAAACAAAAAATATGCATGCTCAGGCATTTGCTTGGGGAAATCTGATCATTTTAAGAAACAGAATTTCAAATCTTCTCATTGTGCATTTATCATAGATACAGAATATATCATGGGCATGATAATAAACTACATCTGGCAGCAAGGCTCTGATTGGGAGGTTTAGAGGCATGTTCAGCCACCTCTTAATTGCTGTTGTTTCCAGGTCTACCCTGACCTGGGGTAGTAGAACCTCTAGGGTTCTCAGCTATGGGCAAATAGTTAACTCCCAAACTGGGGTCATTTAAGAGTAGACGAAAAAGTTAGGCTGGGTAAGAGTCTTTATCTTTGGATAGCAATTAAGAGAAAGAAATCTCTGAAATAAAAACTTTTACAGCTACTCTGTGTAGAAGAGGGTAGGTTGAACTCACTAACCTTGGTCAGTAATCTTCCTAGAGATGGTATCTTGATAAAAACACTGAGTTTCCAGTCTCCTGAACTGGGTGATGTTAGTAAAGGCATACAGCTGTAAAACTTGCTTTAATATTTCATGATGGTTTAATTACTGAGCCATCAGGAAAATTCTGTCCAACCCATGCTAGAATGGAAATGGACTTTAATCGATGATGACAATGACAGTGCAAAACAAAATGACTGTTAGTAAAATGAACACTCATAATTTAATTCTCAGTTAAATGAGTCTTATGGTGACTCACCCATATGACACATAAACTCTTACAAACTATATAAGCAACAATTCTGCTTAGCAGAGAGTGACAGCAGAATCTATTCCAGCAGATAACTCTGACAGCTGGACTAACAGTCATGCTAATAATCTGTCATTGGTATATGTTTGTACAACTCTCTTTGTTAAATATATTTGTTTAGCTCTATTCCTTCTTTGTGTTTTTATTTCTGACCCTAACAAGGCTACAACAACTTGGTGATGAGGACCCTTAAGGACCGTGAGGACCCCAAAAGAAACTGCATGGAAATTGTCGATATTGGTTCAGTTTGGTTGCATAGAATTCTATTTTTTCATCACACTTTGTTCTAAACAGTACTTGGCAATCCAGTAAAGGAAACCAAAAAGTGTAACTAACTTACACTGAACTTGAACATGAGCCACTAAACTATGAAAATGAATTTTTTTAGAAAAAAAAGCACTCATGATTCTCTGAGTGAGTAAGAAATTAAAGTTATTCACTTTCAATTAATTGTTATTTTGTTAGTGAGTGAGTAAGGAAGTAAAGTTTGTTTGTTTGTTTTTTTGTTATTCAAAGAAAAAAACAGTTTTCATTTTAATTTAATTTCAGGAAATCTTATAAAAGAAAGACACAGATTAATATTGATGAATTTAAAATTACCATGTTCAAAATTCTTAAATTCCAACTTGAACAGCAAAACCAATGGAAGCTTAAATGGCAAGAAAAGCAACTTGAGTAGCAAAAAATGACTAGAGCAACTCCAATTGGATATACAAAAAAAATGACTTGTATTTCAAAAGCAAACTGAAAAAGAATGACTTGAAATGCTGATGCAAGCTGAAAAAGAACAGTTTAAATTTCAAAAACAAATTAAATCTGACATGAGAAACTTGAAGGAATTCTACTTCAAACTCAACAAGAGCCAAGAAACATGCTTAAACTGGCAAACTGGGGATAAATTAGTGAAAATGAAATGCGTTTTCATAAAACACAACCTGGAGAACAATAGACACTTTTACATATTCTCCAGATGAGGATATAACTTTCACTTCCTATTTAAGAAGATTCGAGAATTCATACATGACAGACTGCATAAATTGGTCTGACTCTAAGAAAATTTGCCTTCTTCTTTAAAAATTAAGCACACCAAATTTGTGAGGTATATTTTACTCTGTAAAACAAGCGAATTGACATTCACTGAAGTGGTTAATCTTCTTATAGAACTTTTTAGTTGTAAAACTTCACTCTTTCACTAGAGATGGAAGTGTATCAGTTTTAACCAAAAAGATAGTGAAGATTACACTACATCGTGTCAGTCATGAACAAACAATTCAATGATTTCAAATGGTCAGAATTGAGAGCAAATAATTTCAAGTGTCTGATGTTTGTTCAGCTAAAGATGCTGAAATTAAACAAAGAGTTCTAAATAAATTTGAAAATGAACCAAATCTTACTCTCCAACAAATAGCAGAGGACTGTCAGAGATTCATAAGTATACACCAAGATTTAAAAAATATCGAGGTATAGTTCACATAAGAAAAATACACTAAAAGAAAAGACAATTTAATTCTCCCTCTAAATCAAACCAATCAAACAAGAAACAAGATAGTTGGCTTCCTAACCCATGTTTTGGTTGTGGATTATTAAATTAGTATAAAGACTGCCCCTACCGGGATAAAAAATGCCTAAATTGTAGCCGTATTGGACAGAAGAGCTCACATTGTCGAGTGAGAAAAAAGGTTTATAGCTATGTAGAAAACACAAAAGCAGATGAACAAGCTGGGTTAAACATTAGAACAAATCCTAAACAAAAATAGTAAACTGCAGTTGGATTCTGGTTCAGATTTAACAATCATAAATCTACACACTTGGAAAAAGTTATGAAAACCAACCTTGCTAAGAACTAATAAAATTCCCAGGTCCATGACAAGGAAGAAAATCAAGTTTATGAGAGAACTTATTATGAATGTAACATTTCAAGGAAGGATGTTAAAACTAAAGACATTCATATAAAAGAATACAGAAAATTTATTTGGGACTGACTGGATAGAGAAATTTAAGTTGTGAGACAAGCCAATTAATTCTTTTTTGCTAAAAATGTGAAAAACTGACCACCAAGGCAAATAATCTAATAAAATACTTAAAAGAAACTTTTCCAGAAGTTTTTATTCTGGAGGGCTTGGTTATTGTAATAAGATGATGGCTAAATTTGAGTTAAAAGATGACATCCAGCCAGTGTTTAAGGAAAAGTGAAATGTGCTTTTTGCCTCTTTACCAAAATTAAATGAGAAACTCAACAGACTAGAAAGAACCAGTGTCTTATTGAAAATTGTGTCACGTCAATGGGCTTCATCGACTATATACGTAAAGAAATCAAAAGAGATCTTGGTTCAGGCCGATTTCTTGATGGGGCTCAAAGTGGCACTCAAAGATTATCATTATGCTTTTTTTCTTCTTCATTTGTGGCTATTTTTTGGTGATTTCTTTTTTCAAATGCACTAATAATGCTATATAATATTCACGATCGATGGTTCTTCCTGTAATATAACAATCTGGCCCCACCCGAAGAAAGGCTGATGCAAGCGGGGGTGTTTCCGGTCGTTGAAAGGAACGGATGTTTGTTTGACCTTATTTCCGGCAGTAGCGGAAATGGCTACAGAGGCAAACAGAACAGGTGTCTCTGAGAGTTACGTGGGCGTGCGTGGGCGAGGCAAAATCCGGAAGTCCCGGTTTGGAGATTATAAAAAGACCTCGGCGCACGGATTTCACCAGACAGAGAGCCAGACAGTAGACAGAGATCGGCCGATGAAGAGAGACACTCCCGTCAACCCATTAGAAGTGCGCTCTCTCAATTCTCTGTTCACTATTCTACACGGTCCATCGTCATTAATAAAAATATAACTTCATATTTTTATATATATGTATGTTTGTTGTTCGTCGATATACAACATTCCTTTCTCAAGGTAACCAATGAACAATACCTTGCATTTCCCAAAATACAGAGAAAGAAAACTTGCCTGCGGATGTTTTATATCTTTGGTCACTTTGGACAGCTTTTACCTGTTGCTGTCCACTCAACTGACTGCCAATTTGACTCCAAAGGGAAGTGGTGGATCCATGTTTCATCCATTGTCATATATTTACACTCAAACTCCTTCTTCTTACATTGAAACAGTTGCAAACAACACTCTGAATCATTAATTAATTCTTTTTGCTAAAAATTTGAAAAACTGACCATCAAGGCAAATAATCTAATAAAAGACTTAAAAAAACTTTTCCAGAAGTTTTTTTTTATTCTGGAGGGCTTGGTTACTGTAATAAGATGACGGCTAAATTTGAGTTAAAAGATGACATCCAGCCAGTGTTTAAGGAAAAGCGAAATGTGCTTTTTGCCTCTTTACCAAAATTAAATGAGAAACTCGACAGACTAGAAAGAACCAGTGGCTTACTGAAAATTGTGCAACGTCAATGGGCTTCACCAACTATATACAAGAAAACGTCAAAGGAGATCCGGGTTTACACTGATTTGTTGACAGGACTCAAAGCGGCACTCAAAGACTATCATTATGTTTTACCTCGACAGGATGAAATTTTTGCAAAACTAAATGGAGGAAATATTTTTTTCAAAAATTGACATCAGTGAGACATATCTTCAAATATCGATGAAGGAAGAATGTTTTAAGTTGCTCTGTATCAACACCCATCACGGGTTGTACAAGTTCAAAGATCTACCATGAGGGGTAAAGGTTGCTTCAGTAGTTTTCCAACAAGTGATGAATACTATGTTAAGCAATTTTGATTTCAGAGTTGCATATTTGGACAACATATTAATGATTAGTCAAAATTTAGAACATCATAAGGAACATGTTCATGAAATCTTCTCAAATAGCGAATATGCACAACTTACATGCTCCATGAAACAAACTTTTGAAAAAAGACAAGAACTGGGAGTGGACACCTAAATGCCAAGAAGCATTCAGCAAAATAAAGAATTTCTTAACATTGGACTTGTTTCTCACCCACAATAACACAGACTTGGACATTATAGTTGCCAGCAATGACAGTTCATATTGCATTGGAGTATGCATTCTGCACAAGATGTCAGATGAATCTTACAAACCATGTCAGAAACGCTTCTACCTGCAGAAAAGAATTATTTTCATCACAATGAAGTTTCACAGGTACATTCATGGTACATATTCTATGTTGTGGATAGGCCATAAGCCATTACTGACCATCTTCAGTTCTAAAAAAGGTCTGCCTGTGCATATCACAAATAGACTGCAGAGATGGGGAAAAATTTGTTTTAAATTATAACTTTAAAATAGAGTTCCTACCATCTAAAAACCTATCATACTAATGAATTGTCCAGATTAATCATGAAGCACAGATCTCCTCTTGGAGATACTGTAATTGCTTCTCTCCAAACTGAAGGATAATGTAAAACTACCTTATGCAATTCTGTAAGAGAACTTCCTGTAATCTTCAACCAAATTAAACAAGAAACTCTAAACGATGAGTTTATCAGGTAAACCAAAACCAAAATTCTTGAAAAGGACAGACTTCAGATAATTTTTATTTATATGACAAAGTACAGTTATATAGTGAGCGATTTATCATTCCCACAACACTACAAAGAAGAATTTTGAAAGCTTTTCATGTGGGTCATCCAAGAATTACGAGGATGAAAAGCCTGATTGCAATTTATTTAATCTGACATGTCTAAAAGTAAATTTTCTGCCTAAATACACAAATATATATATATATATATATATATATATATATATATATATATAGTCATCAGCAGACAGATCTGTTTCGCCCTCTCACAGCTCATCAGTATGGTTAGACTCCAATTGCTTTTAACCCAGGATTGAAACCTGACCGAAGTGGCATCAGTTGGCAATTCTACCTATGGGCCATGGGCGCTCGGTAGAAGAATGCAGACCTTTTAGCATGTATATTATCATTATATATAGTCATCCACAGACAGATCTGTTTCGCTGTATCACAGCTCATCTGTACGGTTAGATTCCAACTGCTTTTAACCCAGGATTGAAACCCGACCGAATTGGCGTCAGTCAGCAATTCTACCTCTGGGCTATGGGCGCTTGGTAGAGGAAGGCAGACTTTTCAGCGTGTATATTATCATTATACATGCCCAATAACCAGAGTGCTCTAATTCATTACTGATAATGCTTGTGATGGTGATATATAGAAAAGTAAGTCAGTGAAAAAGGTTATGGTCTTGACTGGCTTCAAAAAGAAAAACTAACCCAACTTGTTTTATCAGCCTTGAATCTTACTCTAAATTTTTCACAGCAGAAAATATGCTGGGCAGGTTTGCGATGATTAGCTCTATTCTTAATGGTCAGTGTATATTGAAATGTTTGTAAGATTTCACTTAAATAATAAGTTGGTTATTGATTGTAGAGAGATAGCTTGCACCTGCTGGATGGCTAATGGTCTGGCAATCAGCTGATACACTAACAAATAAAAATATATCAGTTTGTACTTTTTTTTTAGAGTGAGGAAGTTTCATAACGAATGAGTTTATGACTATTAAGTAATTCATTCATTATGGGTGGAATTATTTCTGTGCACTCAACTTGCATCATTTTTTTTTCCTTCTTTGCTTGATCAATCATTGCCTCTTCTTTGACAGCCACCTAATCGTGCAGAGTAATGAGACATTATGTAAGTTTTGTTGATGGGGAAATAGGCTTTGTTAATCTTCAGGTTCATCTATCAGTCACACTTCAAAACTGTTGTCACATACTGAAACTTGTTGGAAAACTGATGAAATATATATGTATTATTAAGAAGTTTAGTTTGTTACTGATAAAATACTAAATCTGCCAAATATTAGTTGTGTGTGGTTGGAAGTAACTTAGAAACTCCTGTTTCAGCTTAATAACTGTAGTTTAAAGAGAAACAGAAAATGATTAAATGAATTGGTAATTCCAGATATATTTTATATATTAAAATTCCAAATGTCCAAACTCCAAACAATAATATAATAAAAATAAAGAAAATAAGGGTATTCCTGTTAAATAAATCATTTATATTTACAAACATATGTACAAAATAGTCAAAAAGGAAGAAAAAGAGTCTTTAGTTGGGTTAGGTAATTGATCCACAGAAAATCCATGTTAGAGAAAAGACTTTTGTCGGCAATGATGATTGATTGACCGTTGCTGTTAGAGATGATTCATATTTCTTTCACTGCTGGAGGAAATGAAAAAGCTATGTAGCCACATCTTCTGCTGTGTTTAAACGACTTGGAGGTAGTTTTTAAAAGCAATTTTTCCAGAAAGTAAATGTGAGAAAAATAGGGTTTTAGTTTTCTCTGACCGGGTAAATATTTCCCAGGGTTATTTTAATTTCTAATAGACTCTTTGATTTAAGAAGTCTGTGTTGTATTGTGCAAACTTTTTGATATGGTTGTAAATATTATCTGTTAATGGGTAGGAAATAAATGTCGGTGTTTTAAAAAGGTAAGACATCACTGAATAAATCCCAAGCCTAACTAGTGGCTTATGGACTATCACATTGAATACACCGGTTCTCGCTCGATCACCGAAGTTAAGCAAAGTTGAGCCTGGTCAGTACTTAGATGGGTGACCGCTTGGGAATACCAGGTGCTGTAAGCGTATAGTGATGGATGTGCGTGCTTACGGCCATATTACGTTGAACACACCGGTTCTCACTCGATCACCGAAGTTAAGCAAAGTTGAGCCTGGTCAGTACTTAGATGGGTGACCGCTTGGGAATACCAGGTGCTGTAAGCGTATAGTGATGGATGTGCGTACTTACGGCCATATTACGTTGAACACACCGGTTCTCGCTCGATCACCGAAGTTAAGCAATGTTGAACCTGGTCAGTACTTAGATGGGTGACCGCTTGGGAATACCAGGTGCTGTAAGCGTATAGTGACGAATGTGTGTGCTTACGGCCAAATTACGTTGAATACACTGGTTCTCGCTCAATCACCGAAGTTAAGCAGTGTTGAGCCTGGTCAGTACTTAGATGGGTGACTGCTTGGGAATACCAGGTGCTGTAAGCGTTTATGGATGGATGTGTGTTGTGGTGCAATGGATATCGACTCGGAAAGAGAAATCGGTGAGCCGAGTTCGAATTCCAGTTGAATACACTGCATTCACTTAAGCACTGGTACCCTTGGGAAAGGTATTAATCTGTTCCTTCCCTCCAGTTATGGGTTAAATAACAAGGGTAGGACTTGGGGACCCTGCCCTTAACAACAAATCCCAATGAACCTTGCAAACAAAAACAATAAAAGAAATAAACTAAATAAAACAAATCAAAATGATTTTCAGTATTAAATGATCTAATGAAAGTTGATATGCTGGTTAAATGAACCAACCAACCAACCAACCAACCAACCAACCCTAACTAATAAAACAACAACTTTCAGGCAAAATGCTACTTTATTCCTCAACATAGTCTCCTTCTTTGGTGATACACTGATTCCAACACTTTTCTAACAATTTGATACTTTTTTGTAGAATGATTTGTCTTTGGCCTCAAAATACACCTCAGTTTCCAATATCATTTTTTCATTAGAGTCAAATCTCTTTCCCTGGAGCATTCTTTTGAGATCTGCAAACAGACAGTACTTGCTGGAGGTCAGATCTGTAGAATAGCGTGGATGTGGGAGCAATTCGAAGTGCAATTCATCTAGTTTTGACACCGTTGCAATTGACTTGTGACATGGTGTTCAACTCTTTTGCTATTTCATGCAACTTCAAGTTACATTCAGCCAAAACAAGTTTGTGGATTTTTTTGGTGTTTTCCAGGACAACTGCAGATTTTGGGTGACCTAAGCATTCCACATAATTTTTGTATATCCGACCACATTTAAAGTCAGCATACCACCTTTTAACTGTTGTTTCTGATAGAGCATAGTCTGAATAACACTTATCACACCATTGCTTTGCTTGAACAGTATTTTTTCTCATCAGAAAGCAATGCTTTATCAACACACGAAATTCAGAGTTTTCTATTGTTTTGAAAATTTGCAACAGTAGCTTCACTTAAATAACTGGAATTTATAAACTAATAATCTGATTGGGTCCAAATTTTGTCGCATACCATTTGAAGATTAGTACTTCATAAAAATCATATGGATTTTTTTTATTAATGATACCATCTATATGTCAGGCCCAGGACTTATTGAGTGATTTGTTATGTATGGGGATATGTAATTGTGGTGTTTGAAATATGGTTTATTTCCTATAAATGTTTCTTCAACTTATTGAACTCCTTGTTGCTTCTGCTTAAAAAAAAGCACAGTCAAGAAAAGATAACTCTAAGATTTAATTTGTTATCTTCTAAGAGGCATATTTTCTTTTTTTAATTTATTTTATTCTTTTCATTTATTGTATTTTTTCTTATATTTATATGTGTAAGAATAGTTCTATAGCAGGATGTTGAGAATGCTGAAGACAGAGCATGTCAGCAACAAGGGAAAACTAGAACCATTGTTGTGCAGGAATATGTAGCATAGACCTGGTTTAGGCTGTAAAAATTGAGATAAACATTAATTTATCAAGCATTTCTGACTTTTTGTGTTTGTGCATTTCAGTTAGCCTTTTTTTAATTCATCATAAGTGTGAGTGCACAAAATGTTGCTAGGTATTTTCACCACAATTTTTGAAGAGAGAGGTGCAATAACATAAAATTTGGTGATTTATGAAGTCATTTTTCTCAGACAGAATGGATATTCAATGACTGTGAATCAAATGTTAATGTTAGATTGCATGAATTCAGATGTCTTTATTGTTATTTGTTGTACAGTCAACTCAAGGTGCTCTTGTTCCATTTCATTTTTGGTGCATAATATATATGAGAGAGATAGATATAAATATATATATATATATATATATGAGAGAGCAATAGATATAGAAATAAATACAGGGTGTCCATAAATTTCGTGTGCACTTCAAAAAATTTATAACTTTATTTGTATTTGTGATAGAAATAATTTGTAAAAAGGATTAGAAAGAAGTAAATCTATATTTTTAATGTTTTATTGAAATTTAATTTAAGTTTCCATTTGTCCTCCATCATTAGCAATACAAAGGGTAATACGATTTTGCAGTTCACAGATTTACAGTAATGCCTGAAATCACATTAGTTATTTTAGCTTTCAGATCTTCTAATGAACTATGTTTGGTTGCATACACAATTGTTTTCACATGTCCCCATAAAAAAAGATCTAATGGAGTCAAATCGGGTGAACGTGGAAACCAATAAAATGGTCCGCCCCTTCCGATCCATCTGCTAGGTAATTCCTGATTTAGAAACTAACATGCAGAGCAAAGTGACAAGGAGTTTCATCTTGTTGAAACACTGTATTATATTTCAAGTTTAATTGTTCAAGCTCATTTTTTACAGATTAGTTCTATCACAAATGCAAATAAAGTTATAAATTTTTTAAAGTACACACAGACTTTATGAACACCCTGTATATGAGAGAGAGACAGCTAAATAAATAAATATATGAATAAACCAGATATGTTTTTAGAGATTTGTCTGTTTTCGTGTTGGGTGATCACAATATGTTTTGCATCAAAGTCCTCAAATATGTTTGTGCACAAATATGTAGGGTTTTATAAAACATATGACAACATAAATATATGAAAAGTTCAAACATCTTCATATAAAACCACATATATATATATATATATATATGCCCATAACCCAGGGGTAGAGTCGCTGACTGACGCCATTTCGGTCGGGTTTCAATCCTGGGTAAAAAAGCAATCAGAGTCTATCCATACTGATGAGCTGTGATACAGCAAAACAGATTTGTCTGCAGATGACAATATATATAAATATACTATACTCATCTGCAAACAGATCTGTTTTGCTGTATCACAGCTCATCAGCACGGTTAGACTCCGATTGCTTTTTAACCCAGGATTGAAACCCAACCGAACTGGCGTCAGTCAGCGATTCTACCTCTGGGCCACAAGCATTCAGTAGAAGAAGGCAGACTTTTTAGTGCATATATCATTATACACACCCAATAGCTAGAGTGCTCTAATTCATTATTGAATGAGCGATGTGTATATGCCAGAGTAGCTACTGTTTTCAAAGTCCCCCATTCTTCCAGAGTGCTCAATCAGGGTGTGAGAGCGTAAATACTATAGCCATCCACATATATTTTACTCAATATTTTTAATGCAAGGTTTACATATATCTAGTTCCAAAAGACTGTATACCAAAACTTATATACTTTATACTTATCTGTCTGGTTGTTATGAGCCTAAAATTGTGCATCTTGTTACTGTAACTTGAAGAAACAAAAAGAGATAGATTGACTTTCCAACCTAACAATGTCATATGTGGGTATCATCAAATCACATGGGTATTTTTTCTTCTCATGAAGATTTATAATTAATTTTTATTGCTATTTTCTGTTTTGGTAAAGGGGAGATAACTTTTTTGCCTCTTACTACAAACCTCTCTATCTAGTAGTAGAGTCTGATACTTGGTGATATTGGTTGTCTTTTTACCAAGAAATTTTTTATCTGCTTTTTTATGACTAAGCTTAATATTTTTATCTATGTTTTCTGTATCCATTATTACATCATCCCTATAAGGTTGCTTTTTGTTGCATCCTTTAAAGAGGTTATAGACAGACAAAGTGGTACTCAAACGAAAGAACCACAACATGGGCATAGCTGAATAGGAGAGAGGTTTATTGTAAAGAGAATACACTATGGCAAGACAGGGTATCTCATGGCAGGCTAGTAATTGCCAAGGCAAATCATAGGTATCTCCTATGCTCACTATATATGGCTACAAATATAGTCAGTCCACATAAGCAATAGGGAGATTGAAATTACTCCCTTCTATCGTCACTTTGTTTAGAATGATGTAAAAAAGCAAAAAATGCCACAATAGCTAAGTCCTGTAGTATAACTAAGGGTGGAGGACTTGAGGTTGATTTGGGGTATTATAAGAACCAGCAGAGGAAAGGAAAGTTAGACATGCAAAAAATAGAGGATTAGATTAGCTTCCTTGTGTTATTGTATGAAGAAGTTGCCCTCCATGTAGAAGCATTGAGTTACATAGTATTTAGAGTATGATGGACCCATTTTTTAAACTAAGTTAGTTGAGAGCTTAGAACCATAAGTGATAGAACAAATTCTCAAAGTAAACCACATGCCAGCATCATCAGTTGTATTCAAACCTTTTAGTAATTTTTCTTAGATTTCTTTTGTTTATTCTTGTTGTTTTCTTGGTTAGAATTGGAATGACATGCACTGCAAATAATGACAGATTTCTGTGTTCAAACATAATATGGTTGAAATTAAGGAAATTACATGTGTGACATTGAACTTAAGAAGAGACCCACATGGTGTATACAAAGGTCATTTACTTGGTATCAGTTTGTAAATTGGAGATGCAGTTACCACCTACAATCATATGGTCATGCCTCAAGACGTCTATGGGTGTGATACAATGTGAAAAGAAAAAAATAATTTGAACATTGTAGAACTTTCTTGATGTGTGTGTTTTTCAAAAAGAAAAGAAAAAGTGAACTAAACAGACATTACAGAATTTTTTCTGATGTGTGTGTTCTTTAAAAAAAAGGAAAAAGAAACAAAAAATAACAATAATAACAGAAAAGAGTAGGTGCCCTCTCACTTTTCTCTTCCAATGCACTATGCATTAATTTTTTTCTTTTCAGTTTTAAGATTTTTTCCAGGCTATTGCAAATTGCTTTCTGGCCTGATTCATGATTATGCTTAAGTTAAGAGCCTAACTTGAGTTTACATTAAGGAAAATGTCTCTTGCATAGAATTAACAAGGAAGACACATGTGCACAATTTGAAGAGAAGAAAATATCACCTTTGATTTTGATAATTTGGTATTGATTTTTTGTGTGTTTGTTTGTATTATTAAGTGATGTTTTTTATGTTCTTATATGTAAATCTTTTGTGCGATTGCTGTGGTTGTGTAGTAGAAAGGTGGTCAAGGATAAGATGCTCTTAAAATGTTCTCAGGGAACATTTTGAAAAATGGTATTTAAGGAATGTTATATATTCTATGACAACAGTATATAATTTTGTTCAGAAGTGTATTTACATTATACAAATATTATTAGACAGCAAAAATGCAGGCTTAGAAAAAAAAAAGAAAAAGAAATATTGTTTTGAAAATGAGGAATGCAGACCCCAGGGACAAACAAATTTGTGTTAAAACAGCTGTTCTCAAAGTCAGGAAATATAAAAACAAAAGGGTATTTACATTAAATAAATATTATTTTGGGAAAATTAAGAATGCAAGACCAGGTTTGTATTGAAGGATTGTGGTTGTGTTTTTGTAAACAGCTGTATTCAAGGTCGGAGAAAATAAGCCATGGAAAGACAGAAATTAAAATGACACATCTGTGACCCACAGAATTTATTCAATCAAACAGGAAATATTAAACAATGACAAAAGAATGTAATGACATCAAAGACAGTTGGCAAATGGCAATAATAAAGATCTGAAAATAATAAACAAATTTGCCTGAGAAAAAAAGATGATGCAATCAAGCAAAATTCAGCTGATATAAGAGCGAGGTTTCAGGCAGAGGTCAGAGAGAGAGCCAGCTGAAGTGTCAGAGAGAATGCAAGAGAAGACAACTCCAGCCGATCAATTCCCTCATATGTGTGTGCCTACCTCCAAATACTCCTCTACACACAATGGTCACCGAAGAGAATAAAATATATTATATTATGTATATGTGTATGTTGTTATTGTTTATCAGTCAATGTGTTTGCCATTCCAGCAGCAGTAGTAGCATATATCATACCTGATAATGACATATGACACTGAGCAATCTTCTGATTATCTGTGTTATCATAAATATCATCTACTAGCACTTGAGGAATCATTATGTATATTCCTGTAACTCTAAAGATGGCTGAAGTATTGGAAGAATTTGGTGTGGCACAGACCCATTAGGATTATTGGGAGCATGCCCAGCCATGATGTCTTTCTCACTATTAATACTGTCTTAACTTTTCTATGTGCACATTTAATCATTCTGTTCATTTGCAGATGATAACTAGTTGTTCACACTTAAAAAAAAAACAACAATTGAGGCTACCTCCGAAAACAATTCACAAACCATGATCGGTTATCACATGAAATGAAACACTGCAATGTGTAATTAATGCATTGGCAACAGATCATGCTGTTATATCCGGTAATGATCCACTTATTTGTGCAGAAAATACATGTGATCACATATCTGTAAGGAGTATTCTATGTTTCCTAATGTCTCTTCATGACAGAGAGTGGATCAATTATATCCAAGGGAACTGTATTGAAGTGAACAGTAGACAATTCAGTATAGTGAGTAGCACTAGTTTAATTTGGTATTAACATTATTCGTGGCCCTTTAACAGTGACCTTGAAAAGCCATAATTTTATCTGACCTGTTTCTTGTTTATCTTTATTTTTTATTTTTATTTATTTTATTGTATCTCTTTTCATGACTGTTCCCCACATGGCAGGTCCAGCAAGTTCCGATAACAATGATCTACCTTTGTTCTTTTTTCTTTTTCCCTGCCCTTACTTCCATTTTTTTACACAATACAAATAAATTTATTTTCCCATAATATTTTGATCTAGCTGATGTTAAATTTACCCATAGAAATGGTAATTCAATTTAAGAAAATTTGAATATTTTTATATGTAATAAATAATTGGCTTTGTAAATAGATAAATTTAATTACATTGAGCCCTCTAGCTTGATCATTGTTAATATTTAATATTAATAGGACCCCTTGGGATTTACCTCCAAGCTGTTTTTTTTTATATATGACAAATATATGCAAGTTTTGTTAAAATGTCTGACAAGCATTTATCTATCTTTTTTAACAAAACCTCCATAAAAGAGGGATTGCTGCCTAAACACACACAATAAATATATATATATATATATATATATATATATATATATATATATATATATACACACACACACACACACTTCTTTTTCCTATTTTGGCCAAGGGGAGATAACTTTTTGTCCCTCAGTACACCATTCTCAGTGGCCAATTTGTGTATTTTATTGAGGCATTGTTTGATTTGTCTTTGTATGATATGCATATGCCGAGATCTGTACATTATTAAAAAGTTTCAACATTTAGGGAACATCTCACTCCTGGTTTTAGGGATTTAACTCTGGAGTTAACTTTTATGCAGAATAGGATCACCAAAAGAATGCTTTTGTTTGGAACCCCTTCTTGGTTGGTTTTGCTATTCCGATAGCATAGTTCCTTAATGAACTTCAAATCTTTGGTCTTCAAGGAAACACTCTAGGAATTGAGTCAGCCTTTTTTTAGGTCCAGTTCATGCAGGTCTTTCAATATGTCAAATTTCCATGTCATGTTGTATGCTTTTTGTAAGTTGAAAAAAAACTGCTGTGATATGTTCCTTCTTACAAAGGTTTCTATGTGCATTAAGGGATCTATGATGCTCCTTTTTTCCTAAAAGCACATTGGAAATCTCTAAGCTTTTAGTTTCCAGATATCAAGTCAACCTGTTATTGACTTTTCTCTTCATAGTTTTACATAGGCAACTGGTTAATGCTATCAATCAGTAGTTTTTTGGGGTTTGTATCATCCTTTCTAGATTTTGGAATCGGGTTGATAGATGACTGTCTCAATATTTCTGGAAAGTTGTCCAGATGTTATTTAAAATTTTTGATAATTGTTGTAATGATTTGTTGGATAACAATTTTCATGAATTTATAGTGGATATCATCTAGGCCTACAGTTGCATTATGGGCTTTCTTTAAGGATTTATTTAGCTCCTCTGGAGTGAATGGTAGGTTATTGCTCTTGGCATTATTTGATTTTAAGTTTAGTTCTTGTTTGAGCTTTAGAAATTTTTGGCTACCATTCTAAGCAGACTAATTTTTAGAGATTGTTTTGGCTAGTTGGTAAGCAATATCTTTATTGCTGGTTATTTTAGAGTTATTTATAAAAAAAAACAAACTTTTCCATCATGCCCAATGATGTATAGGGCAGCATTTTTGCTGTTTCTGTTAGAAACTGTTTTTTATGGGGCAGGGTTGTTAGCTCTGTGTCCAACCCCCAAATCTGGAGGAAGGTGATTTTCTAAGCGTAGCTTAGATGTGACACATGGCCGAAAGTAGGGGGTACCAAGTGAGTATCGAACTCATTACTTAGTTATAATGATTCTAGCGAGATGAGCTTGCTAACCATTACACCATGCTGAGGTGCCTGAGTTATTTATCAAGAAGTGTTTTTTGTTTCCATCTCAGTGTCTGGGATGCCAAGCATATCACACACTGTACATAGACACGATCAGATTAATACAAGGAGGTAAAAAATTACCTGCACTTTTGACAAAAAATATCTTTAAATTTGTCACCTTCTGCTCATGCAGTTGATGCAATTGTGATCACATGATCAAAGTTTTAGCTTGATTGTGTTAGTTTTCTTGCTGTTATTACATTATAAACATGACTGCTCTTTTAGTTGTGCACACCAACAAGGAAAAAAAAACATGATTTGATTTTTCTGGTCAGAGTTGTGTGCCGGGGCTGAAATTCATCAGAGGTTTTTTACCAATATGGTGACAGTGAACAACTATATAGAAGCATGTACACAACCAGCCATAATTATTAGGCCACCTCAGTTTTTTAAAAGAAATGATGTATTTCATACTTTTTTTAGCATTTATTGCCAAGTGGATAATTCTAAATGAAAATAGAATGGTTTATTTGTTATTATTACTTTGCAAAATTTTACAAGGCAAGGAAGCAAAGATTAACTCGTTCTAATCACCCTAAATTTTGCTCATTCTTTTATTGATGAAAGTGCAATATAGGTAATTATCAAATATTTATGAATCAATTTGATGTACATGTTATTGTGCACTATTAACAAAAGAACCATTCTATTTTCATTTACAATTATTCACTTGGCAATAAATACTAAAAAATAGTATAAAATATATAATTTCTTTAAAACAATGGAGTGGCCTAATAATTATGGCTGATAGTGTATGTCAGTGGACAACCATCAACCTCTACCACTGATGAGAAGATTCAGCAAGTTCAAGAAATGACAATGGCAAACCAGTGAATTATCATTGATGAGGTTCTCTGCAGATTCAGATCACTGCTGATCTGATTATTCATCCTTGGTACACACTGTTAGAATAGTGGCCATGCTTACACCAAAACAGCAGCAAGAAAACCAGTATAAATCAAGCTCAAACATTGATTACATGACCACAATAGTAAAAATTATAAGTACACATGAGCAGAATATAGTGTGATGAACCCAAAAATATGTTGTGGCTAAAGTTCAAATAGTTTTTGACTTACCTCATTTATAGGCAGATAAGCTTCTGACAAGGTTTGGATATGTCAGTAAGGTAAAAGTTTTGTAGGGATAAAATTGATTGGATGAAATTGTTGTAATTCTGGATTTGTCTGATATTCATGTGGAGATACGCATTTCTGATTGCTTATTAATTTCAAACTTGCTGGATACGCATTTCTTGGTACAGATTTTATTGGCTTCATTATGGGAGTTTTCACAGATTTTCTTGTTTTATCAGAATTCAGTCAATTTTTTAATCAGATTATTTTGCTGTAAAATTAAAACCAGTTTTTGTACTTTTGTGCTGGTTGATTCTATTAATCCATTTTTATATTTTAAAAATGTTATATTTAAAAGTTTTTGTTATTCTCATGACCATGGCTGGATTTAGATATGTTAGAATTTATAAACATAATTTCTATTACCAGTTATCAAATACGGACGTTATTGCTTAAGGCTTCTCAGTCTAAGTAGTTTAACCAGATGGCACACATGGAATTTCTGTTACTAATTGCCAAGTAAAGCCTTAACAGCTTTTTTTATAGCTACTGGCATCAAAGTTTGAAGAGGCTTCTATTAGATAGAGAATGGATATCAAAGAAACCTCGAAAATAAATGAAAGATCAGAAGAAATAAACAAAAGTACATGGATATAATTCTTCTTTCTATATAAACAAAACTTGGTTATAAACAACCAACAATTTGAAATGATTTGTTTTAACATTATTGTTGATCGATACTCATATTTAAGTAGATATTCTGTTTATAATTAAACAGTATAATTAATTTTAATTAAAAACAGAATATCTACTTAAATATGAGTATCGATCAACAATAATGTTAAAACAAATCATTTCATATATATATATATATATATATATATATATATATATATATATATTCAGAAATTATAACATGAATATGTTATAATATCACTACAAAAGTAGCTATTTTGTTTTGACACTTCTTGTGTCTTATCAAGTGATGAGGTTTATTTCAAAGGTTAAAAACAAGCAAAACCCCATTAATCAGGGAGGCATTGTTGTATAGACAGTGTGGACCAATCAGAATAAAGTAATGTCTAATTTGGAAAATATGTGAGCAGACTCAAAAATAATTTTGGGGGGCATTAATATTAATATTTGATTTAATTGAGATCAGCATTATTTATTGACTTTTAGATTCACTTTATTTTTATTGCAAATTTTAAAAATTCTAAGTTTAACAAATTATCAGATTTAGAAAAGCATTCATATATTAAACGAGAAAAAGGGTGAATGCACACATAAACCTACAAACATTCACACATGAACAAATAGATGAGTATATACACATACACTGATTAATATACACATGGATATATACATACAAAAATTCTAAACTTTTGTTTTTATTGACTTGTCAATTTGTCTATTAAATTTTAAAGCTAGATTTGAAAACTGACTGAACCCCTACAATATTTGATACACGTAAGAGCGAATTCACATCTTGATATATAATCTAAACTTATTTATAAATGGAACTTTGTGTGTGTATGTATGTCTGTTACCTATAGACTCCAAAACGGCTGAACCGATTTCCTTGAAAATTTACACAGTTGTACTATAAGTGTCTGCAAGTGCTCTTAGGTAGGTTTTGTGTCGAGGTACCCCCGATAAATATCGAAAATCAATAATCAAAAAAATCGGGTTACAGAAGGAGTGGTCTGATTTTAATCAAATTTCATACACTCATAGACAAAGACATAAGAAATGATATTCAGAAGTTTCAAGGTTGCAATTCTTAAAACAGTGCAGAAAATCAATAATATATATATAGAAAAGGCAAGATGTTTGTGTGTGTGTCTGTTTATCTGCCTGTATGTTTGTATTTCTTTTTTCAGCCCTTTTATTTTAGGTTTTGCTTCAGGTTTGGCTCTAAGTAGGTAAAATTGTAGTTCTTAGTCTCAGCCATGATACCATTTACTCAGAGGACTTATTTAGCCTTCAAAATTCAGTTTATGACAAAAAAAAAACTTATTTGATATTGATACCAGGAAATCAAAATTTGACTTACATCCATTTATTTTTCTTTCAGTCTACGGTTTTGCTTTAACTGGAAACAACTATTGTTTTTAGTATTTCATGCCAACGTCCAAAAGTCTGAGCTCCAGGACCATGGATTAATTTTAAAGCTTTCATTACACCTGAGCAATGCCGGGCTATACTTCTAGTATATATATATATGCATAGTGTGAAAGTAGGATGATGAAACTGTTTAATGGTTTGACAAACACAAAATCATAAGTTATCATGACTAAGGGTTTGAATACTCAAACTGTTGATCCCACTATATTATGCACTCTCTCCCAGAAACTGTAATTAACGTCTGCTCAACATGATTTCAATATCAACCACAATGCAATGATGTTGAATGACAGTAAAGAAATGGTCGTCATTTTGGTGATATTTCTTTCATGTCACTGTACAAATCTTTGTTATATGAACTGTAAAATACATTTCAGCAGGCTTACGGCCATATCACGTTGAATACGCCGGTTCTCGCTCAATCACCGAAGTTAAGCAACATTGAGCCTGGTCATTACTTAGATGGGTGACTGCTTGAGAATACCAAGTGCTGTAAGTGTTTAGTGACAGATGTGCGTGCTTACAGCCATATCATGTTGAATAGGCCGGTTCACACTTGATCATCGAAGTTAAGCAACATTGAGCCTGGTCATCACTTAGATGGGTGACCGCTTGGGAATACCAAGTGCTGTAAGCATTTAGTGACGGATGTGCGTTGTGGTGCAGTGGATATTGGCTCAGAAAGAGAAATCAGTGAGCTAAGTTCAAATTCCAGTTGAATACCCTGCATTCACTTAAGCACTGGTACTCTTGGGAAAGGTATTAACCTGTCCCTTCCCTCCAGTTATTCGTTAAATAACAAGGGTAGGACTCTGGGACTCTGCCCTTAAAACAAATCCCAATGAATCTTGATACTCGAAAAGAAAAAAGACACAACATATAAAAACAACAATAAATTGTTGAAAGAAAAAGGTATTACCAGCAATAAATAAATAAAATTTAGTTGGCAATAAAATGACCCGCCAAGGTTAATATCCCATAAAAACAAAACAACCAAACAAACATTTGAGCAGCATTGCTGAGAAGGTGAAAATTGTTAAAATGATTCATAATTATTAAATATCATTTATTCTCATTAAATTTCTTGCAAGAAGCCATTGTACAATGAAGAACTTGGCATGCAACCATTTGTTGACTGCAGATCCAATTGAAAATTGAAATGCACAGACACTCACTTCTGATGAATAAATCATTATTTAAAATCATTGAGGCTTCAAATATGTGTAAAATGTCATGTTGTCACATATTGAAGTGTTTAGACTTGTGCACAGTCATTTGCTCAGTTCAGTGCTTAAATTATTAATTAAGCATTTTGACACAGTTAAGCAGGAAATGATTTCCAAGAAATCTCTATTCATAGGCAGAGAGCAGGGCAATAATAGCTAACTCCCATCCAAACAGTTGGTAATAGGGGGTGCATGAAGAAAGAACCTAAGCCTGTTGAAATGTTTCAAATGTTTTGTCAGCAAAATGTTTCAAGGGTTATGTTTTGTCAGGTAGATGTTTCAAGGCTTATGTTTAATCAGCAAAATGTTTCACAGGTTATGTTTAATCAGCAAAATGTTTCACAGGTTATGTCCTTATCAACAAAATGTTTCAAGCTTATGTTTTGTCAGGAAGATGTTTCAAGGCTTATGTTTTGTCAGGAAGATATTTCAAGGGTAATGTTTTGTCAGAAAGATATTTCAAGGGTAATGTTTTGTCAGAAAGATATTTCAAGGGTAATGTTTTGTCAGAAAGATATTTCAAGGGTAATGTTTTGTCAGAAAGATATTTCAAGGGTAATGTTTTGTCAGAAAGATATTTCAAGGGTAATGTTTTGTCAGAAAGATATTTCAAGGGTAATGTTTTGTCAGAAAGATATTTCAAGGGTAATGTTTTGTCAGCAAAATGTTTCAAGGGTAATGTTTTGTCAGCAAAATGTTTCAAGGGTTACCTTTTGTCAGGAAGACGTTTCAAGCGTCATGTTTTGTCAGGAAGACGTTTCAAGCGTTATGTTTTGTCAGCAACAGAACAGTTCATTTGATGCACATGTTATTCTGCAGTATTTACAAAAGAACCATTCTATTTTGATTTAGAATTATCCACTTGGCAATAAATACTAAAAAATAGTATGAAATACCTCATTTTTTTTTAAAACTAGGGTGGCCAAATAATTATGGCCAGTAGTGTATATAGGATAGATAAAAGTTGCCCCTAGACTTGAAGAGGTTAAGATTATAGTGATCATGGAAACAACTTCTTGGAAGTCCGCTGTTTTTAGGGAAAGAGGGTGGTTAGCTAAAATATGCATGATATGGTATATCTTAAAAAAACTGATGAAAATAATAATTGAAGCTCATTTGTGTATTAATTCAACATATCTATATATATATATATATATATATATATATATATATATATTTAGACAACTTCTCAACTTTTTTTGTTGCTTCTCACTGACTTTATCCTTACTCTACTTCTCCCTTGATTTTCTGCCTAAATGAATTGTATCTGGGAAAAAATCTGGGAAAACATTTGAGGTATCAGCACCAAATCATTAAGTGTGTTTTTTTTATGTTAGCAGAAATGCAACCTGTTTTTTTTTTTGTTTTTTTTAATCGTTTCACCCCAAGCAAGGCGGAAATGGCACTGATGTGCAGAGGGTGACATAAGTGTAAAAAGATCAATTGGAAGAGATTGAAGAGGAAGACAAACCACTTAGAAAGGAGCAATAGAAAGCTGAGAATGCAGGTGTGATGACAGTTTCAAAGGTGGAGAGAAAAGAAAGGATATATGGGGTGGGGAAAGAGCTAGAGTCAACTGGTTAATAGATGAGTATTGACATTGCATTTAAATTAAGAATATGGGAGTGAGTTCCACAGGCGGGAAGTGCAAGAGAAGAAGCTGCAGGAGTAGAATTGTCATCTGCATTTGGCTAACCTAACTGTGAATGGGTGGGACCCAGTTACCAATCTGGTTGTACGAGTAAACACCTGTTGGGGAGGCAGCAGTGACTTAAGTTCGTTTATTGAAAAATGTTTAATACTTATTTTCGGAGAATTAATTTATTAACTGGAAGAATATGCAAATTTTCCAACTCGGAAACTATTTTTTGTCATTTAGATTTTAACCTTTCTTAGTGTTTATTTCTGTCATTACTCCACCGATATAAAAGTTTTTATTGATGTAACTAGATAGTAAAAAACAAACACTAATTTCAAAAGATTCAATAAAATTTCCTCTTAAATATGTTAAACTTAGATGCTTTTGAATTTCTTAAAGATTTTCAATATTTTCTGAAAACTAATATAAAAATTGATTTTTTTTAAATAATTTCTTTTTCTGGAAAAGTTTTTTTTTCTTTTATTTGGAGATGTTTAGTCTAATAACATTGTTTTTTGTTTCCATATAAAAGTTAATGAAAACAGATATGATAAATTAATACAAAAATCATAAAAATATATTCTATAAATTTAAAAATTTGATGATAGCACCATTTTTCGATACTTTTTGAACTGATTTGTTTTCTTTACCCATTCAAATTCTAAAAAATGTTAAATGAAAATTATTAGCAACTTGTTCATAAACAGAAAAGAATATATGAACATTTTAAACTGCCAATCAAAAGGAAAAATTGAATGAAATAACTTGTTTTTTTTTTTGTATGAGAAAAGTTCAAAAGAAAAATTATTAACTGTTTACCTGACTTTTTTTCAGATTTTCTTTGGTGCCATAATGTCATGAAATTGCAAACCTGACCTTTTGCTGAAAATTTTCTTTTGAAAAATTCAGAAAGTTGATCAAAAAGTTCTTTATTGAATTGCATTCTGTCATTATATGAGAAAACTTTTTTTTACTAAGATTTAAAACAAAAAACATGGTGAATCAATGAATTCAATTTGAACAGAAGACACATCACACACACACACACACACATATATATATATACACTAATAATATATATATATATATATATATATATATATATATATATACTAATAAAGAACATACATATTTTTCCTCACCGCTAGTACAGTGCCGAGTTTCATACACAATGCATGTATCAGGTGCTAACCAAAAACTTACAGTTGTATAATTTCAAAATTGATATTTGTAACATATTTTAATGATGGCAGACTAGTCAAGTTTTTTGTAGCTGTGGTGAGAGTAAAATATATAGAAATATATACTATTAAAGATAATATAGATAAATAATATTAAAAAAAAATTATATACAAATACACATATACGCACACTTATAGACCTTCAAATCAGTCAGTTAAGTGCTATACGTAATACACACTTAGGCGATCATGTCTTGAAAGGCACATGACTGATTTGGCAAAAGATTTTCCTGCAGTAGGTTGCCATTATTTTCTGTGGTAGACTGATTGCCAATCAAGGCTATAGAACCCAATCTGTCTCATTATTTGACCCATAGCTGGAAGGAAGAGATGGGTTAATATCTTTTGCAAAGTGAAAGCAATAAATTCAATCAGAATTCAAACTCAGCTCTCCAATTTCTCATTCTGAGCTGATATTCATTGCACTACAATGCACATCCAAAATATAGCTGAAGTCTGGAGGGGCTATTTTTTTGGATGTGCCTTGTGGTACAATGGATATGAGCTCAGAACAAGAAATAACCAAGTTTGAATACCTTCAAATAAGAAACTATAATTAAAATCCAAATGTACACATCTTATACATAGTTTTTTAAATACTAATGTACACCAAATATCATAACATAACTCCACATACAAATATATATATATATAACTTAGCTCACTGGTACCCCCTATGTATGAATTTCCTCGAGCCACAAGATTAGCAGATAGGTCCCACCCTTTTACTGTGAAACCAATAAATTGTAAATGCAAATTCTACTTCATCAGCTTCTTTTCTCGCACTTCCCACCCGTGGAATTTTCTTCCATTTACTTGCTTTCCTGACAGGTAAAATCAAGAGTCATCTCCTGTCTCACTAACTAGCATCCCCCTCTCTCTCATGCTCCTTTTTCCATCCACCTCACTCTCATCAGTATTCTCATCCTTCTCTTACCCTTTTCCTGACACCTCCTGTAACCTGTCACTCTTACAACATTCCTCCTATGAAACCCCCTGCACAACAGTGGCAGTAAAATGCCTTACTTGGGGGGTGACATGATTAATATATATATATATATAATTAATTATTATGTTACAACATGTACAAACGACTACAAAATTGTACATTTTGTTTCGACATTGAAAGAACAATGTCTCATCAGGTAATTAATAATGGTAATAAACGTTTTATTGAAAAAAAATTAAATTTAAAATATTTAAAAATATATATCTATATATATTTATTTATTTACACATATATACAAAGGTGTACTTACAAAAATTTATCTATAATATCTATCTGCATATCAACATGTTTGCTATATTGGTCTATTTTTATGAGATGAGATGTTGTAATTATACTATTTACAATTTTTAGATTGTTGTCCTCGTCTTTGTTGTTATATTCATGATGTTTTGGCCATTCAAATGCTTGGAATTTTGAACTGAATTTTTATTTCCTCAAGGACATGTGACTCAGTGAATAAAAGTATTGATTGGATCTAGTGACTTAACCCAAATGGCTGTAAGTTCAATATTTGGCTACAGCAGAGTTGAACAAAGAAACTTATAGAGTTGAATTAAAAGAAAGATAACTGATACTGAAATATCCAGAAGTGGCATGATTCATAGAAATAGAACAATGTACCTTGGTGAACAGCTTAAAATTCCAATCACCTAGAGAAGGATGGAGTGTACAACAACTAAAGCAGCATGAATATAGCAACAAAGGTAAAAACAACTGTTTGAACAATCTAAATAGAGTAAACGTTGGCTATAATATTCATACAAAAATGTAAATACATTCATTCATATATATATATATATATATATATATATATATACATATATATATATTTAATAACTACTCATTATTCAAGTGCACCTGTCTGTTATGATGGCTAGCTAATCCCTGTTGCAGATGCCTGCTAAGGCATATCTATATTTGTTCAACTTTCTCAGACCTGACCTGTAGTTTATACTGCAACTATGCTGAGCAGATCTTAGTGACAGTTTATTGTTGTGACTGGGGGTTTTGTGTGTTGTGCCATTTGAACATTTATGCTCCCCCCCCCCAGGAAACATGACTAAAGTCTGCTCAAGTGTTAAAGAAACACAAATGTACCTGAACAAGTATCTGCAACAGGGATTGGCTAGATACCTTAGGAAATGGGTATTCTTGAAAATGAGAACACCCCCAACACACAGACATATATATATTAGGACGTCTAATAGCTTAAGAGATAATTGTAATCTATGTTTGACAGAAAAAATTAAAATTTGAAAATTTCAAGACCAAAATATACTCCTTAACAAACGAAGGGAGATCATAAGTTTGTGTTGCCATAGAAATAAATATAAATTACAATAATTATCCTATTTCCCCAATTAGTCCCAATAAAAATTTCAGAAATTTTTTTTTAAAAAGTTGATCAAGCAGTTACCTCCCCATCACCTACCACTGCTAACCCTAGGGTCAGGCGACATACCTCCCACTAGCAACAAAGAACTATTACTAACTTCTTCTCCTAGCCCAACCCAATAAAAACCAATACATCCCAACCCCTTCCTTTACCTAAGCTAACCCCCCTGGGCTTAGAATTTTTCCTTAGTCTCTGTTTATAATGAGTCGAAGAATGCATGCCTTAAAATGACATGTTGAAAATGGCTATTTACCCACTAAGTTTTATCTGAATTTACAGATAAGTAAAGATATATATGTATATATTTCATACTAGCAGTATAGCCCGGTGTTGCTCAGGTGTAATGAAAGCTTTAAAACTAATCCATGGTCCTGGAGCTCAGACTCTTTGGACATTGGCACGAAAGACTAAAAAGCAATAGTTGTTTCCAGTTAGAGTGAAACTGTAGACTTAAAGAAAAATGAATGGATGTAAGTCAAATTTTGATTTCCTGGTATCAATATCAAATTTTCTGCACTAATGTAAGAACTGCAACCTTGAAACTTCTGAATATCGTTTCTTATGTCTTTGTCTATGAGTGTATCAAAGTTGAGTAAAATCATACCACTCCTTCTATAACCCGATTTTTTCGATTATCGATTTTCAATATTTATCGGGGACACCTTGACATAAAATTTAGCTAAGGATACTCGCAGACGCTTATAGTACAACTGTGTAAATTTTCAAGAAAATCGGTTCAGCTGTTTCGGAGTCTATAGGTAACGGACACACACACACACACACAAAGTTCCATTTATAAATAAGTTTAGATTAGATTTGAGCAGCAATCATTCATTTATACATGTTTCATTAAAAGTGATGGACAAGGAAAAGTTTTTATTCAGTTTTTCTCGTATTCTTACAGTTTCCTTTTTGTGAGGATTAATAAAGTGTGGAAATTTCTAAAACTATTAGGTAGAGCTACATCTTCTTCAATGTGTCATGACTCTTCAGACCATAGCTATCATGGCTCTCCACTTTCTTGTCTTTTGTAGCTCTTTGTAAATTTTGTCATTTTGTTATCTCTCCTAAACCCTGTTTTACCAATCATTTACACAACCTCATTAGGTAGGTTATTTGTTGCTCTCCTCTTGTCCCTTTTGCTTTCAATATGTCCTGTGAATGTCAAATTTTCAAAGCCCTCTTTCCTCATTATGTGACCTAGAAATTCTAACTCTCTCTTTCTTATGATATTAGTGTCTTTTTTTGTTTCTATTTTCCCCAAAGTTTTTTTCATTGTTCACATGTTTGTTCCATGTTATTGTCAGCATCAGAAATCTGAAGAAGCTAATAATATCTAATGTAGCTCACCCCACACTTTCAGCATGGGATTTAGCTCCATCCACCACCACCCTTTTTAATTTGAGGATGCTCTGCTTGAAGCATTAGTATTTCTGATTTTAGTTTGTTTTTTTATTTTTTTCTTGTACTTATTTTCAGGAATAAAACCTGGAAATTTTTTTTTTTTTTTTTGCAGAAAAGACATAAGACATAAAAGTTTTAGAAAGAAATGGTCTGAAAAGAAGTAAAAATTAAAGAATAAAAAATTATAAAATAATAATAAAAATAATTGATTTATTTAAAAAAATTAATGGCAGTTACGGCTCAGGTCATTGACATAAAAAATAGAACACATTTTGTCTTCTGTTAGTTTCTCAATTTCAACAAAAAAGCTGAGGTGACGAGGCTTCAATTTCATTATAACACTGTGAGTTTTATATTTCTAGCCAATTATATCAACTAATTATACTTGACATGCATCATCCATTTTACTCGAAAGGTCTCTTTTGCAACATGTCGATCAGTCTTGCATTATTGTGCTGGAAAATGACACCCTTACCATTTGCTAAAATCAGCCATTTTTTCTTGAACATCTGCATTGAGATTGTTGAGTTGCTCGCAATATTTCTTTGCAATTATTGTTTCAATAGCTGGAAGAAGCTCCAAGGGAATTATCCTTCTGCAAGCCTACCAAACAGACAGCGACACCCTTTGTATGGAGTGTCAGCTATGTTTGTGAAATGTCCTTGTGCCTAACATAACCAGGCCTACCACATTTGAAAGAATTAGAAGGTTGAACAAACTCCATAAGTTTAAATGCAACGTCAACTGCCATCTTTTATCTTTCTGATTCCCGTCCATCTTTTCTTCGACATCATCTGTAATTTATTCCTGTTTACTTGCTTCTCTGATAGCTACAAGCTCCGAAAATTTAAATTCATTGTCAATTGCTGTCTTCTATCTGCGTGAATCCTGTTCATCTTTTATTCTTTCCACGTTACTCACTTGTAACCAGTCTTGATTAAGAAAATGATTAAAAAAAAGAAATCTAAGATATGAGTTGTTACTGTGTAATCTGACAGCCTGACTTTTGACATTTGGTAGGGACCCACAGAGATTGAATGAGACGAAATGGATCTCTGCTTTATAATCTGATTGTCTTATGCTATTTGGAGATGGACAATGGTGAGTAACCTAACTTTGCCCAAGAGAAATCCTGACAGTGTTCTGTTTAACAGCTTCTGATGATATCCTGAATTATGAAACTAACCAACCAACCAACTAAATGGTTCTGTTGACAAGATTTCTAAGCAAATAATCAAAAAAGGAAATTGCTATCTTGACCAGTGATTCTTAACCACGGTGCTGCAGCATATTAATGTAGGGAGCATTGGCTATGCATGCAAAATGAACCTTGTATATATCATAACCAAGCCCACCACATTTAAAAGAATTAGAAGGTCAAATAAACAAAAAAAAAAATAGGATAAAGGGTCTCATTTCCATTAAGAAGTGTAAAATTTATTTTACAAGAATTAACATCAATTTTTGTTATTTAAGAAATAATATTTCTTTAAAACTTCTTCATAAAGTTTTTCTTGAATATCTGCATCTTAGAGTTCAGTTTTCTTAAAGTCAGATGAAATGGAGTTATAACGAAAAGACAAGTCTATGTTTCACTGTGTGTACAATTATAGTAGGCAAAATAATGTCTTGTTTCTCTTTTTTTTTTTTTGCTAACAAGTAAATGAGGAAAGAGAAGAATTAATTAATGCAGTGTGAAAGAATGTGTGAGAATATGCATGTCATCTGAACTTGACATCTAGTCAGATGACTTGTACTTCTCTGTAATGTTTTTGTTGTTGTCAGTACATGAGGAAGAAGGAGAATCAATGAATGCAGCACAAAAGAGAAGGTAAGAAAGTAAGAAAATGCAAGTTACTTGTTCAATTGATGACTTGTGGCTCTCTAAAAAAAAAAAAAAAGAAATCACACATTTTTACGCATATTTGTAGAGTAGAATCAGATCAACTTTTAAGATTTTTTCTAACTCCAGATTGGTTAATAAATAAGAGATTGTATCCATTTTGTTTTCGACGATATTTATCACCTGTGTCATTTCTGAAGAAAAATGTCTCATTTTTATGGTGTAACAACAAAGAATTTGGCACAGAAAGACGATTGAGCTTGTCTTATGCCCTATCAGGGAATGTAGCATCTAAGAGTTGAGTTCAGAAACGAACCCAAATCTTAATACAAGGTCAATTAGGGTAACAGTTAAACAAAAATGAGGCTTACTTTAGATGGCTTCTTTTATACGGCCTCGTGTATATCACAGTCATTATGAGCCTAGTTTTTATTTTGCTGAGTCATGGTCACACGATATAAAAACTAGAGCTTTTGAGGTGAGTAGCCTGAAGCTAGGATACTCTCTTCAAATGATGAAAGGCAGTTAAGATATTGGTTTTTAAACTCTTAGCAATTTCTTCCGTTGAAATCTTCAGTTTATTCTCCATGATAGCAAGCACAAAAAATTGCCTGGAGCGCGGTTTATTGATTGGATTAAAATCCCTCTAATGTAAGTGTCACCACTTATTTTTGATACCTAACTTTTAAATTGAATTTTTTAAAATAAAAAAATATTATTGAAACTTTTATTTTAGTTTTAATTGAAAGCTAAATGATTAAATTTACTATTTCCAGTAAGCAAAATATTCAGGTATATTTCAAACAGAAATTATATTGATTGGAAATTAAAATTTTGAGATTTTAAAAAAAAATCATTTTGCCTGTTTTTGTGTGATTAACACATTTGTAAACAAAAGTCAATACTCGGTTTTAAAAATCTTGCAAAATAAAATATACATCTGTGACATGTTATTTTTGGAAAATTAGCAAATTTAAAGTTAATTTTATCTTATTTGCACAAGTACTACTTATTTATATTATGAAATTTAAAATAATCTATTTCTTAAACAGTGTTGCTCTTTCTGACCTTACTACATATTTGACATGTGTTGACAGCCAGACAGATGCAAGATGGTAACCAGAATTGTAAGTGGATGAAACTGTGAAATACATATGACCTTTTAATGTACATGCAGAAATTACCATACAAAAAACAGAACTTCAAATACACACAAAAAATTTTAAAATTATTTTAAAAGTACGAAGGCTTGACGAGTTGTATAAAACTTTTCAGTTTTTGATTAGTAAATAAAGTTTTCGCTTAATAACTGAATAACTAAAGCCAACAAATCTGTGAAGTATTTTTAAAATATTTTTGAAACTTTATAAATTATTATAATTAAAATTATAAAAAAAAATTAAAACAATACTTTTAAAATTTTATTATTAATCGAAATGTTTTTCTTCAGACTATAAATTATTAATTTAAGTAATTAAAAGCTTATCAAATTAAAAATGTCATAATTTTATCGCATTTTTTATTTTACCATCATTGGGAGCAGATTTCTGGAAATAAATGCAAAATGTTTGAAAGAAAAAAAATAGATTTACATTCCCCAATGAGTCCTGCGTTTAACGAATAAAACAAGTTTCCTAAACAAAATTTAATTTAATTTGATGATTTAATGTGGAGGAGAGATAACAGATTTAAAAAAATACGTTACCAAGATTTTTTTTTTTAATATAAAGTTTTAAAATAATTCCATTCATTTGTTAATAAGTCTTGAAAGCTTTATTAAAAGCAGACAATTACTCGAGTTTTGCAAAAATTTTCAAATTAATGTTTTTTTTTCAGCGGAAAAAAAAACGTCATATTAATTACATTATCCACTGTGTACATTCTTGTAACGATTTGGTTACTCGCTTATAAAAATCGAAACAAGATTTTTTACGAAAATTTCGAACGTGTTAGAAAAAGGATTTTAAAAATTTGAAAAATAATTTAAAAAAAAATACCTTGATCTTTTCTCTTTATATTTTGATGGAAAAACTTCTTTTTTTATTAAGTTTGGGCTTTTTTTTCTTCATCTAAGTATACTGTTTCTTCAGCGATAGTGGCGGTGTCTACCCTAACGGAATCTGCCAGAAATTAAATCACTTTTTTGACCGTCGGAAGATTTGGAAAACGATCCCCAAAAAACTTTCTGAATGTTTATTGACGTAATTCCAACGCTTTTACCTTTTTTCGAAATTCATACAGCATCAGCAGAATATGGCGGAAAGTGCAATTTTTCATTATTCATGTTTAAGGCATTCAGTTTATGGAAAAATACGTCAGCATTAACAAAGTCTGACTGGCAACTAAAGTTTAAGCGATGCAAGATTTCAACCGGCACCAACACAAATGCCAGTGTCAAGTTGAGATTTACAATCATTGAAAATCGAGCATAAACATTTTGCGATAATCTGATCAGTCTGATAATCAGACTGATGATTAGCTGCTAGTAATTGTTTTTCTTTGTTTCATTTTTATTTCTTTGTTGTTTTGCTTAGTTTCCAGCAAGAAATCCTTTCAGTTTTACTGTAGCATTCTCTGTCGTTTATTTCTATATTCATAAAAGTTACCAAATTCTTTTCATACTTTCGAAGAACATAGTATGCATGAAGAACCGATTTAGATTTTTAGAACTCTTATTTTCTTGGAACATTTAACTTCTACAAATTGATGTTATTCCGTTAGTTGTAACATTCCACTTTAACTCACAAACGAAATACTTTTATTATTTCCAACCTTTAACTTTCTGATGATTCTGATAACCTTTAAGTTGTAGGGAGTTCCATTATTATGTTTGACACAAGGCCAATTTAATAAACCCCCTTCACATTTCTACTTCTTGACATGAGGTTCATTATACTAAAAATTTTCCAAGACATGATCGCCCAAAAAGCGTGTATCTCGTACGGCACTGAACTGACTGACTGCTTTCTTTAATCTAAGTCTTTTTTTCTAATGTCGAGTCATGATTCTTTGTCTCTTCCCCATTTTTTTTAATGTCTGGACGAAAAAGTTTTAAATTAAATTATAATTTTTTTTTCTTTCTTAATCCCCCTCCTCTCTTTTTTTTTTTTTAACTTGCTGTGTATGGATATGTTTTTGAGCTTCTTCCGGTATGTGAATTTGCACCATATTTGATTTAATAATTTTTTGTTTTTGATCGTTGCTGATGAAGCGATAATTTTCTCGCTGAAATAGAACGGAATGTAAATTTAGAATTTATTGATATAAATATACATATTTGACTCTGTAAATATATAATACTGTTTACATCGAGCGCTTCACCAGGATCATTTTTGATATTGATAAAATTAATAATAATATCAATAGGATCTGGTTTTTGGGATTTTACCAGTATACACTTCCTTTTTGGGATTTAAAGTTTGCAACAGTTGCCATTTCCTGAAATTCTAATCTGAATAATAAAATAAAACATGCAATAAAACTATGACATGAATTAATTTATAAGCATTTAATTTCTTTTATTAAGGGCATTATTGTCTGAAGAAAAAAATTCCGATGAATAACGAATTTTTACAGTTGTTTTCATTTTTTCTTTTTAAATTATAATAATTTATAATTTCAAAAATCTTTTTGAAATTCTTCATTACTTTTTAAAGCATACTAAAGGTGCTTATCTCCCATTAGTCAAGGTAAATCACGTGATTTCGTGACGTCACTCTAAATAGTTTCCCTAGCGCTAGTCACTTGTTAGTCAACGAATAGCAACCGAACGAGAAGGTTGTTTTCTTCCTGACAGGCGGACGAAGCTAAATCTGCCTTTTCCAAGCGTACTCATCTGCGATGATCCTTCCTGATCCCACGGGGATACAGATTAATCTTGCTGTATCCCACCCCTCTATTCTGAAATCAGAACAATGGCTTCTCCAGACGAGAAGTAACTCTAAAATCCAAACTATATTCAATTGTAAGCTCTTTCGTTTTGTTCCTCCTTATACTTTGCTCTGCGTTAGATGTGTGTGATATGTATTTCTGCACCTGTCGATACTTGTATATAATTTCTGTGAATGTCATAGTATATGTCTCTTTGAGAAACGAGTCATTCATTCCATTTCTCTGTTCCGCCTTTACCGTTCTAGGTACCTCCACTCAAATTTTCGATACCACAATTTAAATTGAATTTTTAAAAACAGTTTTCTTGTAGCTATAATTTTAGTTTTAATTGAAAGCTAAGAGCTTAAATCTACTAATTACAGGAAGCAAAATACTCTGGTGTATTTCAAACCGAAATTATATTGATCAGAATCAAATTTTTTTAGGTTTAAAAAGTTTTTTTTTTTAATTTCAAATTTTCCGCCATTTTTCATCGATTGTAAACAGAAGCCAATTCTCGGTTTTAAAAATCTCACAAAAATAAAATAGATCTCGCTGACACATTATTTTATTCAAATTACCGAATTTAAACTTAGTTTAAGTTGACTTAAACAAGAATTAAATGCTTACTGCCTGTAATATTTCAAAAAAGCGTTTCTCAATTACGGTAGCGTTGTTATTACGGCTGTTATCACCTTATCAGGAGGCGATAAGGTTGATTTGCAGTAGAAGGCCAAAAGTATGGAAGATGAATTTGGTATAAAAAGGTTTATATACGGATTTTTTTTTTAGGTAAGGGAGGACAACCCTTGAATCACGTGACCTTTTAATGATGAATATCGCTTACGGCCACCCGTACAAACAAAATACGTGTAATCAACACGCAGAAAATTAAAATGTTTTAATTATTTAACAACAAATGAGCAGCATTATTTATAGTTAGCTTTTAGATTTTTCGATTAGTGAATATATTCGCTACACATTAATTTCACAAAATCGCGCGGACCTAGGAGGAAGAAAATTTTAAGAAATTTTTGAAAGTTTAGAAATTACTTAATAATAAAAATGAAAACAATTCTTGTAAAAATTAATTATTAATGGAAATTTTTTTTCCATTCAGACTATATCATTTTAATTTGTATTTATAAAAGCAACGAAAAGTTTATCCAAATAAAATGGCATAGTTTTATTGCATTTTTGTTTTCGCAATTCGGAGCAGACTTTTGAAAAATGAGCAGGTTTTGAAGAAAAAAAAGAGTTGGTTAGCATTCCCCAATGACTCCTGAATTTAATTAAAATTAGCTATATGGGCGGACCTAGTCGCATTTTTTCGACATTTCTGGAAATTAATTGGTTGCGGGGTGGTAACATAGGTAGTATATATATATATATATATATATATATATATATATTTACCAATATTTTTAAAAAATAATTATTTCAAAACTGATTTCAGTCAGTTATGAATAAGTCCTGAAATTTTTCTCAAAATCCGACCATTATTTGATTTTTTTGCAAGAATCTCCAATTTATCTTTCACGGTCAAAATTAACCTTACGTAATATTACATTTTGACATGATAAACTCTGGTGTCAATTTAGGCTTCACACTGACGATAGAAAAAAAGATTTCTACCATAAAGTGAACCAGTTACCTGTTACAGACAATAAAAAAAATTAAAATAATTAAAAAAATACTTGTATCTAACCTCTTATTGGTAGCAAAAACATTTTGCCGAGATAATTTTGTTTTTATTTAGTTTGTGGTTATTTCCTTGAAACTATGCTGTTTTTTCAGCGATTTTTGGGAGGTACCACTTTGGGTCAGGTTAATAAATCGCGTGTTGGTCACCAGTGTAACTGTTACACTGGTGACCAACACGCGATTTATTTACCTGACCCACGTGGGAAGATCTATATTTCTTCACTTTGTCCACGTTAGGTTATTAAGTGAAACTTGTATTTAAAGTGAAAAGCTTAAAAATACAAATCATCACGTTCTAAGATTTAACATTTTGTTTTCTTTCATGCGTATAAGAAAATAAGATCTGTGACTATAGTAAATTTAGTGTCAACATTCCTTCAATTACATTAAAGAGAATATTTCCAGCATTTGTAACATTAACTGAGGACTTAAAATTATAAAAAGCTGTTAGCTTATCAGTGCTTGAAAAGTGCTTGTTCGCTGTTACGTAAATCACTTAGTCTACTCAGTCACTACTACTTTTCGTTCTAAAATCCTTTTTTTCCTGCTTTTTTTTATTATTCAAAGCAAATAATATTTCTTTCAAATCGGATTATACTTTGACTCAGCTAATATTCCTTAAATAAAATTTAAGAAACCCATACTTTACATTTTAAGAATCATTTTTTTTATTTCAGAAAATAACATCACGATGAAACTGAAAGACGACTAAAAAAAAAAAAAAAAAACAGGCCTTAATTAGTTTAGGAAAAAAAATTCTCATCAATTAATCTCAGTATTTTGCTTATTGGAAAATTCAAATTTACTCCTGAAACTCAGCTTAACTTTTTACTTGGGCAGTTTACTTTCAATTAAAAGCAAAAAATGAAATCTTCAAGAAAGTTTTTTTCATTTAAAAAAAAAATCTGTTTTAAACCTTAGGTTATAGCGGTTTGCTTATCTATTCCGTTTGTAGTGAAGAGTCATTGTATACCGTTGCAGGTTAACAGAAATTGCCCTTGTGGTAGATAGCCCACTATAAGTCATAAAATGATTATGAAATCAAGAAAAGCAATTTGAGTAGAAAATATCATTTATATATACACATATCAATTAATGTTTTTACAATTAAAGTAATACTTGAATATAAGTCCAACGGAGGTTAAAATGTTCATGGCAAATAATGAGCTGAAAGAGATAAAAGGCTTAGGAATGTGGGGAGCGGAGGTATGTGAGGAATGTCTTTGAAAAAGTCAATCCTGAGGTCAGTAAGTACTTTTGAGACAGTGAAGAAGTGATGAGAGGTGAAGGGAAGCGAATGTAGTAGCCGCTCGACTTAAGTCAAGGGGATATTAATTACATTCTTCTCCTTGGTCTCTGCCCGTCTGTCTGCTGGGTGCTATTTTGTCTCGGCTTTTTATATCTTCTTTTTGGATCAGAAGCTCGTTTTGGGATTTCACACTGGTATTTGATTCTGGGCTTCCCATTGGCTGGTAAATAAAATTCGCGTAGGCTCGCGAAATGGAAATTTGATATTTGATTAATTTTGAATTTTTCAACCGGAACAACTGCGCAGAGACGATTTGTGTTCATTTGCTTTCTGGTTGTTATAGAGCTAACATCCGGTCCCTCGCTTTTGCTCGGTCGGTATCACCACAAGGTATTAAAAATTTGTTAAGATACCTACTTAGACTGCTCACTCTGACAAAATTTATTTAAATTATATATGAGTTTTGGAGTGCTTCGCTTTTTAAAATCGACAATCGGATGACATTTTGCTAAAACAAAAATACTGCATGGCCGACATAAAAAATAATGCGCATTTTTTTTTATGTTGTTGTTCAATGGCTAAAGAATAATAGTAAAAAACAAAAATTTTCATTGACACAAAAAAAAGACCTTTTCACTGATGAAAAGAAAATTGATTCGTTGCTTATAAGGACATGAAACTTTATAAAGCGACGAAATTGATTTTTTTTTCGGGACACCTGTTGTAAATCTTGTCAGTCAATTTCATGTCTCGGATTTAATCAACATGAAGGGTTTTAAGACAATTCCACACAAGTTTATGTAAGACATGGAGTGGACAAATTTATACGACTTTGCTTTTGTGAGAAGCTGTAAAAATATAAAATCACAAAGAACACCGAATCGATGTCTTCATCCAGGTTCGCGTAAGAAGTTTTGGCTTTTTTTTGGAAGCAAATTGATAAACATGGCCAAATTATTCAACTCGTTGCGCCGATTTCATGGAAGTACAAAAACTTCAATAACTAATTCAGAATAAATTTTCGATACAAAGACTAAACTGCTATTACTATATAAAATAATTCAATAATTCATCAACACTGAACAAAACGTTTTTTAAATCTACAGTCGACTCCTAGTTATTTTTACCACAAAAAAAAAAAAATGCAGCAAAAAAGAAAAGCATTTTTATTGCCATTTCGAGTGTGAAGCCTGATAGGAATTTACGTCAAGAGAAAATTCATTCAAGGTTGGTTTATTATTTTCTCTTAAGTTTACACGAACGAATGTATTTAATTTAAAACAGTGTAAAAACAACTGTTCGAACTCGCCTTGTCTCTGCATATCAAGCTATTGAACACTTGTGTTGCCGTGTGGAAGTATCTGTTTTTCAGCTTGTCAACATCGCTACCAAATGTGACACAAGGCCAATGTTTAAAGTGGATTTTGGTGACAGTACCGTGGAAAAATTGCCCCAGCCACTTTGGTGAATCTAGGTGCCACCATTGATGCCTTCCCCCTCTTTTATTTTTTCAAAACCGAAACCCCAAAATCCGCTACCCCGTTCTAATGCTAAAAATTAGGGAATTTATTCGATTACACAAATTTTTCAGTAATTTTTTCATTAATGATTTTTGTATACCGAATAATAGAATTATTTATTAGGAAATATTGTGGAAGAAATATTTTGGTTCTGTTTCACCATCACTTTGTTTTTTACCTGTATCTTGTGACAAGTATGTACTTTTTTTTTAATTTGGTGAGTGTGCGTCAAATTTTCTTTTTTACAGTTACGTAAAGAAAATCCCTGAAGATGTTATTCAGAGAAAAAAAAATGGTGCAATAAAAAGCTTGAGCATACGTATCATTCGTCCTGTATCTTAGTAAAAAAATAATTCAATATTTTTTCTGACTGTTTGCCTTTATTTAATAACATTTACGTCAGAATGGACAGAAAAAAAAATCTCTTCACTGAATAAACTTTTTTTTAAATTACTTGTAAAAGAGTAATTTTATAAAAACTATTCGGTTTTTTTTTAATTAAATAAAAATGTTTGAACAGATAAATGTAAAGTTTAGATTTTACTTTTTGTGAGAGTTACTTTTTTCAGTTTTAAAGATTTTTTTTTTCTTCATTTTCGCACCCGTATTATTATTTTTGGTGTGGCTGTTCAAAAAGGAACCGCTGTGAATTACTTAGCATTATCGCAAAAAGAGCAATATTTAAATTCTTACATTCAGAAAAATAAACAAAACAATGGCTGCTTGTATATTTTATTTTATGACCACAAACAGGTATGAAAGTAATAAACAGAATAAAAGTAGGATTTTCCCCTCCCCCCCCAAAAAAAAAACAATCAAACAAAAATAGTACTATTTCTTTAAAATGTAGTAATCATTGGAAGTTAAAATCGTAGACAAACTATTAAAAAAAAATTCTTAAATTATTGGTTATGCTAGGACCTAGGTTAATTTTTTTTTACGTACCAACCAATAATTTTACTTTTGAATATTTCACTGCTGGTGTTCCGTATTTAATTATTTTTTGCGCACATTTTAAAAGGCACTCAATAAATTTTAATTTTAATTAGAAAAAAGTGTCGATCCTTGAAAAATAAATAACTTTAAAAAGCACATCTTTATGATAAATACTGAGTTTCAAAGAAATTTTAAATATGTTGTTTACATTTTTCGTGATCATTCCAAAACACCAAAACTGAATTAAGAAATGCACAATGCATCTTCCGTTTAACTCACACACTCAAAGAAAAAAATAAACAAATACACTCCCGCGAATTTCCACCCAATAGCACCCACTCCCGCCTAAAGGAACCAAATAAAAGCTGGAACAAATTATTTGGGACCTTAAAAAAAAGCCCATCAAAGGGATATTCGGCAGTGAGATGGCATCTTGGTGCGAGTTAGCAGAGTCCGTCGGAAAGCGACCTCTCATCTGCAAGAAGGCACCTCGACGTGGTGTAATGGTTAACAAGCTTGTCTTGCTGGAATCATTTACAATATTCAGTAGTGAGTTCGATTCTCACTGGGTGCTCTCATAATTTCGGTCTTCTGCCACATTTTCTGAACTGCGCTGAGAAAATCCCTTTCATATCAGAGACAATTTGTCAAACGCCGTCGCCCGAGTCAATCCCATTCTGTACTCCTCATTGGACGCTTTTTTACAACTTCGCTTAACAAAGGTCACGACAGTACACTGATTTTTTTCTCATTTGTTGTATTTTATGTTAATACAATTGTTCAATTGAATTTTTGTTGTTTCTTCTTTCTGCCACCATACGCTTACGGGTAGATTATTCTTGTTTTGGCTGTCTATATATCCATGGATATCTTGTCTTGTTATTAAGTACGGCTTAGTTATTGCTTTCTCTTCTATATTACTCGTCGTATGGATTGAAGTGAGTTACGTTGTAGCAAACAAAACGAGATCTAGATTTAAACTTCAAATGCGAAGTACTGATCAACAATTGATTTGTTTTGTTAAAAGTAAAGACTCTAATTTACAAACTTTGCTTAGCACACACACACACACAAAAGATCCAAAGCAAAACTCAAGAAATTTCTTCTATATTTCACACCTTGATGTGAAATGTTTTTAGGCCAATAGAAAGTCAGAAAAATCTAAAAGCAAAACTTCAAATAAGAGGTGAAGTTTTTTTTAAAGTTTATTTGAAGTTTTTTTTGCGAGCCAATGCAAAGTTTGTTTGTTGTCCAATAAAAAGTCCAGTATCACATCCAGGAGAGAATTCTAAATGACATTTTCAAGCACCAAAAACTGAAAACACTGATAAGTTTGCCTATCACCAGAGAGAAAAAAGCGAGTGTCTTAATACATCCCTTGACAAATGTCAAGCTTTGTTATTATCTTTTTCTCCCGCTTTTTTCTTCCCTTTTTTAACTTTTCACTTTCAGCTACCCTCTGTCAAGCCGTCTGCCTCCTTTTATACTTGATAAATGAACAGAACATTTTAAGACTGAGCGATTACTTCAAACACTCGTACATGCACACACACACACACACACATTCTTGCTGCTGTACATATGAACTCATTCTTAAAGGGACTATTTTGACCCTTTTAAAAATTCTGTATCAACCAAAATATATATTAATTCTATTTGTAAAAGCTGGATTAATTTTACGTATCTAAATTGTTTCAATTTACAATCTTGATTTTCTTGTTTTATACCCCTCTTATGGTGGGCTATCTAACTAACAAAACCAAGCCAGACTAATCTGTTTCAACACACGCATCACTATAACTGATAACCCACTATAATGTCATTAATTCACAAATTAACTCAAGAAAACTGGTTCGTACAACAGCCAAAATGTGATGATAACAACAAAGATGGAGACTTTAGTCTAAATGTCAATAACACTTAATTCCAGAAATTTATCTCCATTTGTAATTGGGATTATGGGTGTCCCATTTTTGCAACAGTTATTAGCGAAGAAAAAGAAAACTAGGTGCAGTGTTAAAATTCTCAAGTTCATTGCATTCACTTTTATCACTTATAAATCTGTATTTTAAATAGCAGGGTAAATTGGGCCCACTAGCTCTCAGTTGTAGCCAGTCTTAGAAAAGGAAAAATCAGAATTTGAAATCGTAGTGAAGGCAATAAAAACTTTTTGCTCAGCTGTCATGGATATTTACATATAACAGGGCTTGGCAACCTCTAGCCCCCTGGGCCATATCCAGACCCTGAAGGATTTTTGTCCAGCCTGTCAACTTTAGTAAGAAATTGGCATCTTTTTTTTTTTTTGTTGTTGATTGTAGTAGCTATTTTGTTATTCCTGCAGTGAAATAAAAAATCTTATTTAAATGAACTTTGTTTTGCTTAAATATCCAGACTAAAGCATCCTTCTGGACAGAATGATCTGAGGTCAAGACAATTTGTTATCGCATTTTTGATGTCATGGCCCTTCTTTGAGACACTGCATAATTGTCTGGCCCGTTTTTGCCAAATGGCATATAATGGAGAAACAGAATCTCTGTAAATCCTCAATCACATTAATCATCAAAATTTGATATGAAAGGCAAAAGATTATCTTTTAAGATTGGAAGTAGTTAAGACTCGACTGCACTTCTCTGTACAGTTCCAATCAGATGTTCATTTCAATGGTAGTTGCTAGTCAAGGAGCTTGAGTAAATACATTCAGGCTCATTTGAGTAGAAGCCATAAATAAGTACGAAAAAAATAAAGATGAAAGGGATAGTCAGTGATGAGGAATTGATATAAACATCACTGGTAGAATAGAATAAAGTTCACTAAGGTCCTTAAACAGAATATTGCACCTGGTTTAAACTTCTATCTTGTGTAAAAAGAGAGGCAATAATAAAAAAATTACTGTTGGTGTTGAATGCAATGCATGGGTGATTTCTTGATGTTACTAAACAGCAGTCAAATGAACATTGCTGCTTTAGTAAACCAGGTTCTGGATGGTCACATGGTATATGTACTTTCCAAGGTTGATGCATTATGAAGGTTGCAGTGGCAGACTCAGAGTATCCACAACACAGATCAGAGCAAATACGGCCTTATAGAGACAGGATTAGGAATTGTTGACTTGAAATACTATTATGGGCACACATGCACCTAGTCAGACATACATACCCATCTACAACTCTTATTGACTTATATCAGCAGGTGTAAGTGGTCTAGTAGGTTGGTATTTGACATCTGCATGATCATGTAAAAGTACAAGCCTGTATTAATGCTGATAGAGGATATATAATGTATTGATTTTAGAACATTTGTATGTATTGTTTATTTAACACATCAATACTTGTATTTGTGGCACAAACAGAAGTTGGAAAAGGTTGGTTGACACAGTCCATCTTATTCCAAGCTAATAATTGCCTACTGATTCACTTTACAAGTCATCCAGATGTGAACGTTAAGAAAACAAAGCAAAAAAATTTTTTAAAAAAAGTTGTTTCATTGCAGAACCTCTGAGCATCATCTGATCTCTGATTTGACCAAGGCTTACAGCCTATCACGTTGAATACACCAGTTCTCGCTCAATCGCCAAAGTTAAGCAACATTGAGCCTGGTCAGTACTTAGATGGGTGACCGCTTGGGAATACTAGGTGCTGTAAGCGTTTAGTGACGGATGTGCATTGTGGTGCAGTGGATATCCACTTGGAAAGAGAAATCGGTGAGCCGAGTTTGAATTCCAGTTGAATACCCTGCATTCACTTAAGCACTGGTACCCTTGGAAAAGGTATCATTCCTTCCTTTCCCTCCAGTTATGGGTTAAATAACAAGGGTAGGACTTGGGGACCCTGCCCTTAAAAAACAAATCCCAATTAATCTTGATATTCGAGAAAGTACTACTAGATACAAAACTTATATAAAAACAACAATAAAATTGTTGAAAAGAAAAAAGGTATTAGCAGCAATAAATAAATAAAATTTAGTTGGCAATAAATGAGCCGCCGAGGTTGTTTTGTTTTTAACAAAGCAACCAACCAACTGATTTGACAAGAATGCAAGAGACTTTTCAATTGACAACCTATTGAACTGGGCAGTTTGGCTTGTCAGCCCATCAAACACCTAAAGGTGTTGATTACAATCTTAAAGAATGAGTTGTGTTAAATTGGATGCATGTTGTGGTGCAGTAAATATCAGCACTGAATGAGAAATTGGAAAGCCAAGTTCAGATTCCACTTGAATTCATTGCAATCATATAAGTGCAAATACCTTTGATCAAGGTATGAATCCATTGCTTCTTCCTCAAGCTATGGGTTAAATAGCAGGACAGATTGGGTTCTGTAGCTTTGGTTGTTAACTAGTCTACTACAGAAAGTAATGGCAACCTACTGCGAAGAAAATTTTCTGTCTGATAGGTCACATCTCTTTTGAAACATCATTGCCTAAGTGTGTATCATGTAGGGTACTTAACTGAATGACTGTGTCACTCTATTAACAACTAATCTGCTCCAGACCTATCATCTGACCCGAATTTTAACATTAGCCAACCAACCCATGAAATTAGTCATCTTCCTCAAACCTATTTGCTTTCCTGACCAAAAGCAACCAAAGAACCATGCCTGAACAATTTTTGCCAGATTTCAAACAACTACAGATATATACACTATATAAGTTTGGGACCACCCAAATTTTTAGCAGAATCAAATCTGCCGAGTTTGTATTTTGTCATTCGTGTGCAGATGTCAAGTAAAAAAAAAAGTATTCTTTTCAACTTTAAAGTAAACATTTACGCAGTTTGCTATTTGTCTCCTCTTATTGTGATCAAGTTTTTGCCGAAAATTTAGATTTATTAAGATATTATAATTACGGTAGAATTTATTTTTGTAAACCATATTACTATTGTATAAATGGCAAGGAAGAAACAGATTAGCATTGAAAAAAGAGCTTAGGTTGAAATTCTTTCGAAAGAAGGATGTTCTGAATGTGTTACCACTAAAAAGTTAAGCCTATCAAAAAATGGCCTACATTATTGCCTTCAACGACTTTGTGAAACTGAGTTCAATATTGACAGAAAAAGATCTGGTAGGCCCAGATTAACATCTATAGGAGAGGATAGGCACTTGATCATATCTAGCAAGAGGAATAGAAGAAAAACTGCTCTGGAATTAATAAGTGAAATGAAATCTACTCACCAACATCCAGTATCTGTTACTACTGTTAAGAGAACTTCATTCTTCTGGGCTTAAAGGCTGTGTAGCAGTTAAGAAACCACTATTAAAGAAAGAGAATAAGGGGTGAAATTGATCGTACAGTTCGAAATGAATTTCCTAAAAATGAACAAATGTTGTTTAAATGCTTGCAGGATGCTTGGAAATTACTTTGCCAACTTATAAAAATAAGTGATTAGAAAAAATGCCAAGGATTTGCTTTGCAGCCATAAAGGCTCGTGGTGGTTTCTTTGATGAAAAGAAAATATGAATTAATATTAATTAAATTTGAAATTACTCTGTTAATTTTGGTTTTGATTATTGTACAATTGTGAGCAACAATGAAATATGTCTATATTTATTCTTCTAAGACATAAAATTTGTTATTTCTTTCTCTTAGAGAATAAATCTAAGTGGTCCCAAACTTATGGTCGGTAATATGTGTGTGTGTGTGTATATATATAATTTGACAAATACACAATATTGAATATCTAATCTGTGTTTGTTTCCTTTATGACAAAATGCTTATGTCATCATTCTGTTGATGAGCAGAATCCAGAGTCTTTGTTGCAGAAAAAAAATCAATTTAGGTGGGGAGGGAAATATACGAGACTGATTCAATTAAGATAAAAAGTAAAGATAAAAAATTGAGATGGAGAATGTTGACAAGAAAATAACAAAAGAGAAAACCTAGGACAAAGCTGGGAATGACAGTTATTCATATTAACAAATGGAGACTAACTTAATCAGGGTTGGGGTCCTCTAGGTATCTGCCCCCTTGTGCCCTAATTGTGGCTCAATTCACATGAACCAGGCTCATAAATCGTAATACCCTTTTGATGAAATCTTTTGAAATCAATTGCTTTCTATCAGTTCTGATCTTCATTCTGAACTGATACCCAAAGAATCTAATCAGATCCTGATGAAAATTGTGTTGGTCTCATAAGATCCTCTCTACTCGTGTCAGCCACACAACCATTCTTGTCATGGCTAACAACATGCATAACACCAACCAACAAGATAGGTATGTGCTGTCAGCTTATCAACCAGCAGACTGGAAGGAGGTGTGCTCAGCGAAAATGTGTACATGTGTGTTGTATCGCTAAGGTGGATACGATATGCAAAGTGTGCTGTGGCATTATTCAATACGATATCCAGTGCTAAATAGATATACACAAAATAGTTCAATAGTTACAATGACAGACAAGACAGAACTTAGAAAAGCACTGATATCTTTATTGGCTCCATTTTGGCAATCCATCTATAATACCAGTGCTTTTAACCCTCTAGGGCCATTTGTATCATATTTGATACAGTATTTCCCTATAAGGAAACATTTGGTATTCATTGACTGAGCAGTAGTACTGCTTTCATTTGAAATTTATAAAATATTTCTCTTAAAAAATTTTCTCAGGAAAATATTTCTTTCAAGGCTTGTTTTCATACTGTATCAAATATGATACGAATGGCCCTAGAGGGTTAATCATGAATGAATCTCCTATCAGTGAATAATCTTTTTATTCTTGAGCACTGGTAATGCTTTTTCTCTTAATCTTTCCCATCACCATAATGTAGCTTCCCTGTGATTTTCTGTAAATATTTTCATGGTAATTAGTCTGATGAGCCTTCCTCTTTTATACGTAGACTTTATGAATTTAAATACAGTAGTAGATTGGCAGCAAGATCTCGTCATTTCAGAGTTGAGATGAAACTGTAAGTTCTATGCTAATAGTTCCTTCTTTTGCACTTCTTCCTTGTAGAACTCTCCTTTGGCACCTTGCTTTTCAGTCAAGTTTGATCTTCAAAAATTTAAATGGATTGTCAATCGTTATTTTCTGTCTTCATAATTCTTGTTTCATTCTTCTCTCTTGTCAATGTTTTCTTTTTTTCCTGTTCTTTCACACTCAGTAATTGTTTGTGCCTTAGTGGCTTTATTGCCTTGTTCAGCGTGAAATGATTAAAAAGTAAAATTCAATGCGGAGAATAAGATACAGAAACCTGTTAAATCAAAATTTTTATCCAGATCTCTTATCTCTTCTTGTGCCGTGTCCCTTTATGACATAGTCGATCATGGACTTCCACTTTCCTCTGTCCCTTGTTGCTCTTAATATTTTTCCTCTTGGTATCTCTCACAAATCCCTTCTGCCATTCATTTGCTTAAGCCCATCAAATGTGTCTCGTGCTGCTTTCTCCTCTCACTTTCTCTCTATCCTGTGAGTATCAGATTCTCCAAACCCTCCTTCATCATTACATGTCCCAGGAACCTCAGCTGTCTCTTCCTGATGTTAAATATAATTTTTCTTCTGGTTGGCGTTCTTTCCAAAACCTCGTACTTAGCTCGTATTCCCAGGTCCATTATATCTTCAGCATCCTTCTGTAGAATCATGTTTCTGCTGCCTCGAGCTTCTCCTTTATCCTTAAAGAGATCATCCAACATTTGCAGCTATACAGAAGGTCAGATATCACATAGCAGTCTAGCACTCTTTTCTTTGTTTCCAATTATATTCTTCAGTCCCTCAGTACTCTGGTTAGCTTTTCATGTGTGTCCTTGGCCATGCCAATAAATCAAATTCTACTTACATTGTCAAAATGATTTTCATTCTTCCTTTTTGTTGTAAATGATTTGGAACAAAGACGAACACTCATCATGAAGAGACCACAACAATTAGTTCTTTGTGCAACCATAACATATCTCTTTTATCTCTCTTACTTTTTAGAAGTTTTTTCAACCATAAATAAGTATTAAACGGTCAACTTTTCCTCTTAGATTGATTACACCAGCTCAAAACTTAAGAAAATTTTGGTTTCTGCATAACTTTCTATGTATTTATGTTATTTACATTGTCCGGACTGTTGTTCTCATCTTTATTGTCATGTTCGTGACGTTTCGGCCATTGTATGCTCCAGCCTTTGTCAAGTGCTAGTAATATTGAGCCAGTGCATACAACAGCCAAAATTTTGTTAATATGGCAATAAAAATGAGGACAACAGTCCAAACAATGTAAATACTATCTCATTTCAGAAGCGTAGACAAATACTTTCTATGTATTTGTTTCATATTTGCTGTTCTATCCTCCTCCTATTTGCTGGACTAAAAATAATCCTTTAAATTTACTATTATATATATAACTGAAAATAATTAAAGAAATAAATCATAGAATTTGTCAAGTTTAAAGTACCTTACACATGTTTGTAAGATGACTTCAAATATAGTGTAAACGTTAAATTTTTTTTTTTATTATTTCTAACCACTCCTAAAACACTTTACCAGTGTATAGTGCAACTGGTCATTTAAATTTAAAAAAAATTTTCACCCAGTGCAAGGCCCAAGAGTCACTCAAGTTAGAGAGTTACTGTGTGGAGTTAAATTAGCATAGAGAAATACAAGTGTTAGGAATAGTGAGTTGAAATAGATTTTAGAAGAAGCCAGAAACCCAATTCCTAAAAAGGAAACAAGGGATAAATCTCTAATCCTGTTCAAATGAGTGTAGGGGTGTGTGAACTGGATGATAAGCAAACATATCTACTCTCATTAAATGCATGATTTTTTAACTTAAAAAAAATACTCCTGCAACCCCTACATTTTCTGTTAATAAAAAAAATACTGATCATAAAAACTCGCACAATACATGAGTATATGTCGAAACACAAAGTATAGTTTCTGTTAAATCATCAGAGAAGTTTGCTAAATTCTGTTAAGCAATTCACCCATCTATATATATATATATATATATATATATACACACACACACACATTATCTTATGTCTATAGCATGACTTGGAGTTTTATGCACTATGCAGTCATCAGGTGCATATTATGAACTGTTTCTAGATTTGAATTTTTAATTTTGGTTCTCGGGCTGTTTAACGTTGTTCTGAATCATAAACCTGGATACCATTATTTAATTTGGTTTATAATGAAATTTAAACATGAAATTGGAAAGCAAACTAATAGAAGTTATAAAAAATAGAAATGTTAAGAGGCAGATTTTGGACGTATTTTATTTTTCAATGCCTTTGTCCAAAGAAAATAAACAATCCCGAGTGGTCGCCCTTAAAATATATGTCCAAAATATATCCTGAACATTTTCTAATTTTCTTAATTTTTTCTGAACTTTTTTTTTTATAATTGTATTACCCAAAGCAAAGCATTTTACTGCCACTGTTTTCCAGGGGGTTACAGAGGAGGAAAGTTATGGGAAAGAGTGACAGGTTATAGGTGTGTCAAGAAGTGGGTGAGAGAAGGATGAGAATACTGATGAGAGTAGAGTGGACAAAGAAAGGAGCATGAGAGAGAGGGTGCAGGTTAGTGAGATAAGAGATTACAATTGACTTTACATTTAAATTGTTCGAGATTGTAGCTGTTGGGGAAGCAAGTAAACGGAAGGGGATGCCACAGGTGGGAAGTGCAAAAAAAGAAGCTGCTGGAGTAGAATTTGCATTTACATTTTATTGGTTTCACAGAAAAAGAGTGGGACCTAGTTGCTAATCTTGTGGCTCAAGTAAATTCGTATATAGAGGACACCAGTGAGCTAAGTTCATCAAAGCAGAAGCTGTGAAAGTATTTGTAGAAGAGACACAGGGAAGCCACATTGCAACGGTGAGAAATTGACTCGAGTATCTTCTTGAATTTTTCAGACGAGGAGTTAATGTAATTTATGCTCAGTTTACTGAACTCATCTTTGTTGTTATCACAAAGCTTTGACCATTGTGCCCTCCGACCGTCATCAGGTGTTTATCTGTCTGTGAATTTTTTAGCTTAAACCCTTTATTTAATCTACGAGGAGTGCAGATCGTTCTCCTGATCATGTCTAGGGAGATCTTGCCTCACTCTTATTTAGTATTGCTCAGTTAATTGCTTGCCCTGTTTTTGTTGAGTCTAACTCTGCACCATTTGGCCCAGGGATTGAACTCACAGTTGCTATTGTCCTGTGGGATAATAGCTAAGTAGATTAAAGCAGTGGTTCATAAATTCAGTACTTTTTGTAATCTTTGAAGGAATTGGTTTTTATTTTCTATTAGAATTTGATAACCACCAAAGCATTATTGTGTTCACTTAATATTGAAACTTGTAATTACTATTTATTCTGGCCATAATAGAACTTTTCTGGGTTTTTTTTTCGATAAAATAAAATTCACGCAAAACTTGTAATTTACATTTTAATCATATTTTTATTTTGAAAAAGGAATCTTTAAAAGATGTTGCCGATTATCTTCAATGTTGGAATGAATAAATAAAAAATATTCAAGTTTGGCAAAATTATTAAACATCTCACTGTCCTTGTTCAATCAGAAGGAAAATGATTAAATTAAACAAATGTTTAAACACTTCTAATAAACTCTTTCTTTGATTTGTATTTTCTTGTCAAAACTAACAATGGATATAACAGCTTCTTCATTTTAGTTCAGTTAGAAAGTTTTGGCAACATCACATTGAAACACAGATTCCACGATGAACACTGCAGTTAAGCAACATCAAGCCTGGTCAATAACTAGATGGGTGACCACTTGGGAATAACAGGAGCTGTAAGCTTAGATGTGTGGGGAGTATAATGGATAATGGATGTGCATTATGTTGCAGTAGACATTGGCTGAGAATGAGAAATCAAAGCACCAAATTCAAATTCCAGTTGAATTCATTTATGTGCAAATACCCTTGGGAAAGGTGTTAATCTGTCTCTTCTCCCTCCAGCTTTGGGTTAAATAGCAGGACAGATTAGGTTCTATAGCCTTGGATGGCAGCTAGTCTACCACAAAGTAATAGCAACCTACTGCAGGAAAATCTTCTGCCCAGTTAGTCATGTCTTTTTCGAGACATGATCATGCATGACACTTAACTGAATGGATAATAGCTTAGAATCATTAATCAGTTCCTGTTGGGTATGTTACATTCATAAATGTATGTACCCCTTTTACTCCAGCTATGGGTTAATCAGATTTGTATTACTAATCCATTATTATCACAAAAAATAAATTCTTACAATCTAATGTATTTTCTGTTTGCAAAGGGTTGATAAGCCATGTGTAGAAGCTGTCTCCTTTTTTCTCCCTGTAGGAAGGTGAACATTCAAGAGTGTGAGACTCACTTCCTAATGTTTCCAATTAGTGTCCTGTTAACAGACAAAAAAAAAAAAAAGAAACAGGGTTGTAACCGAATACATGTCCCTATGGTGGATATTGTGCTCAATATTTATGGAGTTCAATGTACACACTGAAATTATCAGCCAATCACTGCTTATGGAATGGACTTGCCTGTAACAGAATGGAATCTCCCAGGTTATTATTTAAACCACCTACCAATTTGCCCTGGTGGTTTTTTGGTCAGTCAGGCCCAGCTTCTATTCTAGTTGAGTACTGGCTGGTTCTTTCACAAGATCTTTACACTATGAAAAATAAAGAAATCAATAAAAATGATTGGAGGGGGGATTGATAAATTTTACAGCACACAGGAGAGCATGAAGACTTAAAGCTAATTATTGGAAATTATCATCATGGGAGATGTAAATGCTAAAGTAAGAAACGGACGAGCCTGTAAAATAGTTTGCAAGTAAGGGCAATGGCTCCTGTAGTGAGTGTAGAAACTCTAATTCACAAATTCATATTGTTTTAGCAATCCCAAATGCAGGATTAAATGGATGCTTTTGAGTTAATGAACCGTAGCACTGATTTCTTTTCAATGTTTATGCCTCGACTGTGACAGTTTCTTCACTTGCTGTGTCATGTTAACAGACTTATCTTCTCTTGTACAATAACAAAAAGCAAATTTTGCTCTCTAAGTGCTGACGCTCTTCGCTTGGTTGGACACAGCACAGCTGCATATACAAAAGATTCTATGTTCCTCAACCCACCTGACCATTGTTCTCTGCCCAGAAAGTTCTGTGTTGTGTGACTGTTATGGCTGGAAGGAGAGGAAAAAAACACAATAGATGACAAGTGAGAAGCACATGGTGTAAGGAAGAGTCCATCAGTTGGGAGCAGGAAGAGGACTAGAAAGTTAGGGGTGGCTACCAATTGTTTACTAGTGGACAGGTTAAGAAGGTAGAAATGACGAGGGCAGTCAAAGGATGCTCTGATAATAGACAGTGGTTATTATTTAATGTTTGCATGAGCTGAGAACTGAAAATAACTTGTTACACTTGGTTATTTTATGTTTTATATGAACAAGATTGATATTTCCAATGAACTTTTTTTTTTCTTGTCTCGTTTGAATTTTGGAGTTTTTAGATATTTGAGTTCTGTTGGTTTTCCTTAGATGATTACAACAATTCCAGTACTGTGTTAAAGTAAATAGAGAATATGCTGCAGACCTATCTCACCAACCTATTGATAGTGCTTGTAAGGAGCATTTAATATCCAATTGATTCTGTTGAAAAAGTTGAGAGAAGTTTTCTTCCAATGCACTTTAAGAAAAATAGTTTTTATTTCATATCACAGTGAAGTTTGATTTCACATAAGAAAAGAAGGCCTAGTAAAATTGACATTCACAGGAGATATTGATGGCTTGTGTGATAGTGGAAATCAGTAATCTAAATAACAAGCTGGTATAAATGGATTGATGGCAGAATGGACAAGAATAGAATCAGTAAAGAGAAACATTGCTAACAGCTATGAAGAATAGGAAGTTGTGGAGAGCCAGATAAATTCATGTCTTCAAGGTACATAGGTGTTTACTTTAGAAGGAAAATGAAAAAAAAAACAATTTCAAACCGTTGTACTGATTGTATTGCAAACATATACCAAGTCCCTCTTCTGTTTCAATTATATTTGGTTGCTTATTCAGGCTCCCTTGGCATGGTCTGGGGTTAGTGATATATGGAACATCTTCTACTATTTCTATCATGATGGAATAACTGACCAAATCTTTTCCTCAGTTGATGAAAACTCCAACTTCTCTCCTGTCTCTACATATTGATACAGTTTGTGTCTCCTTAAGAGGCAGTCTGTAACTATCTCTCTACCTATTTGAACCATGACTTTTCTAATACAAGTCTGTTTATGACTGGAACTCTCAAACTTCCAGCTAAGTGGCACTTGATCTTGAAAGTTTTTATTTGTTAATATTGGTATATATTTCTGAGATGTGGTATTGTAATTATTTACTTTCTTGAGCTGTTGTTATCCTCACCTTCATTGGAAGCATTGCTTGAATCCAGTGACTTGACCCAAAGAATTGTGAGTTCAATACCTGGCTATGGCAGAGGGGAACAACAAAATATAAATTGAGAGATGAGTTAGAGAGATAAGTGATACTAAAACATCTGGAAGGCATTGCCTCATGGAAGTAGAACGACCTATGCCAGTGGATGGAATAAAGGGTTCAGCTTGAAATTTCAGTCACCTGAAGAAGGCCAGAGGATATAATGACTGAAACATGAATATGGCAACAAAGATGTTGTCAACAGCCAAACAATGCAAATAGTGTAAATAATTTCTATTTATCAGTTTACTTTATATCCTTTTGGTCAGTCAGTCAGTACGTGCTGTAGAGAGCTTACTTTGTAGATTTTACTGCCTATCTAGCTATAAAAAACTGCTATATTTTGGATGTAGATAAAATTATTCACATTCTGTTTTGTTTAGAAAGTGTTCTAAGCCACTCGTGAAGGAGGAATCCTTTGTGTCACAGTCTCAGTTGGCCTTCATAAATCCCGCCAGTTGCATTGCAAAATCTTGAATGTGACGTGATCTTTGCTGCCAGAGATATAGGAACTTTCAAACTTATCTGATAATCTTAAGAGATAAACTTGAAATGTAAGATTAAAGGAAAATCATACATGAATGGAAATGGTGAAGGTTTTCATAAATGATAACTTATCTGAAAATGGAACGAAAGAAAAGAAAAATAACAGGAAAACAGCAAAAGATTTTTTTTGTAGAATTTACTTTTCCTCGCTAATAATTATAGATAACAGAATTTTTAATTTTTTTTATGCCAATCATGAGACTAATATATGTTATGGAAATTAACGAAGATAAACAAAACTTGGTTATAAACAACCAACAATGTGTAATGATTTGTTTGAACATTATTTTTTTTATTTATCGATACTCGTATTTAAGTAGATATTCTGTTTTTAATTAAACAGTATTATATATTTATATCTACCGGCTTGATTATTTACGAAAAATTTTTATAACGAAAATTATATATATATAATGTAAAGAATTTGTCAATTTAACTAAGCAAGTTCATGCTGACTTCAAAGTTTTATGAGAACATGTTTATGATGTCTTCAATCACCAGGGCTGGTTATTTGTTTTTTTTATGTTTCTTTGCCATTGTGTCTTTTTTATCATATTTATATTGAGCTCCATAGAAATAAAATTTTTAAAAAAAGACACAAAAGCCAAAAAAAATAAAAAAATGCCAGAACAGATAACTGAAGATGACATAATGGTGTCGTCATGAATCTTCTAAGTCAGTATAAACCTGCTCAGTTAAAATCAATGCTCTGTCTACACCCTGATATCGAGCACTTTAGCATAAAAAAACCTGCTTGCCAAAATACCTCTTATCTGTAAAACTACTGAAAAACAACAATCTTGGTGGTAAACATTATCACAACTCAACATACTATATATATATATATATATATATATATATATATATATAATTAAAAAAAGTGAAAGAACACGTAGATTAAAAACTCAAGCATTTACTTTTATAAAGAGTGTTCGATACAGAGTAGAGCTTAATATAATACAATGGTTTATAAAAGTGTAATATCACAAACACACACACACACACATATATATATATATATATATATGTGTGTGAGAGAGGGAGGGGCATAAACATAAGTATCATTAAACAGCTGAAAATCAATATGATACTACAATAAAAAATATTGACAAAAATAGGCCATAAATTTGATGTAACTATGGTTAACTATGATAGTGCAGAAATATGCTAACTCATAGGCATATATAGAACCAATGAACTAACAAATATTATTAACAAAAAAGACACTGCTATATAGAGATGATGGTCTATTAATTTTAAGAAACTGTAATGGCAAAATTACAGTAAGAATATTTATTAAAGAAAGAAAAAAATTGAAAAATATAAGCAGTAAATTGCTGATAACCCCTGAAGAGTTAGACAAATTTACCCACAAACTCTAGAGCAGGAATGCTGAAGGTAACATTAATCAGATAAGTTGAAAAGCTTTGACTTTTATCAATACACACACAGATGGATAATTATGCCAAGTCTATAAACGGAAAGGATATTTCAAAAAGATTTATTAAATATAAAATATTAAGTGATAGATCTGTATAAAGAGCTCAATAAACAATGTGATATACATAATGGAAAACTCAATACATAAAGTTGTTATAGATTATAATTTATTTCGAAGGGTGAATATACCCCTTTCTGCAGACCATGATTAACAAACTATTCAGCTCCAAAACTACTGGCAACTCTGTAAAAATATGTTACATAACAGTAAGCCCTCAATCCATTCTTTAATCAATGAATTCAAGGTCCTCACATCTTCAGCGGACAAAGATGAATGCTTTGCTCGCAGATTCTCCATTAACTCAACATTTGATTCATTTGAGGTATCCGCACCCGACTTCCTACCTAGGACTGAGGCTCAACTGAGTGACGTTCACAATACTCCCTCACTGGTCTCTAACATAATTTCGAAGTTTGACTCCAATAAGCTGAGCAGAGGTGACAATCCTAATCATTGTCCTGAAGAAATGTTCCTCCGAACTCTTGTCTGTCTTCTCCAAACTCTACAACTACTGCCTCTCTGGAAGTCCTTCTCTATGGTTCCTCTATTAAGCACACTGGAGAACCCTCAGACCCCTCTCATTATCACCATATCAGCCTTCTACTGATTTTTGGCAAAGTGTTTGAGGCTATTATCAATGCTGAAGTGGTTCAACATCTCACAGCCTAAGCCTCTTCTCCGATAAATAGTATGGTTTTCGTTTTAATAGGTCTACTGCTGATATGTTAATGACCATCACAGAGTGTACACACCAGGCTCTTGATAAGAATGGCTAAGCTCAAGCTGTTGCATTAGATATCTCCAAAGCATTTGACAGTCTGATATGCTGGTCTTCTATGCAAGCTACAGGACTATGGTATAACTGAACGCTTGTTTGACCTAATCTAAACGTTCCTTTCAAATTGCGTAGTGAAGGTAGTATTGAATGGGCATGCTTCCAGATAGTACCATACAAATACGGGTGTCCCTCAATGCACCATTCTAGGTCCTATGCTTTTTCTGATCTTCATCCACAACCTCCCTGGTGTAATCAGATTCCAAGTAGGTATCTATGCTGATGACAAAACTATTTACTCCCGCCTTCATAAGCAATCTGATGAGGCTGACAAAGCAAACTTTGCTGCTGATCTGAAAAGGACCTCCAATCTGTGGTGGACTGGCTAAGAAATGGCTTGTAAATTTCAATGCTTCCGAAATGAAATTATAACTTGAACCACCATAGACAACTACTCCTACCCCCGCATCAGCATGGATCAGGCTAGTCTCCCTGAAAGGAAAACACTGCACCTCCTTGGCCTAACTCTATCAGCCGACCTCAAATAGAATGACTACATTGAATCCATAGCTGAATTTACTGCTAGGAAGGTTGGTTCCCTGTGTAGGGCCAGAAAGTTTTTCTCATCTGAATCTATTTTGCACAGATGTTAATCCATCATTTGCCTGTGCATTGAATACTGCTGTCACATCTGGTCAGATGCCCCTGCTATTCACCTCAGGGTTCTTGACAAAATCCAAGGGAGAATCTGCAGTGTAATTGATCCCGACCTGGTAGCTCAACTCCAGTCACTTTCTCGACGACGTAATGTGGCTTTCCTCTGTCTCTTCTACAAATACTTTCATGGCTTTTTCTCTGATGAGCTTAGCCCCCTGATGCCCCCACTGCATGAATTTAGTCTAGCTACTTGATTAGTGACTAGGTCCCACCCTTTTACAGTGAAACCAATCAAATGTAACTGCAGCTTCTACTTTAGTAGCTTCTTTGCTTGCACTTCCCACCTGTGAAAATCCCTTCTGTATTCTTGCTTCCCTGACAGTTAAAATCTCCAAGAATTTAAATGCAATGTCAGTTGTCATCTCTATTCTCCTTGACTCACATTCTTTCCCTGACAACCCTTGTATTATGTTCTTCTTTCTTTCCACACTATTTTCATGCAGCCTTCTTCACATCTGTATTCTCGTCATTTTCTGACACCCCTGTAACTTGTTCCTTTTTCTCATCACTCATATGTAACCCCCTGTGCACTAGTGGCAGTCTGCCTTGCTTGGGGTGAGATGATGAAAAAAAATAGATTTTTAGTGTTAGGGTCATAAAGATTAGGAAAGAGAGAGTTCATGTATAAAGTATGGTGACTCAACAGAATGTGTCACCATAAATCACCATGAAGTTTTGGAGAACAAGAAACCAAATGAAATGATGGTCTGAAGAGATGGGTGTATTCACCTGTTAAAATAAATTATAGTTTATTACTACATTAGATGATGTGTTGAGTTTTCTTTTGCATTTATATATATATATATATATATATATATATATATATATATATATTTCCTGGATTTATAAACAAGTTATATGACCTAGGCTTCTACCATGAGTGGTGTCTTCAGGCGATTTGCGATTCACCTGAAGACACCACATGGTAGAAACCTAGGTTGCATAATAACTCGTTTACAACTTAAGTATATTCAAAAGTTCAACAATAAAATTGAATTGAACACTTTTTAATACAACTTTGTTCTGGTTTAATTTTATTATGACTGAAAACTAAGTAATTAAACAATCAAGAAATGTTGTTTAATTGAACTATGATCAAAAAGGTGGCAGGTAAGTCTACAGGAGAGCCTGGTTGTAGTAAAACGTACTTAGTGGGTTTATTATTAATACCAGAGATACAATCTCTGAACGGGCATGTAAATTGATACACTACATTGGTTTTCTGTAGAGGATTTAGTTGTGTGGTTGTAGGGTTATTAGAGACTATGAGGTCAGTTGTTTTTAAGTTTTTTATAATATATGAGGAGGTTAATTTGATTATTATTATTTATTTATTCGTTTAACATTTCTATGTATGATGATTTTGAGTTGTTGTTTCATCTTGTTTGTAATTATTATGCATTTGGTTGCAATAGTATAAACTAACAGTGTTATGTTTATTTTGACATACACTATTTTGATTACTATTGTCAATATTGTTAAAACTGGAAGCTTAGAACCAGCATAATAAAAAAATTATCCAAATGTTGGACAATTTTTGTTGTTATTTTCCCTGAAATTAAAGCCAAAATACAATGTTTAGAATGGCTCATGATTAAACATAAGACATTCATTGTCTGTTAACAATATATGTTTAGAAAATTATCTTCTGCCTCGATACACTAAATATATATATATTAATCTTTTCACCACATGCAAGTTGGTAAGCCACTAAGGACCTCCTTAATTAAAAAAAGATCATCATTGACGAGTGATAAAACTGAAAGAGGTGGTATGCAAGGGGGGAAAAGTTGGATTTCAATACAATATGGTTTTCTTTGGCAGGCAAAGTGAAATCCTTTGGTTATATCTTGCAATTGTTTGGTTTCTTGGTATGCATTTGTCAATGAAGTGCCATATATGATACACACGTGAGCAATCCTGTTTCTTTCGATCCATGACTGACTAGGCTTTCTCAACAGTATGTTGGCATTTCTTTGGTAGACTGGTTGCTATGCAAGGCTATAGAACCCATAGCTGGAGGGAGAAGAGATCAATCAACCCATCCACTTTGATAAGCAAAGTTTCTTGTTATGCCAGTAGCTGATGATTTAGATTTGATAGAGTTGATAGAGAAAAGAGCGAGAGTATCTTTGGGTGAATCATTTCATTACTTTACTTTCCAGTTAAAAATATCAAAGGCTAAATGATTTTTTTAAAATTATGTCCTTGTTTTTTTGGGTTTTTTAAGCCATTGGAAATGGAAGAGACAGTAATCAAGTTGACAATGGTTTGCCATTAAGTCCATGTCAAGTATGCTTCCCTTAAACCAAATGTTGGTTCTTGTTTGGAAAAATGATGCAAATTTATGTTCATCTAAATATGCATATATTTTTACTGTCTTTTTCCCCAACAAAACTGGAACTTAACAGTTGTTTTTAAATTTGACACCTTGATCATAAATGATATTTTTATTTTTGGCATTACTATGAGGCCAGATTTATTTTTTTTTATCAAAACAGTATTAGACAAATGAATGACAAAGTGGAAAAAATTTTGTCATGTGTTTCTTCCTATAGATAGACTTTTTGAACTAAGTTAATGTTCTTGTTGCTGAGTCCGGTTTTGATACAACTTAAATGTACTTCAGCCACTACTAAAATACCTATCACAGGAAACAATGTAATAGAACTGCATTCCGAACTGTCTGCACTCACTACAAGAAAGTTCTAGAAAATGCAAAGTGTTGTTATGCACAACCAGTCAAGGTTGAAAGCAAACAAATGGGATCCCAAGAGGTTTAGAAAATCTCTAACCAAACAAAGGCATCAGTGCTTACTATTATAAATGGCCCCAAGGTCATTTTGTCTTTGGCGAATAAGACAAAGCTCTTTGCCACCTAATCCCAGTGATTGTCCTTAAGAAAATTAAGTTATCCCCAATCTTAGGGAAATTATTTCACCACTTCTTGAAGGAGAAATCCTTCCCAAGTCTATAGAGGGTGTCAAGTGTAGCATGATTTTCAAGAATAGGGGCTAGTTCTCCTCCCCTTCACTGTATAGTTGATATTTTAAGTGCTGTTTAGATGTGGCACAAGGCTGAAAGTATGGGGTACCCAGTGAGGATTGAATTCATTACTGAGTTGTAATAGGTTCTAGCAAGAAAAGCTTGTTAACCATTACACCATGCCGAGGTGCCCAATAGGTGATTTTTTAAGCACTGCTTTTTCTTTTTTTTTTATATTTCTTCTTTCTCTCTTTTTCTTTTTCCCTTTCTTTATTTCTTTCTACATTTCTCTTTATTTCTTCTTTCTTTTATTTTTCTCCAACTTTCACTCTTTACTCTATATGTTCTTCCATTTATCTTTTTTTTCTTTTCTTCATTGCCATTCAAACATCTCACATTTTTTTATCTGGGCACATGGCATATTAAAAATTTGTCTTCAGTAGTCAGAATTAAACCAATTGTGAGAAGTATAGCTGATAATCAAGGTCAAATGTCAACCACTGAAATGTACTTGCTCATTAGTACAGAAATTATTAATATGGAATTCTAGCAGAATGCAAGTAGGAAAGGTGGTAGAAAATTTGTCTTGATAGTCTTTGAAATCTGGAATCAGACAGATAATTTGGATATTGTAGACTTTTGATCGGATCTTAAACATGGTTCTGAATATGAAAACCATTAATGAGGATAAAAAAATCATTTCTTTCCTTGTTTTGTCTCTGTCATTCCATCTTTCTTTCTTCACCACATTGTTCCCCCTTTCTTTCTATGCCTTCTTGTTCCCCCTTTCTTTCTATGCCTCGTTGTTCCCCCTTTCTTTCTATGCCTCGTTGTTCCCCCTTTCTTTCTATGCCTCGTCGTTCCCCCTTTCTTTCTCTGCCTCGTCGTTCCCCCTTTCTTTCTCTGCCTTCTTGTTCCCCCTTTCTTTCTCTGCCTCGTCGTTCCCCCTTTCTTTCTCTGCTTCGTCGTTCCCCCTTTCTTTCTCTGCCTCGTCGTTCCCCCTTTCTTTCTCTGCCTCGTCGTTCCCCCTTTCTTTCTCTGCCTCGTCGTTCCCCCTTTCTTTCTCTGCCTCGTCGTTCCCCCTTTCTTTCTCTGCCTCGTCTCTGTCGTTCCCCCTTTCTCTCCAACTTAATTAATTTTTTGCTTCTGTAAGCAAATCCAAAGTATAAAATGAAAGTCATTGGTGCCATATTCATCAGAATTCTAAAGTATGAAAAGAGTCCAAGAAAAGAATTGAGTTGGTGTGAAATTATTCTAAGAATATAAAAAAAAAACTGAAGATTACCTTTTGGTTTCTCATGTGGTATGGTTTATTTTGTTTTATGGCATAAGTTAAATGGGTTATTTAATGCTGATAAGATTTTCAGGATAGATTTGTATGAATAGAATATGTATTCTTTGAAAGAAATCAGTGTGTAGATCAGGTGTCATTGACGTATTTTTGAAAAGATATTGCTGGTAATATTTTTTTTCTTCTAAAATTTATTGCTTGTATTCTTATTATAAAAAACGATTTTCATACTTTCATAATGTTTTGATCCCAGTTTAGGGGTTAACTATTTGCCCATAGCTAAGGCCCAAACATGTGCTACCACCCTTGGTCAGGGTGAACCTGGAAACAACAGGAATGAAGAGGTGGTTCCACACTTCTCAAAACCTCCCAATAAGATGCCTTGCAGCCAGATGTTGTCTATCATCCTGCCCAGAACACGAATGTAGTTTGTCATACCCAGAATGCTTCTCTTGTGGAGAATGCATGTTGAATGTCGCCTTTTCCTGTAAAGTTTTTATGCACAACACCTTCTGTAAATTAGATGAGATGTATTCATATCACAGCTCATCAGTACGGTTAGACTCCGATTGTTTTTAACCCAGGATTGAAACCTGACTTGGCGTCAGTCAGCGATTCTACCTCTGGGCTATGGGCACTCGGCAGAAGAAGGCAGACTTTTTAGCACATATATTATCATTATACATGCCCAATAGCCAGAGTGCTCTAATTCTTTTTATTCAATGAGCGATGCGTACATGCCAGAGTAGCTACTGTTTTTCAAAGTTTACCATTCTTGTAGAGTGCTCAATCAGGGTGTGAGAGCGTAAATAGTCATCCGCAGACAGATCTGTTTCGCTGTATCACAGCTCATCAGTACAGTTAGACTCTGATTGCTTTTAACCCACATATATATATATATATCTCCATTAATCAAAGATAAAGATTTAAATGGATTCTATTCACTTATATATCTCCAATCAATCAATGATAAAGATATTATTCCAAATTCATCTGAGTAAGAAAATTTGTGTGAGTTGTAATATAAAATATCTGAATGGATGCAGTTTCAGAAAATTAGCAAAAGAGTTAAAGATGAAAAGGATTAAATTTTGCTGATAATTTGAATCAGTTTATGTTCATGCCTTTGTGAAGAGTTTGTCTTCAAATAATGAAGACCAGAGCAAATATCAAATAAAGTGACACAGAGTGATATGAAGGTGACCAACATTGAAAACAAAACTTACAAGCTGTATTTAAATCCCAGGTGAAACTTCTACTTCTCAAGACTGACCCTGAGAAAAGCACCAGTCTAGATCGTTAAGCATTGTGTTCTATCAACAGATCTTGAAAATGTTTTGTAATTAGCATGCCATAATAATTAACTAAGAATTCATTATAATGAATTCTTAGGTAAACACTCTCCAATAATTACCCTATATGCCTAATTAGTTGTAGGAAAAAGCTGTCACCCATAATGAAGCTTGACAGGTGTCAAGGCATACTAACGAAAAGCCTCAAGTATAGAGCACTCAGTAAAACTTGCTTATTACATTAGAACTACTTTCTACCCACGGCGCCGTAGTGAGATGCTTTTAGTTAAATATAACTGACTAGCAGTATAGCCCGGTGTTGCTCGGGTGTAATGAAAGCTTTAAAACTAATCCATGATTCTGGAGCTCACACTCTTTGGACGTGAGCACAAAAGACTAAAACGTTTTCAGTTAAAGCAAAACCGTAGACTGAAAGAAAAATGAATGAATGTAAGTCAAATTTTGATTTCCTGGTATCGATTTATATATATATATTTTATCAATTTTCTGCACTATTTTAAGAACTGCAACCTTGAAACTTCTGAATATCATTTCTTATGTCTTTGTCTATGAGTGTATGAAATTTGATTAAAATCGAACCACTCCTTCTATAACCCGATTTTTTTGATAATTTATCATGGGTACCTCGACAAAACCTAGCTAAGAACACTTGCAAATGCTTATAATACAACTGTGTAAATTTTCAAGAAAATCAGTTCAGCCATTTTGGAGTCTATAGGTAACGGATACACACACACACACACACAAAGTTTCATTTATAAATAAGTTTAGATTAGATATTTTGTCTGTTTAGTCTGTTAATAAATGAAGATCAAATTAACAGCTGTAATAATGATTTGCTTATCTTGTTAATTATTACAACCCGGGTAATTTATCTTGATGCCATATTCCTTCAGGATGGAAGCAATCACAGTAGCATGCAGAAGTACATACAGAGGGTGTAACAACCCTGAGCATCTATATCTGGAGGGCATCTAATCAAAGAGCAAAATAAAAATTCACTTCATATTTAATTTAGTTTATTTCATGTTTCATCATTTATTACATATTTAAAATGTCTTCCTTTCTCACATTTCTCAGTTCTAGGCCCTCTAAAATCTCCTACTTTTGTCTTGGGGGCATACAATTAAGGAGTTGAGTCTGGGCATCACCAAACCCCTCATGTCACTTTTCCTTGCCCTGAACACCTATCGGGCATCATTCACAGTGCAGTCTGCAAATGGAATATGTATTCATCATCATCATTAAAGATGCTAGAATGAAAGATTGCTTCTTTATGTCACTCCAGGTCATTTGTGTTACCAGAGGTGTGTTATTTATACCACACACACTAAATTTTTTCCAGTCCTGATGAGTAGTCATACACACAATGAGGCTCTTTCCCTGTAGTCTACTGAGTGGGAGGTCAGAGGGTGTTATGTGCTCAGGTATCCATATCAGGAGGGCATCCCCTCAAAGAGTGAGATTAAAATTCAGTTTTTATTTAATATGAATAAAATGTTTATTTCATGTTTCATTATTTTTTATATATTTAAAATGATTGCTTTCACGCATTTCTTAGTACAAGACCCTAGAGGCACCCCCTACTTGAGTCTTAGGGGTATAGAATCAAAGAGTTGACCCTGGCTATCACCAAACCTGTGCAGGTCTTTGCCATCATGAGTCTTTTCAGATTATTTGTTTTTAGCTGTGAAATGTTGTGCCGCCTTGGGAAAAGATTTTATGTGGTTTTCCTTCACCTTCTCCATGGTTTGGAATTCAGAGTTTCAATTTTCTTAAATTGGTTGTCACTCAAGGTGGGGGAGTTCACTCTAGCCTGTTATTTAACCTGTAGCTAGTGGGACAAGCGTGTTTCATGTCTTTCTGATTTTATTTTCTTCACTGATATGCGTTACACTAGCAGTATTTCCTTTGTGTCATTAGACATGTTAATTTTGATCAGTACAAAATGATTGGCGTCTAGCAGAAAACCAAATGTAAGAAAATAGTGTTAAAGGGCTGTAGGATTCCAGTCTTCCAAGTGGTAAGATACTTAAACCATCTGTAAAGTAACCACAAACTAAATGAAGAATCTTTAAGAAAACTCATACCTTGATAGGTATAGCAAAACAAAATCAAATTAAACTGATCACTTACTGCAAAAAAGCTAAAAACCTTCAACATGATATACCATTAACAAAAAAAAAATTTAAACACCGCAAAACAAGGTTGTCTTCAAATTTGCTTGCCTGCTTGAAGAATGTCTCACTAAAAATAATAATTCAGACTGCACAAACATTAGTTACACAACTACTATATTATCATGTTGATTAACTTGATATTCATGCTATAAGTCAATTAAGTTGTATATCACCAACAAACAAAACGACAAAGCATAACTATGAATTCAACAAATCCTTAGCAATAACACAAAAATATAATTGCATAAACGGTAAAAAAAAATGCTTACAAATACTCAAAGCCATAAATATAAACATCTAACCCAATACCAATAAAATATTATTAAATTTGGGAACATATTGCACACATACACAAACACAAATATATAATTTAAAAAGAAAAGATAAATGACAATGTGAAATGACGTACTGTAGACAGAGTATTTAAAAATTACCGAGACGATGTTTTTAAAAAATGATAGAACTGACATTGTTTAAAGTAGCAACAACACTTTGATAATGACTTCTGATAGCTGAGAGGATTCATATATTGCACAATTTATATTTAAACTTATATTAGAAATCAGGAAAGCACTTCAAAATAGAGAAAAATGAAATAATCATTAACAAAGAAATCTCATTGACCTTTACTAACCTTGCATACACACACATATTTATATAATGTTTTAAACACGTAGTGGATTTTTATTTATTAATCCAAAAGATCTTATCACTTCAAGCATTATTTTTAGTGGATACTAATATTTGAATAGACCATCTGTTAGTTTATTAAATAGTATATTTGTTTTCATCTACTGGCTTGAATATTCTAAAAATCTTGTTAAAAGAAAAAAATGTGTGTTTGCCAGCAGGATTCCAACCTGTGTCCTCTGGAGCAGAGGAAACTGTCATTAAATCTAACGTGCTTTATTTGACTGAGCTAAAAGTGATTTTGCCAATCAGCAACAGCTGAATAGTGCCTTTTAAGCAAAATTCTTATTTGTGGCTGTTGAAATTTTCATATCTGCTGAGTTTCTTAACTAAACAAAAAGCTTATTTTCTAAAGAAGTAACAGATTTTTACTTAATAATATGATGGGTTTTAACACTATGAAAGTTATTTTTTAGTGAATGTTCTTATTTGAGTAGATGCTATGTTTATTTATTGACTAGTAGTATAGCCCAACATTGCTTGGGTGTAATGAAAGCTCGAAAACTAATCCATGGTTCTGGAGCTCAGACTCTTTGGACGTTGGCACAAAAGACTAAAAAGCAATAGTTGTTTCCAGTTAAAGCGAAACTGTAGACTGAAAGAAAAATGAATGGATGTAAATCAAATTTTGATTTCCTGGTATCGATATCAATTAATTTTTTTTTCATCATAAACTGAATTTTGAAGGCTAAATAAGTCCTCTGAGTAAATGGTATCATGGCTGAGACTAAGAACTACAATTATACCTACTTAGAGCCAAACCCGAAACAAAAACTAAACTAAAAGGGCTGAAAAAAATACAGACATACAGGCAGATAAACAGACACACACACAAACATCTTACCTTTTATATATATATATAATATTGATTTTCTGCACTATTGTAAGAACTGCAACCTTGAAACTTCTGAATATCATTTCTTATGTTTTTGTCTATGAGTGTATCAAATTTGATTAAAATCGGACCACTCCTTCTATAACCTGATTTTTTTGATTATCAATTTTTGATATTTATTCGGGGGGTACCATGACACAAAACCTAACTAAGAACACTCACAGATGCTTATAGTACAACTGTATAAATTTTCAAGAAAATCAGTTCAGCTGTTTCGGAGTCTATAGGTAACAGATACACACACACGCACACAAAATTCCATTTATAAATAAGTTTAGATGAATATACTGTTTAATAAAAAATACAGCATTTCCTCAAATATGATTATCCACTAAAAATAATGTTTAAAGTAATTATATATATATATATATATAATGAAAATAGAAAAGTGAAGACTGATATCAACAACCAGAGTTGACAGTCTTTCATGCTTTGCCTTTAGCACTCTGTATTATATGAATTTACTTGAGCCATAAGATTAGCAACTAGGTCCCACCCTTTTACTGTGAAACTAATAAATTGTAAATTCTACTCTATCAGCTTCTTTTCTCGCACTTCCCACCTGTGAAATTCCCTTCCATTTACTTGTTTTCTCGACAGCTACAATCTCCAAGAATTTAAATGTAAAGTCAATAGTCATCTCCTATCTCACTAACCTGCATCCTTTCTCTCATGCTCCTTTCTCTGTCCACTTCACTGTCATCAGTATTCTCTTCCTTCTCTTACCCACTTCCTGACACCCCCTATATAACCTATCACTCTTTCTCATAACCCCCTACTTGGGGTGATATGATTCTAAAAAAACTCTCTTTCCACTGCATTCTTCTTCAGAGCTTTTCATTTGCAGTCACATTATTGTTAATTTCACTCAAAGGTGTTTGCTGTTGCCATAGCAGGATTTGACAACACATTTGCAAAATTCAAATCAGAGATCAGTGTCACCTTCAGTGGCAGAATAAACTTTTTGTAAAGCAAATGAAGTTGCATGCAGCATGATAAAGGTTAAAAGCAATCATCAAGCTGTTACCCAACTTTTGCATTTAAACATGGAACACATTTGTCACTTGGTGTTGCCTTCACTGTCCACTTATATATAATTTTTTAATTCTTTATTACTTCAGACGTCATTTTTAGAAGATAATTATTTGAGTCAGTTAAGTGCTATACGTGATACACACTTTGGGCAATCATGTCTTTAAAGAGACATGACTGACTGGGCAGAAGATTATCCCACAGTAGGTTACCATTGCTTTCTGTGGTAGACTGGTTGCCACCCAAGGCTATAGAACCCAATCTGTCTTGTTATTTAACCCATAACTGGAGGGAAGAGACAGATTAATACCTTTCCCAAGGGAATTTGTGTGTAAGTAAATGCAAGGAATTGAATTGGAATTCAAACTTGGCTCCCTGATTTGTCTGATGCCCCTATTTTTTTAAACAGTGTTTATTTTTAAGTATATGTCTATACTTCTAAAATGAGGTAGTATTTACATAATTTACACTGTTTGTACTGTTGTTCCCATCTTTATTGCCATATTTACAAAATTCCAAGCACCTGAAGAAAGTCGGAGTGTACAATGGCCGAAACATTGTAAACATAGCAATAAAGATGAGGACTACAGTTTAAACAGCGTAAATATTGTTTATTTGTCAACTGTCAATTTGTCAACTAGAAATACTTATTCTTCATTAAATCAGTTGATAAAATAAACGTTGTTTCAAAAAGTGGAACATCTACTAAAATATTGGTGTTTGCAAAAATTAACATTTGAATTAATAAAAAATATGTTGGATTAAAAATAAAATCCACAAATTCTTTAGAAATTGCTTTGTTTACATTTCAGATAGGAAACTGAGCCAATTTGGATTTCGAAAATCTGAATGAGTAAATGTGCTTTAAGGCAAAAAACACCATCTTTGACCGATAAGTACTCCATAGTTCAAAGCATGCCAGATTGTTGTATTGCCGAGGTGGAGACAATACACAGAAATTGTGCTGCAGTATTATTCAGCACGATATTGTGTTAAAGGATATACACAGAACAATACAATAGTTATAATGACAGACAAGACAGAACATGCAACACAGAGAGGAGGAGTTTAGATTAAAGTGATCAGTCCGAATATTACACCTCTAATTTTACTATTCTTTACTTAAATAAACCATTTCAGACCATGGGCCATTCCATCCTTGAGAGGGCTGCCGGGGTGTCAGCCAGTCTACAACACCTCCCCTTTGAAAAGTTACATCCCCTGGATGACATATTTCAATCTTTTTGGGTCTATTTCTAACATCACAGATACGGGTTATTTCCTTTGATGTTCTATGATGGGCGTATATCTTTTTTAATATCGTTAACATGCCTCTTAATTACCCATCTTGAGTATTTGATGAGGTACAACATATGACCAATGTTTTTGTTGATGTTACCTTTCTCCCATGACAGTTAAGTGCCATATGTGAAACATGCTTGGGCAATCATGTCTCAAAAGAGACATGACTGACTGGGCAGAAGATTATTCTGCAGTAGGTTGCTATTGCTTTTTGCAGTAGACTGGTTGCCAGCCAAGGCTACAGAACCCAATCTGTTTTATTATTTAACACATAACTGGAGGGAAGAGATGGATTAATACCTTTCCTAAGGGTATTTGCGTATAAGTTAATGCATTGAATTCAACTGGAATTCGAACTCGGTTTCAATTCCTGATTTGTTCCGAGCCAATATCCACTGCAGCACAACGCACATTTAAAGTAGTAAATCCCCTTTATTGGTCCCAGCACAGTCAGTATAAAGTTTCGACCATTGTCAGTTTTAGGCTAAGAATAATATTTCACGGGTAGAACCTTTGCCACCAACATTTAATTTTTACATGTTTTAACCAGATTTTCTATATCCTTGTCCATAACATTCCAATATACTTAGCTTCTCATGAGCGCTTTCATACACAGATATACACAGAACAGTGCGATAATTCCAATAACAGATGAGACAGAACTTAAAACACAGGGAGAAGGAGGTTTAGATTGCATTAGTTGCCAAAGGAATGAGTTTGAGTATTAATTGGATGACACTCAAATATTACACCTCAGATGCTCCTATTCTTTGCTTAAATGGAGCATTTCAAGCCATGGGCCATTTCATTATCAAGAGTGCTGCAGGGGTGCCAGCAACTCAACAACGCAGATCAGGTAGGATTTTGTCCTGCAAAGGTGTATACACTCCACCCACGTCTATTGAACAGGTTAAGAGGCTCATCCCTTGTTCCCTGTTTAGGATGTGGTTTCCAGCTTTCTCATTTCCAATCTTTTCACTATTACATAGCCCCCAGCACATCGGGGGCGTTACTGCCTTGCTCGGGGTGATACGATTAAAAAAAAAAAAAAACTTCAAGCAACCCGGACATTGTCCTCTTTCAACAATTACTACTATGAACATTTTGTATGAACTCTACCCTTAACCTTTTAATAATGTTTCTAATTGCACATTAACTCCTAGAACTTACGTTAGTCTTTTCTTTTAACAAATTTCTATTTTAAAATGCAAAATGTATATTGTATTCTTCTTACGCTATTCCACACAGTTCCACACCAATTCCAACCTGCCGACAACCAACCTTCTGATGATGATTCTAACTCTGCATGAAACTTGTAATCTCTAGGGAGTTAGGTTAAGTTTGACACAAGGCTGAATCAAAGGAAATTCACCAGCTCCTTACGCTACAAGAGCGTCTATTTAAAGACAGATATCTATTAAAAGTAATGTTTGAAATAATAAATATATATTTACTTATTTATTTAAATATATATAATTTAAATGTTGTGGAAAAGAAGCTAAGTTAAATCATAAACTGTCTGTTTGAACTATTCAATTTTCAATTGTCTTAATTGAAGAAAATTACTCTCTGAAAGATAAAAAGAAAATAATGAAAATTTAAAAAAACATACAAATAAAGTTGAAAAGTAATTTTTTTTAATAGTGCCAAATTAAAATAAAAAATAAAACTTAAACCTGAATGGAAAAAGATAATTGTTTTTATACTGTTGATAGCAAAAATCATCCTGTAGCCAAATGGATTATCAGATAAACAGATTAGTTACTTGCTGAGATTTAGATTCATAAAGGATTAAACAGGAAGCCAACATGAAATTTTAGCATTTTATAATTCCTTTTCAAATGCAAACAGTTTGTAATTATCAAAAATGGTCTTTAAGTTGATTTGGAAGTTTTATTCTTTGTTTTAAGATTTAAATTTTATATTAGAAAAATAACTGAATTTTAGTTGTAATCAGATTCTTAACGCTTTCAAACAAACTGATGTCTTTTTGAAAGACTGAAAACAAATAAATTCCAATAGCAGTATAAATATGCTGTACAGTATTCATCACTTCTGTGAAATATTCAATATTCTTGCTTTTCTGATTAGAAATAATCACAAGACACACTTCATCAATATTCATAACACCTTAAAAAACAAGAAAAAATGTAAGACATAAATATTCACTTACAGTATTCAACATATTTCTCATACAATCAAGATAAATTAACATTAAACAAAAATCACTTTTTAATGTACACTTAAATTACACTAACATTTCAAGAATTAAACACAGATACTCTCAGTGATATGGTATAGAATGTTGAATTAGTAAACTGAATTCAAATTCTAGCATAGCAAGGCATGAATCTACTCCAAAATATGAGTTAAATATTAGGATAGCTGATATTCTGAAGGGATACATGGCCCTCAAAAAATGTCTGTTATAGGAAAATGGTTTACCTCAGGGCAGACTCAACCATTATTTTCTTTTCTCAATCATCTTGTATTACATTCAGAAGATATTTTTTCAAATATCTAGCTGTCGAACAGATCAGTTTAATATAAGCAGATTTATATGCTTATATATATAATGGAATTCAAGATAATAGAAGATGGAAGTTAATGTTGCATTGAATTTTTTGGGAGATTGTAGCTATCAGGGAATCAAGTAAACAGAAGGGAATTCCACAGGCAGGAAATATGAGAAAAGCAACTGTTGGATTTGAAGTAATGATTCAGTCAGTTAAGTGCCATACGTGATACACGCTTGGGCGATCATGTCTCGAAAGAGACATGACTGACTGGGCAGAAGATTATCCTGCAGTAGGTTGCCATTGCTTTCAGCAGTAGACTGGTTGCCAGCCAAAGCTATAGAACCCAATCTGTCCTGTTATTTAACCCATAACTGGAGGGAAGAGCTGGATTAATACCTTTTCTAAGGGTATTTGCGCGTAAGTGAATGCAATGAATTCAACTGGAATTTGAACCTGGCTCCCCAATTTCTCGTTCTGAGCTGATACATTCAACTCTTTCAATAATAAAAGGGTGGGACCTAGATGCCAATCTAGTAGCCCACTTAAATTCATGTGGTCTGGGCACCAGGCAAAAATAAGCTTAGAGCAGTTGTCATGAGTTGATAATAATTAATCTAGCTGGTATTGTCATTAAATATATAGCATTAAATTGTGATAATGTTTAGTGTCAGTGTTGTTATTTTTTTTTCCTCTCAGTGGTTTTACTGATAAAATGTATTTTGGTAAGCATGTTTTTTATCATAAAGTGCTCGATATTGGGGTGGAGATAGAGCTTTGGTAAGAACAAAGAATTTTTCTCTTTAACTGAGAAGATTCATATTGATTGGAAAGTTTTATGAGGACATTATGATGATCTCACATGTCAGAGCAATTTCCTATTAGGTCTCAGTTTTTTCTTGTTTATATAGAACATGGTGTGATTTTGTGGAGTGGTTTCATTTGTGATTGGTTGATTTTTTTTTAATTCTTTATTTTTCCTTTTTACTTTTATTGTAAAGTTGTTTGATTTATATTTATTTTATTATTTTTTTAGTGTGCACATGAATGGATATTGTTTTATGTTGGGTTGGTTTCTTTTGTTGTATTGACCTTTTTCTTAATGTGTTTGTATGTTTTGCCATGTGATGGTTTATTTTTTCTGGTTCAGGTCAGGTGTTTATGTATATATTTGTGTTAGTGGGCTTTATATGTGTTGTCTTTTTTATTTTTCATTTGGTGGTTTTTGTGTCATTTTCTGTTTTTGTTGTTATTGAATGTTTGTTTATATATTTTTCATATTTATATTGTCATTGAGTTTGTTAACAATATTTATAGTATTTGTATATTATACACAACAGTAAAAGCAAAAGTTGTAAGTGATGCCTGGAAGAGAAACTAGCAATAATCTGCTTTAAAAATCAAGGAAAATACTAAACAAAAGAACAATATTAATAGGAAAATGTAGACATAAAAATAAAGTCTTTCTCTGCTACACAAACAACAATAAATAATAAAATAAAACAAAAATGAAACAAACAGTATGAATAAAAAATTACCAAAAGTCAAAAATTTTTAAAAATGTTAATGCAAATATACAAATACCAATCACCATAATAAATAGAAAAAAACACCCGTTCACATGCACACTAAAAAAAAAAAAAAGCAATAATAATAAATCAAACAAACAAAAACAAAAAAACAACTGATCACAAACAAGATCACTCGCACAAAAATCACATCATGTTCTATATAAACAAGAAAAAAAAAAAACAGAACCTAAGGGTAAATGACCTGAGTGAGAATTTCATAATGGTGTCTTCATGAATCTACTCAGTTAAAGAGACAAACTCTTTGTACTTACATATGGAATAACGACATAAATTTTTAAATATTTGGAACAACTTTTGAAGGAAATGATTGACAAATTGGCGAAGGTTTTAGTGACTTGTTTCATCTGTTATGACTTGGATTGAGTTTGTTTACAACATTGTAACTACATAAACAAGAGACACTGTTTTAAAAGTTTTTGGAAGGTGATTGTTTTTTCTTTTACTTTTCATCATCTTTGTGACAACAGAAAATCTGCCAAGAATGTTGAAACCTTGTAAGAAACCGGACATGAATTTACCGTGGCTGCACTAGTGATTAAAGCACATTCTAGATATTTTAGTCTTATTAAAATATTTTGTAATTTATATATAGAAATATATGCTCTGATAGTGCTCTCTAGAGAAGAAAATTTTAAAAACAGTTTCCACTTCTGCAATACATGCGTTATTCTTTAGAAATGAATTCAGTTCTTTTGGTGACTGGTGTGTATATACATTGCTTATATGCAACATGTTAAAATTTCCCTTCTCTGATTCCATGCCTCTATGGCTTAGTGGGTAAAGAGTTCGACTGACACCAAATCGGTTAAGTTTCGATCCTGGCCAGAAGCAAGTGGATGTGTCTAGCCACACTGATGAGCTGTGATACAGCAAAACAGGCTTATTTGTGGATGACTAATATATACATATATATACATAGAATAAAAAGTGTGAGAGGCTGTGAACATTTAAAGTGTATATTTATTGTTGTACAAAGACATTATACCTATTATGATATTTTAAGTGTCCATAATGGTACTTTTGATGCTACACATGTTTCGAGTCTAAGATTGACTCTCTTTAGGCAAATAAATTTGTGGCTTTACATATCGAATTCCTTTTGTTTTTGAGGGCCAAGTTCCTGTTTATATATTGGTAAGTAGACTTCTACTTACCTAAATAAATAATAAATATACGCTAAATAAATAGTAAATATACACTTTAAACTAAATGTTCACGGTTTCTCACACTTCTTGTTCTCTACCAATTTCTCTCATTAGAACAACCTTATTTCATTTTCTAATATATATATATATATATATATATATATATATATATTAGTCATCCACATACAAGCCTGTATCGCAGCTCATCAGTGTGGCTAGACATATCCACTTGCTTCTGGCCGGGATTGAAAACTCGACCGATTTGGTGTCAGTCGGAGTCTCTACACCCTAAGCCATCGGCACATGGGGTCAGAGAAGGGAAATTTTAACATCTTGTATGTAAGCAGTGTATACAGACGCCAGTCATCGAGAGAACTCAATTCATTTCTGAAGAGTCACGCATATATATATATATATATATATATATATATATATATATATATAAGCATTAACATTTGCATATTAGAGTGTTGTTTGTTATGATTTCATGTTGAAGATAATTTTACCATTGTAAATATCAGATTTTGTCATTTGAGGTCATCCCTATTTTTCTTCTTGTAGGGGATGAACATTTGTGAAAATCTATGGTGGTAGGGAAAGCTCATTCACTACCCCACTTGACCTATGAACAAGATAATCCCCTTGTAATCAAATGTTAGTGTCCTGACCTGGTATTGACTTCAGTGTTTTTCCCACTACATAGCTTCCCTGTGACTGACTTATAAATACTTTCATGATAATTATCCTGAGGAACTTTCCTGAATGATATGTAGACTTTATGAATATAAATGTGATACTAGATTGGCAGTCAGGCCTGTAGAGGGGGGGCTAAGAAGTCCCGGTACTTACGTATTATCGGGAGGACCTTTAAAAAAACGACTCAAAAATTAAAGTAAATTATTTATTGAAACGGTTAAAACAATAAAATAACATTACATTTGTAATTCCGGAGGCCAGAACGTCGCAATTGCTTCTAAAAGTAACTCAAAGACATCAGTACAGGCAACATGCTTCCGCCACATGAATTCGGCCAAATACGACTCCAAATGGTGACGTGCAGTGCCACAGTGCTTCTTGTTTCGCCACTTTGTCGATCCCCATAGGCGTTCCACTGTCTGCGTATGAGCCCCGGTGTTCGAATCCACAAAGTTGTACTTGTGGTTGACGTTGAGGTGATGAAAGCCTGATTTTTCCAGTTCCTTAGTGTTATAAGCGGGCCACAAAGGTCCTCCCGATAATACGTAAGGACCGAAGTCCCTCAAACAAATAATAAAAAGAAAAATGCACTACAAATAAAGTAAAATAAACTTTTGTTTATTTTACTTTATTTGTACTTTTGTTTTGTTTATTGTTTATAAAGAATTATTTTTTCCTACAAAAATGAGATTGCCCATAAAACTGTGAAAAAAGGGAGAAAGAAAGGAACTGGGAATGTGAGAGGGAAAGGTAGGATGATGTGTAGTGAGGGAGATGAGAGAAAGAGAGGGTGAAAGAATGTTCACTGATGCTGCCTGTTGTGTGAACTGCTGAATTCTCTCTCTGTCCTTGTGACCTTTTGGTGTCAGCTGGTTGCTTCTTGTTCTCCTCTGTTGAGAGTTTCTACCTTCCTTTTATCTGAATGGTGAGGCTCAGGGGAGATTAAGAAATGGGTTTCTTGAGCCCTGATTGGTCAATAAATCATATTTTTGACCACTGGTGTGCTTTCCTAACTTTTGGGTGCCCAGTCCTTGTTTTTGACCCCACAGGGCATGGTAAGGAGTGAATTTCTGCGCAATTGTATTTTTTTAGATACACGTGGTGTGAATTAATTTTGTGTGTGTGTGGAAAATAAAATAAGAAACAGCAACAGGCCTCATCAATTTACAGTTGAACAGACTAGACGTAACCATCAGTTTTATGCTAAGTTTTTTTCTGTCACGCTTTTTACTGGATTTCTTTTTTTTCTGGCTTCCTGCTCAGTTAACGAATGCTAATATATTTTTCATAGGATACAGCTAATATTACTATTATCTTTACAAGGAAAAGTGATAAGACCTTTTTTTTTATTTACCTTAGGTAGAAAAAGAGATATAAACAGGTATTTTTTTATAATAAAACCTGCTTTTCATTAGTCACATTTCATCATGATATTATCATTTGTTTCCATTTGATAAATCTAACACCCTTGTATTCCTCAAAGATGACGAGATGACTTCAGGCACTAGAAATATAGTGCTACAGAATAATGCTGATAATACCCTAGACAGGGCATATGAACAACAAGAAAACTTTAAGGAAAGAAATTTCTGGGAAACATGAGGAAGGATGGCTTGGTAAATTTACACTTCCATGGTATATTGAAATCAAAAGTAACAGGAAGTGGGTGTGAACCACTTATTTGATGAGCTTATATGAATAGATGGATGACAGAACTGAGTGAAAGAAGGGTAAGAATAGAAATGTTACTAAGCTACAAAGGATTGGGAAGAATCATGGTCATACACGTTCTGTAAAGTATTGGCATGTAAAAGAAGCACCCTTAAACTTAGATTACCATTATATATGATAGCCTTGATGATGACAAACCAAATATGGTATGCTATTCTGGACAAATAATGTTATTGACAAAGACCTACAGAAAGTGATGGTAAATAAAAAAAATTAGCTTCTTTTCTTTTGCTCATTATATTTTTAAATTGCAGTAAAATGTTGCTTAGAAAGTCACGACAAAAGTACTTCAAGAACATCTCTCTCCATGGAATGGTCCGATAAATGACAGTAAACTGCATCTGCCAGCAAGGTCTCTGACTGGGAGGTTGTGAGGAGCATGGAACCACCTCTTAATTGCTGTTGTTCTCAGGTCCATCCTGACTCAAAGTTGTAGCACCTCTTAGGGTCCCAGCTATTGGCAAATAGCGAACACCCAAACTGGAGTCAAAACACTATGAAAAGATAAAAATAGACTTTTATAGAAATATACACAAAAATAGACTTTTATAGAAAAATAGATATATAAATATAGACATAAAAATAGACTTTTATAGAAAAATATACATTTTTGAAGGAAAAAAATTATTCTCACAAAAACATTTTTGAATACAAAACTAGAAGACATTTTCAGTTTTCTAAAATGAAAAAGAATACAAACAAAAAATTTTCATTATAATTTGACGACCTTCTCACGATAACTGAACATTAAAAATAACCTTAAAACCTCACCTTAAAACATTAAATAACCTACAGAGGTTGATATGCCGTTAAGCAAAACTCAAACTCTGTCAAATTCCATGGAATAATTTTGCTTCATTTCAGCTTCATGAAACATCTCACAATCAGCTTCAAACATTGTTGTTTTGGTTTTCCTACAGTTTGCATGTAGAATGGTGATCTGAGAAGTTGCTATAAAAAGTAACTGAAATTATGTTGTGGAGTGCAACATAGAAGATTGTGCATTGTATGTAAGTACAAATGTCAGTCCCTTAGCTTCGACGTACTGGTGGGAACTTTGTATTAGCACATAGCAATGCAGAGTAACTTGCCAGGTTGCTGACTTATATTTTCTCCCTGACTACTCGCTACACTGTGACTTATATTAGGAGGGAGAGTCCACTATCCCTAGACAGGTGAGTTCACCATAAAAAATTAAGATGAAAGAAATATAAATGCAAAGATCAATAATTTATGTTGTTTCATTCAATAGTAAATAGAAAATATCATTACTCTTGTTATTTTGAATATATGTAAACCTTCAAGAGGGCAACCATGTGAGCATTTGAAGAAAAGATGGAAGCTAGTTGTGTGGGTAGAATACGGGTTATTGCTATGGAATCAGTGAGCAAATTTTGTTAGTCTATGACATTCACTTTTCACAAAGTATCCTTTGGAAAGGTATGAATTTATTTAGCCACAGAACTATGGGTTAAATAGTAGGGCAGAGTGAGTAGCAAACTATCTTGGAGGACTCAGAATTAAAAGCCTGAAGAAGGTAATAGTAAACCAATATCTTTCCCAAAGACTTGTGGATAGCTAGAGATAATAAAGAGAAAGGGATAATTGGTAAGACATGATCGTCCACATACTGAAGAGGCATAGTATTAAAAAAAAAATTGAAGCTGTATGTTTATATTTATGCGTCAGTAGCCAGTTGTGTTTATGTTTTAATTGGTTAAACAACAGACACAGGAAGACAGGTTTCCGAAGGAGGAAATGTAAGAGTACCCAAGTTTTACTGGAAGTCTATTCTTTATTTTGATTTGCATTTCTTAAAACTGTAGAAATTCCACTAAAAACCAACATAACTTAAGATCGATGAAATACAGTTGGCCTATTCAAATATCTAGTGAATTGTTTATTGAGTCCATTGTGTCAGGGTTTAAGGGTTTGTCGCTATAAAGGAGATATGTTGCCAGCAGTAAATTGCTTTGCTCAGCAAAACCATGTTTTCAAATAGTTAAGTGCTTTGGGTGATCATGGCTCAAAAGAGACATGACTGACTGGGCAGAAGATTATCCCACAATAGATTGCCATTGCTTTCTGTGGTAGACTGGTTGCCAGCCAAGGCTATAGAACCCAATCTGTCTTGTTATTTAACCCATAACTGGAAGGAAGAGATAGATTAATACCTTTCCCAAGGGTATTTGCACATAAGTGAATGTAAAGAATTCAACTGGAATTTGAACTCGGCACCCCAATTTGTCGTTCCAAGTCGATATCCACTGTACTACAATGCACATCCAACAGTAGGGAATTTCAAACAGTAGGAATCCGATTTCATACAAAGATGGTGACTATGAGCAAGATGGCTTCCACAAATTAGTTACTTCGGTGTCTGTTTCATGGACTAATAACACTAAAGCTTCATAAAAGTTCCATGCAACCATGTGATTACAAGATAGCCCAGTCAGACCACATATTTATATATTTGCATTGTCTTGTATTTTCCTTAATTTCTAACTGGATATTTTGCTGCCATGTGATTGTAATAGACTACACTGCAGAGAAAAGATTGCTACAGACACTTTTTGAGAGAATTGATATTCTCTGCAAAGCTTCAACAACAGTAAAATTTCTTAGTTAATTATATCTCAGCAAATGAAGTCCATTGACTTGAAGCTGCCCATGATATTTTGCAGCAAAAAGAATGGAACTATGAATGCAAAGATATTAAGGAGAACTTCCATCTTGTAATTGAGCTGGTGCCAGCCATTATTACTAAAGAGAAAATTATGCACTTAGGAATTGAGATTTTTTTTTTCAATGCTGCACTTGGTAACCTAAAGAAAAGAGGTTATGACAGAAAAATGTCAATTTCATAAACCATAGAAAAGATTTTTTTATAAGTTCATTTTGTTCAAATTTCTGGAATAAGGAATTCTTTACATAAGGTGCACAATTGCTGAAACATTGTGATAACGATAAAGATGAGGAGATTAGTTCAGGAGTAAATAATGTAAAAGAGAAATCACTCTTGCGACACTTTTTTGAAAGCAATGAAATAATGCAACTATATAAATTTGACGTTTCCACATCGGTTTTTTCTTTTTGGTATATAATTATGCGGATGTGCCTTGTGGTGCAATGGATATCAACTTGGAATGACAAATCAGGGAGCCGAGTTCAAATTCCTACCAAATTCATTGCACTCACTTACGCACAAATACCCTTGAGAAAGGTATTAATTCATCTCTTCCCTCCAGTTATGGGTTAAATAATAAGACAGTTCTATAAACTTAGCTGGCAACCAGTCTACCACAGAAAGCAATGGCAACCTACTGCAGGTTAATTTTCTGCCCAGTCAGTCATGTCTCTTTTGAGCCATGATTGCCCAAAGCATGTATCATATATGGCACTTAACTGACTGATATAAGTATAACAAACACTCATTTATATCTCCCTCTTTCTATATGCAAAATTCCATCATGAAAAATTTGAAAAATTAGTTTATCCCAATTAAGACCTTTTAGAGGACAAAACTTGTCATACAAAATGTTTTCATTTTTGTCCTTAAGTTGCCTGACATTATGTATAAAAAAATGTATCTGCCATAATCATCCTATCTCTCTCTCTCTCTCTCTCTCTATATATATATATATATATATATATATATATATATATAGATAGATAGATATAAATAAATAAAAACATTAAACAGAGTGAAGTAATGGATAGTGTCTCCAATTGAGGAATCGGAGAGCCATGTTTTGTTTCCCTTCGATTCATTACATTCTCTTACTAATACCCTTGGAAAAGGTATGAATCCATTTCTTCTTTCCCCAGTTATGGGTAAAATAGTATGACAGATCAGGTTCTATATCCTTGGGTGGCAGCCAGTATAGAAAAAGGAAACTGAATTTCAAACCAGTTTGAAGAGGGTTAATAGCAAGACAAACTGGGTTATATAATTTTGGTTGGCAACCAGTCTACTGCAGGAAAAATTTTCCCAAGCACTCTTTTCCACCATACCTTGAACCAGCCTGAAAGAGTAGGCTCAAAAATTAACATGAGAATAAATATCTGAAGTTGATGCAAAATCTGCAACAGTGCATAGAAAGCGACTGATGATGATATTTTGATGGACTATCTTATCCTTGCAGGAAAATCTCTTTTGCCACGCATGGCACACACACACACACACACACACAGACACATACGCACAAACAATATACCTGCTGGCACAAGTTTGATCAAAAAAATTTTAAAAAATGCAGAAATTCTTTAAGTATTTTTTATGAACTTATTTACTGCTTAGGTGTTTGACATCAGGTTACAGGTTTTATAAATTGTATCTAAATTCTACGAATTTTGCACGTTTGTTTTTTACAAAAAAAATCTTAGATTTGTTTCATATGTACAAAAACACTCATGGAAAGGTCTTGACTCAAAACATTTTGCAAAATTGGTCTTTCAGTAATGAAACATCAAAAGAGAAATTTTGGAGAGTAAATTTTTTCAGTTCTCTCATGTCTTCTTACTTGCACTATATTAGTAATTTGTTCCAAGAGAGACGACTTAAGTCAAAAAATGACTTAAGTCCAATTTACTTGTCACTCGGCCAAACCACAAATAAACATTCCATGTTGTGTATTTTATTTATAAATGCATTTTAATAATATATTGTCAGTAAGGATCAATTTTATGTTTACAAATAAATTTCACTTTTGAACATAGTATAGAAAACAACTAATCTAAATTTACAAATACATCTACGTACATACGGGTTCAGACTTTCTGAGTATAACCAGTCTTTTCTACCAAAATTAATAAACAAACAAATAGATGTTCGGGTGTTTTCTTCATTTTTCTTTCCTTCCTTCCTTCTTTCTTTCCTTCCTTCCTTCCTTTCTTCGTGAATTGTTTAGTTTGATTTTGATTTCTGACAAAGACATTTTTCCTTGCCCGGATTTTCACTATGATTGCACAGATTGGCCCAGACCCGTGCCTGGTAGTCAGATACGGCCATGCTTGTAAATGTAGATGTTTACAATTTGACAATCATTACAGACTCTTTATTTATGAATGTGGTTTGTTCTAAGACATTATAAAAGAAAATGAATTTATAAGGTTATATAAGAAATACAGTTATTATAATTATTTTGCAATAGCAGAAAATTTATGTTAAATTTACCAATATTGACATTCAATTTGTTTATTTACATTGCGGACGTAGATGGCTAGTGAATCTTCATTAAAAATACTCTTGGTACCTTAGGGGTGAGCTCATCTAAACAATGCCCATGAAAGTGATTATAAAAAAGAAAAAAAACAGAGAGAGGAAACATTACTGCAGTGGGAAAGTGACTGAAGCCAATCCACCAGATCAGGACCAATAATATTGCTGATACTTTGGATTTTATCAAAGACCTCAAAGTAAATAGCAGAGGTATTGGACCATATGTTGCAGCAATATTCTAAGCATGGACGAATGGTAGACTTATAAATATGTAAGATAGATCCTGGAGAGAAACATTGCAGAATCTCTAAATATATAGCAAAAGCACCAGGCCTTAGGTGACAGCAAAATTCAAAGCATGGATGAATGGTAGATTTATAGATATGTAAGATAGATTCTGGCAAGAAAAATTCTCTCACACAACACAGTGAACCAACTTTCTTAGCAGCTGACCTAACAAAAGATTCAATATAGTCTTTCTACATCATGCCAGCTGAGAACACGAGCCCAAAAAAATGCAACAAATCACTTTTCTGGAGGTTAGCATCAGCCATGCTAATGGAAGGTAGCAAAGGGGTCTCTGAAATGATCAATGGAAAGAAGTTTAGTTTTGGAGGCATTAAAATTAACAAGCAGTCGTCTTCTCCAGATAAGAGACTTGTGGTTGTTTTGGACACCAACTGTGATGACCTTGCCAGACTGCTCAGTTTTATTATTGAAGCAGGAGTAAATTGTTTTATCATCAGCATAGATACCAAGTTGAAATGTCATTAATGAAGATAAAAACAGAGTAGAGCTAAGGATAGAGCCTTAAGGGACACTCAAGTTTGTATGAAGGGATTTAGATAAGTGGCCATTCAGGATAATTTTCATTTCACAATTTGACAGAAAAGACTGAATCAGTTCAAAAAATTATCTGTAGACATATTTCAGCTGGTAAAAAAGACCTGAATGCCAGACCTTGTGTAGGGCCAGGAAGTTTTTTCTGCCTGAAACAATCTTGCACTTATATAAATCTACCGTCTGCCTGTGCATTGAATACTGTTGCCATATTTGGTCGAGTGCTCCTGCTATCCACCTAGGTGTCCTTGACAAAATTCAACGGAGAATCTGTAATGTGACAGATCCTGACTTGGCAGCTCGGATACAGCCACTTTCTCACCAGCACAATGTGGCTTCCCTGTGTCTCTTCTACAAATACTTTCACAGCTTCTGCTCCGATGAACTTAGTTCACTGGTGCCCCGATATATAAATTTACTTGAGCCACAATATTAACAACTAGGTCCCACCCTTTTACTGTGAAACCAATAAATTGTAAATGCAAATTCTACTCCATCAGCTTCTTTTGTGGAATTCCCTTCCATTTACTTGCTTTCCCAACAGCTATAATCTCCAAGAATTTAAATGTAAAGTTAATAGTCATCTCCTATCTCACTAACCGTCATCCTTCCTTTCATGCTCCCTTCCCTGTCCACTCCACTCTCATCAGTATTCTCATCCTTCTCTTACCCACTTCCTGACATCCCCTATAACAAGTCACTCTTTCTCGTAACTTTCCTCCTATGTAACCCCCCCCCACAAAATAGTGGCAATAAAATGCCTTGCTTGGGGCAATATGATTACGAAAAAAAAAAGCTTTAAAGATGTCCAAAACATGAGGCATTAAGGGATTTATTATACAGTTTAAAGAGAACAGGAGCCGGTTCAGAAGTAGACCTCTTAATGGCAATTAAAAAACAAAAAAAGAAGTTTAATATTGGTTGGAAAACATTTTCATCTTCATTCTGATATATGTGGGTAAGAATAATTAGTCAATTGTTTACTTATATACTGTGTGCCTGTATGTGAATATATTATGCTTGATATTGTATGTCCTGTGTATAATCAATCTGCTAATTATTTCAAATAGGCTTCTCATATAATCATCTTTTTTTTGAGTCATAATATCTTTGGAAAAATGTCCACTGGCAATCTTGTCAATTCTTTCATGTAAATTGCAAGCTACCTTTTCAGTCTTATTCATGTTCTCATTAACTGAATTCCGCTTCTTCTTCATGATTACCTCATTAAAAAAGTTCTTTATTTCTGCCTAAAGAAATATCTAAGTTTTCATTCATTTTGTTGCTCGAGACATCTTTTTCTCGTCTATCTGTCTTACTTACATTTTTTAAAAAGTATCTGTTTTATTGACTGGTTTGCACATTCGAGAAAATTTAAAGAAATTGTTCACTCTGGCAGGATTTAAACCTGCATTGCTTTTTGTAGGAAGAACTCTCATCTGAACGGGTGTAGTATGATTGCTTGACTACAAAGCTTCTCAGTCCAGCAAGTTTCTTTTGCTTTAAAGGCAAATAGATCCTTGATTAATTAAGAAGCTCTTCATTTCCGAGCAGGCAAAGCATGACTGATCAGATGAAGGTACCTCCTACAAAAGAAGACATATATTTGAATCTTCCCAAAATGCATAGTCTATTGAATTATTTTACATTAACTCACACATACACAAAACAAATCATATGAGAAAATATATACATACACAAACAATTTTTGAATTCGACAGACACACAAAAAAAGACATAGGTTGTATATACTAAATCACACAATTAGATTAAAATGTAAAGAATATATTCTCAGACAAAATAAAGGAAAAAGATAGAAATAAACATTTAAGTCTGCAGACAAAAAAGGAGAGAGAAGGAAAAAAAGGGGGAGACTGTTATATTTTTCGTTAAAAGAACTTTGAGGAACTTTATTTATGTCGGAAGAATTCAAACAATTTTTGACATGACTTGGAATTTTTAGCACAACTGCATATAACCCAAGAGGTTACAACCAATGGCATTATTTGGAACACCATCTTGTTGGTTTTAGAATCAAAATGATTACCCTTTGGCGCTTGGCAGGATGTTCTACAGGATGTTTTGAATGCTATTTGCTCTCTGCTATGCACCACTACAAATGCAACTCCTCACGAATGCATGTTCAATTTTAAAAGGCGCTCTTCCACTGGTACTGCATTACCTGTTTGGCTCTGTGAACCTGGGGAGGTATTATTAGAATGATTTGGTAACAGGAGTAAATATGACCCGATCATTGAGGTAGTGGAACTCCTCGAGGCTAACCCTACACATGCGAAAGTATGACATCATGATGGCCAGGAAGATTCAATAACACTTAGGCATTTGGCACATTTTCTATGCTCTGATCAACTTCAAGATTCTGCTGAAAACATTCTACCCAACATGGACCATCCAGATCCGACCCCTTCGCCTGATACAAGTTCCATTAATATTCCTTCACTTTATACAGAAGATGAATTGGTGAATAATCAGAATCCAGAGAATCAACCTTCCCAGAGGCCTGGTTCTTCAAATAGTGAGCTACCTCCAATGCCAGTCTAGTAGGATATGCAGACCAGTCCAGCGACTGGATTTATAAAACTTTCTAATCACAATCTCTTTTACAAGTGGGGGAGAATGTTATATTTTTCGTTAAAAGAAAATACTGGTTTCCTTGTTCACGTGACTTTTCACATGGTCCCTTTTATCTTTAAAAAGATGCATTCTTCTTTCTTTCACAAAACTGCGTTCTTGCCTTGTTGTTACTGCTACTAGGAATTTGGTCGAATAAAACCTTAGAAAAAGGTTTTTCTATTCATGTCTTCCTTTCCTACAATACGCTACAGTCAAAAGTAATAATATACACAAAGACTTTTAAAGATAAAAACTATATATATAATTTGCCTTTGACATTACTAATTTATAGCTCTCCACTTGGGCTGTTTCTCTTTCTGACAACTGTTGTAAAATATTATTCTAGTTGTCTGCCCTTATTAAGGGATTATTTCTCCTTCATAGAAAAGTTTTAAAAATCACCATCTTTATTTACATCTGTATTTTTTGAGTTGAATAAAAGCTGAATTGCCTAAAAGTATTTTCTTCACTCTTGATATTTGCCACAACTACTCAGTCAGTCAGTTAAGTGCCATACGTGATACACGCTTGGGCGATCATGTCTCGAAAGAGACATGACTGACTGGACAGAAGATTATCCCGCAGTAGGTTGCCATTGCTTTCTGCGGAAGACTGGTTGCCGACCAAGGCTATAGAATCCAATCTGTCCTGTTATTTAACCCATAACTGGAAGGAAGAGACAGATTAATACCTTTCCCAAGGGTATTTGAACGCAAGTGAATACAATGGATTCAACTGGAATTCAAACTCGGCTCCCCGGTTTCTCATTCCGAGCCGATATCCACCGTACCACAACGCATTCTAAATTGGATAAGTTGTTAGCAGTATAAGATAGAAGTTATAGTTCAAGTAACCAAACGTCTCAATTGGATACTAATGTTTTAATGAGAAATCACCGGTATCCAGTCTTGACAAAAAACAATTCATTATAATCTTCACAACATTTATAAAGTATTTTCTGAAGAAGTGTTTCAACTCATGAAATTGTTCTTTTTGTAGTGTAACACTATGTATGTAGTAAAGAAGTTAAGATTAAAAATGGTGGGAGGGAATCTAACTAATAAACAGCTGGAAATATGTTTCTGAAATATGATATATTTGATAAGATCAGTTGATGGTTGCACTTTAATATCATATTGCAATAAGGTTGCAAATCTTGATTGACAAAAAAGAGGAAGGAAGAGTTAAATTTATATTCCTTTTCATTGAATTTTGAATAAATCAATTAGCAAGGGGACATGCTTTTCAGTGATATTTTTTTTCCTTTTAGCATACAAGTAACAAAACCTGAAAAAAAGTTGAAAATTGCTCTTTCACTCTCCATCTTTTTTTGTCACTGACAAGTAGTTAGTAGAGTCTTCCTATTAAGAGCAATAAAAGCAGGAGATACATACCATATGTGTTGTGCTTTTTAATACCAAAAAGAGAAACCATATCTAATTTCATTCTCAGCAAGAGACAGAAACAGATATACTTCAATATTCTGGTTTCAAGAAAGCCATGGAAACCATTGACAAGTCACAAAATTTTCAGTGCCAAGTCACCAAACTTCCTTTCAAGTCACTTCACTGACAAAATATCACAAGTCTCTCACTATTCTAGAGTTATTTCTATTGACATTGCTCAAAGTACATTCCTTATTTCCACCAGTTCTAGTCTTCACGACTAAGATCCATCATGCTACACACATTGAGGTAAACCACCCTCATTCCCTTGGTGTGTCCATTGGAATTCACTTAATCAATTTCTTCTCATAAACGGCTTCTTTATGGAACTGAATCCCAAGAGGCTGCTTCCCCAATCACTGCAATCTTAATCTATTCAAGTCTAAGATTAATAGTTATCTTCCACACATATCTGTATAAACTGGGCCTCTTACTCTGTAAACTTTTATCTTAGGTGGCTCTTGGGGTTGTACAAGGTGAATATCATTGTCAAAAAAAAAAAAAAATCTATGGAAATCACCATTTATACAAAATGTCAGTGGTAGAATCCTATACATACAGCCACATGTCTAATTACACAAGATATTATGGCAATATCACAGTTTATTTTATTACTAACATAACTTTTTGGCTGAGTCAGTGCATTGTGGGGGGGGGGGGAAGAGTGGTAACCTTGAAACCATAAATGAATATGAATGGTAATTTGAAAAATTCCTGCCATGACTCATTTCAAAATTGCCTTGTAACATACTCAATTCCATTTCTTTCTGCTGTTTTTAATCAATTCATTTATGCATCATTGTTTTTATCTTAAGACACTGGGCATTCTGCGACTTTGCCTGAGAATCTGTAATAAAACAAACATGGGAATGCTAGCTCGAAAGAATCAGTAAATCGTAACATCTTGTAAATTTTGCAGATTCACAGGAAAAACGCCCATAAAATATCTCTTTGTTTGATCATGTTAAATTGTCAGCATCCTCCTATATATATATATATATATATATGTATATAGTCATCCGCAGATAGATCTGTTTCGCTGTATCACAGCTTATCAGTACGGTGAAACTGCGATTGCTTTTATCCCAGGATTGAAACCCAACTGAAGTGGCGTCAGTCAGCAATTCTACCTCTGGGCTATGGGCAATTGGGAGAGGAAGGCAGACTTTTTATCATTATAAACGCCCAATAGCCAGAGTGCTCTAATTCATTAGTGAATGAGCGATGCGTACATGTCAGTGTAGTTACTGTTTTTCAAAGTCTACCATTCTTCCAGAGTGCTCAATCAAAGTATAGTTCTATTAGGTAAGTAATGCTGTCATTAATTCCTGGCCATCGACATAATTTATCTAAGACACAAAATTACACGCACACACACACACACACAAGCATTAAAGACAAAAGCTTTTTTTTAACCATTTCACCCAAAGCAAGACAATAAAGCCACTAAGATGGAAGAGGTTACTGAGTGTAAGAGAATATCAGAAAAAGAAAGACATTATTAAAGAGAAAAAAAATATTTGGAATTGAGGAGAAAGAAGATAAACATTAACATGGCATTTAAATTTCTGAAGATCAAAGTTGACTGGGAAATAAAAATTTCAAGAGAAATAGCTATTAGCATAGAACTTATTGTTCCATCTAGCAATTTCAACTCTAAAATGATGAGATGTACTGCTAATCTATTACTGTGCTTACATTCATGAAGTATATGTACCAAAGAAAAAAAGTTCATTAGAACAATCACCATTCCTAGAAAAGGCAGAGGGAAGCTACATTATGGCAGTGGAGAAGTGACTGAAACTAAAATGTCAGGGCCAATAACATTGCAGATTTTTTTATTTTATCAGTTTTAATTTGTGTTTTTTTTCTTGATAATATTTTTATTATTAGTCTGTACTAAGATGAGGTAGCATTTACATTATTTATATTGTTTAGACTATTGTCCTCATCTTTGTGGCTATATTCATATTCACAATATTTTGACAAATATGGCAATAAAGATGAGAAAAACAGTCCAAACAGTGTAAATAATGTAATGTTTTCTTTTTCATATTCATAACCACTTGCATCTTAGTGGCTTTATTACCTTGTTCAGGATGAAATGATTAAAAAAAAGTTGTACTCTATATGTTTGTGTTTTTAAGGCAAGCATTTTTTTTTTGTAACTATTTCTTTTTGAGAAACTTCTTTGATGTAATTTTTGTTCACTTGGATTTGTTTGTTTTTTAATCTATTTGGATGGAATCTTGTTGAAAAAATGTTTACAACAATTGCAAAGCATTAAAATTTAACATTTTCTTAAACATTTAAATCATTTTTTTTATCTTTTAATGTAACTATTACAAAGTCAAGAGAATCAGTTGGACAGAAAAGACAAATTTTGTTTGATTTTAATGTGATATAAACTCAGTAAGAATAAAAAGAAAATCACATATTGCCAAAATATTGTTCATGATTTCACAATGAAAATTCTTTGAAAATTAGAAAGATATTGTCAGTGGTCAGGTCAGTGGTAAGTGTTTCTAGTAGAATGTCTATTATGGGTACTATTAAATTTATGACCAAAATTATCATGGCAGTAAAATATATATTACAAATATATTTAGTTTAGTTTATGAATATATACTTAGTTTCAGTTAATCAGGTAAGAGGTCTAGTGAAAATATCTAAGCTTCTTGTGTTTTGTCAATCCCCCAATTAAGGATAACCTGAATGTTTTGAAAAGAGAACATTAATAGAGATGGAAGAAAAGCAATGTGTAAATGTCATATTATTGTCATAGCATATATTCTATTATTATATTATTATGTTTTATTATTATCAGTGTCCTTGTTAAGTTTTCATGTTGTTATTTTTTCACTCTTGATCGGATAATAGTAAGTCTCATTGTACTGAAGTACTCTTAATATTTTTGTTAATTTTAATCATGTTGTTATCCAAAGTGCTTTAATGTTTTCAGTGTTTTGCCAAAGCTCTTTAAGAATGTGCTATATATAAATTGTTTCCTTCATATTCCACAGTTTTTCTTGAGGTTTTTGATTAGATCAACATATTTGTCCTGATTTTTTTGTTTCGATTTCTGTTTGTCTGCTGGAAGAGCAGTTGCTTGAATCTCTGTTTTGTTCATGGTGAGATTTGCTCCCTCCTCTTCTTTGATAAATCTTTATTGTTCACAATTAGACTTGGGTCATCCCACTGTTGAATAAATCTGTCCTTCGTGAAGAGATTTGGACCTCCTTACTATTCGGATAACACTTTTCTTTGTTCATGATTAGATTTGTGCCACCCTCTATTGGATAAATATTTTCATGATAGAATTTGGCCTTGCCTCTATTTAATAAATTTTCTGTTTCTTACTTAGAAATGTAATATATTACTTTGAATGGCGGAAGTCATTGACAGGTACATCTAGCCATGGGTGAGGTCAACAAGGGTGGTTAACAGATATATCTGATCGTGGACGATGTCAACAAGTGCAACAACAAAAAAAAAATACAAACAACAACCAGCTTGAAAGGCAATGGCCAGCAAGGATATGATTGACAGATACAACCGGCCATAGATAAGTCAACCAGGGACAATGGTGGTTGACAGGTATATCCAGCCGTAGATGACGTCAACAGAATGACAAAGCTAAAATGCACGTGAGAGTTTTGTGGCTATATAAAATTTAGGGTTTTTGGCTGAAGAGACAGAGAGACTTCCTGCTGGCTTCTGACAGCTCCTTCATGTACGTAACACACAACTGTCACCGATGAAGAATAAAATAACAAATTTTTATTTATACATGTTACTAGATGTTTGTTCAGATACAGCGGTATACGTATACAACATAAATCTGTGACATATATCTTAGAATACAAAACGTATGTGAAATGTGTGTTGCATTTTTTCATGATTTTATGAAATTGTGTTTTTTAAAATAGTCTTTTTAGGGATGTATCAAGAGAAATTGACAAAGGGAGAAAAGTTTGGATATTGCTATCAATAGAACATTTTCATACAAACATTTTTCTATTTGCATACTTCTTCATGACCTTTAAAAATGTAATTTTTATTTTTCTAAAATATCAGAATCTTAATTTGTGAAGAGAAAAAAAACCATGAAAAATAATATTTGTAATGTCATAAAACTCCCATACTGGCCTTTTACACAAATTAAGAAATATTTTTAAATCGACATGAACTGACTTACTTCAGAAAATTTTTGAAAGGTCAGCTGGTCCAGAGAGGATTTAATTTCTTGAGATGAATAGAAGATGATTAGAGTGGAAATCACAGGAAAGCAGAGCTTATTTCCTAGGCTCAACTAAGTCGTTGATTACAAAGTCAAGCAAAAGGATAAGCAAGATTATATTGCACCAATCTTCCAACTGAGTTTGGCTTGCATTTCTCGAAAATAAATATTCATATCCTAGTTTTCACCATTGCTTGAAAACTGATCATTGATGCTGTTGGGGAAGATGCAATTCACTCACTCAAAAAGCAGTTTAGTTTATAAGCTCAGTTAGTCTTGTAAAAGGTCCTAAATAAATGAGGCTCAGTGGAAATTAATGTCACTGTAAAATGAATGATATCGACACAGTTAAAAAATGGATGACTCAGACTCTCAATGTGTGCCTTTACCCATGTCTAGAACAAGGAATTAACATACCTCCACTCAGTTTTTCTTTTAAATGGTTGGGTGGGGGGAGGATTTCTTTGAACATATATCTTTCCCATATGAGAATGTGAGAGAGTTTGTCTTTTCTCCTCTCAGGAGGAGTGCTTATTTGACTTACTGTCATTTTGTTGCATGTCCTAAACAGTTAAGTTGACCATCTCTCTTCATATTTGGCGGTAGCCACTGACAACTTGTGAGGCACAAACCAGTTATTGGTTATTGTTGGCTATATTCTATTTTGCTTAATAAAATCTCTAAGAACAAATCTACTGTCCGTTACATAACTGTTGTTACAGCATATTACTAGAATTTTTATGTCCTATTATTAGATATTATCTTTTAGTGTACGTAATAAGATCCACAGTCAGAATAAAATATCCATTCAGCATGTAAAGTTTCTTTAATTACATAGTTATAATTCTTTTGTTTTGTTATTATGGTTAATCTCTTAGTGTATAAATCAAACTTCATCTTATGTATAAAAAAATTTGTGTTCAGTATTATCTCGAATTTCAAGCATCTACTCTGTGGTCTTTAAATATATTGCACATGGATGTGAGCAGACTACTGTATTAAAATGAATTCCGTATACCGCACATGGATGTGAGCAGACTGCTGTACTTAAATGAATTCAGTATATCGCACATGGATGTGAGCAGACTGCCGTACTGGAATGAATTCAGTATATCGCACATGGATGTGAGCAGACTGCCGTACTGGAATGAATTCAGTATATCGCACATGGATGTGAGCAGACTGCCGTACTGGAATGAATTCAGTATATCGCACATGGTTGTGAGCAGACTGCAGTACTGGAATGAATTCAGTATATCGCACATGGTTGTGAGCAGACTGCCGTACTGGAATGAATTCAGTATATCGCACATGAATGTGAGCAGACTGCCGTACTTAAATGAATTCAGTATATCGCACATGAATGTGAGCAGACTGCCGTACTGGAATGAATTCAGTATATCGCACATGGATGTGAGCAGACTGCCGTACTGGAATGAATTCAGTATATCGCACATGAATGTGAGCAGACTGCCGTACTTAAATGAATTCAGTATATCGCACATGAATGTGAGCAGACTGCCGTACTTAAATGAATTCAGTATATCGTACATGGATGTGAGCAGACTGCCGTACTGGAATGAATTCAGTATATCGCACATGGATGTGAGCAGACTGCCGTACTGGAATGAATTCAGTATATCGCACATGGTTGTGAGCAGACTGCAGTACTGGAATGAATTCAGTATATCGCACATGGATGTGAGCAGACTGCCGTACTGGAATGAATTCAGTATATCGCACATGGATGTGAGCAGACTGCCGTACTGGAATGAATTCAGTATATCGCACATGGTTGTGAGCAGACTGCAGTACTGGAATGAATTCAGTATATCGCACATGGATGTGAGCAGACTGCAGTACTGGAATGAATTCAGTATATCGCACATGGATGTGAGCAGACTGCCGTACTGGAATGAATTCAGTATATCGCACATGGATGTGAGCAGACTGCCGTACTGGAATGAATTCAGTATATCGCACATGGATGTGAGCAGACTGCCGTACTGGAATGAATTCAGTATATCGCACATGAATGTGAGCAGACTGCCGTACTGGAATGAATTCAGTATATCGCACATGAATGTGAGCAGACTGCCGTACTGGAATGAATTCAGTATATCGCACATGGATGTGAGCAGACTGCCGTACTGGAATGAATTCAGTATATCGCACATGGTTGTGAGCAGACTGCCGTACTGGAATGAATTCAGTATATCGCACATGGATGTGAGCAGACTGCCGTACTGGAATGAATTCAGTATATCGCACATGGTTGTGAGCAGACTGCCGTACTGGAATGAATTCAGTATATCGCACATGGATGTGAGCAGACTGCCGTACTGGAATGAATTCAGTATATCGCACATGGTTGTGAGCAGACTGCAGTACTGGAATGAATTCAGTATATCGCACATGGATGTGAGCAGACTGCTGTACTTAAATGAATTCAGTATATCGCACATGAATGTGAGCAGACTGCCGTACTGGAATCAATGCAATATATCCCGTATGGTCGTGAGCAGCCTGTTGTACAGAAATTAATTCAATATATCTCACATGGTTGTGAGCAGACTGCCAGACTTGAATGAATTCAATATATTCCTCATGTTTGTCAATAGACTGCCGTACTTGAATGAATTCAATATATCTCACATGGTTGTGAGCAGATTGCCATACTTGAATGAGATCAATTTTATTTTTCAAATGAACAGTTGCAGCAATTTTTTTTCCAAATTTACCTGGAAAGATTCAAATGTGAATCTTCAAAGTTGAGAAATATATAATAGATTCTTCAGAAGAATGTTATGATGAAACAAGATAGCCAATTAAAAGTTCAGGTTTAAAATAAACTGAATTTAATGGTATATTAGAACATCCTAAATTTTATCTTTTTTTAAATCGTCTCACCCCAAGCAAGGCAGAACTGTCACTTGTGTGCAGGTGGTTATATAATAAGAGAGAGGAGAACAGATCCCAGTAGGTGTCAACGAATGGGTAAGAGAAGCATGGGTACGTTGGTGTAAAGAGCTGTGTGAGAGCAAAGTCTAAAGTGACAAGGATGAGAATCAATGAGATAAGAGATGACAGTTGATGTTGCATTTAAACTCCTGAAGACTGTAGCTATTAGGGAAACAAGAATATGGAAGGAAGGGCAAAAAAAGAAGTTGACAGAGTAGAAGTTGTGGTTACACTTGATTGTTTTCACAGTAAAAGGGTGGGACCTTGTTGCCAGTCTAGTAGCTCGAGTAAATTCACATAAGGGGGGCACCAAGGAGCTAAGCCCATCAGAGCAGAAATCATGAATGTATTTGTGGAAAAGATAAAGGGAAGCTACATCTTGTCAGTGAGAGAGAAAGAGAGACTAGAGTCAGGCCTCCATGTCAGGATCAACTACACTGCAGTTTCTTCTCTGGATTCTGTCGAGAACCCCAAGATGAACTTGCCTTATGGGGATCAAGTTTTAAAATTATTTTAGAGACCAGCAAGGGGGTAATGTAAATGTCACCCAGTTCTCCAGTTCTAGGTGGGAAGTAGGGTGTGGATATTCCAGATGAATTAAGTAAGGAGAACCTGTGAACAAAGCACTCAGCCTTGTCCACTGCAGCTGTGGGGACCTTATATTTATTAAAGGAGGAATGGAAGGTTTGCATCTGTTTAGCATGCTTTTGAAGATCCACCAGTAGTCTTTTGAGCCAAACTTGCATACTGCTATATGCTACTTCATTCTGTCAGCAAACAACAGCTTATCTTCATTGGGGATCCTCTTACACTCATTGTGAGCAGAGGGAAATTGGTGCCTATTATTGTCAGAACTGTGGTTCTAATAAAGGCAGAAGAAGTGATTTCTGTGTGCTATGGTGGTTGATCAGGCAGGGGAGGGTGAATGTGGTTCAAGGTGGAACTTCCTGGCTGGGACGAAAGCATCAATGTTAGCTTTAACCCAGGAGGAGACCTCAGAAGCACAGTCTTCAATGGGAAGACAAAGCACTTTTTTTTCCAAAGGACATCACGCAAAAAATCTTGTAGTGTCTCCCAGTCTGCTCTTTGATAGCAGTAAGAGATTCTGCTCATCGGAGGTTCCTGGGAGGAAGGGGAGTGGAGAGAGATATTATCAGAAACCACAGTGTGATCAGGGTTATCAAGAGAGCAAAGCTGATGATATGGCAGGAATCAGGGATAGAAGTGAAGCAGAGATCTAGCAGAGAAGCTTGTCCTTCACGCATACTGAAGAAAAGTGTGGGGAAGTCAACCACTTGCATGAGAGACTGGGTCATCACAAAGTTCAGGGTGTGGATGCCATCAAGATCAATCACAGTTTTCCAGCCAATTGGCATGGTGGGCATTGAAGTCACTGAATACAAATATGTTGGCGAACAGGTGTGAGGCAATGGGCTTTATCTATATTATCAGATATACTGTCCAGCACGGAACAGTTAGAAGAGGATGGAGAGCAATAGAGAAAGAAAAGATAGCTAATTTAGCTGAGGAGAGGCACATGTTTGGATGATCAGGAGATGAAGGAAAAACCTCCCTAGCCAGAAAAAGATGTTTGTTGACACACTCTCAGGCCATGGATGCTGGAGTCCTTCTTAAAGAGGGGAAGGTAATCTGGTATCAAGAAATCAGAGGAGCGGATTGAGGGGAAACAGATTTGTTTCACAGAGAGCTAGGATGTCTGGGGACTGTTTGTGGAGAAAAGATTCCACACTGCAAAAGTTGGTACATATACCACAGATGTTAGTGAAGGAAATGTTGAGGGGTTTAGTTGATTTTTGTGAGGTTGGTTTTGCATTGTATTTGTACTTGTGAGTATTCATGGTTATTTTTTGATAAGGAGAGGCCCTAACTAGTGGTACATGACTACAAAGGGAACTGGCACAGATTGCAGCATAGTGTTGCCTTATGGTTGCCCACCGGAGGAACTTGTAAAGGCACCTTTCCATTTGTGTCATGGCACTACAAGAAATCCAATATTATGCAACTGTTGATCAGAGCAGCCACTCAAGATGCTATACAAGAGTTAATGTTCCTAACTACCAGTCGGAAGCAGCACCAGAAAACTGCTAAACTGGTGCCCTCAGTTTGGAGAGTCATTGCCACCTTTCAACCACATCGTAGAAAATTTGTGAAAACTCCACTATTGAGGCCTAATTAGAGAGAAAAAAAGAGAGCTGGAAACTCCTTCCTGAACAGGAAACAAGGGATAAGCCTCTACTCCTGATCAATAGAAGAGGATGAAGTATGAACTGGGCTATAGCAGGGTTTATCTATTCCAATTTTAAAAAAAATAAGTAAAGAAATATTTCCTTTTTTTTTCTTTTTTTTTAACACGAAGTTGAGAATTAGTGAGAAGGTTGGAATATTCGTGAATTGACAGTCCCAGTAATAATAGTAAATTGTAGACGTGATAGGTAGGATAATGCCAGAGAAAATATGAAGATTAAGTAATTACTGAGTATAAGTTCAACTAATTCCTCATTAAAATAAATTCATGGTCAAGGAATCAAACTCTAAAAAGATTTGTACATTTAATGGAGAACTATCCAAGATAACATTTTTTTTCCTGAAAGAAAAAGATAAAAAAAAACTACAGAACAGAAAACAAAGTAAGAAGCACATGGGTGAAATTAACAAAGTGTTTTGTCTCATTTGAATAGACAAAGACAGAGCAAAAATCCCAACCTGGATTAGTTTTATGAATAGACAGTAATATAATCAAGATGTTGATTTTTCCACCTTACTTTAAATAAATGGTCAAGAAGGAGAAAACACATCAGTACTAGAAAAATCAATAACCATGAATTTGAAAAACCCATTTTCTTGAAAATCTGTTTCAAGAGAAAGATTTTATAAAAGTCACCCAACAAAAATAATGAATGTTTCTGGAATAAAAATTTTAAACCACAGTAATTCAGTTAAAGTTCTTCAAGGTATTATAATGAATGGTTAGCAGGCCTGCTTTACTCGATCAATTAGTAGTAAGTTCAGTACTCACTAGGTGCTCCTTACTTTCAACCTTGTGCCACAACTAAGCTTCACTTAGTAATTACTATATATGGGCACATCGACATGGTGTAATGATTACTTAACTTGCCTTGTGCCACAACTACATTACAATTAGTAAAAGGGTAGTTTAATATGGTGTAATGGTTAACAATCTTGTCTTGCTAGATCAGTGATGACTGAGTAGGCAGTTTGATTCTCACTGGATACTCCACACTTTTGACCTTGTTATGCATCTTAGCTATGTTTAGAAAATCCTGTAGATTCTGGATTTCTGTAAAGTTTCAATAATTTAAACTATTTCATGCCTTGTTTGTATTAATAAATTCATTTTTTTCTCGGCATTAACATGAAGGAATACATTCTTCACAAGGTGTACATGGTCTGAAGTTTTGAATGTAGCATTTTTATAATTCTATGTATTGAACATGGTGTAATATATAGTTATATGCAGAAAGGCACTGAGTTTAATCTCATATATATATATATATATATATATGAGATTAAACTCATATATATATATATATATGAGATTAAACTCAGTGCCTTTCTGCATATAACTATATATTACACCACTGACGAGCCGTTGTGCGAAACCGCGGTAGGTCTTGGCGATCTTGCGATTTTTTTCGTGTATATATATATATATATATATATATATATATTTTATTTGAGATTCTATTCATCCTTAATACTTGATAGACATAAGAGTTATATTATAAAAAAAGTCAGAAGCCTAACATGACATATTGTAACGCAAATACTGACTACTACAGAGATCAGACAAAATAAATTTAAACTGGATGTTTTTCTCAGTTTTTTTCTCTCTCGTACTTCTTGCTTATGGAACTCCCTTCTGGCTCCATGCTTTTCAGCCAACTTTAATCTGCAAAAATTTAAATGTGATGTCAATCACTATCTACTTTCTTCCTGATTACTTTTTTCTCTTTCCAATCATTATTAATGTTTCTGTTCTTAATTCTTCCAAACCCTGAAACCCATTGTGTCTTAGTGGCTTTACTGCTTTGGATGGGGTGATACCAAAAAAAACAAAAAACAAAAAAACAATAGCTGTAGTAGTGAAACTAGATTGTTGAATATTACCTGACTAGTGATTCAAGTGTTTTAGATAGAGAAACAAACAGAAAATAACCTCATGGAGACACACACGTGCACAAACACTAAATTATTGGTAAAACCAACAGAAAGCCTGCTGGGTTACCAAAGAAAAAGACTAATAAAAACCAACAACAAATAAAACAAAACCAAGAGAAATACTGCAGCCACTTCCCCATCGTCGAAATGTGGCCTCCCTTTGTCTGTTCTATAAATACTTTCATGGCTTCTGCCCAGACGAACTTAAGTCACTGATGCCTCCTCAACAGGTGTTCACTCGTGCAACCAGACTGGCAACTGGGTCCCACCCATTCACAGTCAGGTTAGCCAAATGCAGACGACAATTCTACTCCTGCAGCTTCTTCTCTCGCACTTCCCGCCTGTGGAACTCACTCCCGTATTCTTGCTTTCCTGACGGCTACAACCTCCAGAAATTTAAATGCAAAGTCAATACTCATCTACTAACCACTGGACTCTAGCTCTCTCCCCACCCCTGAATAACCTTCCCTTTCTCTCCACCTATGTATCTGTCATCGCACCTGCTTTCTCAGCTTTCTATTGTTCCTTTCTAACTAGTTTGTACTCCTCACTCTTTTCTAATTAATCTTTTTACATTTCTGTAGCCCCCTGCACATCAGTGGCGTTTCTGCAAATCAAAGAAGGGTAAAGGAAATACAAACTAAGAAAAGGCTGAAAGACAGATACCTACCAAAACTTACTTAATCATGACAATAGATAATCAAAGATATAAAACTAAACCATTTCAGCAAAAAAGTAAACCTGGCTGCTGCACTTTAAAAGCTACAGTTCCTAACAGTTTAAATGCAGCATTTATTGTTGTCTTTAATCTACTTCATTTCCATCCATCTCTTATCATTTCTTTGTTATCCTTTGCACTATTTTTTTCTCTCACTGTAACCCCATGCACACCAGTGACAGTTCTGCTTTGCTTGAGGTGAAATGATTACAAAAAAAAAAACAACAAAAAATATGAATATTGAGTGTGCTGTTTAAATAACAAGACAGAGCAACTACACTCCTGAGAGTCACAACTCAGAAAGACACACATTTTGGTCTGTTACAAGAGTCTTATGCTAACAAGATTGTCAGAAAATCAGAAAACACACACACACACACACATATCAGTTTCACACTCCACCCACGTCTATTGAACAGGTGAAGAGGCTCATCCCTTGTTCTTCCCTGGTTAGGATGTGGTTTCCAGCTTTCTCTTTTCCAATCTTTTTACTCTTACATAGCCCCCTGTGCATCAGTGGCGTTATCGCCTTGCTTGGGGTGATATGATTTTAAAAAAAAATAGAAAGTTAATTGGCATATGGGATACACCCTTGGGTGAGTATGTCTCTTTCAATCCATGATTGATTAGGGAGAAATTTTCCTGCAGTAGGTTGCCATTACTTTCTGTGGTAGATACAGTTGTGAACCAAGGCTATAGAATGCAATCTGTACTGCTATTCAACCCATAGCTGGAGGGAGAAAAGATGGATTAATATTTTTCCCAAGGCTGTTTGTGCATAAGTGAATGGAACGAGTTTGAACTTGGCCCTCCAATTTCTCATTCTGAGCCAATATTCATGATACCAAAACACACACACACACACACACACACACACATATATATATATATATATAGGAAAAACTTGTAAGTTAAAAAAAGTTGTAAGTTAAAAATGTATTTTTTTTGACAGTATTTATTTCTATATCTATATATATATATATATATATATATATATATATATTTAGGAAAGAATATTAAAACATTTTGAGTTTAAAAATGTGTTTTTTTGACAGTATTTGTTTATTTCTACTATTATATTTTATATTTCAGACCGTTCTCGGTCCTTCATCAGAAACAAATGATTTTAAAATTTGAATTAGTAATGTATTTCGTGAGATTTCGTGAGAACGTCAGTGAAGAGTTTGTTTACATCATGTGACGCGTTTGTGGAGGGAGTTTTTGTTTTTACATCAAGTGACATTGAAAGCGACGGATTTTTTAAAATTATGCTTGTAAACATAAACCTATCTTTAATAATACTTGTAAATTTGTTTTAGATAAAAAAAATTTTTTAAATGTATCTAAAAAAGTTTTTAAAAATATTTTTAAATGTATCTAAAAACGTTTAGTTATTGAAGTATTTGTAAAGATTCAAAGCACCTAAGTCCCTATTTAACCCTAGCTTGTGTGTATTTAATTTTAAAATCCAGTATTTTTCTTTCTTTCTGCGTGCATATGTAGAACTAAAATTGGAGTCTATTAGTAAACATTTGCAATTTTCTAAGGTGTGACCCGGTTGATTGAAATGTGCTCCTACTGAGGAATATTGATGATTTTGGCGTATATTAAGTTTGTGATTATTGAAGCGAAATCTAAAGCTATTACCAGATTCACCAATATATCCACTATTGGGACATATTGAACAGAAGAGGAAGTATATAATGTTTTTGCTGTCACAAGTGAGGTGTGGTGGCTGCAATTTGATTTTGGTGTTGGGTACAGAGAATATTGTCATTTACCAAATGTTTACAAATTAGGCACCTGGGTTTCTGACATTTTAAATTCCCTGATAGGTTTGCATTTTTTAGATATTTGTTAGAAGTGAGGATAGTTGATAGGTTGGTATTTTTGATATTTCAGAGCATTTAAAATATTCAGACTCTGTTGCTTTCTGCATCACATGACTGACACTCCTCGCGATGGACGCTTCTGGTTTAAATTTTAAAATCATTTATTTCTGATGAAAGGCCGAGGCTGGTCTGAAATATCAAATATATATATATATATATATATATATATATTAATAGAAATTAATAAATACTGTAAAAAAAACATTTTTAACTTACAACTTTTTAGTAGTTTTCCCTATACATATTAAGACAGTATACATGGATTATTATCATTATATATATATATATATATATATATATAGATAAATATATTGTCATCTGCAGACAGATCTGTCTTGCTGTATCACAGCTCATCAGTACGGTTAGACTCTGACTGCTACACAACCCAGGCTCAAAACCCGACCAATTTGGCATCAGTCGGCGACTCTACCCCTGGACCACAGGCTGTTCGGTGGAAGAAGGCAGTCTTTTTAGCACATATCATATTACGCGCCCAATAGCTAGAGTGCTCAAATTCATTTTTACTGAATGAGCGATGCGTACACGCTAGAGTGGCTACTGTTTTTCAAAGTCTCCCTTTCTTCTAGAGTGCTCAATCAGGGTGTGAGAGCGTAATTATTGTCATCTGCAGACAGATCTGTTTCGCTGTATCACAGCTCATCAGTACGGTTCGACTCCGATTGCTACACAATATATATATATATATATATATATGGTGTGATGGATAAATTGTCATCTAAATTATGCAACAGTTAAAATAATACTGATATCTCATTTTAACAGATATACTTACCTAAATTAAACAAAATTATTCTGAAATACTAACAAGTAAACTTATACAATGAAATCTCCAATGACAAATGGGGTTGGAGTCTGGGAAGTTGATAGTTGCACTGACTCCAGTTGTAAACAAGTCAAAGTGCCTGTCTATACATCTCACTTTTTATTTGCGTTTTTGACCATGCATGCACTTTGAGTAAATTGCAAATAGTGACTCCAACTATACAAATGAAACATGGTGGCTGCTTAAACATGAGAATGTTTCTTGATCCTATTTCACCATATTCAGTAACACTCTACCTTGAATAGCTATCTATGATTGTATTAGGTGAACTTTAATGAAAAAATAAAAAGGTGATCACAGGAGTCCAGGTTTTTTGTTATATTCTCTGTGTCTGTTTATTTATTGATAAACCACTCCTAAAACTTGCCTGTCACTTCAAAAATGAAGCTGCTATCAATTAATCACCATAGACAATCACACCTACCTCCCATTAGCATGGAACAGGCTTGCCTCCCAGAGAGTAAAACACTATGCCTCCTTGGCCTTCACTCTCGGCGGATCTCAAATGGAATGACTATATCGAATCCATTGCTAAATCCGCCGCTATGAAAGTCGGTTCTCTGTGCAGGGCCTGGAAGTTTTTCTCGTCTGAATCTATTTTGCACATATATAAATCTACCATCCACCCGTGTATTGAATACTGCTGCCACATCTGGTCGGGTGCTCCTGCAACTCTCCTCGGGCTTCTTGACAAAATACAACGGAGAATCTGTCACGTGATCAATACTGACTTAGCAGACCGGCTGCAACCACTCTCTCACCGGTGTGACGTGGCTTCCCTGTGCCTCTTCTACAAATACTTTCACGGCTTCTGCTTCAATGAACTTAAATCATTGGTGCTGCCTAGGTATGAATTTACATGAGATACTAGATTAGCAACTAGGTCCCACCTTTGTACAGTGAAACAGATAAGATGTAACCATAATTTCTACTCCAACAGCTTTTCTCGTGCTTCCCGCCTTCTACATGTCTGCTTTCCTGACAGCAACAATCTCCAAGAGTTTAAATGTAAGGTCAATAGACACCTCCTATCACACTAACTTGCATCTATTCTCCCAACACTCTCACCATCTACCCAACCATCATTCTTGGTATCCTTACCTGTCTATCAACCTCTTTCTGACATTTCCTATATCTAACCATCTTTCTCACCACTTTCCCCACTATGTAACTCCCTGTGCAATAGTGGCAGCGGAATGCCTTGCTCGGGGTGAAACAATTATAAAAAAAAAATGTCTCCTTTTTTTCTAGGATGTCTTTTTATAAGTAACTTTGAGAAGAGTCCATGTTCAATAATAATGTGATAATGGCCCAAATCTTTAGAGTAGCCCAATAACACAACCCCCACCCAAGTTTTCTACTGGCCACTTATTACCCCATGAAGCATTTTGATTCTAAATTTCATTGTTGTACACTGAAAACTGGGAAAAGGCTCAGCTGCTGCTTACAAGGTAACAAAATCAAAGACAAATAACCCCTAAGAGAAATAAAAATGCAAACCTGGTTTCCTATATGTTTTATTAAAGGGTTTCACTGATTTATTTGGGTGAGTAGGTAGGTGATACTATGGACAGTGTCTGTTACGTTGGTCTAACAGCTCAACTCTTTTCCTGTCATCTCATTATCCTAAAGTGTGGTTATTTCTAGGTATGATGATAAACTACATTTAGCAGCCAATCTTCTGATTTAGAGACTGGAGATTGTGAGGAGCATCAAGCCACCTCTTAATTGCTGTTTTCAGGTCCACCTTGACCTGAGGTGAGGTGGTAGCATCTGTTAGAGTCCAAGCCATGAGCAAATAAGAACCTCCAAACAAAAACAAAACACTATGAAAATATTAAAATGCAAATTGCAGTAAAATAACCAACAATATCTTTTATTTGTAGTTAAAGGCATACAATTGTATTAAAAATATGTTTAGTAAAAAGAGAAATGTTAAGAAGCGCTACAAGTGGTAGGAAGTTGTAGAGAGCCATGATCATCTATGCCTGAAAAGGATACAGTGCATGAAGAAGGAATTTTGCCAGTCTTTGAATGAAGCCTTGTCTTTGCCATATCAGAGTGTTTATTGAATATCATTGATACCCATTCTTATTGAGAAAAATAGGAGATAAAACCACCTCTTAATTGCTATTTTCAGGTCCACCCTGACCTGGGGTAGGTAGCACTTTTTCGGGTCTCAGTAAGGAGCAAATAGTGAATCTCCAAACAAAAACAAAACACTATAAAAGTATAAAAACAAACTTTTATAGTAAAAATACCAGCAATACATTTTAATGTAAAACTTGACTGACAATACATTTTATCTGTAGTTGAAGGCATATAATTGTGTTTAAAATATTTAGGTTTTGGCATTAAATAACCCACAGAGGTTGAAATGTTGCTAAACAAAATTAATCAATCAACCATTCAACTAATGAATGTGGTGGCTGGTATTTCAAATGGAAGTAGAAAGAAAGAAGAAAGAATAACAGAGAAAGCCTAAGGTGGGTTGAATAGTGCCTAATGGATAAACAATGTTCAAAGAAAAGATTTGGTCAGAAATAGAAGAGGTTTGCCAACATAGTCACGGTTATCATTGGGAAAAGTTTTTGTTTAACAATGTTATCCCAAGACGTGCTGCTGATGATAGAAACATACATTCTTTTTATGCCAAGGCATGTGGACAGTAATTACAGTTGGTGCTAAAAAAGAAACATCCACTCAATGTTTATAATAATGAAGAATGTCAGATTAAAACCTATTAATTCCTTGCATGTGAAATAAATCAAAATTGTTTTCCAGCAAATATTTTAAAATGTTATTCAATTTGATTATTTCTCTACAATTTTTTCTTATTTTTAATTCATTTTTTTCTATTAAAATCATTATTTTATATAAAGCTTCATCTGTTTGCTAGCCATATTTTACTTTATTTTTGTCTGTTGTTTCTTTTTTTGCTAATTTAGTTTTCTTTTTATTTATATTTTTTTTTAAAGATATTACTTTTGCTTCTATTTCTTTCTTTTTTTTTCTTTTTTTTGTTTTAAATTCTGTTTAATTTCTTCCCTCTTTCTTTCCATTGTCTACTTCTCTTCTCCCCCCCCCCCACTTTTTTTGTTCATTTTTCTTTTTGTCTGTTTTCATTCTTTTCCCTATTTACCCTTTTTTTCTTTTTTTTTTCTGTCAATTTTATTTTGTCTCCCCTTCACCAGTTTTTCTTCTTTTTATTCATTTATCAATCTATCCTTTCCGTCACTTTCCCTGTTCAATGTTTCTTCTTTTTCACTGTCTTTTTTGATTTCTCTTGTTTTCATTCAGGTTTCATCAATTGCCTCTAACCAACATCTTTTGTGTTTCTCTAATGAGAATCATTTCCTTACAAATGAATCAATTATCTTGGTTTCTATCCAAGTTCAGTTCCTGATCTTTGGTTTATTTTACTTAAATCACCAGCCATTTGTAAACTGATCAGGAATTAAGAGCATTATTATCCCTTTGTACTGATACAGAAAAGAAAAGAAAAAAAAACCATGTATGTGTGCAGAGATGAAAAGAATGTGCATCATCGATACCCTGGATATATGTTAAACGGTAAAAGAAATAACAGGAGAAAAGACGTGCTCCATGACGGATAAAATCTAAAGAAGAAACACTCGTGATCTAAATAGCACATCTCTTCAGAACATTGGTGATCATGGCTCTCAATAATTAAATATCTTTTGTGGCTCTTTGTAAATCTTGTCTTTTTGTTATCTCTCCTAAATCTTGTTCCACCATCTATTTACACAAGCTCACCAAATTGGTTTTATATGGTTTTTCTGTTTCTTTTGCCAACACTGTCCTGTGAATATCAGATTTTCCAAGCCCTCTTTTCTCATTAGAAAATTTCAGCTGTCTCTATCTGATGATAAACTATAAGTGTCCTTTTGGTTTTCATTTTCACAAAAACTTAATTGCTTACTTGTTCAATGAACTTTTAGAGAAGATTAAAGAAATAGAATATACTTCAAAGTTGGAATGAACACATTGGAGAATAAAAGAAAGAAACACAATCATAAAAATATTTAAAGACTCTATATCCTGAAGTTGTACTGTGGATAGTTATTTTATTAGGAAGAAAAGGACAGAAGTGGTCTCTTTGATCTTTTTTTTTTTCTTTGCTGACAGTTCATAAGTAAAAAGAATGAACTAATGACTAAGAAAAAGAGAGAATGAGAAAATGCATGTCACTTTGGTATAAGTTCCAATAGACAGCTGAAATCTCTATGCTTAGTGACAAAATGTCAGACTATATGTTTGTGAAAGGTAGAATCAAATAAATTTCTAGACTTTTCTCGAACTCCTGATTGGTTAATAAATGAAAGATTGTATCTAATTTTTTTTTAAAGACATCTGTAATTGGTAATGGATGTGTGTTGCGGTGCAGTAGATATTGACTTGGAAAGACAAATTGGGGTGCCGAGTTCGAATTCCTGTTCAATTCCTTGCATTCACTTATGCACAAATACCCTTGAGAAAGGTATTAATCCATCTCTTCCTTCCAGTTATTGGTTAAATAATAGGACAGATTGGGTTCTATAGCCTTGGTTGGCAACCAGTCTACCACAGAAAATAATGGCAACCTACTGCGGGAAAATCTTCTGCCCAGTCAGTCATATCTCTTTCGAGACATGATCGCCCAAAGCATATATCACATATGGCACATAACTGACTGCTTGCCAAATGAAATATATAGACACTGCAGAAAAGAAGAATTTTTTAAAATTAACTTTTTACAAGAAATTTCATGTACAAGAAAATAAGACAGTATTAACTCTTGAATATTTGAATGCCTTATAAAATCTAAACATCCAAGACAAAATGTTTTTCAGTTTGGAAACAGATTCAATAACTAATGATACATGTTGATAATGAAATTATTTGCATCTTGCCTTCTGCCTTATTTAAATATATGAGAGAGTACCTACACTAATTTTCAATACTTTGTTTAAAAAGGTTTTCCATGTATAAAACTCATTCTTGAAGCTTGCATTTTAACTTGAATTGAAAGCTAAAGGATTAAATTTACTATTTTCAGTGAGCAAAATTCTATGGTGAATTTCAAACAGAAGTAATATGGATTTTAATTGTTTTTTTCCTTCTAAAATAGCTGATTACTGCCAGTTTTTAGTGATCTTTCATCGCAATGTAATTTTATGTATTAAAATAGCTTCCAAAAATAAATATTCTTTTCTGAAATTTTATTCAAAGCATATTAGCTTTTTAAAAGTATAATTAAATTTATTTGAAACAAATATTATTTACAGTCTAAGTAACATAATAATGCATTTTTAAAACAACCAGTAGCTGTTTTTTTAACCAACAATAGTCATGTTTCCATGATAAACAAATGATGTAAAGTTGCTGACAAGTTTGTTTTTTTTTATCAAAAGAATTTCTGTTGAAACATAATTTAAGAAAATAATGTTAGCAACTTTTTTATAAAATTTTTAATTATATCTTAAAAATGTTGGAAGATATTCTCTATAATTGACTTTAATCTTATTTTAAGAATTTTGACTTTAAATTTTCTTTAGTTGTCACTCTTATTTTCTGAAAATGTTGTGTATAGTGACCCATACTTTCAAAATGAGCAAGTTCATACATATGATAGAAAAAATAATTAAATTATTTTTAAAATCATGGTACATGATGATTTGTCTTAAGCTTTTCAATTTTTGATTATTAAAGATACTTTTCACTTAATAAGAATATAACCTAATGCAATTAAAGTAATGCAGAATTTTAATATATATATATATATATAATAAAAATGAAAAAAAATGAAAACAATTCTTGTAAAAATTAATTATTCATTGAAATTTTTTTAAAGGTAATAGTATCCTTAATAAACCTTATTCATAAAAAATTAAAAGCTTTTCTAATTAAATGATGTCATCATTTTATTGCTATTTTTTATTTTATGATTCAGAGTAGATATTTAGGAAATGAGGAGTTGTATAAAAAAAATTGATTTACATTATCCATGGAGTCATGCTTTTAACTAACAAAATATTAACAATTAAAATATAATTTTTAGAAGTTTCATGAATTATGTGAGGAGTAATGTCCATATAAAAAAATATCTTAGGCTGACTGTTAATGGGATGGAGGGAACAAGATCTCCTTGCATCACTTTTCACCTTTGTATGACTGCACTTGATTTTCAGGGGTTTTTTTTTTGTTTTGTTTTGTTTTTGTCTTTAAAGAGATTTTCTATTATGATTTTTTTCATTGATTATTTTTTTTTTATTTTTTTATTTATTTTTTTTATCAGTTTGACCCCAAGCAAGTTAGTAAATCCACTAGGACACAAGGGGTTACTGGCTGTGGAAGAATTAGAAAACAGAAACTTTACTAAGGATCAAGAACAAAAAATGAGTAATGAGGAGGACAGTAGAAAGAAAGTGATTGACATTGCATTTAAATTTTTGAAGACAAAAATGGCTCAAAAGCATAGAGCCAGAAGAGAGCCCCATAATCTAGAAATGCAAGAAAAGAAACTGTTAGCATAGGACTTAGTTACATCTAGTTAACTTGACTGTGTATTGGTGAGACCGCATTACTAGTCTAGTCAGTCACTTAAGTGCCATATGTGATACACGCTTGGGCGATCATGTCTCAAAAGAGACATGACTGACTGGGCAGAAAATTATCCTGCAGTAGCTTGTCATTGCTTTCTGCGGTAGACTGGTTGCCGACCAAGGCTATAGAACCCAATCTGTCCTGTTATTTAACCCATAACTGGAAGGAATAGATGGATTAATACCTTTTCCAAGGGTATTTGCACGTAAGTGAATGCAATGAATTCAGCTGGAATTCAAACTCGGCTTCCCGATTTCTCATTCCAAGCTGATATCCAATGCACCACAATGCACATCCTAACAATCTAGTATTGTATCTAAATTCATAAAGTCTAGGTACCATAGTGAAGAGCTAGTCCAAACTGTTGCCATGGAAATATTTATAGAAAAAGCTGAGGAAAATATGGCAGTGGGAAAATGACTGTGCCAAGCCATCAAATCAGAACCAATAATATTCCTGATTATTATTTGGATTTTATCAAGCTCTCTAGATATATGAAAGAACACAGGACCGTATGTGGCAGAAATTTTAAGCATTGGTAAATGCTAGATTTATAGATATATAAGATAGATTTAGGAGGGAATTATTTAGCAAGACATGGAGAGCCAACTTTGTTAATGCCTAATAACAAATTCAATGTAGTCTTTGTATGTCATGTTGGTTGAAGATGTTGACTCAAGAAGGTGCAACGAGTTTATCTCATGAAAGTTAGCATTACCTATGCTGATGGAAGGTAAAAATGGTTCAGTCAGATGATTAATGGACAGCAGATTAGTTTGGGAGGCATTACAATTAATAAGCCATCTTTTGCCCCAGATAATAAGAGACTGAAGCGAATTTTGGTTATCAGCTGGCAATCTTAGCAGATCAATTAGACATGGTCATCAGCAAAAGATACAACCCAAAATGCCAAATACAGGTGGGGGATAACAGAATCAAACAAGTCCAAGAATTTAAGTACCTAGGAAGTGTTCTAACAGGAGATGGAAAGTGCGACACGGAGATCCGAAGGCGAATTGGCATGGCAAAGGACGCGTTCCAGAAGATGAGCAAAATACTAACACACAGGAAGATCTCAATAGAAACGAAGAAAAGAGTGCTAGACTGCTACGTGATGTCAGTTCTTCAATACGGCTGTGAATGCTGGACAATATCATCGAAAATGAGGACAAAACTGGAAGCGGCCGAAATGTGGTTCTACAGAAGGATGCTACGGATATCGTGGACTGAGCATACAAGCAACGACGAAGTGTTAGAAAGAATGTCAACAAAAAGGAAATTGATGCTGCGCATCAGGAAGAGACAACTGAAGTTCCTGGGACATGCAATGAGGAAGGAGAGCCTGGAGAACCTGATACTGACTGGTCAGATAGAAGGAAGGAGAGACAGAGGAAGGCAGCGGATAACATATTTGCAGGGTCTGATCAGGTGGATGACGGAACGGGGGTTGCCAGGAGCAACAGGAGCAAACATACTAAGAACCACAAGGAATAGGGAGACGTGGAGATCCATGATCGCCTATGTCCTGAAGGGACAGGGCACATAGAAGAAGAAGAAGATTGAAACCAGAATAAATGGTTCATTTATCAGCATAGATACAACACTGAGAGCTAATATCATCAGGAAGATCATTAATGAAAATTAAAGACAAAATAGGGTCAAGTATACAGTCTGGGGGATACCACCATCATCATCATCATTTATCCATCCCATCCAGATGGTGCATAGGGCAACAACTTTTTGTTTCTGTAACAAACTGGTTTTTACGGGGCAGGGTTGTAAGCCCTGCACCCAACCCCCAAACCTGGAGGACCATTCTTGGTCCTTAGGTTTACAGCATCTGGTATTCCCAAATGGTCACCCATTTAAGTACTGACCAGGCTCAATGTTGCTTAACTTCAGTGATCGGACAGGAACCGGTGTATTCAGCACGATATAGTCGTAGACCAGTAGTATCATTCTCCCAATTATCTTGATTGATTTTAAAAGTCGTCTTTTTGAATCTTTAAAACATGATTTTAATTTCTTTGGTGGTCTTTTGCTTCATTTAGCTCTCTATACATTAATAGAGCTTATAACCTATGATCAAATAACTCATTAGCTGTGCTTGTAGATATTGTTTCAATGTATATGTCCAGTATCTTTGATTTTCAAGGATTTTTTGAGGATAACATGTAAGCTGCATTGAGGGAATGTCTTTTGTATGTTAACCAGATTTCATAAGAGCAAACAATACTTGAAAACATTGATGCTCTATCACCCAAAATATCTTTTTTTTTTTTCTTTTTTTTTAATCATTTCACCCCGAGCAAGGCGGAAACGCCACTGATGTGCAGGGGGTTACATAAATGTAAAAAGATTAATTAGAAAAGAGTGAGGAGTACAAACTAGTTAGAAAGGAACAATAGAAAGCTGAGAAAGCAGGTGCGATGACAGATACATAGGTGGAGAGAAAGGGAAGGTTATACAGGGGAGGGGAGAGAGCTAGAGGCCAGTGGTTAGTAGATGAGTATTGACTTTGCATTTAAATTTCTGGAGGTTGTAGCCGTCAGGAAAGCAAGAATACAGGAGTGAGTTCCACAGGCGGGAAGTGCGAGAGAGGAAGCTGCAGGAGTAGAATTGTCGTCTGCATTTGGCTAACCTGACTGTGAATGGGTGGGACTCAGTTGCCAGTCTGGTTGCACGAGTAAACACCTGTTGAGGAGGCATCCTTGACTTAAGCTCATCCGAGTAGTACTAGGCAACTTAGCTAAAGGATGTATCATTTGAGAATAGATTAGATTTGTTTGCAGGTGTGTAAGCTGGTATTGACAATGATGTAATTCAAGCAACTACACTGTACAACTTCAGTTATCTAATATGAACATTACCAAATGATAGACTCCTGGGTATGACATCTGGCAACAAGACTTCTTTTCAGGAGATTGGAGGTTTTGAGGAACATAGAACCACCACTTAATTTCTGTTGTTCCTAGGTCCACTCTGACTTTGGAAACAACTTAGGGTTCTGGCTATGGGCAAACAGAAACAAAAGACTATGAAAGTATTTATAGTAAAATGACCAAAAATACATTTCATTTGTAGTTAAAGACATACAATTGTATTGAAAATATTTTTAGTAAAAAGACAAATGTTAAGAAGAGCTACAAGGGATTGGAAGTTGTAGAGAACCATGATCATCTATGCCTGGAAAGGACACAGTGCATGAAGAAGAGATTTTGCCAGTCTTTGAATGAAGCCTTGTCCTTGCCATGTCAAAGTGTGCAGTGAATATCATTGATATTCATTCTTGTTGAAGAGAGTGAGAGAGAATGTTGGCTGCCTAATATAATTAGAACTTCATTGTAGATCAATCATAAATAAATCCATCTCTCAAATCATTAGTAACCACCTTAACTGCTGTTATATCCATGTCCACCCTGGTCTGGGGTGATAGCAGTTGTTAGGGTTTCATCTATGGCTAAATAGTTTGAGATTTTAGTACTAAATAATCAATTGAAGTTGATACACCACCAAACAAAAAGACAATCACTCCCACCTACTGCCTTAACGCCCATCCATTCATACATGCAAGCCAGGTAGGTGACCCACTGCCTCCACCAAAAAAAACATTCATCTTGCCTTTGAAATGTCATGTAAATGTCATATTTCTTCAGGCTCTCTTTCCTCATTACGTGTCTAAGACATTTCAGCTTTTTTTAACTGATTCTAAGTGTCCTTTACCATTTTGTTTCCATTTTCTTTAAGATTGATTTTTTGCTTATGCTTTCTATCCATGGTGTTCTCAGCATCCTTCTGTAGAACCATACTTCTGTTGCCTCAAATATTCTTTCCATATCTGATGAAATTGGTATTATATAGTAGTTCAGTACCCAATTTCTAATGAAAATTTTTCTGTTTCTTAGTCTTTGGTTTAGTTTTTTTTTAAGGTATATTTTGCTATTCAAACATGCATGGGTATTTCACTATCACATTTACCATTCTCTTTTAAAAATACTTTCTAGATATCTCAACTTCAGTACTTGTTTAAATTTGGCATCTCTAATTCATTGTTTGTATCTTGGGCTTTTTCTCTCACCTAATCTAAAATTCTTAATTCCTACTGACACTTCTACAACTATTGTTCTTTAGAAGTCAAAGAATTCCCTGGAATCGGCTTTGTCTTTGATTTTATTGAACAGAAAAAGATAAATTTATTGAGGATGAAATGTCAAAAAGCCATTTATTGTTGACAGTATCAGTTTGGAAGCTGGATTTATAAAACCAAATGTCCAATAATGGTCAGAAGTGTTTTCATAATGTTTTCTTTTTTTTCGGGTTTTGTAGATATATTCAAGTTAGCAGACAAAATAATCCTCTAACGATTATCATAAGATAATCTGGTTGTCTTTGCTTTATAATAAATTGACCGAATTTTACATAAAGTGAAAACACTTGAAAAGGAAATATATTATTAGAATATTCTTTTAATACTGCCAGCTCATCATTATTTGTTGAAAGTCACTTATTAAATATCGTGTCTCTTCAGAGCATGGGTGATCATGGCTCTCCACAGATTCTATTTTCTTTATCTGTAAATAGTTTCTCATTGCCTTCTCCACAGTTTGAATTGCTTTCCTTGTCTTAGAATAGAGATCCCAGTATACCTTGCTATTTAACCCAGACATATAGGGAAAAAAGATTCATACCTTTTTCCAAGAGTATTAGTGCAAAAGTAAACCCAGCAGACGAGACTGGAATTTTTCTCCATTTTCTTTGCTGATACTGACAATGCTATGCACACGCCAGTCTCTTTTAAAGGGCATTTATTTGTTGTAGGTATTTACTTAAGCTTAGCTTTGTCTGGCACAAGAACACAAGTTTAGGGGTACTTATTGATTATTAAACTTATTAAATATTTGTAATAGTTTAAGTAGTTCAGCAAACATGCCCCCCAGTGAGAACCCCTACCAATATTGATTTTCAGTTACATACCTATAAATCGGTAAGCATAATTATTAGTTGAATTTTGGCCTGAAATTCACTGTATAATGTGTAGTCTAATGCAGAATTATTAGTTTAAGTGCATTTCTTTATTTTTTTTTTAATCGTTTCACCCCAAGCAAGGCCGTACTGCCACTGATGCGCAAGGGGCTACATAAGAGAAGAGTAAATGTTTAAGCAGGGGTAGAGCAAAGAGAAAGATGAACCAGTTACAGGGAGTGTCATAGAGAAGGATGGGAATACAGGTGTGATGACAGTTGTGAAGGTAGTAAGAAAAGAACAAGATACACAGAGTGATGTAGAAAGGACGAGGGAAGGACTGGAGTCAGGTGGATAAGAGATGAGAATTGACATTGCATTTAAATACCTGGAGGCTGTAGCCATCAGGAAAGCAAGTATATAGAAGAGAGTTACACAGGTGGGAAGTGCAAGAAAAGAAGCTGATAGAGTAGAATTGTTGGCTGCATTTGGTTGATTTAACTGTAAAAGGGTGGGACCTTATTACCAAATTGGTTATTTGAGTAAATTCTTGTGGAGAAGGCACCAGTGACCTAAGTTCATCAGAGCAGAATCCATGAAAATATTTGTAGAAGAGACAGAGGGAAGTCACATTCCGCTGGTGAGAAAGTGGCTGGTGTCAAACTGCCAGGTCTGGACCGATCACATCAGAGATTCTCCTTTGGAGCCTGTTGAGAACCCTGAGATGAACAGCAGGGGTGCCTGACCAGATATGACAACAGTATTCGATGCATTTTTTTTTTATGTAAAATGAATGTTTTTATCATTAACTTACTGACTTACCTATGTTGATAGAAAAGGCACCAGGTAATTATGAACAAACCTTTCTTCTTTAATGTGCTATTTCCCGTCAGGATGTAAGCAATCATGGCCCTCCACATCTTCCTATCTCTTGTCACTCTGAATATCCCTTCTCCAGTTATCCCACTCAATCACTGCTCCACAATCCATCTGCTTAAGTTCATCAAGTATGTACACACCTTTAGAGAATCATAATTTGTAGTTAACCTAACCTAATGTGGCACAGCAGGTGCCGTATTATGACCTTCTCGTTAAACTTTGAGTTATATCAAGAAAATTCTAACTATTAATCTATCTATCTATCTATATATGCAGGGTGTGATGGGTAAATTGTCACTATTTTATATTTTCCATTTTGCACATTGTTTATTGGAAGAAGCACACATTGACACAATTCACTCCACCCAAAATTTTGAAACTGCATGCTTTACTGCTTAGCATTTACATGAAAAGTTTTAATACATTTCAGAGCGTTTGGGTGTCTATCTCTCGACAGTGCATAGTATTCAGAAAATGTTTGAGATATGCATTCAACATCATGGTGTCTGGAATGATGCCTTCATTCATCTTTGCACAGGGCCTCAAACTCAACACAGAGGTCTACATTAAGAGTCTTGAGGAGGTAGTGCTGCCCTGAGTTAAGAGGCTGGCTGATGGAAGATCCTATGTTTTGCAACAGGACTCTGCACCATGCCACACAAGTAGGGGAACCTAGTCAAATCTTTCAGTCTGTGACCACATCACTCCTTATATCTGACCATCTCATTCTCCAGACTGCAACCACCTTGTCAATGGCAGTACTCTATAGTATTTCAAAATATTTTTGTGTAATTTTGATAAATATATCTGCTAAAATGAGATTTCTGTGTCAGTTTAATTTTTGCATAATTTAGATGACAATTTAAGCATTCCATATGTAGGTGTGTATTATGCTCTCACACCCTGATTAAGCACTGTGGAGGAATGGTAGACTTTGAAAAAACAGTAGCTACTCGAGTATCTACGCATCGTACATTTAGTATGAATTTGAACACACTCAGCTGCCAGCATATGTTAGAATGTATATAACATGCTAAGAGTCTGCCTTCTACTGAATGCCCATAGCTCAGTAGTAGAATTGCCATCTGATGTTAATTTGGTTGGGTTTCAATCCTGGCTAGAAGCAGTCAGATGTCTAACTGTACTGATGAGCTGTGATACATCAATACAGATCTGTCTGTGGATGACTATATATATTTATTTATTTTTCTATATTTAGCTCTCTCTCATATATTTATTTCTATATCTATCTCTCTCTTTCTCTTTATATATATATATATTTTTTTTCTATATCTATCTCTGTCATAGATATATATATATATATATATATATACATATCTATATACTAAATTTTATGAAATAGATTAACTCGAACATAATTTTAATCTATTTGTTTAAACATTATTTATGAATACTCGTATATGAGTAGATACTGTTTTTTTTATAATCAAACAATGTTTATTTACATCTATTGGCCTGAATAATCAAGAAATCTTGTCAAGAAATTATGCGTTCTTTATCAGGATTTGAATTTGTATTCCTTATGTTCAAATGGGAAAATGTATGTTTAAAAGCACTATTCGGGTTTTGTTTGACCATTAGTCTTGCATGGACGAGTGATAAAGATTAATGACCATTTTTCCCTAGGGGACGCACTTGTGGGGAATTTGCAAGCAAAGCACTTGGCCTTGTCCACTGTACCCCTGTAAGAACCTCAAATTAAGGGATTAAAGGAGATGGTGGAAGTAGTCCTTTGGGCCAAACTTCTGAGATGCTATAAACTGCTTCATCCTAATAACAAACAACAGCTTAGCATCATTAAGGACTTGCTTACATTAATTGTGTGCAAAGATGAAAAGGTGCCTATTATGGTCTGGCACATCACTTCGGTAAAACTAAAAGTGGTTCCTATAGGCAATAGCAGTCAAGCAAGCAGGAGAAAACCAGGAAGAAAAATAAGGTTTGAGTCAGAACTTCCTGAATGGGATGAAAAGATCAATGCAAGCTTTCACCCAAGAGAAAACCCCAGATATATAGTCTTTAACAAAGAGGTAAAAACTTTGTTCCAAGGGTCATCACAAAGAAAGTCACAGAACACCTCCCAATCCACTCTTTGAAAGCAGGAGGATATTCTGCAAGTTGGAGGTTCCTGGACAGAGGGGAAGTGGAAGTAGATATTATTGTAAACCACGGCATGATCAATGTTGCCAAGAGGGCAGAGCTGCAAGGCATGGCAAGAGTCAGGGATAGAAGTGAAACAGATCTAGCAGTGACCTGAGGCCATTAGATTTATTGGGAAATGCATGAGGAAATCCACCATTTGCATGAGAGATTAATTGATTGAAAAGTTCTTAGTATGAACACTAGCAAGATCTTGGTGTGGTAGGCATTAAAGTCACCAAACACAAATATATTAAACAGATGAGAGGAAATAGCTTTTGTCTACATTGTTCAAGATGCTGCCTAGTATGGAACAGTCAGGAGAGGAAGGGGAGCAGTAAAGAAAGAGAGGATTGCTAACTGAGTTTAGTAGAGAGAGACAGAGAGACATGTAGAAATGGTCTTGGAGATTCAAGAGAAATTGTCCTAGCTAGAGAGAGTAGATTACTGACATAAATGCCAAGACCCTACATATGGACATGGGAGTCCTTCATAAAGAGGGGAACGTAACCAGGGATATAGAAATCAAAGGAAGGGGTAGAAGGGTCAAGGTTAGTTTCACGGAGAGCTAAGATGTCGGGGTAGTTTTTGTGGAGGAAGGATTCAACTCTGCAAAAGTTGGTATAGATAGCATGGATGTTTGAGAAAGATGTTGATGGGTTTAGGTGTTTTTTGTTTAACTGGTTTCATTTTATTTCTTTGATTGGAGAGGCTAAGAGTAGTATTGTCAGTCGGTTCACAAATGCAACATGTATTGGAATGGAACTGGTACAGTCTGCAGCATAATGTGGCCTCGAGTTTGCCCACTTGTAGCACTTATAGGAACAACCATCTTTGCGTGACATAGTACTACAAGAAACCTGATATCATTCAACTGTTGATCAGAGTAGAATTGCAAACCTGGTACCCTCAAGATGAAAAGACATTGCCACCATCCACAGATTACAAAGTAGCTTGCGACAGAACCACTATTAAGATCTGAAGAGAGGAAAGAAAACTATTAACTTCTTTCTATACAGGGAACAAGGGATAAGCCTCTATTCCTGTTAAAAAGAAGGGAGAAAAGTAAGAGCTGGGTGATAGTAGGGTCTATATAATCCAATTTAAAAAAAATTTAAAGAAAACAAATTTAGTAAGTTTTAACTTAGACAGGAGATCCCTACAATAGAATTTTAAGGTAACTTTCCACATGATAACAAACGTTCACTTAAAAATGTCTTTAAAAATATTTTTGCTGCCAGAATGTCTACAATCAAAACATCAAGGCCTGAGTGCCAAATATTAAATTTCAAAGTTTACGCAAACACTTTACATACAATATTCAAAAATTTTACATTCAGAAAAAAATATAAGTTCAATTACAGCTTAATTTCTCTTTTGTAATACTTGCCAGACAGCCTTTTTGAAATAAATGAAAATAATTTGAAACTTCATATGCACTGAAATATTAGCACTTACACTCAACATTGATAAGAGAATGTTAGTTGATGATAGTCAAATTCTAGGACTTTAAAAAGAACTTGTTTCATATACTTGGTATATACAACACAGATTTATCAAGTAAAGAAGGAAGGAACTCCAACACAGTCACTAAGTTTCTGAGTAATATTGAAGATAATATGCATACGATAAGAATTAACAAATCCAATTGATGAATAAATCAGTTCGTCATAAGGAAACTAATAAAGAAGTTAGTGTGCTTTTTATGTAATGTAGTAGAGTTAGACCTTATATGTGCAAAGTGAAATTTCTCATATCTGCAAACTTACATGGAAATAGTCTGTGCAGAGAAATCTGTCACAATCATATCACTGATTAGAACTGACAGTAGTCCATAGAAGTAAAAAGCATAATAAACATATATAGAACATAATATATTGGCTTATCCCTTGAAATGGATATGATTCCTGAATATAAAGGGAATTCCAAGCTAAGAATTTGATTAGAAAATGGTCTGTTTTTATGATATTTTTATAATAATATTCCTAGTTACAAGTGACATTGGTTCATAGCAATAAAGCATAGAAAAAACATATAAGGAAACCTTAGTGGTTTTAGCAATCTGAACATGTGACAAAAAGCATTTTTGCTTGTCAAGTTTTACATATGTTTTTTGAATACTGTTTTTTCCACTGGCTGTAGTCACTCAATAAACACATCTGTCCCTATGGACATATTTAGGTTATAGCGGGTATCTCTTATTTTATTCTATTTGTAGTAAGGGATAGCAGTATGCCGTATCAGGTTAACGGAATTTGGCCTTGTGGGAAGATAGCCTACTATAATTCATAAAATGATTATAAATTCAAGAAAGGCAATTTTGAGTATAAAATAACATTTATATATATATATATATATATATATATATATATATATATATATACATACATAGCAATTATGTTTTACAATTAAAACAATACTTGAATCAAAGGTCCAACCGAAGTTAGAGAAAGTTCATGGCAAAATAATAATGAGCTGAAAGGGATAAAAGAATGTTCATTGAAGATATAATGCTGAAAGGGTAGTGGGATTAATGTTTATTTTCAAGTTGCTGATTCTCAGGTCAATAAGTACTTATGAGGAATGTCTTTGAAAAGGTCGATTAGTACATTTTGAGAACAGGGAGAAAGGAAGAGGTCAGCATAGTAGCCGCACGACTTAGGTCAAGGGAGAAACTAATTACACTCTTCTCCTTTCATCTTTCTGTCTCATGAAGCATTTGTGTCTTCGATTTTTATATCGGCATTTTGGATCAAATGCAGCTAGTTTCGAATTTCATCCTTGGATTTGATTCCAAGCTTCTCATTGGCTGGTAAATAAAAAAGGTCATTTGATATTTGATTAATTTTTATTTTTCAACCAGAACATCTGCGCGAATCCACTTGCGCAGGGGTGATTTTTATTCATTCGCCTTCTGGTTGGCATAGAGCCAACATCCAGTTTGCTCGCTTTTGCTCGGTCGGTAGTATCACCACAAGGTCTTTATAACAATTTACTTTGCTTACTGTCAGTATAAAAAATACATTTTCAAAATATCATGAAATAGTGGCCCAGAGCATTTGTGTTATCAACTAAGTAGAGCTTAAAGTTATTTTCAATATATAGGGTGGTCCAAAAGTTGGCGGTCTGTAAATGATAACATTTATTTCGAGATTACATTGACAATTATATTGACTAATGTAATTATTATATTGACAATTAAATTTTATTGTGTACAATAATACAAAGGTGCTTAAATTTTATCAATGCAGGTGCTGAAACTGTTGTATGTCACAATTGACAGAACTTTTGAAATCTACCCTCCCATGCTTTCAACAAACATTTTTGCACAAGTTTCTTTGTGTAGTAATCTCTTGAAATGTATCTCTTTATGTAATTTTTTGAATGACCAACACTTCTTGTTTTTTGATTATAAACAAATACCATTATAACAATATAACCAATACACAAATCTATTCCATCTACAGTCAACATACTTTTGGACCACCCTGTATATACATAGACACATAGTCACATATAGTATGACCAGTTTATGACTATTAATATAATGAGTGTATGTATCTGTATCTCTTCTACAAATACTTTCATGCCTTCTGCTCCGATGAACTTAGCTCACTGGTGCCCCCTATACTGAATTTACTCTAGCTACTAGACAAGCAACTAGATCCCACCTTTTTACTGTGAAACCAATAAAATGTAACTGCAACTTCTACTCTAACAGCTTCTTTTCTTGCACTTCCCACCTGTAGAATTTCCTTCCGTATACTTGCTTTCTTGACAGCTACAATCTCCAAGAATTTAAATGTAAAGTCAAAAGTCATTTTCTATTTCACTTACCTGCATCCTCTCTCTCATGCTCCTTTCTCCATCTACTCCACTCTCATCAATACTCTCATCTTTTTCTTACCCACTTCCTGACACTTCCTATAACCTGTCACTTTTTCCCATAACTTTCCTCCTATGTAACCCCTGCAAAACAGTGGCAGTAAAATGCCTTGCTTGGGGTGATATGATTATAAAAAAAATATGTAAACAAAGATAGTGATGTATCAAATATTCAAAAGACAAGAATGAATAAAACTAAATGGATAGGTTATTACTTAGTTTTTACGGTGTCCATGCTGAAAAGTCAATATTACATTTGATTGACACATGCACACTTCAAATTCAAATATCTCTAATGAGATAAAAGGATTGTCTTGTTTGAATAAAAATCTTATTTCTCTGAAATCGTGATAACCAAACAGGTGAAACCTCTTGTAAGATCTTGACACAGAGACCGTCTTAAACTTCTTCAAAACCGGAAATGGGTATATTAAGGATACTAATATCAACAGATAACATGTGATCACTCACAATGTGGAGGCAACTTTTTGATTTTCGTATCAGGTCATTCATCAGAGAAAAGAGGAGGTTGTAATAAAGTGAACAATTTGATCCATAAACACATTGTTTTGGATTTACTATAAGTAAAGACTGGATTGAACCCTTCAAACTTAATGCTAGTATCACCAATAAGAACAGAACTCAGAAAAAAGGAATTCAGTTTTAATACTAATTTTCTGAATGGTAAGCAATTTTATTTATGTTTATCTCTCTCTCTCTCTCTCTCTCTATATATATATATATATATATATATATATATATATATAATAATGTATTATAATACTACTATTAATAGAAATCTCTAAAGAATTAATGATTGTTTTTATTATTAATCTGACAGATTTTATAAAATTATATTTTTAATGGATATCCATATTTGTTTATTTATTAAACACTGTATTTTTATTTATCAGCCTGAATATTTTAAGAAATATCATTCATAGAAACTATGCATACGTCACCAGAACAGTTGCAGAGCAGCCTTACCAATCAAGCAAATTCTGAAACATGACTTTAAGGAAAATCTTTCTCGTATCAAATTCCTCAAAATGTTCATATCTGCTCAGTTTTGTATCCAAATGTAGATGAAGTAATTTTCTTAGGTAATTAATTTTTTAATTATTGACTAGCAGTATAGCCTGGCGTTGCTCGGGTGAAATAAAAGCTTTAAATTAATCCATGGTCCTGGAGCTCAGACTCTTTGGACGTTGGCACAAAAGACTAAAAATCAATAGTTGTTTCCAGTTAAAGTGAAATCGTAGACTGAAAGAAAAATGAATGGATGGATGTAAGTCAAATTTTGATTTCCTGGTATCGATATCAAATAAGTTTTTTTTGTCGTAAACTGAATTTTGAAGGCTAAATAAGTCCTCTGAGTAAATGGTATCATGGCTGAGACTAAGAACTACAATTATACCTACTTAGAGCCAAACCTGAAGCAAAGACTAAAATAAAAGGGCTGAAAAAAATACATACAGGCAGATAAACAGACACACACACAAACATCTTGCCTTTTATATATATATATATATATATATATATATATATATTATGATTTTCTGCACTATTGTAAGAACTGCAATCTTGAAACTTCTGAATATTGTTTCTTATATCTTTGTCTATGAGTGTATGAAATTTGATTAAAATCGCACCATTCCTTCTATAACCCGATTTTTTTCAATTATCGATTTTCGATATTTATCAGGAGTACCTTGACACAAAACCTAGCTAAGAACACTCGCAGATGCTTATAGTACAACTGTGTAAATTTTCGAGAAAATCGGTTCAGCCGTTTCGGAGTCTATAGGTATGGGACACACACACACAAAGTTCCATTTATAAATAAGTTTAGATTTGACAGATTTTTATCTCTTTATGCATTATTTTTAGTGGATACATTTATTTAATTAGATGGCTCATCTATTTATTAAGCAGTATATTTATTTTTGTCGACTGGCCTGAATATTTGTCAGATCTTATTAAAGAAAAATAGGCCCACTTCAGAAGGATTCGAACTTATATTCCTTCAGATCTGATGTGCCTTAACCAACCTGGCTAAAGAGCAGCACTGCCGACCAAGCAAAGTTGAAAACGTGCCTTAAAGCCATATACCTCTCGTATTAAATTATTCAAAATATTCAGAAGTAATTTTCTCAGGAAATGGATTTTTATTTATCAATCTGATAGATTTTTATTACTTTAAATGTTGTTTTTAGTGGATACCCATTAATTATGCAGTACATTTATTTTCGTTTCCTGGCCTGAATGCTTCAATTTTTGAGAAGTTTTATTAAAGAAAAATAACATAGTAGTGTTTGACTTGGTACCCAGTAAATTGCTTGTGAAAGTATGTGTTTGAGAAAGAGACAGAGTTAGAGAGAGACTTCATGCATGAAGTGTGCTCAGCAGGAAAGTGACAGTTAAGATTTTATTTTGCCTTTGTTGTCTGTAATTTTTTTTTTTTTTGCTTACATGCATTTCAATATATATCTCAAAAAAGGATCTACCATATTATCAGTGTTGACCTGGCATCTTGACTTCCCTGTCAATTACAAAGTTCAAAAATTTGTATGCAACATTGTCATCATCTTTCTCCCCGAAACTTGTTCTTATATTGTCCTTCTTTAGTAATGTGTTAGACTGAAAGAAAATAAGTAAGCACTAGCATCTTTGCAGTATTAATGCCTTGCTTGGGATGAAATTAGAAAAAATGGATGTCTAGAATTGTTCACTTTCTGACTGGGTTTGAAGATCACCATGGCTGATTTGTTAGGAAAGTGACTTGTTGATATCATGAATCTGGTGGAGGTGATCCAAGCGCTTTCACCCACTTTACTGACATTCTCAAGGATGTTATGTTTCCAATGTTTTATATTCTATCCTCACGCTTTTAAAAAAGAGTGTTCTTCAAAAGTTATCGCATTACATGTGCTGCTGGGCATCTCATGAGTATCTGTCTATTTTTAAAAAACTTTCAAAAGTCCATTTCCACTGTTAAATGATGTAAGGTTATTAGCTTTTAAAGAACACTACTTTTCAAAAACACAAAATAAATTACATTACAGTCAAAACATGAGGTTAAAATAACATCAGAAAAATAACCTCTTGAAAATGTCCAGTGAAGTGGCTGAAAGTGCTTGGAAAGTTAATAATTATGGAACATTTTTACATTCCTTATCTCTAGCAAAAAAGGGAACATGTAAGAATCCATATTCAATTTTTGGTCATTTTTAACAATTTATATATAATCTCCTTTGTCTATATCATTCAGTTTAAAAACAGCATTTCAATAAATAACTAACATGAACAACATGAGGAGCAAAAATCAAAATCCCAGAATGATAAGCACCTGATGATTGAATAGTGCATGAAACTCCAAATTGTGCTACAAATGTTGGATAATATGTATATTATTTATTGATATATGTATATATATGTGTGTGTGTGTGTGTGTGCACACACATACCACATGCTCAATCACTGCGTATTAAGAACTAATAAATGTAACATTATACTATATGTGACTCTATTCATAGGATATTGAGCCCTGTATTTAAAAAAAAAGTTTATAACCTGTATGTAATTGGAATTACATATCGCTTGTTTGTATTACAATATATATATATATATATATATATAGAGAGAGAGAGAGAGAGATCAGAAGCTTAAAAATCAATAAGACTGCTGGTGATAACCAACCAGGATATCTTTATGGTAATTTAACCCCCCCCCCCCATTCACTAGGTTTTTCTCTCTGACCTATAATTATACACACCCAACAATTACAACAACAAATCTCTCATATGACCTTCGCTTCCCTCTATGTTGAAAACCTTTTCCAATGTCTCAGTTGAAGAAACAGTTAACATTATTGACGACATCTACAAATATCCATCAATCCTTCCTCCCCAAATTTTCCATCAACTCTTTTGAAAGTATTCCTCATCTGTACCATAAAAGATCCATTCTGTTATCATAATGGTATCACCTACATCCAAACTAATGATGCCAGCATAGGAAACACATTAGGTCATACTTTCTCTAACTTGTACATGTCTTATATTGAAAACAAAGGATTGAATTAACTGACAAAACACCAATCTACAGAAAGTTTGTTGATGGTATTTCTTTTTTTGTAAAAAAATAAGGAGAAAAATTATAAATCTAAAATCAATTGGGGGGGGGGGGGAATATATTTAAAATTTACTAATGATTTCATGGTTAATAATAAAATTCCATTCCTTGATGTTGATAGAGAATTAAAATCCGAAATACTTATGACTTATCCATAAAAACTCTGCCAATACAAACTCGTCTTCTCAACTATGATAGCCATTACCTGGAATTATATAATATATTATATAGCAGTGTTAACAAACTTTTTAAATAGAGCACAGCAAAATTCCTCTTCCCAGAGAATATTTCTGAGTGAAATGCATAAAACAAACCTTAGTCAAGAATAAATTTTCCAAAGTACATCATCAATAAACAAATAAAACTGTTGTTAGGTAAAAATACAGGACACTAGTAATCAAAATTGCAACAATAAAACATTACCATATTTTACTGTAACTAGATGCCCAGTATTACAAGCAGGATGAATTCACTATAAAAAGAATCATGAAACACCATATTTCTGCTATAACTCACTCAAAATATGTAAAACTTATAATATATTACAGAAAATGGAAAAAATCACAAATTTGTCACTAATCATGTCGATAACATAACAATCTACTCTCGCATTGATCAAAAACCAGGCGTGGGCAACAAAGTGAACCTCGCTGCCATGCTTGAAAAGAACCTCCAATCCGTAGTGGCCTGGGGTAGGAAATGGCTAGTAATTTCAATGCTTCTAAACCGAAGCTGTTATCAACTAACCACCAGAGACAATTGCATCTACCTCCCATTAGCATGGGACAGGCTAGCCTCCCAGAGAGTAAAATACTACGCCTCCTTGGTGGTACACTTTCGGCAGACCTCAAATGGAGTGACTATATCGAATCCATTGCCAAATCTGCCACTATGAAAGTCGGCTCTCTGTGCAGGGCCCGGTAGTTTTTCCCATTTGAATCTATTCTGCACATATACAAATCTACTATCCGCCCGTGTATTGAATATTGCTGCCATATCTGGTCGGGTGCCCCTGCTGCTCTCCTTGGGCTTCTTGACAAAATACAAAGGAGGATCTGTAACGTGGTTGATACTGACTTGGCAGACCGGCTGCAACCACTCTCTCACCGGCGTGATGTGGCTTCCCTGTGCCTCTTCTACAAGTACTTTCATGGCTTCTGCTCCAATGAACTTAGAGCACTGGTGCCGCCTAAGCAGGAATTTACACGAGATACTAGATTGGCAACTAGGTCCCACCCTTTTACAGATAAGATATAACTGTAAATTCTACTCCAACAGCTTCTTTTCTCATGCTTCCCACCTGTGGAACTCCCTTCCACAAGTCTGCTTTCCCGACAGCTACAATCTCCAGGTGTTTAAATGTAGGGTTAATAGACACCTCCTATCACTCTAACTCCCAATTATTCTCAGAACACTCATCTACCCAACCCTCATTCTTGGTATCCTTACCTGCCTATCAACCCACCCTCTGACATTTCCTATATTTAACCATTCTTGGTATCCCTACCCGCCTATCACCCACCCTCTGACATTTCCTATATTTAATCATCCTTTATCCACTCTATGTAGCCCCCTGTGCAGTAGTGGCAGTGACATGCCTTGCTAGGGGTGAAACGCTTATAAAAAAAAAAAAAATCAAAATAGCTCTTTTAAGTCTAAACTAGCAATGACCAATGTAGTGTATCGGTTTTACTGCACTGTCCAAGACAGCTTATTTTCATAAATCAATTTCTTACATCAGACATAATACCATCTTTTTTAGTGGATGCCTCACATGTCACTTATCTGAGCAAAGCTCTACAAAAACATCTCTCTACTCATAATTTACAAGAACTATAAAAAAAACAAACTTATATTTGAAAATACTGAAATTCTATATAAATTGCATAACTGAAAACATCTCACTGTAAGAGAGGAATGTATATAAAACATCTCACACACTATTACCCTCACCTTATTCAACAGTGGGAATGGTATCTTGCAAAATTTTTTAACAAAATAGAAAGAGGCTCATTCAAATTCTCTCTGCACTCAACTCAGAATAAATATTCTTATTAGTATTCTAAGCAACACAAAAAAAAAAAACTCATCTTAAACAGTAAAACATGAAGAGAAATTATTAACACCGAAACAAATCCACTTGAAAATGTTTAAAGAAGTGGCTGAAAACACTTGGGACGATGGACAATATTTTGCTCTCTATTAATATCATTGAATAGAAATGTAAAAATGTTGGAATAACTAATTAAAGAAAATAATTAAGTTTTCCTTCTTTGTCATATTCAACAAAACTTAGATACACACACACACATATATATAGTTATGAATTAATTGTACATTGTAACACTGAAATTTCTGTTTCAAGATAGATTCTCTTTCTCAGAGAGATATATATATATAAAAGAGAAAAAATTTAATTATTGAAATCTCTTGAAGAGTAGAGTGAATAATTAACAGAATGCTCCTCTACAAAACTCGAGTCAAGGTGTGTATAAAGCTGAATCAAACATCAACCAGCTAAGTGACAAATTATATTTGTTAATTATACATATATATATATATTATCCTACATCTATGGCACTATTTGGAGTTTCATATGCTATGCAATCATCAGGTGCATAATTTTGAAATATGCACCTGATCATTGCATAACACATGAAAATCTTAGTCGTGCCATAGACATAGGATAATATGTATATTTATTAATAGATATATAATACAGCTCTGTTCATACATTGACCACTGTTTTATTCACACCTGAATAGTGATGCTATACATATGTACACCCTCCTAATAGGTATATTTATTCATTTTTGTCACTATAGATATATATATATTGCAGAAGTTATAGTGGACATGGATTTTAAATACATACACTCTTTATTATAAACTGTGCATTAGAGAAATCTTGATGAAGGAAATGCTTTCTCTGACAGGGATTGAACTCAATTTGTGTTTCCACAAATAATAATGTTTATAGTAACAAAAAAAAGAAACACTTAATTCCTCATATATAAAATTTAATAACTGACCAGCAAGAACTGATTTCTAAAAGTTTTATTAAATTCAGTTTAATTATTTCATTTTAATTTGATGAATTTTTAAATAAGAGGCTGCGTATTTGGAGTAAAATTGCCATTTATTTTCCTTGTTTATTTTTGCTTTGACCATCTGGGAAAAGGATATTTTGAAATTAAATATGTGTCTATTGTAAGCAATATCCTATGTAGAATGGTTTCATGAATCTGTCAGCACCAGAAAATGATTTCTATGCATAATAAATATTTTATACTCATTTTAAAATGATCTCTCTTGGGAGAAATTATTTCATGAAAATTGTTTTGCATAATAATATTTCCATCTAATTCTTTACATTGTTTGGACTGTTGTCATCTTTGTTGCCATATTCACAACATTTCTACCATTATATTTTCTGACCTTTCAGTTGACTGGAATCTTGAACAGGACTCTTCATTTTCTTCACCAGGTTAGATTGTTCTCATTCCATGAGTCAATTCTACTTCTGGATGTCTGAGATATTTCCATTTAACTCTTTAAGTTTTTGTTCACTAATGCTGTAGCCAGGTATTGAACTCTCAACTCTTTGGGTCAAGTTACTGGTTACAACTAATGTTTTTCTCCATTAGACCATGTATCCTTGAGGATTATAGCAACAAAGATGAGAAAACAATGTAAATAATTGCAAAAATTTATCTCAGAAATATAGACAAATATTAACATGTAATTTTGAACTTTTTTTTATAGAATAGTACTTTGGTATGATCACTAAGATTTTTCATATGTTAATAGTTATATTTTGGTTCTTTGTCATGAGTACTGATGTGCATAAATTGCAGGTTTTGTATGTAACATGTTAATCTAAGATATTTTTGTGTTTGTGTGATCAATGTCAGAATTTAATGATTTTAGATTATTGGTATAAGAGCTGTAGTGTCCCAACAAATACAAAAAACCATAAACGATATTGTTTTTACATACGTGACTTTAAGGTCCCAATTTACAGTTAATGCTTAGGTTAGTTGTTTGTAGTTTTTTCTTGTGAATTTAGCTATTTGCAGCAATCATTATGTGATACGTACTGGCAAACTACATTTTAATTGGCTTCTTCCTGTTGGTGAAAGTTAGTCTGTATACGACAAATAAAATAAATTAATGATGTTTTTATTTCTGTTTTTAACAGGGTTGCAATTTCTTTTTTTGTTTCTTTTTTAATTCTGAAAAGATTCTCATTGAAAATCTTTTTGGCAAAATCATTATTGATAGGTTTGTTTTATGTTGCTCATGTGCACACAATAAAATGATAGATATAGAATATCTGAACGAAGTAAGATGCAGTTTGTGAAAACCACTTAGATGATGGAAAGTTTTTGTTCTGCTTTCATTTCTGTATCATCAGAACAAGTGAAAAAAGGAATTTAAGCAAAATTTGTTACCAAGGCAACCTTGCTACTTAGAAAGTGTGTGGTTCACTTGGCATGCAGCATTCAGCAGGCAATCAGATGAATCCGATGCGGCGCAGCCACCAGTGAAAAGGAAGCACACCAGCAAGCACTTACTGGGCCGGCCAGTGGCTCTCCATGGTGTACATTTGGCAGGCGGGTCCAATGTGCAGGCACCTAGATAGCGGCCAGCGTGGCTCTGTATTCATTGTTTGCACGCCAAGTGTCCCAGAAGAAATCAGTGACGACGACCACATGCAGGTGTGAGTCGGACGGGCTGCCGGGGTCAGCCGGTGAATTTCGGAAAATGGTGAAAACTCGAAAAAATTGGTCGAAAGTGGAATTGAAGTGTTGCATTCTCATTTTCTTCACATCACCCATCTAACTGAACCAGTTTGGTTGGAGTGAGCATGACTGTGTTGAAAAAAAGCAAAGGTTGTTATACAAATATCCTGCTGCATGGCAAGCAGGTACTTGGCCCAGGCAGGCAGGCTGGTGGCGCGTTAAAAAAAAAAAATTTAACTATGGTAATTTCCTACAGAAAAATAAAGGTTATGATGAGAAAAAAGAAGCATGTGTATTCAAAAAAATAGTAAATACTCACAATTAATTCAAATTATAATATATATTATTCAGCTATTAAGGAAGAGATCAAATTTAATTAAAACTCACCATTAAAATTTTTAAGATGTTTGACACGAATTCATTTTAATATTATTTTCTTGAAGTATAATCTAAGCCAGAAAAGATGTTATAAATCCTAATTCTTTGGTAATTGAATTAAATTATGATATTAAAACAAATTCAGAAATTCTTCTAGATTATTTATGATGGATAAATTTTATATAATTTAGGTATTTTATGGAGATTTGAATATGAAAGAATTTAATGTAACCCTGAAATTTATAACTCTTTTGCATTCATAGATATTTTCAGAGATCCATTTTAAACTTCCCCAACTGCATCTACTATAAAATACTTTGTTAATAAGTTAAAACTAAGAATAAAAAAATGATCCAAATACTTGTGTGTGTCCAGATTGTGGTGGATAAATGATGCAAAAATGAAAATAGTAGTAATATCTCATTTTAACAGATACAAAAAAGTGTCTGTAAAATACCTTATTCATAAAATCAGTTAAGTTTTTCAGATTAAATAATGTCTTAGATTTATTGCATTTTTTTTAATTTTTTACATGATTTGGTGCAGATTTTCTGTAACTGGGGGTTGTTCGATTAAAAAAAAAAACAAAAAAGAACAGTTAATTTAAATTTTCTAAAGACGTGTCCTCATAACTACTATAAACTAACATGAAGTGCTAAACCAAAAAAATCTCTATATTTTATAAAATAATTTGGGGAGGTGATAAGTCATTTGCAAAAATAATTTTAATTCCTGAATAAATCTTGAACATTTTGTTAAAATATGAATATTATCTGATTTTTACAAGAATTTTGAAATCAATGTGTAAAAAACAAAAAAGAAAGACACTCAAATTTTCCTTTCAAATTTATGGTCCTGTATTGACATGCACACACACACACACACACACACACACACACACACACAAAAAAAAAAAACAAAAAAAGACAAGGTTTTGTTTAACCAAAATTTTCAAAAGGGATTAAAATAAGTTTACATAAAAAATCTGTTGATCTTTGATCTTAATAATGCTTAAATCTTGAGCCTAAATTTTTTTTTTGTTGTTTTATTCTTTTTCATCATGTCTCATTTTAGCAAATTTTTAGAGGTGCCTACAATACAATTAAAGTAAAACTCAATTAACCACTTAAGAGGAATCTTGTTTCATATGAGCAACTTTGATTTATTGGCGAAACATGTGGTCATGAAATTTCATATAAATTGTCAAAGAAGAGAAAGAAAAATCCCATCATTTTTAGAAAGAAAATAGGAAGTTATCAAAGAAAACAGTAAATAAAAAAAAAAGTCTTGGGGATGTAAAGGTCATATATGAACACTTGATTTAAAAGATAACAGCAATCTCTCAAGCAATTCTGTCCACCACTTAAACCAGCTCACCCCTGAGTAATTCTATTAGTAATCTCCTCAGAAACACTAAGGATTGGTCTCTCACTTGAAGTGTATGAACTGTTAGATTAGTAAAAAGACACCAAAAAAGTTTTGTTTTTCCCTAATCATTTCATTCTAAACAAGGACATAAAGCCACTAAGATGTAAGAAGTTACTGAAAAAAGAAACACAAATGCCAAAAGAACAGGATTCAAGGTGAAGAAGATGATAATTGACATTGCAGTTAAATTTCTGATGATCAAAGTTAACTAGAATGCAAGAAGCTGAAAGAGATTAACAAGCAACACAAGAAATAAAACACTTAAAATAGAACTAAGGGTTATATTTAGCAATTTCAAATGCAAAAAAATGAGGTTATATCTAGCGATTTCAACAGTGAATGCTGCCAATGTAGTCTTTTTTTTCTATATGCTATGCCCTTTCAGGATGTGGGTGATCATAGTTCTCCACATTTTTTTATCCTTTGGAGCCTTAGTGAAGATTGTCTTTCTGCAATATCTTTTCATTTCAGTTCTGCCAACCATTTACACAGTTTCTTGCCTTCCATATATTTTGGGAGTGTCAAATTTACTAATCTGTTTTTCTTGATTATGTGCTCAACAAATTTAAATTGTCGCTTCCTGATATTATGTGTCTTTCTTTCCATTTTCTTTTTCTAAAAGTTTGTTATTGCTCATGTGTTTAGTCCATGGTATTCTCATCATCCTTCTGTGGAACCACATTTCTGTCTCTTCTCAATGGGAAACCTACTGATCCTCAAGTTATTGTTCTGTTGTTTTTTTTTTTTTGTCTACATCTCTCACAGATGTATTAGCTCTTTGCTGCATAATGGTTACAATTGTAACCAATATGCAACAAAGGGTTAATGGTTATTACTGAATTTGTCTATCAGGCTTTAGATAAGAACTGCAAGGCTCGGGCTGTGGTTTTAAATATTTTAAGATGTTTGAGAGTGTTTGGAATGTGAGTATTTTCCACAATTTCAAGGACTATAGTATTTGTGGACATATGTTTGGCTTTATATGATCAAGCTTAACAAATCGTACAATGATGGCTGAGTTGAATGGCTACACTTCTAGCTCCTTTCACATTTATGTAGGGCTCCACTTCCACCAAGGTTCTATTCTTGGACCTATATTGTTTCTTAACTTAATAAACAATCTTTCTGGTATCATCAGCTGTCATCATTACAGCATTTTGATGCCCAGTCTGAATTGTCATAGGGCAGGTTACTTTTTTCCAATATTCAGGTAGTTTCCATTCAACCATGTCAGGTAACTTAGACACCTCTAAAACTGGAAGGACCAGGTGTCACAATTCTGTTCACTGTTTATAGATATTCTAAACCAATCAGAAAAAATAAAAACATAAGACACTGTCAAATTTAACCCAAACATCTGTGTGTATATATATATATATATATATATATATATATATAATGTATATGTATTTTAGAAAGAAAAAAAGATCCTCCTACACTAGAAAGAAATCTAACCGGATGTAAAAATGTGGTACTGTGCTTCTCCACTTGGTTGGCTTAGAACATCCATGAAGTAGGCTTCAAATGATTTTATCTGTGCTTGAATTTTTTGATTCCATAGAGAAGAAAAAATCTACAATGCAACCACCTGCTTTGCACAAGTATGGTAAAAGGAAATAAACTAAATATATAAATTAACGTGTTTTCTAATCAAGTACCACTTTGCCAGAACAGAGGAAATTCTAGTTGTGGGCTGATATATTTCTGCCACATACTAGAAAGAGGTTTTCTGTTGGCCACATGTCATGATATCAAAATGGGCTGCTGGGTAATGGGAAAGAGTAGACAGTCCTAAGAAGCTGTTGGGATATAAAATCATTGACAGTCAGAGTAATGAAAGAAAGAAACGGTTAAAGGATGAGAGACAGAAGAAAAGGGATGTTTTGGAAGTAGTCGGAATTGTTTCTGACCAAAGAGAAGATCTAGTTCATTATCATTAGTCTACTAGGAGAGAAGATAGTTGTAGTAGTGAAGATATGCCATGTTTTACATGCATTCCCCAAGTCTGTGAATAAATAACCTAGTATACTGAAAACAGAATTTATTATAACTATCATTTACCTAATAGAAGGCCCAAGAGCAGAGCTGTGCTTAGGGCCCCCGCAGACCCCACAATTGCAGGAGGCCTGCAAATTCTCTAGGGGCCTGCAAGGCCCTGGAAAGCTGCAAGGCTCCTTGGCTCTGCAGATCTATTGTAATGAAAAAAATTAACAAAATAATTATTATCATACTTGTATGTTGCAATTGACATCTATCAACCTTCTGCTCTTATATATATATATATATATATATATATATATATATATATAATCTTTGATAGAAGCTTTGGGGGAGGGCAGCCTAAAGAGGCTGCAAATCATTTGTAAATAAAAAGAAATAAACTGAAGAGAGAAATAGATTATAAACATCTGTTTCAACATATATAAAAAGTAGCTAAAAGTTGTGAAAATGTTTGTAATGTATAGCTTCAAAACACCAATTCTGCAATTTCTTCCATTTTTTTCATGATCAAGGAATATCTGCTTTCCGAGAGTGTTATGTTGTTTAAAGTACCATTTATTGTTGGTTCAGTATGTATGGGGTGGTGCAAGTTGCATTCTGTGGGTAGAGGGGCCACAAGGCACATTCTGCAGGTGGAGTGGGGGCAATGTTGCTAAGCACAGCACTGCCCAAGAGACACTGTATAAGGATAAGAGAAGTCAAAATATACAGCTTATGAGGTTATGTAGGAAATTAGTGATTAACTCTAGATGTTAAGATTGTGGGGATCAGGAAAATATCTTGTCAGGGCTCTGTTCTACAAAGATTTAGTTTTTGCAAAGAATCTGAGTGGGACTTCCTTGTCACTAAAAGAATATGAAGAGAAAGAAAATGAATCATTCCTGTATATATGGCATGTCAGCTCTCAGCTTCAAAAGTCAGGGTTGATGGAACCAAAGAATATAGCTTAACAGAACACTTACCATGGAAATAGTGATAAAAAAGTGAGAAGCTTACAGTGTTTTTGTCTGTGAAAAATTAGTTCACGTATTGAAAAAATTCATCATATACAAGGCCGTGTAAAGACTTGAATTCTATCAAAACAGGCATAAGAAGACTGAGCTAGTCCATCACAGCAATATTCTATATTGGTTTCATCTAGCTCTTGTAAATATGAAATATCAGAGGAGGTGTGAAATGGTTTCTGAAACAGTACAAGGAACCAACCGTTTTTCCATGTCTTTAGCAATAAATTATATACATGTTATAAGCATGCATATGATATCGTGAAAGAACAAACAAACAAAGCAACAATAGTGCTGGTGAAGTAAAAAGACAATCCTTACTAGAATTTTTTTTTTTTTTTTTGCTGATAATGACAATGTGAGTGGAATATCTCTGTGTGGGCAATAGAAAGGAATTGGAGGAAGGGTAGCATTAGTAAGACACAGAGTTGACATGTTTGTTGGGTCAGTTGACTGAGGTCATCTTGCTGGGCACTGAAAGCTGGGCCATTTGCCACGATTCTGTTTCTGATATTTATTGGCAGTTTAGAAAAAGTATTGGCTCTCAGAATCCTTTTTTTTTCCCCAAGGTTTTTTGCTTTTCTAACAGCATTTATGATGAGCTTTTTTTATGTTGAAGGAATTTGTTTTGCTTTCTGGATGTGATGTTGGCCACTCCTGCACAAAGGGCTATTTTTGGTTTGTGTTTTTTAGTGTTCATATCTGGCTGACATCGAGAGTGAATCAGAAGAAAATCTTATCTGAAGTGGAGTATAACAGATGAGTTCCATTTGGCCTGGGGTGACTTTGAGTTCTAATAAGTTTCCAAGTCAAGGTGTGTCCTTGATAGAACATCCATCATGATCGATGAAAATTCAGGGTGTGCTAGGTGGTAGTGAAACTTTAAGTTTCATTTTCGATGTATTGAATTTTATAGGCCAGCAGTATAATGGGGTGTAGCTGTTAAATTACTGAAAAACTGTGAGGGCCCTAGTTTTATATTTGCATAAGCTAGATTTTAATTTAGGGTGAAAAGACAAAATCAGATATAGTAACAAACTTTCTTAATAAAAGATGAAGTTAGTATTACCCCAGAGATCAAGTATGAAATATTGAAAAAGAAACATGCACGAGTCTCCTGAAGTTTAAGTGACAGGAGAGTCTCCTTAACTGTGTCTCCTGAAGTTTAAGTGACAGGAGAGTCTCCTTAACAGGAGTGAATTATAAAGTACCAACAGGAAAATCACTGACTTTTATGTTATTTAACTCCTTAATAATGGTTGGTTTTATGAGAAGAAATAATTTGCATAAATCTTCATATATTTATTGGTTAAGGAATATGTTAAACTATTAATACTTAAATGCCTCATGTTCTTGAATCAAATTTTTATAGCATTTATACTGTATTTTGTTCATATGTTTTAATATATTTTATTGAATAGCAACTTGCTGGTTAAGCCTTGAGCCTTTTTTCGATATCATCATTGTGGATAAAAGACCAATTGTGACTACCTTTCATTTACAATAGCTTATAAGCAGCAGTCATGCTATTGTCTATAGTTTTGTTGGGTATATATGTATTATACTATTGATTTTTTCCTTCTGTTTAAATATCTTTATTTTTTTACTCTCCCTCTTTAACACATAACCTTTAAGGCAAGGAATCTTTTTAAGTAGAAGAGCTCAATATGACAAAAAAGTGGTGAACGTTAGTTTTTGGCACCATACTTGTCTGTAGAGATAAACTCTAAAATTCCCTATAAATGACATATTATCCTCTTATATGGCAATGAATACTAAACAATCTCCTCACAGATGATGAAGAGACTTGGAGCAACAGAAATATGGTTCTATTTAAGGATACTAAGCATACTATGAACTGAACATGTGAGCTATGAGGAAGTTTTATAGAAAATAGAAGCAATAAGGGCACTTATACAGAAAGAAATCAGAAAGAGATACTTTAAATTTTTAGGTCGTGTAATGAGGAAAGAGGGCTTTGTAAATTTGATATTCACAGGACATACTTAAGGAAAGAGGGACAGAGGAAAACAATGCACAATCTACCTATTGAGCTTTAGTAAATGGATAGCAGAACAAGATTTAAGAGAGATGACAAAAAGACAAAATTTATTAAAAGTTAGAAAAAACAGGAAATTGTGGAGAGCCATGATTCTCAATATTCTGAAGAGAAACAGCATAAAGAAGTAGAATAAAGTTCACTCAATGTCTTTACATACTCTTGGGATTCAATAAAGATTTTTGTACAAAATTTAAATGATCATATATGCAGAGAAAACATGCTATGAGCTATACCTCAGTGAAGTGCCATACATGATACATGCTTGGGTGATCATGTCTTGAAGGTGACATGACTGACTGAACAGAAGTTTTTCTCACAGTAGGTTGTCATTACTTTTTGCAGCAAACTGGTTGCCAGCCAAGGTTATAGAACCCAATCTGTTCTGTTATTTGGCTCATAGTTGGAGGGAGAAATGGCATTTGTGTGTAAGTGAATGCAACAAATTAAACTGGAATTCAAACTCTGCTCTCCAGTTTCTCACTTTGAGCTGACATACATTGCGTCAAAACACACATCCATACAACTTAAGACAAAATAGCAAAGAAAACCTGTTTAATTTCATGTGACAAGGTGAGGTTTTTGAGAAAATGGAAACAAAAAGGACACTTACACTTAAAATTAGGAAGCAACAGCCAAAGTCTCTGAGAAAGGAGGGCTTAGAGAATTTAATACTCCAAGGTGAATAGAGGGAAAAAGACAGAGGAAAGCAACATGAGACATATTTGATAGGCTTGAGCAAGTAGATGGCAGAGCAGGGTTTGCAAGAAATACCAAGAGAGATGATGTTAAGAGCTACAAGGTAGAGGTAGATGTGGAGGGCAATGAATGACTATGTCCTGACATATAAAAGAAGAATAGTCTAGTTCTAGATGTTTCTTATCATTCAACCTTGGTTCTTCCTTAGCTGGTCCCACTCAGTTGACAGGGCCTCAGAATAAACAGACTGCACATATACAGGGATTAAAAGACCCCCATGGAGGCCACCTGTTTGCCATGGGTGGGTACCTGTGATGCTTGAGAACAGGGTCCTGGTGATTGAGGGTGGTTTTAGGAGTTGAGCTATACATTTACTCCTAAACTCCAACACATCACTTTGGCCCCTATTTGAACTAGACAGGTTGTTGGAGGGGGCCTGATCCAATCAACAAGCTGGTCACATGAAGTCAGACTAACAAAACAAACAAAATGTTTACCTCATTAAACATTAAACTTAGAAAGCCATGGCTAGATGATCAATCAGACTGGGAACAAAGGAATATGGCATGTATGTCGTAACCTCTGAAGAAAGTCTATATTTGGGTGAACAACGCCAGATATAACAAGTGCTTGGAACCTTTCTCACGTTTGGGTATACCAGTCTCATAGCCCTAAATGAATGAGGTGAATCAGATACCCCCCCCCCCCCCATCACCTCACCCATATGGGGCTGTGAGGCCAATTGGGAGCATGGTTGATGAATAATAATAATAATAATAATAATAATAATAAGGAATAAAGTATGAGCACAAAAACCTCGTGAGACTAGCCATTGATATAGACACAGAAAGTATTAGGGGCCAGGTTATGGTTAAAAAAGAACAACATGACCACCAGGGTAGAAATAACAAATATACATTAAGAAGAAATAACAATACAAAATGTGTCAGGTGCTAGTAGGACTGTCAATCTGGTTTGGAGTGAACTACTACCAACTCGACTCTCTCTGTTGAGAGGCGTAGTATATATAGTGTTAGGAAGAGTTAATTCGGGAGTTATAGGAAAGGACCCATGACAGAAAGTGATATAGAAAATCAAAGGAAAAAGGGATGTGACTTCCCTCTGTCTCTTCTACAAATATTTTCATGGATTCTGCTCTGACGAACTTAAGTTACTGGTGCCCCCTCCACAAGAATTTACTTGAGCAAATAGACTGGCAACAAGGTCCCACCCTTTTACAGTTATATCAACCAAATGCAGCCAACAATTTTACTTCATCAGCTTCTTCTCTCGCACTTCCTGCCTGTGGAACTCCCTTCTGTATACTTGCTTTCCTGATGGCTACAACTTCCAGGAATTTAAATGCAATGTCAGTTTTCATCTCTTATCCACTTCAGTCCTTTCTACATCACCCTGTTTATCTTGTTCTTTTTTTTTCTCTCTACCTTTGTAACTGTCTTCACTCTTGTGTTCATATCCTTCTCTCGTCCTTTCTCTGACACCCTTTACAACTGGTTCTTTCTCTTCACTCTCCTTCTGCCTTTTACTCTCTTATGTAGCCACCTGTGCATTAGTGGTGGTACAACCTTGCTTGGGTTGAAATGATAAAAAAAAAAAAAACAATAAAAAGAGACTTGTATATAAAAACATAAAATGCACTAATAAAGTCTCTTTGCTTAAATTTTAAACTTAGCACCATCTCGGATGTTATGAAGTAGTAATAATTTGAATCACAGCATTTTTCAAAATACCAAAATGGAGGAAACAAAATTTTTCTAACCAGTCTAACATTCAGTTCTTGATAATGACTTGGACATTTGAAAATACTCAAACAAATACAAAACATGGACTTCATAAGATTTATCCACAATATTCGTTCCAATATGGAACATCTTACTCAAGAACTGGAAAAATAGAATAAAACAAATCAACAGTCAGTTTTTATTGCTGAAATGTAACAAAAGTTGTTTGGAGGAATTCTCAAGACCTAAATATAGCATTTATATTTGAGAGATAAAGAGGAACTGTATTAATGTGACTAACCCTAAAAATCCAAAGCCTGAACCAATGGTTTCATAATATTTTCACCAAAAAATACGTAGCGTCTTTTATTAATGGGTAATTATTTGTTGTCTTTCACAATTTGTAGAAATCTTTTGTGTGTTATTTGGAAGTTGCCTAACACCAAGAATCAAAGATTAAAAAATTAAGTATGACGAGTTTGTCAAGATAAGGTTCATCATGACATGTTTAGTGCAGGGCTTATCATGTTTCTAACCGGATTAATTAATTCAACAAAAAGAATTTACAGTTCTGTTTTATCAGAAAGCAGATCACAAATTATACTCAGTAAAAGTTATCTGTTGTTTTGATTCTTCTAAAAAGTGAAATTTTTGAGAAATTGTTAAATCATGAATAGATTTTTAGACAGCTGTCATCAAAAAATATGTTTGGTAGTTTTCAATGAAGAAACATAATTTTTGACCACTACATGTTTTTGTTGTTTTGTAAGGATACAGAAGTTGCTTATCTTTGTTGGATGGAGATGAGTCCCGTGGACCACATGCTAGCCACTTTATGACATCATTCCATACAGTGACCAAAGTGGCAGCTAAATTTCTATTAAGTATTATTGGTTGCTTTAAATGATGTGAAAGTAATTTTGTAAGTAGTCTAAAAGTTTTAGAAAGGTATGCATATTCTTTGTTCCCAAATATGGCCGGTATATTGTGCCCATGTTCAAAGTTGATGTTGGTTTTATAATGGCTCCTTTTATTTTTGGCTGTTTAGTGAAGTTGGGTGTGCATATTACATTTGTGTTCTATGTATGTTGTTTGTCAAGGCCAGGAGTGTTATCGAGCAGCTAAGACTCATCTGGCGCTCTCAAGAATGGAATGGTCTGCAGACCGAGGTATCTATAAAACTAAAGACTAATAGCAGTCAGATTTCAGAGTGTCATTAATGATTAGTATCGGACTGTGCTCTCTGCTACTATTTGTTGTACTGTTTTCTGGTGATTGTCTTATTTGTATTGATATCCCTTAGCACGGATATTGTGCTGTAGATACTCAGCACACAGCTTCTGGGTATCGTCTTGCCACCTTGGTAATACAACAGATAGGTTTCCTTGCTGAATCAGATCTGTATGTACAGAGCTCTGATTTGAGAGTTTTAATGTCAGCCATCTCGATAAACAAGTGCTGGTGTGTTCTGTGTAATGATTTATCAGTTTGTTTTCATAGGTTATGCTTTTCCCTTATGAGACATTTGAATTCATTATGTTAGCCTAGCATAGTTTGTTTTGCTCACAGTCTGTTGTTATTGATAAGGTTGGCTGTTTTGATATTTTCAGTTTGCCTAACTGGAGTAATGTATTCTTTTTTTTTTTTTTTTTTTTTTTTTTTTTTTTTTTAGGACATTCCTTGAAGAGAATTCATCCTCTTTGTAAAATCTGTTCAATTGGCTTAAGATTATTATGTTATTGCGATTATCTCAGTGAACTGTGATATTATTGTTTAGCATTTTGTTATTTTAACAAAAGACTTCTAGACAGTTTTGTAACATATATCCTTGCATATGGCAGCAAATGTTAGATAATCTCTTGAAGAATGAAGGAGAAACTGGAGGTAGCAGAAATGTGGTTCTACAGAAGGGTGCTGAGGATTCAGTGGACGCAGCATGTGAGCAATGACAAGGTGTTGGATGGTATGCAAATGAGAAGAAAACATACTTAGCATCAGGAAATGACAGCTGAATTTTCTGGGACATGTAATGAGGAAGAAGGGTTTGGAGAATCTTGTACTCACAGGATGGATAGAGGAAGAGAGAGTGACAGGAGAAAGCATCATGAGCCATATTTGATGGGCTTAAGCAAATGGATGGTAAAGCAAGGTTTGGGAGAGATACCAAGCAGAAAAATGTTAAGAGCAACAAGAGACAGGGGCAATTGGAAGTCCAGCATTACCTATGTCCTGATAGGACATGGCACATGAAGAATCATCATTTTACCCAAGCAAGACAATAAAGCCACTTACACACAAGAGTTTACTGAGTCGGAGAGAATGCAACAAAAAACAAAAACCATTAAAAAGAGAGAATAACAAAAGAACAGGAAATTAAGAGACAGACGATAATAATTGACACTGTATTTAAATTTTTGAGAGTGAAATTTGACTGGAAAGCAAGAAACTAGTTCCACAAGCAAGAAATTTGACGGAAGAAACATCATGAAGCCTTGGAAGAGAGTTCCACAAGTGACAAGTGTGAAAGAAGAAACTGTTAGCATAGAATTTATGGTAAAATTATGATGAAAAATAGATTCTGTTGAGAACAATTGTTCAGCACAATAGAGTGAACCAACTTTTCTAACAATGGATTCAATATAATTTCATCACTTCATGACATCAGAAAACATTAGTCATGGAATGCACAATGAGTTACTCTCCCACAAGTTTTCAGTCATGATATTGAGAGCCATAAAGGATTCTCTCAGACTTTTAAAAGAGAGCAGTTACATTTTAGAGGTGTTAAAATTAACAAGTCATTTTTACACTAGTTAATAGCAGATTGTAGGTTACTTTTTAGGTCAGCTGCCGATTTGACCTTATCAAACCAATGAGGTATAGTATGGTGTCAAGAGTAAAATAGTTGTGCCATCCAGATAGATGAGAAGAATTAGTGATATTGAAAAAAACTAATCTATAATGTAATTCAGTAAACCAATTTTTGACAAGTGTTTGTTTTTATATTACTGAGTTCTTTTAGGAATAGTATGTGCCAGATTTATAAGAAGATAAAAATTAGCAGAAACAAAAAACTTCATCATGAAAGCATAAATGGTTTCGTCCTTATGTTCGCTTATCCCACTAACAATAGTGCTGTCATTGAATTCTTATTATTCAGCCTATAGAAAGACAATTGCTGATACTCCTGATGTATGGACAGAGTGATTGCTGAAGGGTTTATTTACAGATCTTTGGAGTCAGAATGCTGAAGGTCACACCAATCAGCTAAGAGACAAACTTTATATTTGTATGATATATATAATTAATGTAGAGAAGTTTGTCTCTTGTGAGCAGGGTAATGTGGACTTCGAAGTTTTAAGCAAATTGAATAATTTAGCCCTGACAAATAAAGACATCATAATGGTGTCCTCACAAAACTTTAAAGTCACCATGACTCTGCTCAGTTAAGTGACTCACTTTTCTCCATTAATTAACATTCTATCTTTACCCTCATATTAAGCACTTTACGGCAAAAATTTGCTTACCAAAACATCTTTTTATCAATAAACCACTGAAAAAAACCCAAATCTTGGCAACTCAATTCAGCTATATATAGTATTAAAATCAAAAGAATAATATATTTGAACTTCAAGATCCTATGTATGAAAAGAACAAATCTTTTTGTCTCGGAAAAATAAATTCACTACAAAAGCTAGAAATTTCAAATTCATATCCAGTCGAAGGATAGAATGAAAAAACTCCTGAATGTTGAAGACAATATGCAAAAGAAAAATCAATATTGTCATTGATTGAAAGAGAGGCTCCATCTTCCATTTCCTTCTTACTGAATAAAATATTATTCTCATATCCTATGTAACTGTTAATAATTTCCTGTCATGTCATTGCAATATGAGTTTTGCTGTAAACTGATATTAATTGTAAAGCCTTGCCCAAAGTAAAACAAAATTATTGAAACATTGCTAATCAAGTCAACCAGTCAGAGCAAACCAATTGGGAATTTGGTTTTTCTCTAACCTTGTCATCGAGAAGGAAAACGATTTAATTTATGAGGAAGAAATATATATCAACAGGTTACATTAAGACCTTGTGAAAATGATTATCTGCTATGATAGATGTAAATCTGAAGAAAAATATCTTGCAAGCCTGGTTCTATAAACTTTCCTGAGTTTGTCTATATTGAATAATTACTTTGTGCAAATGAAACCAATTGGTCTTAGAAAGAACCATCTTTCTTCAAATCTTATGGACTAGTGATACAGAATGACAAAAAAAAACAAAACAAAAATCATATCACTTCAGGACTTTTAACAATAGCAAAAACTAAAATGGACAGCGTGTAACTTGATGAGTAAATAATTTAATTGTTGAGTTTTCACACTAATTCAAATAAAGGGTTTGTTTTACATCTATTCACAAAGGTTAATCAGGAAGATTGCCTGCTACCTGTCCAAAGTCTCTTTCCATTTTGCTCTGTCTCATGAGTGTCAGATTCTCCCAACCTACCTTCATTATGTGTTTAAGAAATTTTAGCTTTCTTTTTCTAAGTATGTGTGTCTTTTTTGGATGCATTTTCCTTAAAACATCATTGTTGCTTTTGTGCTCTCTTCATCATATTCTCAGCATCCATTTGTAGAAACACAATTCTGTGGCATCTATTTGTATGAATAGGTGATTATCTTGCTTTAATGAAGATAAGCTACATGGTGGTTAATGACGTCATTTTATACAACGAGAAAAAAGGCACTCAATTCAGTTGGTCAAAGCAGCTACCACATGAGGTTGTTTTCTTTTAGGTTATACCAAGAAGCCTAGGTGCCCCAGCTAATTCTTCCCCAGCAGCTTATAAGCCCATGTTGACTTTTCTCTTTGGGACTATATTTTCCTTAGACATAGAAAAAAAACAACTCATGCTTGCAGTACTCAATTTGGGAAAACCCAAGACTCACCGTTTCCCATTCATAGAATATTTCCTCAACTTGGACATCTAAACTTATTTATAAATGGAACTTTGTGTGTGTGTATCCGTTACCTACAAACTCCGAAACGGCTGAACCGATTTTCTTGAAAATTTACACAGTTGTACTATAAGCGTCTGTGAGTGTTCTTAGCTAAGGTTTGTGTCAAGGTACCCCCGATAAATATCGAAAATTGATAATCGAAAAAATCTGGGTTATAGAAGGAGTGGTCTGATTTTAATCAAATTTGATACACTCATAGACAGACATAAGAAACGATATTCAGAACTTTCAAGGTTGCAGTTCTTACAATCGTGCAGAAAATCGATTTTATATATATATATATATATATATATATATATATATATATAAATAAAAAAGGCAAGATGTTTGTGTGTGCCTGTTTATCTCTGTATGTCCTTCATACAAATCCACAATTTTTATCCGATTCTCACCGAACTTCAAAATTTGACTTACATCCATTCATTTTTCTTTCAGTCTACGGTTTTGCTTTAACTGGAAACAACTATTGCTTTTTAGTCTTTCATGCCAATGTCCAAAGAGTCTGAGCTCCAGGACCATGGATTAGTTTTAAAGCTTTCACTATACCCAAGCAACGCTGGGCTATACTGCTAGTAATAGATGAATCTGGAGTCCTAAACATGGCTTCTCCAGACATAGTATATAATATGTAAGATTCTTCTTTTTTGTTTCTCTTTACACTATGCTCACTGTATAAATATTTTGAATATATATATATATATATATATATATATATATATATATATGGGGTGAGTCATGGGAAACAGATACTTAACAACAAAGTGGCATCTTAAGCGGGTTTAAATCTACCTTTCTCACTTACCTATCCCCTACTTGAAAGGAGTAAAGAGCATTCCAAAAACATTGGTTTCCCATGAATCACCCGGTGTATATATAAATATCACTCATTCAGTAATGAATTAGAGCACTCTGGCTATTGGGCGGGTATAGTGATAATATACACGCTAAAAAAAAGTCTGCCTTCTTCTACTGAGCGCCAACAGCCCAGAGGTAGAATTGCTGACATGCCAATTTGGTTGGGTTTCAATCCTGAGTTAAAAGCAATTGGAGTCTAATTGTACTGATGAGCTGTGATACAGCGAAACAGATCTGTCTGCGGATGACTATATATATATATATATATGCTACTGGATTGGCATTAAGGTCCCACCCTTTTACCATCAAAATTAGTTCAATGTCACCATCTCTTTTACTCCAGCAGTTTCTTTTCTTGCACTTCTCATGTGTGGAACTCCCTACCATTTGCTTGCTTCCCTGATAGTTATGATCTTTAAACAGGTTTCTGGGTATGATAGTAAACTGCATCTGGAAGCAAGGCCTCTGATTGGGAGGTTGTGAGGCGCATGGAACCATCTTTTAATTGCTGTTGTTCCAAGGTCCACCCTGACTTGGAGTGGTAACAACTGTTAGGGTTCCAGCTATGGGCAAACAGTTAACTCCCAGACTGGGGTCAAAACACTATGAAGGTATAAAAATAGACTTTTATAGAAATTTATGCATAAAAATAGACTCTTATAGGAAAAATATTACCAACAATACATTTTTGAAGGACAAAGATTATTACCAGCAATACGTTTTTGAATACAAAATTAGAAGACATCTTCAATTATCTAAAATAAAAAAAAAATTTTTCATCAAAATCTGACTAAATTAACCTTCTCACTGAAAGTAAACATTAAAAAAATACCTTAAAACCCTGCCTTTTTGGCATTAAATAACCCACAAAGGTTGATATGCCATCAAACAAAACTCAAACGATATCCAAAAGTTTAAATGCAGTATCTGTTGTCATCTTCAATCTACTTGATTACCATCCATCACTTATGTTTTCTTCAACATCCACTTGTTTTTTTTTTCTCTCATTGTAAGCCTTTGCACACCAGTGGCAGTCCTACCTTGTTTGGGGTGAAATGAATATAAAAAAATATTTTTTCATATAGAGCATATGTATAATAGTTGTGTGTGTGTTTTATGGATATAAACATCTCTCTGAGAATAAAATATGTTTGTCATTCTTTTTCCTTTCAGACATTCTGTTTTGTTGATAAAGTATGGTGTTAATATGTCATGTATATAATAATGCACATAATGGGGGAAATACAAATTGGTGAATAAATAATTCTTTCATTGATCTCTCCCATTACAGTGGTGATCACAATGCTTTTTTATTTATCCAGTAGATGCTATTATCTCCAATTACCATGGTGAACATGTTGCAATATTGTTTACCAGACATGTTATCACCCATTAACTGTTGTTATTGTATCTTGATTACAGTCTTCTCATCATCTGTAAGTAGATTTATCAACATTTGGTACAACACAGAATTTTATAACAGTTTAGCAGTCTTTTCTTTGTTTTAATGGAATTTTTGTTTTAATGGAATTTTTGTTTTCAGTTGATTGTATTCTCAGCATCCTTCTTTAAACCCAACTTTCCTTTTCATCTGTAAGAAGGTTGTTCAGCATTCACTATAAGACGATTGATATTACATGATATTATGTTTGATATGTGAACTCCTGCTAAAAGAACACAGACTAGAAGTCAACAAAGCAAAGACTGAGGAATAGAATGTAAAATTTCATGGTGTCTATAACGTAAACTTGCTAGAAAACAACAAACTTAACAAATAGAGGAGTCTTGTAATATCAGCTTTCAAATAGAGAAGTTTTAACCAATTAACTAAAATATGAATCTTCAGAGTGTATATTACGAGCATCTTCAATTTAATAGTTGATGCAAATGATTGCTAAAGTCATGTGTACACTGTAAAAGCAGCAATGAAACTGGTATGATCAAGCTCAAACTTCAATCATGTGACCACAGTACTACCAGCCATAAGCAAACATGAGCAGAAGGCATCATACAAAATGTAAAGATATAGTATGACAAAACTGGTTTTGTTTTATACGGCATATCAGCCAATTGGACCATTTTAATGCCAAAATGGAATTTTTTGGGGAGCATTAATAATTTCTTTGGCAAAAATGTATTACTGGTAATTTTTACTATAAAAATGTATTTTTATACTTTCATAGTGTGTTGACCCCAGTTTGGGGGTTAACTATTTGTCAATAGCTGGGACCTTCACAGGTGATACCCCCCCACCCCGAGTCAGGGTGGACCTGGGAACAACAGCAATTAAGAGGTGGTTCCACAGTCCTCAAAACATTGTAGAGTCCTTGTTGCTGGAAGTAGTTTGTCATCACACCCAGGACACATGGTGAAAGTGCAGTTAATTTTTTATTTAACCTCATAAATGCATACCAAGTTGATTTGACTTCTTAAATAAAAGTTCACAGACGTGTATGCAGACATTATTGACTTACTGTTCTATAGCTGCCTGTAACCTTGTTCCAAGTGACTTAATATTTCATTTGTTTCCTTCAAGTGCACTTATCTTTTGTTTTAATGTGAAGAGTTGATTGGATTCAGCCAAGAAAACTATTACTTCTCTTGATCAGATTGGCACTTTTTACAACAGCAGATGATGTTCTTGACATTTTAGGTGTTGTTATTAATACTCTTTGAACTTTGATTAAACTGCTGGTGTCTTTATTTGATTTTCAACTTGACTTTTTTAACATCATAAAGATTTCTGAGTTTTAATTTTATATTAAAACCTTATGCATTTTACATTAAAATCTTATGCATTTTTAAAAAGATTATTTGACTTTTTTCTTCCGTTTCAATTATTCTTTATCTTCACTATTTTTTCTTTTTATGAAATAGGATTTTCTACAAGAATATTCCAATTTTTATCTCTAGAATCTATCTTTTTACTTTTATGTCATGTGTATGGGTGATCATGGCTTTCCACATTTTTCTGTTTCTTGTAGCTCTGAATAAGTTTTTTCTTTTTGCTCTTTCTCTCAAGTCTCCTTCTATTATTCATTTACTCAAGCTCATCAAGTATGTTACATGCTGCTTTTTTCTTTCTCGCAATCTGTCCTGTGAGTATCAAATTTTCAAAACCCTCTTTCCTCATTATGTGCCCTAGAAATTCCAAGTCTCTCTTCTTGATGTTAAGTGTAAGTGTCCTTTTTGTTTCCATTTTCTTCTTAATATATATATATATATATATATATATAGTTTTTTTTTCAGAGATATTTTTACCAAAATTACACAAAAAATATTTTGATATGCTAAAGAGTAAATTCATTCAACAAAAATTATATGTGGCTTCAACCCTGACCTACAGAAGACTTCAGAATCTCCTGCATCTTTTCTGGATTATCTTAATACTTGTTTTCAGATCATCTTTGGTGTTATGGGTTTTGTTTGCCTCCTGTAGAACTGTACCCCTACGCATGATAATCAAGGGGATTGCAGTTGGGGTAGTTAGGTGACCAGATGTAAGGGGTGATGTGGTTGCAGAAATTGTCTGAAAGGCATGTCTCTGTTCTCCTGTTTGTGTGACATGGTGCAGAGTCTTGTTGCCAGATATTGGATCTTCCAGCAGTCACCCTCTTGACTCAGAGCAGCACTACCTTCTCAAGACACTTTAAGTGGGACGCTGTATTGAGTCTGAGGCCCTCACTAACACATTGAGGAGTTCTTTTCTTATCAGGGTTAGTTTCCAAACTACCATACCTTTGTAATCACCATTAATCATCCAAGTCTTTTCAAATTCTCTGCAATGTCCTTAGATTGACTTCTAAACACCATGAAATGTTTGTATTTGAGCTTCCAGCATAAATATCATGCAGTACAACATGCCATTTACAAACTTCTGACAGAATTGTGACATGGTGCTCTTTTTCTCATCCCATAGAAGGTATAACCCTACTATAATGCGCTGTTGGCTAATTCAAAAACAAACTATGCTCATGCATGAAACTAAAAATATAAAATGGCAATTTAACCATCATACCATATATATATATATATATATATATATATATATAGATGATACATCATTCGCTAAAAGTCTGCCTTCTTCTACTGAGCGCCCATAGCTCAGAGGTAGAATCGCCGACTGACGCCAATTCGGTCAGGTTTCAATCCTGGGTAAAAGCAATCGGATGTCTGACTGTACTGATGAGCTGTGATACAGTGAAACAGACCTTGTCTGCGGATGACTATATATAAATGAAGGAACATTAAACATGGATGTCTTTTTAATGGAAAAAGAATGTTAATCCAATTTTTTCTCTTTTGTCATATAGATATGGCTGGTGTATACTACCCTTAACCTTCTCACACTGATTGAGGGCCTTAGTGTAGGGCTTTGTGATCCTTGCTATCTTATCAAAATTTGCTTTTTTTCTACCTATGTTTATGTTGCAAATTAAGTTAATTGACTGATTATTAAAGGATAAAAAAATTTTGCAGGTTTTGACATCATTCTGGATTCTTTTTACTTTTTTGCCTGTGGATTTGTGATTTTTTATGCAAAGTTTTGAAATTTTCTATTTTTCATCTATAATGTTGAATAATTGTAACTTTTTAACTAGAAAAACCTCAAGTTGATAAAATTGCCACAAAACATTGTTGATTTAAGGTAGAACAGTCTATTAGGACCTTGAATAAGTTCTCACTATTTTCCAACAGATAGCATTCCCAGAACTGCTTGCATTTAGTTTCAAACGGTAATGCATCTATAAGAATGTACTATAAGCAAGCTTGAAATTCAGTGTATGTCATTTTGTCAAAGTGTTAAACTTGTTAGAATTTATGGGGTTTTATTGCACTACTTTATTCAAAAATAATCTGCAGCTGAAGCACACAGAATTCTTGTTGAAACAACATGCAGAGATTAGTTTAGATGCTCCAAAATAATGATTTTGATATTGAATATAAAGAACGCTTTGGCAAACCGATAGGTTAAAGACAAAGATTTGTAGGCATTACTTCATGAAGACTCATATTAGGCAAATACTTGTGTGTGTATATATGTCTGCATTTGTCATGATGACAAGTTTTCATTTCATTTCCACAAAAATTTACCAATATGTGCAACCCTACATATCGCCAATTTAAAAAAAAATTAATCAGTTTGTCTGACAATTGCAAGAACGTGAAACCCAGGGTCACAAACTCACACCTATCTATATGAAAAAATATATATTTATTCTCCATTTGTAAACGAGTTATTACACGACAGATTTCTACCATGTGGTGTCTTCAGGTGTTTTGCAATAACTGATTTTACCGTTTACTTTTTTTTTTTTAAGAACAGTCATTTTTTTTTTTTTTTTTTTTGAAAGCTTATGTGATGGAGAATTTTTGAACGGGCAATTATTAAAATCCAAAGAAGTTATAACCATTTCATCCATGATTGTATGAACCTAATAAGTATTTTTTTGTATGGTTACACTTAGAATTTCTGTTCTTTCATTTAATAGTCCATTTTGTTTGGGAATAGTATAATCTCTAATTTCTTTTCCTTGTACAGTCTACATATTTTGCCACCATTGTAAGGCTTGGCTGTTTTCACTATACTCCACATTATATCTGAGACTTTTTCATATTTTTATTTCAATTTCCACATGTGACTAGCCAATTTTGTAAAGGTTTTTAAGTTTTCTATTTTGAATGTGGACTTGTGATTGAACCACCTGGTCTTAAAGGTGTCTTTGGTTGATCCCAAATATATTTTATTTTGACGATTTAAGTCACGTACTTTTGCTTTATAAATGTCTTCTTTTGTATTACAAAGTCCTTGAAGTGGGCATTTATTTTTGTCCCTCCAGTTACATTCTTTATTAGTGATCTTCTTTTGTACAATGCTATCTAAATTACTGGCGTTTTGTTTTTTTTTAATGAAATTTTCTAAATTACTACTAGAACTAGAACTTAGCTTGATTGTGTTTCTATTGAAAATTTTGTTTAGTTCTGAGCTTTTTGGAAAAGGTTTATCTATCAGTTTAAAAATATCTGTCCTATTTTGGTTTTTACCTTTACATATATATTTTCTTTAATAAGTTTATTTTTTTATTACCCCTATCTTCATTTTTCTTTGTCTGTCCAATAAAATCCTTGAAGGATATTTGCAATAGGTTTTTAAGATTCTCAGAGGAAACACTTCATGATTAATATTTGACTAGTTTTTAATCTTACATTTTTATCCCACTATTTTTTAATTGGTCTAGTTTTCAGCTCTTCAAAGAATCTTTGTGAAATTGGTCTCAGCCAGGAGCTTTCAGTGTAACTCAAGATCTTTGTATGCTGTTATTTTCTTGAAAAGAATAATTAATTCCAAACTGATTATCACCTTTACATTTCCTGAATAAAATTCTCGTAATTTATTCCCTATCTGTGAAATTCCTGTTATAATAAAATTTATCTCAAATCTGTCACTCAATATGCTCTTGTCATTGGCATTTAATTTAAAATCAAAATGTGGCAATTTTTCTACTTTTTTTTTGTTTCTTAGAGTTTAGCAGTATATTTCAAAACATTTTTCAGTTCCAAAAAGCATTTTCATTTGTTTCAAATGATTTATTTACAAACTCTAGATATTGATTTCCTGTTTTCTTTTAAAGTTTTTTTTATTTAAAAACGGTTTGATATTTTTGAATATATGTTCTATAGAAATGGCTTGGAATTAGCCGTAAATATTTGCAAGATTTTGTGACTCTGGTATTAAGGATGCCAATAAAAGATTTCAGTGTGATTATCTTTGGATGATATTAGCAACCACTGATATAATAATATGTCACCTATTATATTTTTAATGTAGGTTTGTAAAAATTCAAGATATAATAAAAATAATCTGTAAAAAGACAACATGAATAAAAAAAAAAAAAAGAAAAACTTTATTGATGTGTTTCATCCCCTAATTGACTTCCTCAAAACAAATGTAAGGATTTTATTTTGTAACCTAAAAATAAGTAAACGATTAGGTTTACAAGATTTTTAAATTAAACAAGGATCAAAAACATTCTTCAGACTAACTGAAACTCAAAAAGTCAACCAATCTTGCAATCTTTAAAGCTATTGATTTTCTTTAACACTCTGTATTACTGGTTCCCATATTCATTTCTATCGTTGGTTGGCTTAGGAGATTTTTATGGCTTAGCATATATGATGATTCCTTAAGTTTTCATAATTTCCAATGATGTTCTCTAATTTCATTTTCAGCCCATAGAGAAGAGTGATCTCCTTTCTTTCTTCATATATGTGGTCAGCTATGCCTGATGATTCTAATTTTCATTATGTTACAGCCTTGCAATGTTCTTGCTGCCTTACCTTAAGGGGTGGCCCATTTCTCCTTTGTATTTCTTTCCACAGCTACATGGGATTGCATACATGCAGTTCTTAGTCAAGTTCTCCTCCATTTGAGGTCTTACACGGGAGAGATATCTGCAAAGTGTAGAACTGCTTTTGAAGATAATCTTGATGTGATATGGACCACAGATCCTTTGCATTTTCTCCAATAACACCTTCAAATAAAGTAGGGAGACCAAGGCTGTTTTGTTTGTTGTTATCTTCATACACCCTCTCCCTCACGTTTGTTGGGGCTGTTGTTATGTACCTTGGGTAGTTGCTACTTTGTAGGAAGCTGCTTATACTGACCATGTTCATATGTCTCTGGATCACTGTTTATGACTTTTGCTTGATATTGTAAGCAGCAGACAATCATATTTTTTACATTGTATGGGTGGTGAGAGTTAAAGTTGAGGTATTGTCTGGCAAATGTTGGTTTATGATATATGGATGTCTTGAATTCATTCTCTGTTTGAGATATTAGTACATTCAGTACATTAGTACAAATTGTATTAGTACATTCAGGAATGGTAGTTTGTATGGTAGTTGTCGTTTTCTTTTTTCCATTGTGAACTGTATTAATAATCTTATTGAGTTCACATGGTCTAGTAGTAGATGGACCTCTTCCTGGTGTGGCCAGAGTATCAAGGTGTCATTTACATATCTCAGCCATGGAGTTAGCTTTAGTGATGTGGATTCTGATGCTATCTCTTCAAAGTATTCCATGTATATGTTAGCCAATGATGATGATAATGGTGAGCCCATGGCTGAGCCTTCATCCTGTCTATACATGTCTGATTCCATTCCAAAGTGTGTTTGTGTGCAGAATGTTAGCATCTCCAAGTTGTTTGTTGGTATACTGGTATGAGTCCGAGGCCAGTCTGTTCCTGATGGTCAATTGTGCTTCCACCATGGGTACCTTAGTGAACACTCTAACTACATTCGGGCTCACCATCTGGTTGCATTTGATGGGAGCATCATTGATTAGTTCTATGAAGTGAATGGAGTTTCAAACATATGGTGACTTTGATATCAGTGTGTCACAAGGATCTGATTCAGGGTGGCACACGCAGCCTTAGCAACTAACAATTGACTTGAGTAAAGACTTTGTGAATTTTGGGGAGACTATACATGTGAGGGAGCTTGCTGTAATGTTGAGATAACTTCCTGTATGTCTTAGGCTGGAAATGATCCCAGTTCTTGATTAGAATCTGCAATAGTTGTCGTTCTGCTTTCAACATTAAATCTTTCTTTACTTTGCTAACATTTCTAATGATGTTTTTTCATGTATTCTCCTTTGTCCATCCCTACAGTCATCAGCTGGTAGTGCTTTTGCTGTATTTACTGTTTAAAGACAACATGTTATTGTGAAAGCTAAATTTCCACATGTTAGCAGTTGCTCCAAAATAAAATTTGACATCATCATCATCCCAATGAATGCGAGCTCTATAAACAATATTTTAGGACATACATTGGCCATTCAGTGGGCAGGTCTTTTTTTAGCTGTTGCAATTATTTTTAGTAGGGTCATTATTAGTAATAGTAGGATAACTAATATTATTCAGGGCCAAGTATTTATTTGATATCATATTATTACATGAAATATATTTATCTATGTTCTTAATGAAACTACAGCTGACTTGAACATGATTTTTGTTGAAAATCTTTTTTAGTGTGCATTAATGATAGAAATGTTTATGAAATAAATTTAGGAAGAATTTTCCAATGTTTGTTTGGACATCATGGCTGAATAGTGGGTTAAACCAAATAATGTTACATTTATGTGATTTCTGCTTATTTCTGCCTAGTTTTTTTTTAAACAGAGTATTCTTGTGTTGAGTCTACTTTTTTCTCAAACATTAATGTACAGTGGAGCCTGTTGTATGCAACCACCCCTACTGCCATCAAAAACTGGTTACATATGGCAGATGGTCACTCACTAAAGGCTCATAGTCATGATTAATTTATGCCAACATATATTCCACTCATCAGAATGTATATATTGGAATTTTATCATGTAATCTGGTAATAAATAAATGAGAACATAAGAAAATGGTCTAACTTTAAAGAACTTTATGCAGCATAATTCATTTTAAAATTTAAAAAAACGTATTTACAACGGTCAACAAGAGATCAAAATATTTAGTCACAAAAATATTTGTTAACTGGACTATATATTTGTTAACTATTGTTAAAATTTATTTATTGCTTTCCTTTTTGTGCCTGTTGCCATTTTTATAAAATATGTTGGTTGGAAAAATGTGTGATTTTTTTCTTAGAAGTGAGTGATAGCAAAAAGAGAATCTGTGATAATACATGAAAAAAAAAAAACATACAAAAAACTGACAGTGATCATGGTTGGGGGTAGAGAAACAGAGAGATAGAGACAGATATACCCAGATAGAAATAAAGTAGATAGATACAAAAAAAAAAATAAAGGAACAAAAGGATAGGCATTTGAGAAAGGAACATAATTGTGATTTTTTCAATCTCTGAATTTATGCAAGTCAATACAGAGACTGCATAAATCCCTTGAACATGTCAAATGCAATATATGTTGTACAAAATAGCCAATGTTTGACCATGAGGTGAACTCAGGCAATGTACATTTCAACCAGAAATAAGTTTGATGTAACAATACAATAACAAAACAATGAGGAAGAGTTCCTGGCTTGAGATCAAATCAAAATGAAATAGATTACTCATTTAGTTTCTTCTGGAAGTTAGAAGTTCACAGTGTATGACCAAAATGGATTTTTTTTAAGTGGTTGTTTGATTAGTGATTTTCACTTGTTGATGTTAGTCACTGGTCAAGTTCTGGAGGTGGTGGCTCACTAATGGTCAATTAACATTAGCAAATCATCTGTGCATAGAAAAACGGTTGTTAACAACAGGTGATCGCTGACAAAGAGGGTTGCATATGGCAGGTTCCACTGGATTTAATTTTGGAATTGTCATAAACTTTCTTCTTGCTAGAGTTGGTACTTAAGCAAAACTGGATTGATTTATGTCGGTTACTGATAATTCTATAGGTGTGAGGGGGGTGATTTGATTAGTTATCTCCCTTTAACTCAACTTTTAGTTTTTGCTCACCACTTCTGTAGCCAAGTATTGAACCAATGAGGTATAGTATGGTGTCAAGCGTGAAACAGTTGTGCCATCCAGACAGATAAGAAGAACTGGTGACATTGAAAAAAAATTAATCTATAACGTAGTTCAAAAAACAGTTTTTGATAAGTTTGTTTTTATATAACTGAGTTCTTTTAGGAATAGTATGTGCAAGATTTATAAGAAGATAAAAATTAGCAGAAACAAAAAACTTCATCACGAAAGCATAAATGGTCTCATCCTCATGTTCGCTCATCCCACTAACAAAAGTGCCGTCATTGAATTCCTATTCAACCTATAGAAAGACAATTGCTGATACGCCTGATGTATGGACAGAGTAATTGTCAAGTCACTGGATCCAACCAACACTTCTATTCAATGGGCCATGTGAAGCTAAGACATATGGAAGTAACATAACTTGTGGAACAAGAACAATCTACCCCAGTGATTGAAATAAAGGGTTCAATTTAAAATTCTACTCACCTAAAGAAGGTTGGCGCATACAACAGCCAAAAAATAGCGAATATGGCAGTAAAGATAAGGCACAACAGTCTGAAAACTGTAAATAATGTAAATAATTACAATACCTCATCTCGAAAATATAGACAAATAAACGTTCTCTATGTCTGATGACTTTCAGCTATACTTTTAGCCATTATCATGGATGATTTCCTTTTTACTTTGAAATGAATTCATGGATTGTTTCATGCATCTATCTAGAGTTACAGGATTGTTTTACTTTTCCAAACTCGGTCAGCACATAATTTATGTCCAGAAAAAAAAAATTCTAAGAACACAAGGAAAATTGAATAAAAAAATTAACAATTGTGTTGGATATTGGTTAATAGCGAGTGATTTGGCACACAAGTAGATTGGTTTAGTCAGTCCAAATGAAAAACCTGACAGCAAAACCGCCTTCACACAGACAGGAAATGAATTCAGATATAGGAAGATAGAAAGGAGTGTAAGACAAACATGTGTCTTTTCACTGGTTCTATTTAATTTGTACGGTGAGACTATTTTAAGGACCCTAGAAGTTATGCCAGGATTCATCATCGGCAGTCCCAATCTGAACAATATAAAATACGCAGATGTTAGTGCTGATAGCCAACATGGACAGAAAACAAGACCTGCTAAAAAAGATAGATGAAGAAATTGAAAGAAAGGTCTACAAATAAACTACAAGCAAACAATGCATAGTCATCAGCAAACAGAGGAGTCCAAAAAGTCCAATTACAGGTTGGGGATAATAAAATCAAATTTAAGTACTTGGGAAGTGTCTTAACAGAAGATAGAAACTTTGACATTGAGATCTGAAGGTAAATTCACAAGCTAATTAGAGTATTAAAAGACAGGAAAATTTCACTGGAAACAAAAAGAGTACTGGATTGCTATGTGATGTCTGTTCTTCAATATGGCAGTGAAAAGAGGAAGGAAAAACTTGAAGCAACTAAAATGTGGTTCTTACAGGAGGATGTTGCAAGTATCATGGATTGAGTATGTGAGCAATGACAAGGTTTGGAAGGATGGAAATGAAAAAGTAATTGATACAGAGCATCAGGAAAAGACAGCTGAAGTTCCTGGGACATGTGATGCGGAAGAAAGGCTTGGAGAATCTGATACTCACAGGTCAGAGAGAAAGAGAGCCAGAGGAAAGCAGTGGATAACATATTTGATGGACCTAAGCAGGTGGATTACAAAGCAGGGTATGGGTGGGGTAACAGGAGAACGCGTGCTAAGAGCCACCAGGGATAGGGAGATGTGGGAAGCCGTTATTGCCCACGTGCCGAAGGGACATGGCACATAGAAGAAGTTCTTTGAATAAGTGAATGTAACCATGGATGGAAGCAAAAAGGAAATTAATATTGAGCATCAGGAAGAGACAACTAAAGTTCCTGGGACATGCAATGAGGAAGGAGGGCTTGGAGAACCTGATACTAACAGGCCAGATAGAGGAAAAAAGAGACAGAGGAAAGCAGCAAATAACATATTTGAAGGGCCTGAGAGGGTGGATGACAGAACAGGGTTGCTTGGTGTTACAGGAGAAAGAATGCTAAAAGTCACCACGAATAGGGAGATGTGGAAGGCCATGATCACCTACGTGCTGAAAGGACAAGGCACATAAAAGAAGAACTATCTAAATGAAAGTTATAACAGAGTCAAAGATCTCTTTTATTTTGTACTAATTTTGACTGACTGGAAAAGAATTGAGAAAAATAAAGTTTGTTGAAATACTCATTGAACATTCTGTAGAACTGTTCAATGAGTCTTTGAAGAAACTGAAAATCTTTTTTCTGAATTGCAATGTGAGTTCATCTATTCAGTTTTCTTGATTCTAAACAAGATTTTAGAAAGACAGAAAAATGTGTTTCATTAAATAAATTTAAATCTATTAAACACATTTTCTAAAAATGAAGCTTTCAAAATCACAGAACACAAACTGATGCAAAAAACATAGATTCAGTTCATTAGGGAAATGCTTCAGATACAAACAGAAATATTTGAAAACTAATTTTAAATTTTTATTTCATCTAAAGGCTAGAAAAAAAACAGCAGAACATTTCAACTCAGGATATATTTTTTTGTCATTTTATTGAGCAAATGCAACTTTGGTCCAATTTTGGCATGCTTCCTGCATTATATTTGGTAAATTTTGATAAAAATAAATTTCCAGATAAACAGTTTAAGAATTGAGGTAATTCATAGAAAAATGACTTTTTTTTGTATTTAGGTGAGATGCCAGAAAATCAGGCTAAAATTTAGCATCTTTTATAAAAAAACAAAAAAACAAAAAAATTCATAAAACTATTAAAAAATTAGGAATTATCGAAAAAGAATCAAGGTTTTTGACATTTTTCAAATAAAGCACAAATTCTGCCAAGTTTCTGTAGAAATCAGCAATTTTTTCAAAAGCAACTGCTTAGAAAATGTTTAATTTTGGATATTGTCTATGGATTGTGATATTGTTTGTGTGTAGCTGATCAAAAGGATATTTTAAAAAATATTTTAAAAAGCAGAATTCAAATTTCAGTTAAATTTGTTGCATTCACATAAATTCAAATACCCTTGGGGAAGGTATGAATGTGTCACTTTTTCCTCCAGCTATGGGTTGAATAGCAGAACAGATTGGGTTCTTTTGCCTTGGTCGGCGACCAGTCCCTTGCAGAAAGTAATGGCAACCTACTACAGGAAATTCTTTGACCCAGTCAGTCATGTCTCTTTCAAAATATGATTGCTCAAAGCGTATATCACATATAGCACTTAACTGACCTTATTATATATATATATATATATATAGTCATCCACATACAAGCCTGTTTCACTGTATCACAGCTCATCAGTGTGGCTAGACATCCACTTGCTTCTGGATGGGATCGAAACTCAACTGATTCAGTGTCAGTCGGAGTCACTAACCCCTAATCCATAGGTGCATTGAATCGGAGAAGTGAAATGTTAGTGTGTTATATATAAATGGTGCATACACATGCCAGTCACTGAAAGAACTCAATTCATTGCTGAAGAGTAATGCATAAATTGCAAAAGTAGAAACTCTTTCTTAAAATTCTCCTCTCTAGAGAGCTCAGTCGTAATGAGAACATAATATATTTGTCATGCACATACAAACCTGTTTTGCTGTATCACAGCTCATCAGTTTGGCTAGACATTCACTTGCTTCTTGCCGGGATCAAAACTCGACCGATTCGGTGTCAGTCTGAGTCACTAACCCCCAAGCCATAGGTGCATGAAATCAGACAAGGGAAATTTTAGCGTGTTATATATAAACAGTGTATATATATATATACACACCAGTCACCGGAAAAACTCAAGTCATTGCTGATGAGTAATGCATAAATCACAGTAGTGGGGGACTGTTTTTTAAAATTCTATTTAGAGAGCTCAATCATAATGAAAGCATAATATATATATATATATATATATATAGGCACATGGCTGAGTGGTTAGAACATTCACTTTCTGACTATACAACATGGGTTAGCCTCTCACCATGGTTTTATTTTTGTCGGGAAGGCGGCTTCTTGATGTTATCAGTCTAGAGAAAGTGATTTCAGCATGTGGCCGGCACCTTTGGAAAGTGCCTGAAAGCTATACCATATGTTGATGTGAGTGAAATTGGGTAGGCATTTTCCTATGAGGAGCTGTCAGTGGTCATGCAAGCATAAGATCACAAATCATTGTTGCCAATGGTTCCTTAGTCAGATTGTTGTTCACACTAGATAACAAGCTCCCTCCCAGAAATTATACCTAAGGTCCACTCAGCATAGTGGCAGTATAAACCACAGGTGGACTCTGTGGGTGCTGAATAAACACAAATGTGCCTGAGCTGGCATCTGTAACAGAGTTTAGATAGTCATCCTAGTAAACAGGTATCCTTGGATACGAGTGGCTGGCCATGTGTGTGTTTGTTTTAAAACTGCCTCTCTCTCAGTATGTCATCATTACTTGGAAATACCTTGTTACTATCAGTGTTTTTTAAATGTCTGAACTATTGTCATAAAATCAGTTGATCTGAACTGGAAACATACAACAACACTCTCACCCAGCTTTCCACTGACTGGTCAATGGCTACCTCACATTGTATCTTGGTCCTCATTCACATCAGTGCTCACCAGAAACCAGGAACAACCCCCTGTAAGCTCACAAGAAATGAGAACTAAGCCCCTGTTTCTAATAAATTTAGATGTTTCATTTAGCGTTTGCTCACTCAATTTGGGTGTTGGTAGATAGACATATTTACCATGCTCTTTTAACTGGAACAATTTAAAAAAAAAATTTTTTTAATCATTTCACCCCAAGCAAGGCATTCCACTGCCACTATTGCGCAAGGGGTTATATAGGGGAAGGTAAAGAGAAAGAGTGGTTAGATATAGGAAATGTCATAAGAAAGCTGATAGACTGGTAAGGGTACCAAGGCTGAGGGTTGGGTAGATGGGAAGAGTGTTTGAGAGAATGGATGCGAGGTAATGTGTTAGGAGGTGTCTATTGACCTTGAATTTAAACTCCTGGAGATTGTAGCTGTTGGGGAAGCAATCATGTAGAAGGTAATCCACAGTAAGGTCAGTTTTTAAGATAGATGCTCAGGCTACTGGTCAAATATTACCCAGGTCCACTGATGCGGTAGCTGAGTATAAAGCTTGTCTTATTTTGGTTTCATACCCCAACCACATAAGTGGCAGGTGAGACTTCTTCCTTGTCAGGCCACAATAGATCAGCTCAATATCAGAATGTTTGGCTGGCAACACAAATGAACAGCATCAAAACAAACTGAATGGCATCCATCTCCCACCAAGATTGAACCAGAACATTCTTTCAATCGCAACTTTTATTGTTAATATTGAGCAAAAAGCAGAAATCATTGATGCCGGTCCTTTTTGTTGCTTGACCTCAAAAGTTCACATTTATTCCTTTGTTCTTCTTTGGTCAAGTGGGGTTCTGCTAAGAAGACACAACTTCATAGTTCCAATCAACCAGCTATTAAACATAAAACACTACAGATCAAGTGTCTCACAACTTTTAACTCCCTAGGAGAACATACCAGTATACCATTAGATAACTTGTTGAAGATGCTGACTTCCTGCACACAAACAACACACTTCAGCAGGATGAAGGCTTAGCCATGGACTTGCCATCATCACCATCATTGGTTAACATATATATGAAATGCTTTGAAGAGATGTCATAAGAATCCATATCACTAAAGCCAATTCTATGGCTGAGATACATTGATGACACCCTCATACTCTGTCCACCCCAGGAAGAGACACATCTACTACTGGACCATGTGAACTTAATATTGATACAGTTCACAACAAAAAAAGAGAATGACAACAAACTAGCATTCCTGGATGTACTAATATCCTGAAGAGAGAATGGGTTCAAGACATTCGTATACTGCAAACTAACATTCACTGAACAATACCTCAACCTCAACTCCCACCACCCATACAACGTAAAGAAAGGGATCATCCATTGTTTGCATCATTGAGCAAAAGTCATAAACAACAACTAAAAGGCATATGAACAGGAAATGGTCAGTATAAGCAGTACCCTACAATGTAACAACTACCCAGGGTACATGACAACAGCTCCAACAAATGTGAAAGGGTGGGTGCATGAGGATAACAACTCAAAGAAAATGGATTTAGTCTGTCTACCATATGTGATGGGGTTGTCAGAGAAAATACAAAGGATCTATGGTTCATATAATGTCAGGGTTACCTTCAAAAGGGGTTCTACACTTAGCAGATACCTCTCCTGAGCAAGACCATCAATCATGGAGAACATGACTAAGGACTGTACATATGCCATATCATGTAGCTATGGAAAGAAATATAAAAGAGAAATGAGCTGCCCCCTTATCGCAAAGCTACAAGAACACCCCAGGGCTGTAACATGAGGGGAGATAGAAAAATCAGTTCTAGCTGATCACATATGAACAAAGGGGATCCCACTCCCTATCGGATGAAGTTAAAATAATTGATAGAGAATTTGACTGGAAATTATATAGACTTAAGGAATCAGCTAGGCCACAAAATCTCCTAAGCCAGCCAAGCATAGAAATGAATGCAATATGAGAACTAGTGATACAAAGTGCTAGAGAAAATCATTAGTGCCAAAGATTGCAATATGAGCTCTGGTAAAAGTTGCTTTCTGAGACATTAGGTTTATAAGTCTCAGAAATTCGTACTCTAGTGTCTTCAATGACACATGGCCTAGTGGATATAGATGTTGGTTTGTTCCAGTGACTTGACCAAAGAGTTGTTAATTTAATAACAGGCTAAATAACTTAGAGAGTTAAATTGGGGAGAGATAACTCCATGGCTACCAGAAGTGGCATCACACATGCAATGAGAATGATATACCCCCAGTCATCGAAATAAAGGTTTCAGTTAAAAATTCCTGACACCTGACAAAGACGGGAGCATACAAACATTGAAATGTTGTAAACATGGCAATAAAGATGACAACAAATGTCTGAATAATGTACATAATATACATACCAGTATATTCTCTGTATTATTGTTTTAATATTTCTCTCAATCTCTAAAAAAGCTTTAAGAAAAGTGAAACATGTTTTATTGAGATATGTATCTTTTGTTCTTTTACTTTATTTTATCATCTTGTCAGATTTGTAGGGCACTTGGTGATGCTTGATAAATTGGCTTTGTGCCAAACACATCCAAAGTTCCTACAATTTAAATTTCAGAAGGTTGAAGGTTGAAATGGGAAAGGATAAAATATTTCATGTGTACATTAAAGCAAAGATTTATTTACAGGAAGACAAAAGTGTAAGAAGGAAAATATGTGAAATTTTGTTAAGTGTACACTGTAATATACTTGCGAAGAGAAAAATGTCCATTGAGAAAAAGCATGCAGTTTTGTAGTTAAAATTGTTTGTAGAGAAATTTAGGTATTAAAAATGTCTGCAGAAATCTAGAGTTCATGGTTGTGCAGTAGCAGAATGTAAAGTCTTTGTTCCTTCCTCTTTTTAGTAGGTCGCGACAGGTTGAGAGAGAGAGAAGGCAAAACAAATAAAGAAGTAGTACTTAACACATCCATTTTGTCTTTAGTGGCATGGTGTGAAAATGAAGAAAAGGACATTGGATGAAGAGGGCAAATGAAACTGTGACGCACCCTGTGTCTGGGTTGGCTTCTTGAATTTTCTTTCGTCACATTGCCATGAGGTCATCAGCTAACCACTCCTATATCGATTTCATGTGAAGTGACATGGTTTAAATAGTGAAACTTCTCATGATGCCAGCTCCAGTGAGCCTTTTAACATCTAGATGGGAAAATATGTCATATATGAATTTGCTGTTTTTAATCCAATCAGGATTCAGAATTTGCTTTTTGCACTGACTTGTGAATTTTTCTCAGTTGGTTTTTTTTCAAAGTCGTTTGAATACACTCTTGTGGGTGTGCAATTTTATTTTGGGGTTTTCCCAAATGCTTTTAGTTGTTTGAATCCGATTTTGTGGATGTACAATTTATTTTGTGTGTTTCAGTTAGTTGATGGATAATATAGTATTTGTATCCTATAGATTCCAATCCCTATATTGAACTCGTGTGTGTGTGTGTGTGTGTGTGTGTGTGTGTGTGTGTGTGTGTATATATATATATATATAATATTCACCTTATTGTATGAGTTTTCCTAAAATGAATGTGATCAACTTCAGACCAACGAGAAAGTGAGTCAGCCAAAATAAAACTGAAACCCACACTATTAATGTGGAATGTGAGACCATGGTTCTGTCTCCTTAGGCCATGCGTGTATTTTATTCTGATTTTTTCAAAGATTGCATGATTTTCAATATTACAAGCATACCAAGGCCCCCCATGCTTCTAATTTCAAATGCTTCTGTGTAGCCATAATTCCACAAAGCACATTATCATGCACACTTTTTTTATTATATGTTTTCAACATTTTCCAGGTATTATATTGAATCTTAATTACATCGTACACCATTTTCTGCAGTTAATTTATGTCTAATTTCTTTGTATGGCTTTTCAGCTTTTGAACAATTATTTCATTTATTAAGTTTTTATTTTAGATGGAATATCTCATTGTTTATCAGTAGATTGTCATTTTCTACCTTGTGCAAAAATTATTTCCATATTTTCTAATATTTTCCAATTTGCTCTCTTTTTATCCCTTTTTAAAATGTTATCTGGATAATGCATCTATATGGGCAATAGCATTCCTTTTACATATTTGTTATCAAAATCAAATGCTTTTATGTCCCATCTTAATATTCTAGAAGATATGACTTTCAGTAATACATTTTTTGGGTTACAAATTAATTCTAGGGGCTGATGGTCAGACTACAACAGCAATATTCTGCTTAATAAAAATTGACAAGTTTTACTAGAGCTTCAAATTATAATGAGAACCTCTTGTTTTGAACACCTAGTCAGGGAGCAACCACCTACATTGACCAGGTGTATGGAACTACCTTCCATATACTTGCTTTCCTGACGGCTACCACCTCCAGTAATTTAAATGCAAAGTCAATTCCCATCTCTTATCCACTTAACTCCCGCCCTTTTTACATCACCCCGTGTATCTTGTTCTTTTCTTTTCTCTCTACCTTCGCAACCATCTTCACATCTTTTTCTTGCCCTTTCTCTTTCACTCCCTGTGGCTGGTTTGTCATCGTCTTCACTCTCCTCCTGCCTAATACTCTTTTATGTAACCCCCTGCACATCAGTGGCGTTAATACCTTGCTTGGGGTGAAATGATTAAAAAAAAAAAGAAAAAAAGATATGTTATGACACAGAATGCTTTCCTTCCAGTCTTCATGCAGGACTGCGATGGCTGGTGTAATAGACTCATAAATGTTTAAGCTAACTCTTCAGTTTGCCCATTTTCAACAAACGTTTTTCAGAATTAGTGTTACATCACTGCCAGTATCAATTAACATTTTAAATTTACCCCATTCAATATTAATTTCAATGAAAGTATTTTCTTTTTTTATTCTTTTACACTGAGAAAATACCAGTTTTACTTTTTAACAAGTTTTCCATTTTTTTTTCAACATTTTTTATATTTCTCTTTTTATATTTACACACCAATGGAAGATAATTTTTCTTTCTACAATTTTTTACATATTTGTTCTCATACCAGATATTTTTCTGTTTGGTTCATGTTCAGAATTAAAATATTTGCATTTTAGTGCCATTTCTTTTATCATGTATATGTCCATAATTTTGGGTTGATTTTCCTTTTTCAATGAACTCTTCAAAATATGCCTCAAACAACATTTTGTTGATTTACAACTGTTCTAACACTTTAAATCTGTGCAAAGTATTGTTCTTACTTTCTATTAACCTTAATTGAATTCTTATTTAGTAGACATGTTTTCTTTGCTGAACATTGAAATTAACAATATATATTTGCCGCTGCAGAAATTGTATAATGGGTTTTTTGCATTCTCATCTTAATGATAAGAATTTGCTTTGTTTGACAATGACAAACCTTTTCCTTGGTCAAATGTTCTTTAGAATAAATTCTTTGATTTGGTTAAATTTCAGTTCTTCCATTTTTCTTAGATAAGTCATCAACAAATTTTTTGTAACACGTCACTCAATAAATTCCAGGCCTAAGTAATAAAACAACCACCTTTAGGCAAAATTCAATTTTATTCATCAACGTAGTCTCCTAGAGTGATATATTGATTCCAGTGCTTCTCTAACAATTTGATACTTTTTTGTAGAACATTTTGTCTTTGGCCTCAAAATATGCCCCAGTTTTTGATATCACTTCATCATTGGAGCCAAATCTCTTTTTCTTTGGAGTATTCTTTTGAGGTTTGCAAACAGCCAGTAGTCACTGGGAGCCAGATCTAGAGAAGAGGGTGGATGCAGAAACAATTTGAAGTGCAATTCATATAGTTTTGCCATCATTGCAATCAACTTGTGACACAGTGTGTTGTCTTGGTGAAAGATCACTTTTTCCTTCTTCATTTGTGGCTCTTTGTTTGGGGATTTCTTCCTTCAAATGCAACAATAATGCTAATATAATATTTGCTATTGATGGTTCTTTCTTTCTCATGATAATAAATGAACAAAATACTTTGCGCATTCCAAAATAAAGTGGCGAAAACCTTTCCTGCTGATGTTTGCGTCTTTGGTCACTTTGAATGTTTTTCACCTGCTGCTGTCTGTTCAGCTGACTGCCAATTTGACTCTGAAATAAAGTGTTAGATCCATGTTTCATCCATTGTCACATATTTATGCAAAAACTTTTTTTTGTTGTGTTGAAACAGTGCTCTGAATTGTTGATGTGTTGTTGTTTTGATCGACTTTCAGCAAATGCAACATCCACTTTGAACAGTTTCTTATTAACAAATGTCCATGCAAAATGGTGAATACACTACCTTCTAATATGTTCAACTCTTCTGCTATCTCATGCAACTTCAATTTACAATCAGCCAAAATGAGCTTGTCGATTTTTTGGTGTTTTGGGTGACCTGAGCGTTCAGCATCATTTGTGTTTGTACGACCACATTTAAAGCCAGTATACCATTTCTTAACCCTTATTTCCAACAGAACAGAGTCCAAATAACACTTACGAAGCCATTACTTTGTTTGAACAGAATTTTTTTCATTAGAAAGCAATGCTTTATTAACATCCAAAATTCAGATTTTTTCATTGTTTTGAAAATTCGCAACAGTAACCTTACTAAATAACTGTTATTTTGTAAAGTAATAATCCAATTGGGCCCAAATTTTGTTATGTACTATTTGAAGTTTAGTAGTTAATAAAAATCATATGGATTTTTTTTTATTAGTGGTGCCATTTATATGTCAGACAAAGGATTCATTGAGTGATTTGTTAGCTTCACAACAAGCTGCTGTGAGAGAAAATCCATGATATTTTTTTCACCTTTATTTATTTTGTTGTTCTATAGTTTCAGTTTCTGGCAAAGGGTGAAGAGTGTCTGATCCAAGTGTCACAAAATCTGGGTCTTTTACATGAAATAAATATTTTATCAACAACCCCATATTGTTACAATAATTTAAATAGGGATTGCAGTTGTGTGCAATCAGTATTTGTTCAATAGTCCATTACCAATAATCCATGACCAATAGCTTATGTAGAAAGTCTGTATATTCCACGGTGTTGTACTCTTTATTTTTAGGAGCAACCGTATAAAAAAATTCTGTCGTAAAAAGGAAATGTAAAATTATATAAAAATAATTAAAGGGTAAATAAAATAAAAAAAAATACTGATAGAATAGACTAGGTTTGTTTCATACACTTTTTTTTGAGGGGAGTGTGTTATGATATTCTAAGTATGGATTGCAGTTGTATGCAATTAGTATTGGTTTTACAGTTCAATTATTATTGCCACTATCTTACATGGCATGCTTAGACATAACTTATAAAAATACACCTATGCTAATTTGTGGTAACCATTCACTGCTACAGAAGGTTTTTTAAATCCATTGCTTTTACTCTTTCTAGTATTGATTGGTGGGGGTTCCTTCCTCACCTTTTGTTCATAGTAGTGTGGAATATCAATATCCTGATTAGGTCATTTTTTTTTTTTTTGAGTTATAAGTACTATCAATTTTAGTTGTCGCCATTATTGAAATTCCTCAATGTTGTTTCTGTTATTTGGCACACTTCTTTGTGGTTCTGTAGTGCCAGTCAATGAGGTTTAATACTGGATGAGACCTGCATTTAACTATCAATTTGAGAAAACAGTTGTATACAGCTGACAGTTTAGATATTTCTGAACAAATTTGGTGCAAGGTATACAGTTGGTATGAAAGTCTCAATCTGATAGGGCTACCTAAGAACATGACTCAAAATTTTAGCAACTAAATCCCACCCTTTTACTGTGTAACCAATAAATTGTAAATGAAAATTCTACTCCGGCAGCTTCTTTTCTCGAACTTCTCGCCTGCAGAATTCTCTTCCGCAGACTTGCTTTCCTGACAGTTACAATCTCCAAGAATTTAAATGTAAAGTTAATAGTCATCTCCTGTCTCACTAACTTACATCTTCTCTGTCATGCTTTTCTACATCCACCCGACTCTCATCAGTAATCACTTCCCTAACTCCCTGCACAATAGTGGCAGTAAAATACCTTGTTTGGGGTGACACGATTAAAAAAAAACTGGAAAAGTTGAGGACTATTTGGGAAGTTTTATGACTAAGTATAGAGGCACATACAGGGGTGGACAACATAATGGAAACACCCGGTAGCATAATCGGGAAAATGTGATAAAACTGTCAAAATCTTTTCTATTTTTATGCTTGTTGATTTCATATTAGTCGTACTTCATTCATTTTATTTAATTATTTACTTATTGCTGAAATTATTGTTTTTTGCAGATATTATTTAACTATGTTTATTAAAATCAACAGTCAGGACTCTTTAAGAATTTTAAATGATCATCTTTATTATATGATACAGGAACCGAAGAGAAATGACATCTTTTAGGATAATGCAGCCATTTATACTATTAAAGTTGTAGATGAGTGGCATGAGGAACATTCTAGTGAAGTAGAGCATCTGATCTGGCCACTACAGTCCCCAGATCTCAACATCATTGAACATTTATAGTTCATTTTAGTAAAACAAGTGAAGAGTCAATATTCTCCACCATCATCATTGAAAGAATTAGACAGTTGTAGCTGAATAATGGATAAAAATTTCTCTGGAAACAATTCGAACTTTGTACAAGTCGATCCCACACAGAATCCAAGCCATAATTACTACCAAAGACCATCATACACCATATTGAAATAAATTTGCTTGAAATTTCAAAGTGTTTCCATTATTTTCTCCTGCCCCTATATATATATATATATATATATATATTTTTTTTTTGTTTGTTTTCATTTATTATGTGATCTAGGTTTCTACCATGAGTGGTGTCTTCAGGCGATTTTCAGTAACTGATTTTACTGTTCATTATTTTTTATTTTTTAAGAACGCTCACAAAACTGTGTTTTTTTAATGCTCATGTGGCAGGGAGTTTATGAACACGCAATTTTTAAAATTGCAAGAAATTATAACTTTTTCATCCATGTTTGTATGAACCTAATAGGTATTTTTTAGTATGGTTACACTTCGTCATAATTTCTGTTCTTTCATTCAATAGTTCATTTTTGTTTGGGAATAACATAATCTCTATCTTTTCTTCCTGGCACAGTCTACATATTTTGCCACCATTGTAAGGCCTGGCTGTTTTCACTATACTCCATGTTATGTCTGGGTCTTTTCCATATTTTGATTTTAATTTCCACATGCAGCTAGCTAATTTTTTAAAGTTTTTTAAGTTTTCTATTTTGAATGTAGACTTGTGATTGAACCACCTGATCTTAAAGGTGTTTTTGGTTGAACCCAAATATATGTTGGTGTTTTTGATTGAACCCAAATATATTTTGCCCATTTAAGTTACATACTTTTGCTTTAAATGACTTCCTATGTTTTGCAAAGTCCTTGAAGTGTGTTTAATTGTGATAATGCTTAGTACCAAAGATTTTTTTTTTTTTCAGTTGTTTTACTGATAAAATGTATTTTGGCAAGCAGATTTTTTGTCATAATGTGCTTGATATCAGGGTGGAGATAATGATTTGATAAGTAGTGGTTCATACTTACATATGGTGTGATGATTTGTACCCCAGCCTGTATCTCTAATTGTGAGGATCCAGTTACAAACCAGTTCTTGACATATATGACTTTATCTTGTCTGAAATGTTTTATGCAATCAGTAATGTAATAAAGGACTATTTCAATTTTTTTTCTCTTCTTTTTTCCCCAGAAATGCTAGCTGAAAGTGAGAGTCCGGCTCCTTCTACAGTGACCAGCCCAGACCATGAACTAATAATCATCACAGCTCTCTGTTCGACACTCATTTCTGTCACAGGTTTAATCATGGCAGCCATGCTCTGCAGCTGGTGCTTTGGTCGCAAAAAATACGATTCTGATGAGGAAGAGAGCCTCAGTGAGTACAAACCTGTCACTTATGGGGGTGAAGATAGCAGTAGCATCCGTGATAGCAGCATTGCTGGAACCACCCCAAATCAAAGCCCTTCCCATAATGGTTCAGCACAGTGTAACAGCTCAAGCACTCAGCACCTTACATCAGTTGGCAACAAGAAATCAAGCAAGTAAGTTAGAGCATCACATTAAAGAATTACATGGTTGATGGGTTTTTGGGGTTTTTTTTTTATACCTGTGTTGCACACAAAAGAAAATTTTGGTTGAAAGGGAAATTCTGGTCAAGTTCTCTTCATTCTGATTGTATTAAGCTTTGATACAAGAATGAATAATTCAGCCTACATCAGTTAGGAGTTGAATTTTGATCTGAAATGTTTATTGCTTGATGTTGTCTATATAAGTAATGAGTAAGTACATTGACAAAAAAAAGAGAGAAAGTTGAGAAACAATTTGGCACCAAGTTTATTGATGTATTTACATAACAATAAATCTATTTCAGTTAGATCCAGTCTGTCTGTCTCACTCTGGTTCTGTCTGTCTGTCTGTCTCACTCTGGTTCTGTCTGTCTGTCTCACTCTGGTTCTGTCTGTCTGTCTCACTCTGGTTCTGTCTGTCTGTCTGTCTCACTCTGGTTCTGTCTGTCTGTCTGTCTCACTCTGGTTCTGTCTGTCTGCCTCTCTGTCTCACTCTGGTTTTGTCTGTCTGTCTGTCTGTCTCACTCTGGTTCTGTCTGTCTGTCTCACTCTGGTTCTGTCTGTCTGTCTGTCTCACTCTGGTTCTGTCTGTCTGTCTGTCTGTCTCACTCTGGTTCTGTCTGTCTGCCTCTCTGTCTCACTCTGGTTTTGTCTGTCTGTCTGTCTGTCTCACTCTGGTTCTGTCTGTCTGTCTGTCTCACTCTGGTTCTGTCTGTCTGTCTGTCTCACTCTGGTTCTGTCTGTCTGTCTGTCTCACACTGGTTCTGTCTGTCTGTCTGTCTCACTCTGGTTCTGCCTGTCTGTCTGTCTCACTCTGGTTCTGTCTGTCTGTCTGTCTCACTCTGGTTCTGTCTGTCTCACTCTGGTTCTGTCTGTCTCACTCTGGTTCTGTCTGTCTCACTCTGGTTCTGTCTGTCTGTCTGTCTGTCTGTCTCACTTTGGTTCTGTCTGTCTGTCTCACTTTGGTTCTGTCTGTCTGTCTCACTTTGGTTCTGTCTGTCTGTCTCACTTTGGTTCTGTCTGTCTGTCTCACTTTGGTTCTGTCTGTCTGTCTCACTTTCGTTCTGTCTGTCTGACTCTGGTTCTCTCTGTCTGTCTCACTCTGGTTCTGTCTGTCTGTCTGTCTCACTCTGTCTCACTCTGGTTGTCTCACTCTGGTTCTCTCTGTCTGTCTGTCTCACTCTGGTTCTCTCTGTCTGTCTGTCTCACTCTGGTTCTCTCTGTCTCACTCAATTTCTATATCACCTTGTTCCTATTTATATATTAAGTATCTGCCTTAGTCTTTTTCCATCTATTTTATGATATATAAAAAAAACAATTCTAATAACATGAATATTTCTTTCATTTCCTTTCATTTATTCCTAAATATTTTTAGCTCTATGTTAATGGATGACTGTCTTCTAAATGGTAGAAATTAAACATGGTGCTTCAATCTATAAATTCATGCCTGTCATTTATTTCATTTATAAAGGTAGACTGGTATATTCCTCGCTTCACACTATTGAAAACTGAATTTCAGCACAAAATTTTCACAATATGAAGTTTGATCTGTGTGATTAAAGGAAAAGTTTTGGTATAAGTGCATTAACACAAAAGGAGATTAAATGGTTTTTATTGTTATTAGACAACAGGCTTATTGATATACATATGTATCATGTTTCAGCTTTGAACAGAAACATTAATTATAGCATTCTCTTTGTCAATTTTGATATGTCTTAATCAGAGAACTAACTTTGAATTCCAGTAAAATTCGTTGTATCCACTTACACGCAAATACTTTAGGGAAATGTATTAATTCATTTTCAGCTATGGGTTAAATAACAGGACAGGGTTCTATAGCTTTGGTTGGTAACCAGTCTACCTTAGAAGTAATGGCAACCTACCATGGGAAAATTTTCTGCCTAGTCAGTCATGTCTCAAAATAGACATGATCACCCAAACGTGTATCACATATGAAATTTAACTAACTGACATGTGTTTGGATGAGTTTAAAAATAAGTTAAACTCGTCACCATTTTGTTGGTTATTTTCATATATTGTCTCGTCTGAATCAAAGTCATTTCTTTTTAGACAAATCACTCAATGACAACCATACTGGCGATCTAAAAGACATTCAAGGTTATTTTTAAGACTATCAATGTAAATCTCTACTTCCTTATGGCACAAGTCTCAAGTAAATCTTCAGGCTATATCATGTTGAAATATTGGTTCCCATATGATCACCTAAGTTAAGCAGCATCAAACCTGGTCAGTACCTATGCAGATGATCTCTTGGAAATACCAATAATGTCAGCCTGGATGTGTGTATTGTAATAGATAATGGCTCAGAATTAGAAATTGGAGTACTGAGTCCTAATTCCAGTTGGGTTCATTCTATACTCTTAGAAAAAGTATGAATCCAGCTCCACAGTTATAGGTTAATTAGTAAGACCTGTATTGCTATTATGAAATTAAAAAACTAAACCATTATTACTCAAAAACATATTCTTACAATCCAAAAATATTTTCTGGCTTTAAATAACCTGCCATGGGTTGATAAGCTGTAAATAACTAATCAATCAGCCAATCAAATTTTGAATGATCAACCTCCTGGTTGGTTTTCACATGAATAGAAATAATGATAATTGTAATGATGACCTTAGTATTAACAAGTAAAAAAATGGACAACAAAAACTGCGAAGATAAGACGTAGTCGAGATAAAAAAGAAGTGTTCTAACAGAAGACGGAAAGTGCTACACAGAGATCTGAAGACAAATTGGCATGGCAAAGGAATTGCTTGATGGCTTGGTTATACTTGCCTGTCATCAGGTCTGTTGCTAATGCCAGCCTACAGGTATTTAACGAGTAATTTCAAATATAAGTGCCATATGTGATATCCTCTTAGTCTATCATTTCTTCTTTGAGACATAACTGACTAGGCAGAAGATTTTTCTGCAGTAGGTTGCTATTGCTTTCTGCAATAGACTGGTTGCCAACCAAGGCTACAGAACTCAATCTGTCCTGCTATTCAATGCATGGCTAGTGGGAGAAGTGATGGATTTATACCTTTCTCAAGGGTATTTCTGCATAAGTGAATGCAAAGAATTCAATTGGAATTCAAACTTGGCTCTATAATTTCTCATTCTAAACTCATATCCATTGTACCACAATGTCCATGCCAATTTCTAATTTATGTCATAAAAACATTTGCAATACCAGCAAAGGCTTCATCGAGTGATGACCCTGGAGTCTGGCATTGTTTAAAGACAAGATCTTCATTACCATTAACCTATTGCACAATAGAGCATTCTTGATAATCATTATCGTTAATTGACTTGCAAGAAGATGTTAAAAATGTGTTTCATATTCTTTTTTTCTATATCATAATCTGGTTTTGATTGCTAAAAACATGCTTTGTTTCTGATTTTTTTTTTCAATTAAAATTTTGTTTTTTGTTAGTTTGAAATCTATGAAAAAAAATTTAAGTTTTTCAGTTTTATAGATTCGTGCAAGTTCCATTATTTTTAAAAAAATCTTAAAGCAGTTTGTGCTGTCATATGGCAGACTTCCATTCCAAAACCAGATATACTGAAAAACAAGAATTCAAAGCAAAAATGTAAACAAATGACAGGAATTTATTTTACTTGAAAATTTCTATTTTATTCAGTAAACTTTAATTAGCAATAAACAGAATGGAAAAGATTTCAAGGAAAATAACTCTTCTCAGAAATCAAATAAATTCAAGTCAGATAAAAGAAAAAAGATATTTAATTCAACACACGTCCACAAACACTGTCACTGACAAACACACAGCAAATCTACAAACTTATCAGAATGTGTAGCTTTGTTTTAGTTGTTTTTATTCTGTAAAGTTATTTCACTTATGTTTTTTTGGATTTTCTTTAATTTGATATCAAAAACATGATAACTTGTCTAAAATTGCAGAGAATGAATTCTCCACCTATCAACTGCAATAACGTTTCCACATTCTCTTTAATCTTTAATATCTGTTTTGGTAAATCACAGACCATTTTTCCTCTTCTCTGTTTAAGAAAAGATATTTCCTATAATATCCATGTTCAACTCCAGGAGTTAATATTAGGATATGATATTTTCATCTTACTCTTTATCGAAAAATTTTTTTTTCACTTCTATCTACCGTGCATCTTCTGGCTGTGGACAGTCATGGCTTACCACAACTTCCTGTCTATTGTAACCCTTACTAAAATTTGTCTTTTGCTATATCTCCCAATCTTCGTACTACCAAACATAATACACAAGCTCATTAGGTAGGTTATGCACTGCTTTCTTATGTTCCTCTTGCCTTTAATGTGTCTTGTGAGTGTCAGATTTTCCAAGCTCTCTTTCCTCATTATACAACCTAAAAATTTCAATTCTCTTTTATACTACATTTAAGTATTCTTTTTGTTTACATTTTCTTTAGAACTTCTTCATTGCTTGTGCATTTAATCCATGGTATTCTCAACATTTTTCTGTAGAAACACAATCTAATTGCTATGCGTCTGTGAAGAGATTGTCTAGCATTTACTGCATTATAGGAGTAATTATGACATAACAGTTCAGTATTCTATTTTTGTTATTTCTGATGAAATTTTCATGCTTTTTAATACTTTGCTTAGCTTTTGGAAGGCAGATTTCGCTATCCCCATGTGCTCTCCAATTTTGGTTGTACTATGTCCTCTGCTAAAACCCACCCTAGATATTTAGATTTTTGCTCTTAATTTTGCTATCTTTAATTTGTAATTCCCATTTTGGGCTGGTTTTTGTTTTGTTTTCTTGCTGGCAACCATGCATTCTATCTGTTGACAGCTACTTAGTCCTTTCTTCTTGCTTTCCTTTACTACCCTATGTAAGAGTTCCTGTAGTTTCTTTTCTGTGTCTTTGCATATTTTTAAAAAACGATTTTGATTAAAGAAAAAGTCAGATGGGATGCATAACAAGAAGTGTGTTTAATAACATTAATAAAAAAGATAATTGTTTGTAGATACAGAGTTGAAGTATTTAGTGTCATAGAAAATAAGGGTTCCTTTCTGTAGTTGCTTGATTATGAAGGTGTTTAAAGTGATCACTATTGATGGCAATATAATGCCTCAATTCAACATTCTATAGGGCCTCAAACCCAACATGGAGACTGACATCAAATGTGTTGAGGTGGAAGTGCTAGTCAAGAAGGTAGCTGCCCAGGACCAAGAGAGTAGCGGCTGAAACACCCTATGTTTGCAACAAAACTCTGAGCCATGCTACCCAAGAAGGAAGATTGCTGTCAAACAACATCTCTGACCACATCACCCCTTACATCTGGCTCTCTTACTCCCCAGACTGCGATTCCTTGTTTATTATATGCAGTTGAGTAAGGGAGAAGCAAAACTCCTTGTAACATCCAAGGTGAACTGAAGGCAAGGATTATGGTTGCATTTACCAACAAGGAGACCGTTCAGATGAGTTGCAGATGGTTCTGAAGTTTGTGGCTGAAAGCAATGGTGATTTTATTGAATAAATTTACTTTTTAGTGTTTCAAGATATACTTAACAAAATTACACAAAAATATCTGTTTAAATGACATATCAGTGTTATTTTTATTTTTACATAATTCAGATGACAATTCATTTATTACACCCTGTGTCTGTATGTGTGTGTGTATATATATATATAGTCATCCGCAGACAGATCTGTTTTGCTGTATCACAGCTCATCAGTACGGTTAGACAGCTGATTGCCTTTTACCCAGGATTGAAACCCGACCGAATTGGCATCAGTTGGCGATTCTACCTCTGAGCTACGGGCACTCGGTAGAAGGAGGCAGACTTTATAGCATGTATATTATCATTATACATGCCCAATAGCTGAGAGTGTTCTAATTCATTGCTGAATGAACGATGCGTAGATGCCAGAGTAGCTACCGTTTTTTTAAAGTCTACCATTCTTCCAGAGTGCTCAATCAGGGTGTGAGAATGTAAATAGTCAAAATTAAATTTAACTCTAGATTCTAAACCTGTTAGTTCTCTTCACCTGTGTATACACACACACACACACATATATATATATATACACACACACACACACAAACATATACACAGAAGGAAAAAGGGTGAGAAACTGTGAATATTTTATTTAAACTGTAGATTTATTGTTGTTATTATTAATATTACTTGTTTTTTGTATGACATATTAAGTGTCCATAATGGTGTTTGTGTCACTACATGTGTTTTGAGTCCAAAGTTGACTCTCTTCAGGCAAATAAACTTGTGACTTTAGATATCGAGATATGTTTGTTTTTCTAATGGCCAAAATATTGTTTATATATAGGTAAGTGGTGAGCAGGTTAGAAAAGTTTATATGTATGTGTGTTGGGTTGTTGTTTTTTTTTTCACACACATACACACATTAAAACTCTTTCATCACCTTTCGTTAGCCAGAAATTTTCTTTTTACACTGACTTGTGAAATTTGATTTCATTGTTATGCTTCAAAATAGTTTTCAATGATTTTGATTCAATTCTACTCTATGGATCATTTTTTTCATCGTTCTTTTTGTTGATTTTGGAATATTATTTTTTGCAATGGTTTGCAAAATTCTTTTTTTCGCATTTGATGTGTGTGTGTCTTGGGCTTGTCATGCTTTGTCGAGGGAAGGTTTGTATTTTTTTCATAAATATTTTTCCTACATCATGAGCCTGTCATAATCTGCATTTTAGTAGATAGGCATTACTCTAAATTTACCTCCACTGCATTCATGTAAACGTTGGGAAATATACAATTTTTTGTAATTGGCTAGTTTAATGTTACTTCTGTGCAGGCCTACTCTTTTATTCAGGCCTTGTATTGATCCCATGTATATTTTTGCACATTCATTGCATTTTAGAGCATAAATTATGTCTTTAGAATTGCAGCTCGGATTTTTTTTATTTCGAATGTAGATGTGTTTTTGAACTTGAAGTGGTTTCCTTCTATTATTATGTTGCATAAGCTACATCTTTTTTGTTGTATACCGGCCCCTGATACTGAGAAGTAAAAACAAATTAAAATGACTCTCAGCCTAACCAAATTACAGGCTAACATTGACATGCAAAAGGAGAGAGCAATAAACTAGACAAAAAAAATACACGGAAATAAACAGCACACTACTGATAAAAATAAGACACATTCCCTAAATAAATACAAAAATTTTCATCAGAATTATGGGAATCTAAATGCAAGAAGGAAGAGAAATCCCAGAAAATTCTAAAAAAAAGAAAATAACAAGGAGTTTATTCGCCTGATGAGTCAACTTTGGACTCAAAACACATGTAGTGACAGAAATACCGTTATGGACACTTAATATATCATACGAAAAGCAAGTAATATTAATAATAGCAACAACAATAAATCTACACTTTAAACAAAACATTCAAGGCTTCTCGCACTCTTTTCTTCTATACCAATTTCTCTTGTTGGAATAACCACTACTTATGTTTTTAATATTTATATATATATATATATATATATATATATATATATATAATTTAATATTTACCAATTAATATTTTATGTTAAGGTAATCTGGTTGGATTATCCTCATCATTTAGGGACTGACACGCACACACACACACACACACATATATATATATATATATATATATATATATAAGATTAATTTGCAAAGCAAAGAATAATTACTGCGTATTTCTGCTTTATATGCCAAAATTCATCTAAAATCTAATACAAAAACATCAAAAGTGTTTACCACTTATCAAAATAACCAAATCAAATCTAAACCAGTGGTGACTAATATTGTGTATCAGTTTCACTGCCCAGTACAAGACTTTCTCTTTTGTCATAAATTTTGTTACTATATTGGACATACTATGCCCTCTTTGAGTATAGGCCTCACATGTCACTTATCTGATCAAAGTAGTATAAAGAAATTACCTAGCTCACCACATATTAAAAGAACCCTTAATTCTGATGGAAAATACTAAATTTCAATATAGATGACATTACCAGAAACATAGCATTGTGAGAGAGGCTCTATACATAACATATCCTCCTCCCACTATCAACTTCACCTTATTCAACAGTGGCAATGGTGGATTGAAAGTTTGTTGTTTTTTTTTTTAAATAGATGTTCACTTGAATTCCGGCTGTGTTCAACACACAAAGCTTGTAATAAATACTCATACTAGTTTTCAAAACAACACAAAATAAACATCTTAAACAGTCACACATGAAAAAAAAATTAACACCTAAATACAACCCAACCTTGAAAATTGCTGAAGTGGCCAAAAGCACTTGGAACAATGGATAATGTTTATATGCACTTTACTCCCACCAAATGAGAAAATGTAAGAATGCTGGAAAAAGTAAATAAAGATGACATTTTCCTTGTCTGTCAACTTGAATGAAACATGTTTAAAAGACAGATGAAACTAAAAAAAAATATATATATATATGTTTAAAACCAGTACTTCATCACATAGTGCACATTTACTTGAGAGCAATTTGTGTGTCCCCTCGGATGCACATATCTATCCATTCCACAGCCATATTTTAAGTTATATAAATATCTATAGCAACATGCTAGACTTAATTTCTGCCTTACAGCAGTGAATCTGGGGCATTCTTATTTGATTATGTTATAGTTAAAAATTTTCAACATAGCACAGCAGGCATACTCATCTGAAATCTGTTTACATAAAGTTCTAACAGCCATCTCTTAAGCAGGAGTGGTTGGTGTGCTTAAATGTAGTTAGCATACAAATATTATGTTTCCTTGCAGATAATATTTGGTCGGAATTTTCATTTTGTGAACGTTTCTGTTCGGGGACTAATTTCTGATGAAAAAGGACTGACACATTGGTTTAACTGTCTTGTTTGTTAATCATGTGTTTCTAGATTTTATGGCAATCATTTTTTGTTAACCACCTGTTTGTTATATTTTTTCCTTTAACAGGCTCGTTTTTATCACACTAATATGACATGGTATTGTACTAATTTGGTGGTAAAGACATGCCTCAGCTGTTGTCAAACATTGAAGTAAATAATATGGACAATTTTTGATGGTATAAAATAAAAACAGAATGAGAAGAATTGAATTTGTGATTTTTGGAACTTAAGAAAAAAAACTTTACAAAATATTGACAAGAAGAAAATTGAAGGTTTATTCATCTTTATGAAGGAGGTAGCTGCATATTAACAATGTTGTAACTGAGGTTTGCTGTTCAATCCGAAATGAAAGCGAAAGTTATAAATGCTGATTTTAAACCGCACCCTAGACTTTTCAGCTCGAAAAACTGGTGCAACAGAATCTTCTCAAATCAGTTTCTTCTCATTTGAACACCTGTTCAATAAGGCAAATATGTATAAAGTTGGGATGTCATAAGAAACAATTTAAATTGGTTTGTTCTTTTTTTTATGGCTTACCAACCCTTTGTGGCTTATTTAAAGTTGCAACATCTTTAGGATGTATGAATTTTTTATTTATTTTTTTCTTTCATTTTATTTTTGCAAGTTTTTCAGATACAAGTCCTACTATTAACTAAAGTGGTGAGAAACAAACTTATCAGGAATTTGAGCTTGGCTCTCCAATTTCCGATTCTAAGTGACTATCCATTACATTGCCAGCACATCCAAAAAAAAAAAAGAATATATTTGTCAAAGACATGAAAGAAATTTGACCAGAAAAAACAATGATTTATTTACAAAGTGTGTGTGTGTATATATATATGCAATGGACTTTCTTGGTTTGAAATGTGTCACCTCTCTAGAAAGAGAATCCGAAAGTCATAGAAAAATGTAATGTCTGGAATTGGCAGCTGTATCTTTTTATGACAATGTCATTGTCGTGTTTGAAATATAAATAAATTTTACAGCAGACATTGATGATTGATTTTTTTTAATATTCTCATAACTTTTTCTTTAACAAACATATACAGTATATGTTATTCATTCTTAGCTAGCAGGCTTTTGTTGGCGTTTTTACAGAAAATGGTACAGACGAAAAATGCATATGAAAATCAGTTGGATAGAGCAACAAAGATTTTACTAAAAGACTAAAATTTATACTAAAGAACTAGTTAATGCATCTTTATATGATTGAATTCTTTACTAACAAAACTTTGCGACTCCCTCAGAACTTCTTATTCTAAATACTCAATCACTGGAATTTCTAATGTTTTCAACTCTCAAATGTGGAAGGTTTGTTGGTTTGAAAGTCACTTTGAAAATCAGCAGGAAGTGTTCATCAGACATTGTCCATTTTCAAAATGGTCAGAAAAACTCTGAAAATAATGCATTTTGAAGACAATGATGTTGCTTCTGAAAAATCTTTTAGTTATGTTAGTGAAGATATTTTGTCTGTTGGTTCTAATTCTTGTTGGAGAGAAAAAAATATACCCTTCTTGAAATCTATAGACAAATCATACCAGTACATGAGATTTCTTTTTAGCCAATTTAGCCAATACAATAGGTCACTTTTCAGTTTCGTCCAACACTTTTTTTATTCTTTCTTGTCTTGAAGTAAGAACACTGCAATCATTTATCAGTGTACACTTTTGTGTGTTTACGCAATACTCAGTTTGTAAATATTTTTGTCTGATTATTATTGTTTTGTCTAGTTTTGTCTTGCAATGTCATTTTCGTTTTTTATTTAAATATATATACATACTAGCAGCATAGCCTGGCGTTGCTCGGGTGTAATGAAAGCTTTAAAACTAATCCATGGTCCTGGACCTCAGACTCTTTGGATGTTGGCATAAAAGACTAAAACGCAATAGTTGTTTCCAGTTAAAGTGGAACCGTAGACTGAAAGAAAAATGAATGGATGTAAGTCAAATTTTGATTTCCTGGTATCAATATCAAATAAGTTGTTTTCATTGTACACTGGATTTTGAAGGCTAAATAAGTCTTCTGAGTAAATGGTATGATGGCTGAGTCTAAGAACTACAATTATACCTACTTAGAGCCAAACCCAAAGCAAAAACTAAAATAAAAGGGGTGAAAAAAATACAGACATACAGGCAGATAAACAGACAGACACACACACACAAACATCTTGCCTCTTATATATATATATTATCAATTTTCGGCACTATTGAAAGAACTGCAACCTCAAAACTTCTGAATATCGTTTCTTATATCTTTGTCTATGAGTGTATCAAATTTGATTAAAATTGGACCACTCCTTCTATAACCCGATTTTTTTCGATTATCAATTTTCGATATTTATCGGGGGTACCTTGACACAAAACATAACTAAGAACACTCACAGACACTTATAGTACAACTGTGTAAATTTTCAAGAAAATTGGTTCAGCCCTTTCGGAGTCTATAGGTAATGGACACACAGACAGACAAAGTTCCACTTATAAATAAGTTTAGATATACACACCCATATATTATTTGTATTATTTTTGCCTTGTTTTTTCTTTGTTTTATTATCGTTTATTGCAACTTTTGATATTTTTGCTTTTTGGACATTTCTGCCAGTTCTATTTAAGCCTGGCCATTTGTAACTATCAAATCCGTTTAAGAAGGCAAATGTTTCTCAAAAGACTTCAATATAAAATATTCATGGATTCTTTCTATGTTTGTAGAATAAAATGTTTTTCATTTCAGTTTCTAATCTCATCACTCTTTTCTTGCTGCCACCTTACTGGTTTCTGATTCTACTTTGATGATTTTATATCCAGCAAAAATGGTTTAAAGAAATTGCAAAGAAGAATGCGAATGATAGAAATATTCTGATGGAAACATTATTCAAATTAGAAATGAGAAAAATATCTAAGTTTAATTTATATCCCTTCTTTTCTATTTTTGTTTAATTAAATTTGGTGTTTATACACCATATTTTAAAACTGAAATTAATCTTTCCCATAGTGTTGCTTTTTTAGTTTATTATGGTGGGAATCTTGATGACCCCCAATTTTCTTATTTATATTCCATGTTTTAGATTTCCTAAATGAAAGAATTTTATTTTTTCTCTCTCATTATGATTAATCTGCAGATATTTGTTCCTTATTTTTATTACAGTTTGAATTTGAAAATTTCCCTCTTTGTTTTTAATTATGATTCAATGATGCTAAAAAAAATTCTTTTTCTTTCCACTGTGGTTTTGGTCTCACCATTTAGCAAATCTATTTTATTTTGCTTTGCTTTGCTTTTCATTGTAATTCAGATCTCATGAAAAATTATAAATTTTTGCTGATGGCTTTCGTGTCACTGGTTCAAGGAGTTTATTTCTTGTGTCTTGAGTTTATTGTGGTTTGGATCTCACAGATCTCAGAAGTTTGATTTTCTTAAAATTATTTTCCATTGTGGTTTGGATTGTTGAAATGAACTGAAAAAATATTGATAAGATTAAACTGAATCTTTATTCCATACTTGGAATATTTCTATGCTTTCTGTTTGCACTTTGTGTGGGACAAGATTTGTAAATATTTGCAGCCAAAAAAAGCAAAAAAAAAAAAAAATATATATATATACATACATACACACACACACACACAAAAGAATGGAATGTTCTTATCCTCTTAAATACATAGACACTATTGGAGCAAATTGTAGTAGAGGAGAATGTTTATACTGACTAGCAGTGTATCTACTTCACACAGCATGCGAGTCTTGTACTTGTTGATAGATTATTCTTCCTAACCTCCATTTTTGGTGATTACTCATGCAGTAACCTTTTTGGCTTATATATATATATATATATAGTATTGTGATAATGCCTAGTGCCAATATCAATATTGTTACTTGGTTTTTTTAAGTGGCTTACTGACAAATGATATTTTGGCAAGCAAGTTATTTGACATAAAGTACTCAATAATAAAGTGGTGATAGTGTGAATGCAAAGAAGTTTGTCACTTAACTGAGCAGAGTCATGTCAACTTCGAAGTTTCATGATGACATTATTTTGATGTTTTTACTCTGCTCTACATAACAGTGTCTTCCTGGAGCTTTAAAGTTGGCATTACTCTGCTCTGGGAACCACATCAGCAAGACCTATCAGAGCTAGCCTGTAGTCTTATACTATCACAGGATCTATGAGGTTAACATACACTCAGCACATTGGCTATTGACATAGAGAGGAAACTTGACAAAACAGTCTTAGGTTTAGGTATATGCAAAATAGGCCATGGCTTAGTGACCCATAATCTAAAGAAGGTCTAAATTTTAGATGTAATTTTTTAACAAAAGTTCTCAAAGGTTTATATAGCTTTGGACTTCACCAAGTCTAAATCTGGCACCAAACTGAAACACTCACCCTGTTGAAAAAGCTTCAAAATATACTTACTGCATCTCTGCAGGGGGTAAAAATCCTGCCAAAGTACCACCTGCTTACCATGTAATATTTGAGGATGAGGTCCTGGTTGTTGAAGGTTTTAGAAAATGGGTTATTTATATATATATATATATATAGTAACAAAGTTGTGGAACTCGTATGTTTTTAACCTGCTGTTCATACATTTACTTTTATAAAGAGTGCTTGATATAAACGTAGAGTGTTATATTGTAATAGATGTTACAATGGTTTATAAATTCATAGCTTCAAAATTTATAAACCATTGTAACAACTATTACAAATATATACACTCCTAAACCCTAACACATCAATTTGGCCTTTACATGAGATAGACAGGTGGTTGGAGAGGCCCAATCCAGTTAACCAACTGATCACATGAAGCCATAAGCAAGACTAACAAAGCAAACAAAATACACTCACATTTACTCTATCAAACATCAAACTGATTTAATAAGGGGTGGCTGTAGGGTCAATCAAACTGGGGACAAAAGAATCTGAGATGGCTGTTACAACCTCTAAGGAAAGCCCATACTTGGATAGATGATCCTAGATATAACATGCTTGGAACCCTCCAAAGTTAGTTTATACCAGTTATGTATCCCTGGAGGAATAAAAGGAATGGGAAACTCTAAGGTGTGTGGGGGAACATTGCTGATGAATAATAATAATAAAAAAAGTATGAACACAAGAAAACAAAAGACTATCCATTGATATAGACACACAAAATCAATCTAAAAAAAATGTTTGAAACTCATTGTAATAGAACCAATAAAAGAGAAATTAATAATGAAGTTGTTACTTTTTGTTATAGAAAAATTTAGCTTATCAGATAACTCCAAAAACATTTGAAAAAAAAATAAACAAATAAAAACTACAAATACATTACTAATAGCAGTCAAAGGAAATTCTAGTAAGAATGACCAAGTTTAATGATATAAAGGGAAGTGTCTACCTACACCTATTTTTACATTCAGCCAAAAGTATGGGAAGAAGTACTGATCTTTCACTGTGTACACTGGAAGAAATTAAAGACAAAAATTTTATCAAAAAACAAGACATTACAGATATAAAAAGAATATCTATATAAAAAAAAAATAAAATTATAGATACCAACACTTAAATCATTACATTTGATGCACCAGAACCACCACAGGAAATGAAAATTACGTATACAGTTTCCAAAGTAGTAACATATATTCTAAACTCATTAAGATGCTTCAACTGCCAAAGATATAGACATGGTAAGAATAAATGTACAGAGAAGTTGGTAAGTGGAAAATGTGGAGAGAATTATTCTAACCACACAAAGATCACTAACCCAAATGAAAGCCAATGCCCTCATTGTAGAAGAAATCATAGGGCAACTTCCAGAGACAGCAAAAGCTGGAAAAAGATGTTTTAAAAAATTAAGCACACCAAAAAAATTCCCGACTCAGAAGCAAAGAAAAAGCATCAAAGCAAACTCCAACATGCCATCATAGGCAAAAAAGAATCAAGGAACATCAAGATATATTTACAAAAATATAATATTAATCAAATTAGATGAAACACAAGAAGTAACATTTTTGATTCAAGAATTAAGACAAATTTTAAACATTAAACATTAAAATCCATTGTAAATATAGAGACAGCCACTGAACCAAAACTATCCAGAAACAATGCAAATTCAACACAAAATTCACTGACAACAATCTCTCAATGACAAAACACTCAAAAACTTATAAAATGAAAAATTGCACAAACAAAAAACAGACAGAACAAAACACTCAAAACTTATAAAATGAAACATTGCACAAACAAAAAACAGACAGAACAAAACACTCAAAACTTATAAAATGAAAATTATACAAACAAAAAACAGACAGAACAAAACACTCAAAACTTATAAAATGAAAAATTGCACAAACAAAAAACAGACAGAACAAAACACTCAAAAACTTATAAAATGAAAAATTGCACAAACAAAAAACAGACAGAACAAAACACTCAAAACTTATAAAATGAAAATTGTACAAACAAAAAACAGACAGAACAAAACACTCAAAACTTATAAAATGAAAAATTGCACAAACAAAAAACAGACAGAACAAAACACTCAAAAACTTATAAAATGAAAAATTGTACAAACAAAAAACAGACAGAACAAAACACTCAAAACTTATAAAATGAAAATTGTACAAACAAAAAACAGACAGAACAAAACACTCAAAACTTATAAAATGAAAATTGTACAAACAAAAAACAGACAGAACAAAACACTCAAAACTTATAAAATGAAAATTGTACAAACAAAAAACAGACAGAACAAAACACTCAAAACTTATAAAATGAAAATTGGACAAACAAAAAACAGACAGAACAAAACACTCAAAACTTATAAAATGAAAAATTGCACAAACAAAAAACAGACAGAACGAAACACTCAAAACTTATAAAATGAAAATTGTACAAACAAAAAACAGACAGAACAAAACACTCAAAACTCAATACTCAATAAAATTGAAATCCAAAAAACAAGGAACAGAATTTAAAGCAAAGAAACAGGACAGCAACCCACATGGAGATAATTAAAAGAAATTGGAAAGAAATCAAATAATCGAAAATGTACAAATACTCAGTAAATAACAAGTTCACAAGGAGAGAAAAGCAAACAAAATAGAAAATATGAAATATATAGAAATAGATGACCAAAATCTTTCTTAAAATCCACTCAATAAAATAATTACCACTTAAATGGACAAATGGAATGCAAGCATCACACAATGGAACTGTAGAGGTGTTAAACTGAACTATGAGGAACTCAAACAACTCATTACAGATTACATTTCAAATATAATTTGCTTGCAGGAGACCTTTCTCAGAAAAAACTGGCAACATCTCCTTTGAAGGATATGAAACTTATCACAAAATAAATGTATCAACTATAGAGAATAGGCGAAGTGGGGTTTCTTCAAAATCAGTTACTAAAAAGGCAATAACCTATGAAAAGCTACAACTAAACACAAACCTCCAGACAATGGCAGTAAAAGCTTTAATTCATCGAACAATAACCATACACTCAATTTATATTCATCCAAAGCACTGACTGGAATAGAAATGATAATTGGCCAACTTCCCACCCCCTTTCAACTAATGAGTGATTTTAATGCTTACAGCAAAATGCGGGGCCATAGGAACCCCAATCAAACTGGAAAATTATAAAACCTCTACTAGAATCGTCAGCTGCATGTATCCTTTTAAACCAAAAGAGAATCTTGGCAAAACGACCTATCCAGACTAAACAACAAAGTCCCAATAATTAAAACCTGGAAAATTAATAAAAAGTATCAAAAACAAGTCCACTTAACCAAAACAAATGGAGATAAATGCACTGGAAAAAACAAAAAATAGATAACCTCATAGCAAGAGACTTTCAAAGAAATTCTTCAACAAATCCCAAAGCTTCTAAATTTCAAAAATATAAAAAAAAAGAAAAACAATATTCTCTTTACTATGAGTGAACTAAAAGACTGTACAAGCAAAAGTAAAAACTGTGCAACTGGTCCAGATGAAATTCATTGCCAATTTAAAAATAAAATGCCAGAAAAGTCTCTTTTAATACTTCTCCAGATCTTCCATGACATATGGTGTTCAAATGCATTTCCAAAATTCTGGTTTGAGTCAGTCATCATTCCAATTTTTATACTCAACTAAGAATATTCCAACCAAACAATCTATCAACCCATTGCACTAAGAAGTTGAATTTGCAAGACAATCGAGATGATGGTAAATGCTTGTCTAATGTGGTACCTGGAGAGAAACAATCTCTTATCTAGCTGCCAAAGTGGTTTCTGGAAAAACAAAGAAACCAATGATGAATTTTACAGCTAGAATTCATTATTTGTGATGGTTTTGTTCAAGATCATCATGTGGTATGAATATTCTTCAATTGTGAAAAAATCCTATAATACTACATGGAAATATGTATCCTAAAAGACAAGCACAAGATGGGGATAAAAGGAAGAATAGGTTTATTCATTCAAACCAAACATTTAAAGTATGAAATGGAAGCACATCATCAGATCAGCACAAGCAGAAGGCAGGAGTACCTCAAGGTAGCATTTTATCTGTAACATTATTTATTCCAAAAAATATATATAATTATTAAAACCATTAATGCAGGAAATGAAAAATCCCTAAATGTAGATGATCTCTCATTATCATACTCCTTACCAAACAAGTCTTATCTGGAAAGATATGGACAAATGAAAATGACCCACTGGTAAAATAGACAATCAGACCAAAACTGAAACACAATGAAATGAATATGAGGATGCAAACTTCCAATAAACTTAACATAGATAATTTTCCAATCTTTTCCTCTTTTCCATTCTTTTCCTCTTTTCCATTCTTTTCCTCTATTTATGTCACCCAATTCATTGAGAAATGTCTAAACTATCATTTGTCTATAACCATTTCTTCAGATCAATAATTAAAAAAGGATTCAAGTAAATGAACTGGGTGGGTCTTGAACAAGACTATTCTTTGTCACATCTCATGGTATTTTACCAAATATCAGAAACTAAACCACTTGAAGACTTTCAACAAAAGCAACAACTGAAATGAAAAGCATATGTAACTTGAAAGGAAAATAATGACATGATATAATCAAGAGATTAACTTTCCACACTACATTAAACAAAAGGTTAGGAAGGAAACACCTATCTATATAGTGATAACAGTCAACCTGTAAAGGTTATTTTTCCTGAAAAATTATTTTAATAGGTTTTATAAATTTCAATTGACTATAATGCTAACTGTTGAGTCTATGAATGCAAAATGTTTCCTTATAAAGAAATTGCTAATCTCACCATGACCATTTCAATATAAACCAACCAGTCAAAAGAACAAGGCTTATTTTACTTAAATCTCCTTGACTGGATTAAATGTCTCACTTTTTGACAGTAAGTAGCCTTTACTTTAAAGTTCCCAGTCTCATGCTCTGACCACTGCATTGCCATAGAAAAATACATTTTTAGTCACAACCAAAGTCAGACATTTATGCATCAATAATATACTTAAATGTAGCACTGGTTTGGGCACGTCTTCTGAGTATATAGTTGGTCAATGTCGGTGAAGGAGAAACAATTGCTCGATGTAAGCATATGATCCATCTTTGTGTTAAACCAATACTGGAATGACCATAGTGATAAAAGAGAATTGTTTATTAAAAGAGGATACTAGCTCATGCAAGACAAGCTTTAAATATAAATTGATGGTAACCCATTAAAATTTGATGCCATCAATGTATAAATAGTAATTTAAACCTATGCTTGTAATAAGCAAGGTTCTGCATAATTATTTTTTTTACTGAAAGTATCCATGAAAATTTTGTGATTTTTCCAAATTTTCTTATGAATTCTAATTCTTAAGTTAATGATTGAATAAGCTTATGGTAATTTTTATTAAAATAAAAATATCTGTAGAAATTTCCTTCTCACATTACAAAATATTTGAGCTTAACATATTTAACAAAGTATTGCAATAACAATCATAAATTTGAATGCTGGTTATAAATTTAAGAAGTAAGGGGGTACAAATGAAAAGGTTTGAAACTGACAACTTTTCCCATTACAAAAACTTTTGTCTTCTCATGCAATCAGAATGAAATAGTCTATTATTTATTAGGTATAAGCAGGCAGCATTAAGTAAGTTTTCTCACTGAAAACATGTGTCATTGATATATCTTTTCTATATTTTCACATGATCCAAACTGAATAGTTATTTGAGATATTGACAGGCCGTAATGGTTGTTCTAATTAAGGGAGGGTCAATCAGAATTATAAGAGGTCCTGGTTATGACAGTAAACTGCATCCAGCAGCAAGGCCTCTGATTGGAAGGTTGGGAGGAGCATGAAACCACCTCTTAATTGCTGTTGTTCCCAGGTTCACCCTGACCTGGATTGGTAGTGCCTGTTAGGGTCCTAGCTATGGGCAAATAGTTAACCCCCAAGCTGGGGTCAAAGCACTAAAAAAAAGTTTAAAAATAGACTTTCATAGAAATTTATAAAAAAATACACATTTTTGAAGAATAAAATTATTACCAGCAATACATTTTTGAATACAAAACTAGAAGACATTTTCGGTTGTCTAAAATAAAAAAAATAAAAAATAAATAAAAACTTTTTCATCAAAATCTGAGTAAACCAACTTTCTCACTATAATTGAATATTAACGAAAAATACTTAAAAAACCCTATCTTTTTTGGCATTAAATAACCCACAAAAGTTGATATGCCATTAATCAAAACTCAAAGAATTATAAGAGGCCCATTTCTTTTTGTGTGTATATATATATATATATATATATATATAACAACTTAGATGTATCTTTTAGTATCTAACCTACTAAGTAATAATAATCTTCAGAACACTTTTTTATATGTAAAAAGGTAATAATTTGTAATAGGTTTTATTTGAAAAAAATATTTTTTGTTTCCTAAATATCTTAGACATTTAATGTATCAGTAACATGATGGCCATTCATGTTTGAGCTTTATTTGAAGAACAGTTCACTACCCTTAAAATGATTTCATCAGTAAAATGGGGGCAATAATTTTTCAAGTTGACAAATCAATATTTAAAATTCTAACTTTCTAAATAGTTTTGAACACTAATCCATGATGCCAGTGGAAATGCACAACAATCTCAGCCAAAAGTTACATCACAATAATGATACAAACTGAGTAATGACTTCCAAAATCTATTTTCCCTTTTCGATTCATGGTTGTGGATGTGCAAAACTTGTCAAGGCCTTCTCTGTGTTTGTTTTAAAACTTAGGCAAGACTCTATATTTGCTGTCTTTTAACAAGTGTAGCTCTTCTGAAAGTTTTCAAGGACAATTGATCAGATTCTTTTTTCTACCTTATATTTTAAGAGAGTATTGCTAACCATTAGTTTCTGAACTTTATTTCAAGGGATAAAATTATTCCCCTTAAAATGAAGAATTTTAGGTAGAAGAGTCTCATAAATCTTAGATCTTACTCCACTTATCAAATTCTGCAAGAAGTTTCATTAATTTAAAATAATCACCTAATGTTTTCAAAACCTTTCTCTTTAAAGAAGTTTTTTGTACTTACCTGCCATATGTAGGACATTCATTGTCTCATATATTTAACAATATATATATATATATATATATATAAAACCCCATCTCTGGTCTCTAACATAATTTCTAAGTATGACTTCCATAACACAAGTGGAAGTGGTGGAATTCCAGTCATCATCCTAAAGAAATGTGCCCTACAGCTGGCTCCCATCCTCTCCAAACTCTATATCTATTGCCTCATTTCTTCCTACTTTTCTGCTTCTTAGAAGTTCTCCTCTGTTCCTCTTTTTTAATAACTCTGGGGAGTCATCTGGCCCCCCTAATTATCACCGTATTAGCCTCTTACTTCTTTTTGGCAAAGTATTCAAGGCTATTATTAATGCTGAAATAGTTAGACATCTAACATTTCACAACCTTCTCTTTGACAAACAATAACTAAATATATATACCAGACTCTAGATCTCAAAAGCATCTGACAGAGTTTGACATGCTGGCCTTTTGTGCAATCTCCAGAGCAACAATATTTTCGGACAGCGTTTGTTGTAATCTAATCATTCCTATCAAATTGTGAAATGAAGGCTGTTTTGAATGGGCAAGTTTCAAGGTCCTTTTATACAAACATGGGCCTCCTTTAAGGCTCCATCCTAGGTCCTACACTTTTTCTGATCTTCATCAATGATCTTCCTGATGTAATCAATTCTCAAGTTGACATCTATGCAGATGACACCACCATTTATTCCTGTTTCGATAGGAAATCTGCCAAGACTGACAAAGTAAACCTGGCTGCTGCTTTTGAAAAGAACCTGCAATCTGTGATTGAATGAGATAGAAAATGGCTTAGAAATTTTAATGCTTTCAAAATGAAACTGCTTTTTTTAACCACTATAGAGAAACATTCCTGCCTACAATCAGAATGGGTGTTGCTCCTCAAGAGCAACACCCATTCTGATGGTAGACAGTAATTTGGCCTCATTCTCTCAAATGACTTCAAATGGAATTACTACATTGAATTCATGGCTGCATCTGTTGTTAAGAAAGTTGGTTGACTGTGTTAGACCAGGAGGTTTTCCTCATCAGCATTCATTTTGCACATTTATAAACTTACCAATTCTGACTTAGCAGCCACCTTCAGTCACTTTATCACTATCATGGTGTAGCTTCCTCTGTCTTTTCTACAAGTATTTTAATGGTATCTGATGAGCTTTTCCCTCCTGGTACCCTGACCATGTATATTTACTCATGTTACTAGATTGACATCAAGGTTTCACGTTTGTACTGTCAAAAAAGTTAAATGTAACTGCATCTTGTACTTTATCAGTTTCTTTTACTGCATTTCCTGAGTGTGGAATTCACTCTCATTTGCTTGCTTCCCTTATAACTACAATCTCCAAAGGTTTAAATGCAATGTCAATTGACATCTTTTTATGGATCATGAATAAATGACTTCTTTATGTATCATGGATATTTTTATGCCTGGATCTGAAACATCATAGCCATCTAAGAAGCCTGAAAATTTTCTTTATGAATTAGTAATTTGTTATTTTTATGAACTGTGAATGTTTGTGCATAAAGGAAATAGTGATTTACTCCATTACAGATCAGGAGTCTCTCATTTATAGATGGAAACTGTATGACTTATGTAAAAGTCAGTGATCACTTCCTGAGGAATTATGGATGTTTTCTCAGTGGATCTTGTGTGTCTCATTTCCTTTTAAATTCTGTATTACTTTTTCATGAATCAGGATAATGGATCAATAATGTTTGGTTTAAGGATAAGAAATGTCATACTTCCTTATGAATCATATTTGTATTCTGTATGGATTCGGTATTTTTATTTCAGGATCAGAGATGTTTTACTTCATGGATCAGAGATATTTATTTTCCTATAAATGAGTGATATCTTAGGGTTTAGAAATATTTCATTGGTTACCAGGAATGTCTTATTTATAGATATGAAATAACACATCACTCAATAAGTCTCATGCCTGACACATAGATGGTGTGACTAAAAAAAAAATCCATGTAATTTTTATGAAGTACTAATCTTCAAATGGCATGTGACAAAATTTGGGCTTAATCGGATTATTAGTTTACAAATTAGTCATTTAAGTGAAGCTACTGTTGCAAATTTTCAAAACAATGGAAAAATCCTAATTTTGGGTGTTGATAAAACATTGCTTTTTGATGGGGGAAAAAAACTGTTCAAGCAAAGCAATGGCTTGATAAGTATTATTCAGACTCTGCTCAGTCAAAAACAATGGTTTAGAGGTGGTATGCTGGCTTTAAATGTGGTCGTACAGACACAAATGATGCGGAAAGCTCAGGTTACACAAAAAAGACAGTTGTCTTGGAAATCCCCAAAAACAAAAAGAATCACCAAACACATTTTGGTCGATTGTAAATTGAAGTTGCATGAGATAATGCAGGAGTTGAAAATATCAGAAGGCAGTGTATTCACTATTTTGCATGAACATCTGTCAATGAAAAAACTGTGTACAAAGTGGGTACTGCATTTGCTCATTGTCAATTAAATACAATGCATAAATGATTCAGAACATTGTTTGCAATTGTTTCAATGCAACTAAGAGATTTTGCATAAATATGTGACAATGGATGAAACAGGGATCCACCACTTTACTCTGCAGTCTAATCGGCAGTCAGCTGAGTGGACAGCAGCAAGTGAAAGCCGTTCAACGTGACCAGATGCAAACATTAGCAGGCAAGGTTTTGGCCTCTGTATTTTGGGATGTGCAAAATATTTTGTTCATTGATTACCTTGAGAAAGGAAGAACCATCAATAGCAAATATTATATAGCATTATTGGTGCATTTGAAGGAAGAAATCAGTAAAAAAGCCACAAATGAAGAAGAAAAAAGTGATCTTTTATCAAGACAATGCACCTTGCCACAAGTCAATTATACAATGTCAAAACTCCATGAATTGCTTCTGCATCTACCCTATTCTCCAGATCTGACCCCCAGCAACTACTGGCTGTTTGCAGACCTCCAAAGAATGATCTAGAGAAAGAGATTTGGCTCCAATGAAGAAGTGATATAGGAAACTGAGGTGTATTTTGAGGCCAAAAACAAATTGTTCAACAAAAAAGGCATCAAATTGTTAGAGAAGTGTTGGAATTAGTGTATCACCCGAGAAAAAGACTATGTTTATGAATAAAATAGAATTTTACCTAAAAGTTGTTGTTTTATGAGTTAGGCCTGGGATTTATTGAGTGATGTGTTATCTTCATTATAGATCAGATATATTTTCTTTCAGAATCAGTTATTTTGCTTCTTTATGGCTTTGGGATATCTTCACAATTTTGTGTTTTGTTATAATGGATCATTATAAAAAAATGTCTTTCTTGACTCCATATTTCAAAAAATGTCAGATGAGAAAAAGTCTGGGAAATGATTAAAAATGAGTCTTACTATCTATAGAAGTCAGTGTTTGAAACTAACAAACAAAATACTTGAACAAGCAATTAAATTCATGTAAAAGTAGTTTCACAATTCGGAAAAACAATTTGCACATGAGAGAAAGGCAACAAACAAATCAGGGAAAGAAGGAATTGAAGCAGAATCAAGGAAATGTCTGTGAAAATGGAATTGGCTATTTTACGCTCGTTTGGATTTACCATTAACCAATAACAATGCATCTGAAAGAATTGATGAAGAATAACGGAATTAAATGTCACTGATCTTTACAGGTTTTTTCATATAATCCATGATTATATGGATCATTGGGATATTCCCTAAGGACAACCATCAAGATTGTTCATCATGAGATGCTTGAAGTTCTTTTGTAGTTTTGTCTGTCTTTATTTTTTTAGTTTACTTTTTTTAGTTCTTTTGTTTTTTTTGTAATTTTTTAGTTTTATTTTTTGCTTAATGTTTTTTAGTGCTTTTTTTGTTTCATTATTTTGCTTTTTTTGTCTTTTAGTATTCTTGGTCTAGTAGAATGTTTAAAAAGAAAAGTGTAAAGTGACTTTTGAGTAATTTTTCTCTCTTTTGTTTTTTTTGCACTCTGCTCCTTCAGGACAGAGGCAATCATTGCTCTTCAGTGATTCTTTTTTGCTATTATCTTTGAACTGTTTTGCCTTCTTGGGAAATATAGTAAAGTGTTTATTCTTTTTCTGGATAGTTTTCCTTCTCTTAGACAGACTGTTACGTAGAGCTGGAGACCTCAGTCTACCCTGCTATTTAACCGAGAAGAAGAGATGGAGCCATGCCTTCTTCATGGGCATTTGTGAAAAATGGATTGCAACAGATTAGGACTAAATTTGAACTCAGCTCATTATTTCTACTTTAATCACTAATGACGATTGCACGACCCACATATTCTTTTCACTGTATTCTATTATAGGAAAGTAAGTCTCACCCAAACAACTTTTTCTCATAAACGATGGCTCTGTAGAACAACACACTAAGGAGAATGTTTTCTCAATCACTACAATCAAAACCTGTTCAAGGTTAGGGTTAACCATTATCTTTCACTTCTATCTGCACTATATGGCTTCTTGATGTAACTGCCCATATTGAGTGGCCTCCAGACAGTGTAAAGGGTGAAGCTGACTGCAGAAAAAAAATTTCTATGCAGTGAATGATGAATTGCTGTCTAAATTACTCTTACAATTCAATTTAACATATATTTACTAAAATTACACAAAAATATTTTGAAATACTAAAGTAAATCTATTCAATAAATTTGTCATTAGCTTCAATGATGACTTCAAAATCTCTTGCAACTCTTCTGGATGGTCTCCTTGTGAATGCTGCTATAATCCGTACTTTCATTTCAATTTCAGAAAATGTTAGACTGGGTTCTTTTGCTTGTGTAGCATGGTGCAGAGTCTTGTTGCTAGACATAAGGTCTTCCAACAGTCACCCTCTTGACACAAAGCAGCACTATCTCGTTAAGATACTTGATGCAGGCCTCTGTGTTGAGTCTGAAGCATTCACCAACAAATTCGAGAGTTCTTTTCTTATCAGAATAATGAGTGAGTTTTCAAAGCTTGCTGTACTTTTTGTAATCACCATGAGACTTATCCAAGTTATTCCAAATCCTCTGCACTGTCCTCAGATTGACACCTAAACACTCTAAAATGTTCATATTAGAGCTTCCAATACAAATATTAAATGTCAGTACTTAGATTGGTGACCACTTGGGAATACCAGGTGCTGTAAGCATATAGTGACGGATGTGCGTTGTGGTGCAGTAGATATTGGCTCGGAAAGAGAAATTGGTGAGCCAAGTTCAAATTCCAGTTGAATACCCTGCATTCACTTAAGCACTGGTACCCTTGGGAAAGGTATTAATCTGTTCCTTCCCTCCAGTTATGGGTTAAATAACAAGAGTAGGACTTGGGACCCTGCCCTTAAAAACAAATCCCAATGAATTTTGATACCCGAAAAGTATTACTAGACACAAAAACTTATATAAACAACAATAAATTGTTGAAAGAAATAGGTATTACCAGTAATAAATAAATAAAGTTTAGTTGGCAATAAATGACCTGCCGAGGTTGATATGCCATAAAAACAAAACAACAAACCAACCAACAAATATTAAACAGTATAGCATGACGTTTCTAAATTTCTGGCAGAGTGAATTGTATTATGTTGCTTTTTTTTCAAACATAATGCTCAACTGACCCTACTACACTGTGCAATTGATAAAATCATAAAAAAAACAATAAGCATGTGTGAAATCAAAAATAGAAAATGGTGACAGTTTATCCATAGCATCCTGTATAAAATTTACTATTTTTTTATCTTTAACATTGAATGTGTTAAAATCTTTAAACTTTTCAACAAGAAAAATGTTAAAAATTGCTGCGAAAACATTGCTGATTTATTTAAAATGGAATGATCTATTATGTAAGGTATCTAATATGTGTATATAGATATATCGTATTTATTTTCAATTTTTCTAGTTCAATTGTTCACCAATATTGCATATGATCCATTATATTATGTAATTAAATTATGTAATTATATTATGTAATTAAGTTAGAATATAAATTTTATTTTATATGAATAATACTTTCTGAAAATTGAGATATCGTTGAGTATATGGCCTCCATATCATAGATTTGGGGCAGGATGGGGCAACATCCTTGCACCATCCCTGTGGACAACTTCCAGTTCTTGATAATGACTGAGATAATCCAAAATACTCAAATAAAAAGCAGAACAAAAACAAGAACTTGAGATAATGTCGGCAACTTTGGTCCCAAAATGCAACCTTGTTTTTGAAAACTTGAAAAATATAATAATATATGAAATGAATAGCAATGACTTGGCTCGGCAACCCAAACAGGCCAGAGTCGGGTGTATGTTTTGTAAGGGAGTGTGGCGACGGCAAATTGGCAAGCGTTGGTCAGATGGAAAATTGGACAGCACTTCATGGTAAACAGAATTAATGTCGCTTGTAGCCGTTTATATTTACTGTGCTGAGCACTCATTGGCTGAGTGGTAGCCAGGTTGAGTGCATAAAATGTGGTTTGCTCATTTTGAGGGGGGTCGTTTGTGTTATTCGAGCCGTCATTCATGTGAGAATAGCGTTTTGGAGATTAAGACAAGATGTGTGAATTTGGTTTGCTTGTTTGGAAGACTTGCCTGTGGTTGCTTTCTACCAACACATAATTCTTTTTTCTTTTTGCGACTACATTGTTAGCTGAATTTAAAAACAGCTTCTTTGGAGGCATAAAATAAATATCAAATGTATATTTTAAATTTTATCATGTTGCTTAATCAAATATTGCTTGCACGCTTTTACTCCAAAAAGAAAATGCCTGAGAAAAAAATCACTCAAGCTCAATGAAAAATTGGCCATCATATTTTTATTTCATGGTAAGGCTCATCTGTTGTTTTGAGGTCCCTCTTCATCACTTAGATTAGCCTGGTTTTTAACAGAACTTTATGAATATATACTTTAGTACTTGTATTGCAAACCAAAGCATATTTCTCTAGCTCCTACAATCTTAAAAAAATTTAAAAGAAGCCCCAATCACCATCTTTTTTCTTCTGAACTCTGTTTTTTTATTGTTCTTTCTTCTCTTTAAAGTCTTCTCATTCTCTTTCAATTTCAGTAATCCCCTGCATCTTTGTGGCATTATTTCCTTGTTTGGGGTGAAATGAGTAAGAAAAGAAAAAATAGATATCTATATTTGTGTATTTAGGCAGCAAATTCTCTTTTAGACTTGATAGATTAAATAAATTGCAAACATTGTGTCTGCTTATTTTTAATAAAATCTGTTCCTACTCAAAGATAATCTTTCACATATTATAATTGAAAGATAAAAGAAATGAGCTGTAACACATTCACAGATGATTTTAGATATTTAAGTTAGAGAGATCAGCGAATTATGCTACCATTCTTTTAACCTTTTTGGTTTCAGCGGGAAATTTGTATTGACTGATTTTTTAATGATTAATGCTTTTAGAAGTTCATAGCCGGAAGTTCAAAATAAGAAACCAGTCCCTTATTTTGAAGTTCTGGTTATGAACTTATAAAAGCAATAACCATTAAGCAATCAGGCAATACAAATTGCCTGACAAAACCAAAATGGTCAAAAGTATGGTAGCATAATTCGCTGATCACCCCAACTTATGCATAGAAAAAAAAAAAGAAAATATTTTATGCCTTAAAAATGTAACAAATATACAAAAGAAAATGAATGTCTCAATGTCTAAATAAACCAGAGCAATCTAAGATCATTTTAAAAGAAATGCACAGCCACTTTAAGCAAGCAACCATTCACCCTTTGGCACTTCAGGACTTTGACCAATAAGATTAATCTGATTGCAGAATGTGGTTTTAATACATTTTGGTTAAACCTTCCTTTCAAAGATGACACTCTTGATTTTGGTAACTGAATAATTTATGCAAATACCAAAACAATATGTGTGATAATTCATATTTGTTTTTTTGTTTTTTTCTTATTCCTTAATTTTCTTTTTTATTCTTGAATCCAGCTCACTGGCAAAATGTTATTGCATGCCTGCATTTCTTTAAGACTTCTTACTGGGCACTCATCAATTTATTTGGTTATATATACATCACAATTGCTAACTTCTCCTCTAAGCAATGTTCAGTGCTAAACTTACCTGTATGTTAAATAATCTAATGTTTATGACCACTCACTTTCAAGGTTTTAATTTTTTAAAAACATTTTTTTAACATTTTGTTTGTATTCTTTAAAACTAAATCATCAAAAATGATATCTACTGTCCTCCTGATTAATGTTTTTGTTTCTATTTTTTCACACTCAGTGGCTTTACTGCCTTGCATGGGGTAAAATTGATCAAAAAATGTACATATATAAAATCATTCATAAATAATAATTATGTATGATTCTTTAAATTTTTTTAGCCAAATTGTTTTAGAGAAGAATCTGGAATTTCATATAGCTTTCGGTCTCAGCAAGTCAAAGTCTGGCCTTGGCAGCATCAAGAAAAATTAGAAACATCTTTCTAGTTTTTCATCATTCTCTTCTTTTTTATAGAAACAAAGAACAGCAGTGTTTGGCAGGCCACATATCAAATATTGAGAACAGAAGATTGTCCACTACCAAGAATTTTTACAGTTCAGTGTGTTGGATATGTGTTGTGATGCAATCGGATGTGGACTAGGAACAATGAATTGGGAAGCCAAGTACAAATTCCAGTTGAATTCTTTGCATTCACTTATGCACAAATACCCTTGGGAAAGGTATTAATCCTAACCTTCCATCCAGTTATGGGTTAAATAATAGGACAGAATGGGTTCTATAGCCAGTCTACTGCAGAAAGCAATGGCAACCTACTGCAGGATAAATTTCTGCCCAGTCAGTCATGTCTCTTTTTGAGACATGATTGCCCAAGCGTGTATCACATATGGCACTTAACTGACTGAATAAAATAGTTGGAGACATGATTAAAGTTTCTACTGAGCATAAAGTGGGGGATCAGTTTTATATAGTTATGAAGTAATAAACTGATCCCCCACTAATTACTACATAATAATATAATACATTTCTTTCTCCTCTTGCTATGAGTCAAATAATAGGACAGATTGGGTTCTATTGCATTGGTTGGCAACCAGTCTTCCGCAGAAAGCAATGGCAACCTACTGTAGGATAAACTTCTGCCCAGTCAGTCATGTCTCTTTTGAGACATGATCACCCAAGTGTGTATCACGTATGGGACTTAACTAACTGACTGAACTGGCATCATGTTAGTGTCCCAGATAAATGCCACAAAAGACAAACACTGAAACAGACGCATGCAAACAAGAAACATAGGCTGCTGAATGGCCTTCCTCTAAGAGCACAGAATCTTCTGGGAGATGACAGATTCAGAGGGGGAGAACAAGCGGCGCTGTGATCTTTGTGTTTCATGCAGTCTTGAAAGAAAATCTGAACTGAGTGTAGAATAGTTTTGTCTCTCTCATATATATAAGCCTTGCCAGATACTGGTAAGTCTGTAGAGTCCTCTCCAGCCTCTCTATTCATAAGATCAAAGCCTGATGATGATGTATCTGTCATTGATACGTCAAAACCAATGTTGCGGTAACCAAATAATACTGTTATGACATCAGAAGAAAATGAATAATAGGTCAGAAATTTAAGCATAGGTTAGTTTGGCTTACAAGCAAATGGATCAGTAACTTTCCTATAAAAATCTGTGTTTCACTAAATCAGCAGCGGCTAATTCTTGTTGGATGCTAGACATACTGCCTGACTTTATTCTTTTCACAAATTTTCCCTATATTTCTTCTGGAAGTATATAATCAGATTGTGGAAAAAGGTTACTACAAATTGAATTTTGCACATCAGAGGTAATCATTTTCAAAAGAATTTTGTTTTTCCTCTTCAGTGCCTACCAGAAGGTAGATGACGTTTAATTTTTGGTGAAATTTTGTTCCCACCTCAACATCACTTAATCCTTTAAATGATTTTTCAACTTCTTTTTTATGCATCCCCACCTTGTTTGTTGCATATTGAAAAAACTTTGACCCCCACCCCATCAAAATAAGATTTACTCAATTGGGCTAGGCACTTAAAAATAGAAATTTCAAGGGTTTATGTTAATCCATATAGATTCACTGAATCACTCAGAAGATTCATGTTAAACTTATGGAAGATATTTTTAATTTTGCACAAAAGAATAATTTTTGTTGGGTAAGCAATAGATACCTTGCTTCTTAGGAATACACACCCCTCACTGTGTGTGTATTTATATATATATATATAAGCAACATATTTTCATTTAAATGTATTTCATTGAATAGTATAGACATATTGTCTCTACTTATTTTATACTGATTCTTTCCAATTGTCTAATCAGTTTCTTGATGTTAAAATAAAATTTATCATTTTTTTTTTAAATCTAAATACTTTTGACTTTTTCTGAGATCATCTTCAGGGGTAAATTACAAAAGACAAGCTTATTGTAACTGCAATTTTTATATATGCATACATGCACACATATATATATATATGTGTGTGTGTAGTGTAGATATAGAAGAATCCAAAGGAGTATCCTGTACATGAAGTGGTAGGATAGCTCTCTAGGGAGAGCTCTAAATATATATGTATATAAATCTATATAGAGCAAATATATGTAAAAATTAAGACAGACATGTTATTCCATGTTTAAGTGGAGGTATAGGCCTATTTCAGGTGAACCATCTTCAGCTTCCATCTTTATAAGCTGAAGATGATTCCCTTGAAATAGTGTGTCTGTCTTCATTTTTACATATATATACAGTGTTTTGTCCCTAGTTTCCTGATTAGGATTAGATTTGTTCTATTCCTTCTCTTAATGTTTTCTCATTCTCTTTGATTCCCAGTAACCCCTTGCATCTTAGTGTCAATATTGCCATTTTTTGTCTCCCTGAATCATGTTCTTTTATTGTCTTTCCTCCCCACTAAAGTCGTCTCATTTTCTTTCACTTAGAGTAAACCCTAGCATCTTAGTGGCATTTTTATCTAGTTTAGGGAACTGGACCCTTAAAAAACAAGCTGTACTCCTAACATGATATCAATGTTTATGTCATGAATTCCATCAGCTGGTATCCTCATTTTAATTTAGAATGCAAGAGAAAATATCTAAAGTTTAAAATGGAAAGCATTTGATACAGGACAAGGCCTTTTTCATTCAAAATATTCTCTTTCTGCAAATCCAGTCACATGTTACCTGTTGCAGGAAGTAAAGTTAGAATAAATTAGTTTGCCTGAGTTAAAACGTTTCATTAGGGAAAAAGCATGCACTCTGGACATTGATATCATTATGTTTTTAAATCGATTGTACTATCTCTGCTGAGTGAACATCGTTTTCTGTAATTTTTGGTTTAAGAGTGTTGTCATTAGAAAATCTTTGAGAAGAGTTTTGTCCCGTTACTGTCACATTTGATAATAATCTTGACACGATCATGCATCTAGCCACTTCCCTGGTCACCAGAAAGCACTTCAAGATCAATTCCAACTCTTGACTCACATCTTCTGTCCTTCCTATAAATGTCTTTTTCACAGAGTCAGCTTTTGTTATACTTCAGTGAAAAGATTAGTTTTTGTGGACTGGAAAATTGTCTCTTAGAAGCCGTGTTACTTTCTCCTTTTATTGGAGCCATACCCCATACCCCATACCCCATACCCCCTACCAGGTACGTTGAGGGCCACTTGTAATTCAAGAAAATCATTTATTGAGATGCCTTTATTATTTGCTAGAAGGATGATTTGATTTGATTTTGTTGCAAGTAAGGAAAAACTTGAAACAACTGAAATGTGGTTCTACAGAAGGATGCTGCGGATATCATGGATTGAGCATGTGAGCAATGATGAGGTCTTAGAAATGATGGAAACGAAAAGGAAATTAATACTGAGCATGAGGAAGAGACAGCTGAAGTTCGTGGAACACTCAATGAGGAAGGAGGGCCTGGAGAATCTGATACTAACAGGCCAGATAGAGGGAAAAGGAGACAGGGGAAAGCAACAGATAACATATTTGAAGGACCTAATCAGGTGGATGACGGAACGAGGGTTGCACGGTGTAACAGGATAAGGCGTGCTCAGAGCCACCAGGGATAGGGAAAGGTGGAACGGCATGATCGCCTACATCCTGAAAGGACAGGCACATAGAAGAAGAAGAATATAACCTGGGATATCAGAGGTAGGCTTTATTAATTCTCCTTCAATCAAATAATAACATGGAAACAGTGGTACTCAGAGAAGTGAAGCAACATCGATCCCTGTCATTACCTAGATTGGTGATTGCTTGGGGATATAAGATGCTCTAAGCATAGATGAGCATAGGATATAATGGATAACAGCCAGGAATTTTTAATTGGAGATCCAAGTTCTAATCCCAGTTGGATCCATGATATTCAGTTACCTTGGGAAAGGTATGAAGCCATCTTTTCTCCTCAATCCCCATGAGTGAATAGAAATAGTAAATCATTATCTCAGAAAATTCTTATAATCTAAAAACTATCTTCTGAAATAACTTGCAATGGGTTGGTAAGCCATAAAAAACAAATCTTTAAACTAAATGATGAAGCAGATATATGAAGTAAGATGCCAAATTACCTGTAGGATATTTAACAGGTGAACAGATACAGTGAATAGATAATACAAAAAGAGGAGCCCAAAATGCCTATTTCAGGATCAAGGATACTAAAATCAAGTAAATACAGAAATTTAAATACCTTGGAAGTGTTCTAACAGAGGACGAAAAGTGCAACACTGAGATTTGCAGGCGTATTGGGATGGCCAAGGACGCATTCTAAATGTTAAGCAGAGTATTAAGAGACAGCAAACAAAACAAAGAGTACTGAACTGTTAAATGATATCTGTTCTCTTGTATGGCAGTGAATGCTGGACAATCTCCTCAAAGATGAAGAAGAGACTGAAAGCAATAAAAATTTGGTTCCACAGAAGGATGCTGAGGATACCATGGGCAAAACATGCAAGTAACAAGATCTTGGAAAAAATGGAACCAAAAAGGAAAATTATATTTAAAATCAGGAAGAGACAGTTGAAGTTTCTGGGACACATAATGAGGAAGGAGGGCTTGGAAAATCTGATACTCATTGTCTGGATAGAGGGAAAGAATGATGGAGGGAAAACAGTTTACATACCTGAGGAGCTTAAGCAAATGGATGGTAGATCAGGGTTTGGGAAAAATAACATAACAAAATTTATTAAAAGCTACAAGGAACAGGAAGGTGTGGAGGGCCATGATCGCCTATGTTCTGAAGAGATATGTCACATGAAGAATAATGTAACAGTTTGAAGTGGGTGTACAAAACTTTATTCCTGATATTACTGTATGCACTTTGGACTCCCTCTTCAATGTTTATTTATAAGACAATGAAAATATATGAACCAAATACAATTGAATGTGCATTGTGGTGCAGGATGTGCGTTGTGGTGCAGTAAATGTCGACTCGGAACAACAAATTGTGGTGCCGAGTTTGAATTTCAGTTGAATTCCTTGCATTCACTTACGCACAAATACCCTTGGGAAAGGTATTAATCCTACTCTTCCATCCAGTTATGGGTTAGATAATAGGACAGAATGGGTTCTATAGGCTTGGTCAGCAACCAGTCTACTGCAGAAAGCAATGGCAATCTACTGTGAGATAATCTTCTGCCCAGTCAGTCATGTCACTTTTGAGACATGACTGCCCAAAGCGTGTATCATGTATGGCACTTAATTGACTGACTGACACTCCTTCAGGTGACTGAAATTTTCAACTGAACACTTTATTTCATTCACTGGGGTAGATTGTTCTCGTTCCATGATTCATGCCACTTCTGGAGGTCTTAGTTATCTCCATTTAACTCAACTCTCTAAGTTTTTTGTTCATCACTGATGTAGCCAGGTAATGAACTATCAAGTGTTTGGGTTAAGTCATTGGATCCAACCAATGGGCCATTGAATAAAATAATGGGCTTGGTTCCAAATTCCGATCACCTGAAAAAGCTATGAGCGTACAATGGCTGAAATGTCATGAATATGCCAACAAAGATGAGGACAACAGTGTAAACAATGTAAATAATTTAAATAGCTGCAATACCTCATCTCAGAAATGTAAACAAATAAGTTTGTAAAGTTGACTTGCCAAAGAGGAAAGCTTATCAGAAGAAAAACCATTGAAGTATTTGTAGAAAAGGTGCACTGAAGCTGAGATGCCAATTGAGGATTGATAACATTGCAAATTCATTTTTGGATTTTATCATGAATGTCTAAATATATAGACATTCCAGGCCAGACCAGATGTGTCAGAATGAAATATTAAATAATTTTAGCTTTCTTTAATGTTGAGTAGATGTTAACTATTTTTCCCTCCCAACTTTACAATAAAAATTATTTTCTTTCCACAGAAAAGTTTCTTAATGAGCCTCACCTGTTGACAGAAATGAATTTTATCATTTGCCTTTTTAACCTCTAAGATAAGCAAGATTATAACAATATTTACAAAATTTTACTTAATATGTGAGAAAATAGAGATAAGAACAATTTGACCAGGAAAGAAAGCCACGTTTATGATATCAAATAGTGTCACCTGCTGATGAGATTTTTCCATTTTGTTCTGATGAAAAAAAAGTCCAAATTTTTCCATTAAAATTAAATTTACTTTGCTTGTTTCTATCTCAGAGTTGGGGATCATGGACAATTGTAAATTTTCAATTCAGAGTTTTCCTTTTCTTAGCCTAGTTGCCAACCATAGCTAGAGAACCTGTCTGTTCTGCTATTTAAGTCAGGGGTAGGGAGACAAATTCCTATCTTTTCTAAAAGTGTTAGTGTGAAAGTGAATGCAACAAACTAGCCTGGAATTTAAACCCAGCTCACATATTCCATTTTTCATGTCAAAATATCTGGTACACTACTTGCACCAAGCAAAACTACGACAGAATTAGTCATCCAGCATTTAAATATAAAACATATTCAATTTTTCTTTTCATTAATTGCCTAACTAAATTAAAGGTGAAGCTTGGAATATTTTCCCTGTCGTTTGACTTCAAAATATTGAATACTATGATAATTGAATTTTTTTTTTTTTCAAAATCGACATCTCAAAATAATGTCTTCTTCTATTCTTAGGTCATTAAATTTGTGTTGAAAACCTGCCATAAGTTGCCAGTCTTACAGATGCTCTTTGTGGTTTCATTAAAACAAAAGATGTGTTATTTCAGGATGTCTGCAATCATGGCTCATCAGAACTTCCTGTGCTTTGTAGCTCGAAGCCACATTTGACACATGATAGTGACAGCCATTCACACAAATTTGTGAAGTAGGTTAGTCTCTGTTTCTGGCTTCCTTTGCTGCTTTCAGTATGACTTGGTTCAAATTCTCTAAGCCTTCTTTCTCATTATGTGTCACAGAAGTCCTGTCATTTTCTGCTTTTAATTATAAGTATCCTTTTTGTTCTTATTTCTTTAAAACTTCTTCGTTGCCCGCATATTCAGTTCATGGTTTTCTAAGCATATTTGTTATATAGAACCGCATCTCTTGCTCTCTCACTTTGAGTTTCTTTCTCATCAGGAAGAAAATTGTCCAGTACATTATTTACACACACACACACACACACACACACACACATATATATATCTATAAACTTAACACTATATTGGTTTTGAAAAACCCTCTGAGTATATACACGGAAGGAAAAAATGGTTGTAAAAAAAAGAAAGAGCTAAGTATGTAAACATCAAAGTACGCAGTCCAAAGAAAAACCTGAGAATAATAATCTATAACAAAAAAAATGCTCAATACGTAAGCAGAAAGTAAATAACCTAAAGAGCCAAAAAACCTACCAAGGTTTCAGCTAACCGGATCTTCAAGGAAGGTTGGCTCCAACCTTCCTTGAAGATCCGGTTAGCTGAAACCTTGGTAGGTTTGTTATTTACTATATACATATATATATATAGTCCTATATTGAAAGCACAGCTTAGTTTCATATGATCATCAGATGCATTTTTTAAATAGACTTTTTAATAGATTTTAAACTGTTAATTTAAAAAATGCACCTGATGATTGCATAACACAGAAAACTTCAAGTCATACCATCAATGTAAGACTATATTTTATGTATGTGTTTAGGCAGCAATTCCTCTTTCATAGAAGTTTCATTAAATATGAGTGACAAAGTGCTGTGGTTTATGTTTTTATTTCATTGTTTTTCCTCTTCTTATAAATGTTTTCTTTCCTGGGCATAAAGTGTGCAGAAGTTGTTCAAATGTTCTGCATACCGAGTGCTTTTGGTTATTCTTTTAGCCATTATCAAGGATGTTTTTATTTTTAACCGAATGTATAGATTTTTTTATCTATGTATCTAAAGTTATATCAATTTATTTCTTGTCTTCAGCTAAAATAAAAATACCAACAACATGGTGTAGAAATATTTTAGGTTGAGTAAATTTTTAAATGCCTTGTTTTAGTTTAAGAAGAATGATGCATTAATTTGGGTATAACTGTTGCCAGTATGGTCATTGAAGGGCACTTTCATTGTACAGGCAATGTAGTAAGAAAAGCACAAGAAAAACTGAATAAAAATACTTAATCACCTGCATTATATATAAGTTTAAGAAAACTTAGCTGTAATGTGAAGTGGAAAATCAATAAACAATGCATTTTGTGAAGAGCATCTGCTCTTTTTGACTTCCTCAGGTTAGAATGAAAGAAAAAGTGTAACTCCACTTTCATTCTAAATAGAGATATCAGTTTTTTGATTTCCCCCTTTGTTTCATCATCTTAACTTTTGTTTCAGTTGCTGTTATACATCACACACATACACATTTTACCTTAATATTTCTTGAATGTTCAGACTGGTAAGCAAAAATAAATATACTAAAAAATCTAAACTTAATTATAAATGGATTTTTTTGTGTGTCTGTGTGTATCCGTTACCTATAGACTCCGAAATGGCTGAACCGATTTTCTTGAAAATTTACACAGTTGTACTATAAGTGTTTGTGAGTGTTTTTAGCTAGGTTTTGTGTCGAGGTATCCCCGATAAATATTGAAAATTGATAATCGAAAAAATCGGATTATAGAAGGAGTGGTCCGATTTTAATCAAATTTGATACACTCATAGACAAAGACATGAGAAATGATATTCAGAAGTTTCAACATTGCAGTTCTTACAATAGTACAGAAAATTGATAATATATATATATATATATATATACATATATATATAAAAGTTTTCTTTACACCCAAGCAACGCCGGGCTATACTGCTAGTAATAAATAAATGTACCTGAAAAAGTCTGTTGGAGTCATTCGAGAGTATTTGAGTGCCAAAGCAAGACTGCTAGAAAGTAATAACAGTGGCGATGAGGAATCAAAACTTCATACTTATTTTGTTGAAGTCTGTCCTCAGAGTATTTATTACAGACGTCATGTTGAGTATTTAAGCAAGCTTTAATATTATAACTCCTAGAAATGAGTTACAGCAGTGGTCATGAAGATAGTGGTACTCATACTGAAGTAGAAGTAAGGAAAAAAACAAACATTTTGCTTTTGCACACACAAGTGACAATGGGAAATTTGAACCACATTGGTTTAATTTTTTTCTCTTTGGTGTGTCTGTCAGTCAGTCAGTTAAGTGCCATACGTGATACACGCTTGGGCGATCATGTCTCAAAAGAGACATGACTGACTGGGCAGAAGATTATCCCGCAGTAGGTTACCATTGCTTTCTGCGGTAGACTGGTTGCCGACCAAGGCTACAGAACCCAATCTGTCTCGTTATTTAACCCATAACTGGAAGGAATAGGCAGATTAATACCTTTCCCAAGGGTATTTGCATGTAAGTGAATGCAATGAATTCAGCTGGTGTGTCTGTATGATGTGTAAAACAAAAAAGGCTATAGAACCTAATCTGTTTTGTTATTTAACCCATGGCTGGAGGGAAGAGATGGGTTAATACCTTTCTCAAGAGTATTTGCATGCAAGTGGATGCTACAAATTCAACTGGAATTGACAGACTCAAAAAATACATGGAATTGGAAAAATTGATCTTTCAAAATGGACCGCACCAGCAGTGAATGTAAAGAAAAAAAAAAATTGTTTGTGCTGATTTTTCGATAGAATTAAACAAATGTTTAAAATCCCATAACTACCCATTACCAAATTTTTCATCTTACGGCCATATCATGTTAAATACACTGGTTCTCGCTCGATCACCGAAGTTAAGCAATGTTGAGCCTGGTCAGTACTTAGATGGGTGACCGCTTGGGAATACCAGGTGCTGTAAGTGTTTAGTGACGAATGTGCTTTGTGGTGCAGTAGATATCGGCTCGGAAAGAGAAATTGGTAAGCTGAGTTTGAATTCCAGTTGAATACCCTGCATTCACCTAAGCACTGGTACCCTTGGGAAAGGTATTAATCTGTCCCTTCCCTCCAGTTACGGGTTAAATAACAAGGGTAGGACTTGGGGAACCTGCCCCTAAAATCAAATCCCAGTAAATCTTGATACTTGAAAAGAAAAAACGTATTACTAGACACAAAACTTATATAAACAACAATAAATTGTTGAAAGGAAAAGATATTACCAACAATAAATAAATAAAGTTTAGTTGGCAATAAATGACCCTCCAAGGTTGATATGCCATAAAAACAAAACAACCAATCAACCAACAGCCAAATTTTTCAAAGCTGCTGAAGCATATTTACAAATATAGGTTGAAGAAGAATGTTTAGAGTTAACAACTATAGTTACACTCAAGGGATTGTGTAAGTTTGTCTATTCCTTTTGGTATAAAAGTGGCTCCAGCTGTATTTCAACAAGCCATGGATATCAAGTGATTTCTAAGTTGCTTCATAAACATTAATTAAAAGTGTATTTAATGACCAACACATCAGGCATTTGAAAAATACAAGAGTACAGGTTCAAACTCAGTGAGGAAAAATGCAAATTGTCTAAAATCAAGTACATAGGACAAATTGACCAATATGGTCATCAAACAGATCTGTTGAGAGCAAGTGCAATTAAAAACCTTAGCAAAACATAACTAGGTTACAAGCATATGTGGGACTAACAAATTATCAAATTTATATGCTTAATATGCAGAATTTGAGAGCTCAACTAAATTTACTTGAATATGATATAAATTGAAACTAGACTGATATTAGTAGGTATTTGAAGAAATAAAAAAAAATACTAACATCAGATTTATCATTAGAGTATTATGCTCCAAAAGCACAAATTGTATAGACTTCAGATGCTAGTGATTATGGTGTAGGAGCAGTAATTTTACAGAAATAAAACCACAGTAACATAAAAGCCATCACACATGATTCATGTTATCTACTACCAGAAGAAAAAAAAATGCAACCAGATTTAAAAAAGAAGTGTCATTAATCATATTTGTAGTGAAAAATTTCACAATTTTATGCATGGAAAGATTTTTCAGTTGCAGACAGACGTCTATTATCAGTTCAAATGGAAAGGAATTATGAGAAGATGGCATAATTATGTTACGAATTGGAAAGCTGATATATATACAAAAGTGAAAAAATGGGAATGCAAAAGACATTGGAATTAGTTAAAGAAAAGATTTTCTAAAGAAAGACCAGCAAGAAAAGAGGGACCTAAGCAATACTGTATGATAGATTTGAACATACAAATATGATAAACAGAAAAAGGAAATGCTTGGAGAAACTGGAGGTTGACCCAAAATGTAAAAAGTACAAAATTTACTGTGTTGGTGAACTTGTCTAAAAGAGCAGGTGGTGAATATTAATAAATAAAATATTTATTAATAAAGAGAAATCTCAGAAAGAAAGATGCTGTGGAGTAAATAATACACCCTTGGTAACACAAATGAACTTGACCAGATGCTTTAAATAAAAAAAAAAGTTCAAGTGAGTTAAAAAGAAAATCTGTTGGAATCAGTAAAGAGTAAAGAGTATTTCTAATGAACATCATGAGGAGTAGCCTAAGCAAGACTTAATATTATAACTGCTAGAAACAAGTTATAACACTTTCCCAAATCAGTCAAGTTTTATTATCAGTTCAACTAGACAGTCATGTTGTATTTTGCCAAATGCATTTGCATAATCTATTAAATATAGATATATGATTTTTTGCAATTGTATTGCTAACTCTAATAGCATTCTGATGGTAAATATTGATTTTCTTGTTCCTGTTTCTTTAACAGAACCACAATTTTCTTGTCCTATTTTGAGTCTAAATCTACTTCTTCTTTTATGTGCCCTGTCCTTCCAGGATGTAGGCGATCATGGCTTTCCACATCTCCCTATCCATGGTGGCTCTTAGCACACTTTCTCCTGTTGCACCACGCAACCCTCGTTCTGTCATCCACCTGATCAGGTCCTTCAAATATGTTATCCGCTGCTTTCCCCTGTCTCTTTTTCCTCTGTTTTTTTGCCTGTTAGTATCAGGTTCTCCAAGCCCTCCTTCCTCATTGCATGTCCCAGGAACATTAGCTGTCTCTTCCCGATGCTCAGTATTAATTTTCTTTTTGTTTCCATCCTTTACAAATCCTCATCATTTCTCACAGGCTCGGTCCATGATATCCACAGCATCCTTCTGTAGAACCACATTGCAGCTACTTCAAGATTTTTCCTTCATCTTCGATGATATTGTCCAGCATTCACTGTCATATTGAAGAACTGACATCACATAGCAATCCAGTTCTCTCGTCTTTGTTTCTAGCAAAATTGTCCTGTTTCTTAATACTTCACTTAACTTCTGGAATACTTCTTTTGCCATGCCAATTTGCCTTTGGATCTCTAAGTCTACTACATGTTGTATTAATTAAAATTTGGATGATCAGCCTAGTTATGGCTTTTTAAGCTGATTATCAAATCGAGCTTGTATTCATTTGCTCTTGGCTTCTGGCAGTCTTAGACAGATGGATCTAAAGTCTTCCAGTTGCCACTTTCATGTTTCATTTATTATTTCAGTAATCTTGTTAATCTTGAAATCTTTTAAGGATGCTCACATCATTTAGGTTTTGTGCATCCTGTCAAGAAACCTGTTTTTTTTTTGTTTTTGTTTTATTGTTAATACTTTTATTATTTTGCACTTGCCTGCTCTCTATGCTTCTTGTTGAAGAGCAATAAAAATGATAATACTAGTGTTGTGGCAGAAAGTACCAAAAATGAAAATGTTAATAATTATTAAGATTATTTTCCTCATTTGCTATTTGAGAATTCTTCTAAATAACAAGTAATTAATCAATAAAATTGAAGTTTTAACATCAGGAACAAAAATAATACTTAATGAAAACAACAACAAAAAAAAAAATGTAAAAATTCGTTTGAAAATAATGTTTACTTGTTTTAACATCAACAAATATCAGGCTGTTTTTTTGCATTTTCTTGTTGATTGTAAAATTAGTTTCTGGCCTGGAAGCAACGATATTTAGACTAAAAAAGAACGAAAAGAAACTTTTTGTTTATTTTAGTGAGTAAAAAAAGAAAGTCACGTCTTTCATGTTAGGAAATATCACAATCGTTTTAAACAGCTGAAAAGTCTTGTGTAATATAATCGAAAAAGGCTTAAGGCGGTGAAAAATATTTTTTTAAGTAAATTCTTATTTGTCTGAACTCGTGACTAGAAACAAAATATAGATAAAAAAGTTACCTCCCTTGTATGCGTTAATCATTTGACTGACATTTAAGAGTGAATTACATTTACAGTCATGTACTTATAAAATTTTCATTGAAGCCTTGTTTTTCTCTTTAAATAAAAAAAAAAATCTCTTCTTTATTATTTAAAGCAAAAATGATCTACATTTTTTCTTAATATTTTTTAGTTACATAATTTCTCAGGGTTTCAAATGTAGAGTTATCTCCCATGGATTGTACAGGTTGCCTGATTCGCCTCAAAGTAAAATAGAACATTTCAAACGGTTTTTCATTCTTTTAATATAAAATTTTGCATTAATTACTAAACTTATCATTGCTAGAATTTTTGTAAATACTTCGGTTTATGGTCAATATTCAATGACAAATTGTAATTTTTTTCTTCCCTACTAGAAAAAAAAATTCAGATATCGATATTCTGCTATTAATTGAATTTCTAATTGAATTATGTTATCTTTGAAAAGACACACTTTAAAACTTAACAGAACGACATCAGACTAAAGTTGATATCAAAAGTTATTGAAACAATTTTTTAAAATGCAGTCAATAACAAACTGTTTTTGTTTTGAAATTTTTACTAATATTTATTTTATACTTTCAGTCCCTGGAAGACTGAAATTAAATGTACAAAATGATTTCAGATATTGATGTAAATGGACCAAGTTGGTAATAAGTAAATATAAACAATAATAAATATTGTAATAATTTATCCACATATAATAATATGCAAAAGTTACATAAAAAAGAAAACTAAGCACATACACACACACACAAAATAGGTGAAGTATTTACTGAAAGCAGTTTGGGTGAGAACCAACACTATAGACAATTTCATCCTTCACTCAGCTCTCAAGAACTTGAGAAATATTAAACATAAAAGTCAATAAAGATAATTATTGACTGTTATATTTAATAAAATATTTGTAAAAGCAGGATTTCTGCCCAAATATTCAGTATATATTAAGATAGTGATACAAGACTTCATGCACATTACAAAAGACGACATGAAAAATGATTTGATAGTTTTCCATAGGGAAAGAAAGCAAAACACAGATTTATAATCTTTTAAAATTCTTTTTTAAATTAGTGATTAAACAGGCTAAGCTGTCTACAAAAGCTTTAATTATAAAATTGAAAATGAAATAAATGAACAATGAGACACTTATTAAAAAATAATACTAATGGAAAACAGTTAGTCATTAAATATATATGTATTTTTAAAATTCATTGAAATAAAATTTTCATTTTAAATTTTGAATTCTGATCTTAAATTTTATATTTTATTTTTTGTAAAAACTGTTATTACATTATAATTTATTTTTCCAGATAAAATTACATTAGCATTTTTTTTATCTTTCATGATTTAGAAAAGCTTACATATATATATATAAGCTCAAAATTAGAATAGAAAATAATTATAGAATATAAAATGATTTAAGAAATAAGCTGTATTTTTTCCTCATCAAAATCAAGGTTAACATCAAACTTCAGTTATTTTTTTTAATATATCACATGTTGGTCAGAATGGTCATCTTTTATATCTACCTTCTTTCCTAGATCACTCATCAAGACTGTAAGGAACTTGAAAGCGTAAGTAATTGTCCTTCAAATCCATGAATTCCTTTAACACACCTATCCTGGGTTCGTCTGGTGCTTATCTTTATTTTTCTTGAGGTTTTTTTTAATTTTTTTTATGGTATCTCTAATTTTATTAACTAACACGGAGTTATTTCCCCTTTTCCTTGCTTTTCATTTTTTTTTTCTGGTTGCTTTCTTTTTGGTTTGCTTTTCTTACAGTTTATAAGACTATATTGGGATCCATGAATTTACTCAAACAACATTGTTCCTCTTTGATCCATTTCTTGTACACAAAACCAGATACAATTTTGGCATTATTTCAAACTCTAAATTGGATAATGACTTGATGAAGGAACAAGCATATCTTTGGTTTAAATATTCATTCTGTTTTGTGTACTTAAAATAAATGGTTAATTTTGTTATTCATGTTTGAAAGACAGGATTTAAAATGAAATTTGTTAGAAATTCATTTTTAATCTTCACAAATTTTATATTATGCCTGAATCAAATTCTAACAGGAAACATTGTATTTTACTTATCTATTTATTTCTACTAATGTACCGTAAGACTGTTGAGGTTAGAGGAAACAGCTAACCAATTGTTCTCTCAGCAGTTATGGGGGTAATAGGCAGTGAGGGGAACAAAATCACAGCAACTTAAGGTACAAAAATACCCGCCGAACAGACTTCACATGGCGTTGTGTCTTACAAAATTGCTGGTCTTTCCCTCTTTTTTATTAGCATGAAACATCTTATAAAGACCTGGATTTTAACCAGTTGCAGAGAGACTTGTATTTAAGCATGTCAAACTGTTTTGCTGTTAACAGGAAAAATCCAGATGTTAGAAAATATGTCCACATGTGATCTGAGGTCTCTTTTGCATCTGTCCTGAAACACTTTCACTATATTATTATTATTATTATTATTATTATTATTTTTGAGAAAACAAGCAGCATGCCAGTCAAGTAATTGACATATACTAAGCTAAGTGTACCCATCATGTCATCCAGTTTGGTAAGAGAATTTGCCAGGTTCCTGGATCTAACTATAAACAGCATCCAATAGGAAGGCCTCTGATTAGGAGGTTGAGAGAAATGTGGAACCTCCTCTTAATTACTGCTGTTTCCAGGTTCATCCTGACTCTGGGTGGTAGAACCTGTTACATGGGCAAATAGTTAAGGCTAAAAATGAGGTCTAAAGAATTTATGTATAAAATAAACTTTTATAATAAAAATTCCAGCAATATTTTTTTTTTGGTGTGGAAAACTATGATCAGGAATATATTTTTTGAGAAAGGTCAGAGTGTACAATGGCTGAAATGTTAACACGGTGACAAAGTTGAAGACAACGGTTCAAAAAATGTAAATAGTGTAAATAATATAAAAATCTTGGTGGCATTAATTAACCTATTGAGGTGTTGATATGCAATAAAACAAACTAAACAAAACATGGACCACAGCCAAATGTGCAGCACACGATATAGTGACAGGTTGTAATAAAAGCAGTGCATAACTTTTCACTAGAGACCCAGTTAGAAATGCCTTCAAGTTGGGTGACGTAATCCACTTCAGTGTTTTCTAACAGATTCTCAATTATCTAGATGTGATAGCCAAGTTTTAAGGATGGGGAAGAACCTTGGCTTTCTCATACTTAAAGCTTAAAGAAATGAAGCTGTTGACAGCTGGCTGTGACGCTCAATCACTACTCCTATTCATGAATGCAGACCCACAGTTCATCAGACTGAAGAGCATTGATTCCCAAAAAGTGTGGCACACCTTATATGTGCAGCAGAAGAGCATAGCAAGTTAGGCGGAATGATTGAAAAACAATCAAAGATTTAGAAACAATTTTTTAAAAAATATTATGGAATATTTGTAATTGCATGCACGAGACCCAGTATAAATAATTATTGACCAATTTTATCATTGTGATATTTTCGAATTATATCAAATATTAAAAATAGTAACTAGAGTCCCATTATCTCCCTTTAACCCTTTGTCTGTTTTATTTTTTTTTTAATGTACTTTTTATCCCATAAAATTTGGGGAGGTGCAAGTAAATTTATTGTCCAGAGAAAAAAAAGTTCGGGGACCAGTTCCATAGATGGACATGCCCAACTGGTTAAGATCAGACAACTGACAAGCAAATCTGAGGAACTGAATGAGATGTTGTAGCAGATCTTAATTTGCGAAGAAAAAACTTTAGCATCATAACACTTTACGCTAGTTACATTGTTTGGACTGTTGTCTTCATCTTTGTCATATTCACAATGTTTCAGCTGTTATACACTGTGACCTTCTTCAGGTGATATATGTTGGAATCAAACCCTTTATCTAGTCCATGGAGGACTAGATTGTTCTAGTTCCACATGTCATGCCTTTGCAGAATATCTCACTTCTAGTTACTTCTCTTTAGTAATTCAGTTCTCCAAGTTTTTGTCCGATAAATTGTCAGGAAAATATTTCTACAAAAGACAGAGAGAAGCTATGTCCCATAGGTGAGAAAGTGATTGACATTGGAATGCCAAGTCAGGATTTGTTACATTGCAGATGTTTGGAGAATTTTGTCAAAAACCTTGAGATGAATAGAAGGAACACTTGAACAGATATTGCAAGAGTATTCAATACATGGACGAATAGTATATTTATAAATGTGCAAGTTAGACTGATGAAAAAAATTTTCTGGCACAGCAAAGTGACCCACCTTTAAAATTAAATAATTGTTCTGTGATAAAACTTGTGCAAAATGCCAGCATGCCAAATCCTGTCAAATGCTTTTGATATATCTAGAGCCGCATCATTAGCTTTATCATTATTTCAAGGGGCTGGCATACGTTGTCAGTGATAGCTGTTAGCACATCAGCAGTAGACATAGTGAAGTCAAAGCCATATTGCTTGTCAGTGAGTAGGTTGTGAGATGCTTAACCCCTTCAGCATTAATTAGATCTTCAAACACTTTGATGAAAAATGGTAGGGGGCTAATAAAGTGCTTAGAGGGTTTACCAAAGCTCTTAAAAACAGGAACTACAGACGAGGACTTTAAACAAGCAGGAAAGCAAGAATCAGAGAGGCTATCATTGTAGAGTTTGCGAAGAACTGGCACAAGCTCAGGGGCACATTCCATTAGGACAAAAGCTCTACTTGCCTTATTGGAGTCTAATTTATAAATGATGTTTGAAACCATAGATGAGATTCTGTATTCAATAGAACCTGTGTTTTAGGTAGGGAATCATGTGTGGGTATTTCAGACGAGACGAGTGTTGAGTTGGAAAAGAATTTATGAGCAAAACCTCCAACCTTGTCTGCTATAGTTGTCAGGATTTCAGCTTGGTTGAATAAAGGAGGGATTGATAATTTGCTGTTGTTAAGCACACTCTGGCAGCACCAGCAATAACCTTGCTTTATTTAGAGCATGCTTGTGTTCATTACAAGTAGAGACAAAGAGACGTCTGTTGTAATCAGACATGTCACTCCGGTACAGCTGGAAGAAGTGATTCCTGTGAGCAATAGCAATCAAGCAGATGAGAACCAAGAGATGAATGAGATTTACTTAGAATTTCCTTGATAGAATGAAAAAAATCAATGCCAGTTTTCACCCAGAAGGATACCTCAGAGGTGCCTTTTAGAACAGGAAGATCAAAACTTTTGTTCCCAGGAAAGCCACAATCTACATGTTGATAAAAGAAAAATATTCTGGTTTTAAGAAGTTCTTGGCTGGTGGGGGAGTGGCAAGAGATGTTTACAGATCCCACTGTGGGATCAGTTGCTAAGAGGGCAGAACTGCACAGCATGACATGAGTCAGAGATAGAGGTAAAGAAGAGATCTAGAAGAGAAGTGTGTCCTTAAGGATTACTGGGGAAACATGTGGGCAAGACCACCACTTACATGAGAGAGGGAGTAATTGAGAATTTCAGAGTTTTGATGCCAGCAAGGTCAGTGACAGTTTTTAAGCCAATTGACATGATGGCAATTAAAGTCACTAAAGACAAATATCTTTGGAACAGATGTAAGAAAGTAGTCTCATCTATATTATCAGAAATACTGTCTAGCACACAAATCATAAGAGAGGCGATTGATAGAGGAAGAAGATATAGCTGATTAAGATTAGTAGTGAGAGATGGAGACATGTAACAGAGACCTCCTTAGCCAATGAGATATGTTCATAGACAAACTTTCAATCTTGCATGTGGACATGTGAGTTCTTCCTAAAAAGAGAAAGGTCACCAGTAATTGAGAAATCAGAAGAGAGGATTATAGAGTTAAGATTAGTTTCACAGAGATTTAGGATTTTTTTTTTTATTCATTTCACCCCAAGCAAAGCATTTTACTGCCACTATTGCGTAGGGGGTTACATAGGGAAAGGTGAAGAGAAAGAGTGGTTAGATATAGGAAATGTCAGAAGGAGGGTGATAGACAGGTAAGGATACCGAGGCTGAGGGTTGGGCAGATAGGAAGAGTGTTTGAGAGAATGGATGCGAGTTAGTGTGTTAGGAGGTGTCTATTGACCCTACATTTAAACTCCTGGAAATTGTAGCTGTCGGGGAAGCAATCATGTGTAAGGGAATTCCACAGTCGGGAAGTGAGAAAAAAGAAGCTGTTGGAGTAGAAATTGCGGTTACATTTTATCGGTTTCACTGTAAAAGTGTGGGACCTAGTTGCTAATCTAGTATCTCGTGCAAATTTATACCTAGGGGGCACCAGTGATCTAAGTTCATCGGAGCAGAAGTCGTGAAAGTATTTATAGAAAAGGCACATGGAAGCCACATCACGCCGGTGAGAGTATCCAACAAGTTTTCAAAAAGGAATGATTCCACATTGCAAAAGTTGGTACAAATTCCACAAATTTTGGAGAAAGAAATGTTGTGAAGGTTTAGATGTGTTTTTTCTTTTTTTTTTCTTGGGCTGGTTTACTTTTATATTTTTGGTTGCTTATAGTTTGGTGAGTTATTTTGGTGAGGAGAGGCCTTGGTTAGTAGTAGCATCTTTGTCATCAAATTCAATGTGTGGGATCGGAACTAGAACAAACTGCAGCATAGTGTGGCCTCAGAGTTGCTCACTGGAGTTGCTGGGAGGGACATGCATGACATGGCAATGCAAGAACTCTGATATTATTTGACTGCTGATCAGAGCAGCATCTCCAGATGTTATGCAAGAGTTTGGGTTTCCTAACTTTCACTCAGGAAGCAGCAACCAGAAATCTGTCAACCCGGTACACTCAGTACGAAGAGATGTTGCCAATACCCACATATATCACAAGAAAATTGTGACAGCACCACTATTAAAACCTGAGGAAAGAACCGGGAAACCCTTTCTAAACAAGGAACATGGGATGAGCATCTACTTCTGTTGAAGAGAAGTAGGAAGAGCATAAGCTGAGTGAAAGCTTATCAACTATTAAAAAAGAAGAAAGGTTTTGACTTGGTTAAAGTTGAGATATCCATTACAGATTCAACAAAAAAAATAAAACTGGCAAAGCCATACATGTTGAGAAAATCTTAAAAAAACCCAATTGGTTTCACCACTAGTTAATTATTTAGAAATTTTTATCAGCATAACTTATTTTAACAGGTGAATCAGCTACTCACAAAGCTTTTTGACTATGCGATATTTAATTGACATTCTAATATATTAGGCAGAAAGGTAGGTATACACAGGTCAACCGCAAGAAGCAGTTAGGAATGACCAGCTAGTATAATAACAGAATTAAAAAGAGAGGGGAAAAAAAGTTAAAAATAATATAAAAAATAAGTAATTTAAAACAAGGAAGATTTAACATAATTTAAACTCTGGCAATAAACTGCAATTAAGTATTACCGGCAGTGACCGTGCCATTAAGTATTACCGACAGTGACCGTGTCATTAAGTATTACCGGCATTGACCGTGTCATTAAGTATTACCGACAGTGACCGTGTCATTAAGTATTACCGACAGTGACCGTGTCATTAAGTATTACCGACAGTGACCGTGTCATTAAGTATTACCGACAGTGACCGTGTCATTAAGTATTACCGACAGTGACCGTGCCATTAAGTATTACCGACAGTGACCGTGCCATTAAGTATTACCGACAGTGACCGTGCCATTAAGTATTACCGACAGTGACCGTGCCATTAAGTATTACCGACAGTGACCGTGCCATTAAGTATTACCGACAGTGACCGTGTCATTAAGTGTTACCGACAGTGACCGTGTCATTAAGTGTTACCGACAGTGACCGTGTCATTAAGTGTTACCGGCAGTGACCGTGCCATTAAGTGTTACCGGCAGTGACCGTGCCATTAAGTATTACCGGCAGTGACCGTGCCATTAAGTATTACCGACAGTGACCGTGCCATTAAGTATTACCGGCAGTGACCGTGCCATTAAGTATTACCGACAGTGACCGTGCCATTAAGTATTACCGACAGTGACCGTGTCATTAAGTGTTACCGACAGTGACCGTGCCATTAAGTGTTACCGACAGTGACCGTGCCATTAAGTGTTACCGGCATTGACCGTGTCATAAAGTGTTACCGGCATTGACCGTGCCATTAAGTGTTACCGGCATTGACCGTGCCATTAAGTGTTACCGGCATTGACCGTGCCATTAAGTGTTACCGGCAGTGACCGTGCCATTAAGTGTTACCGGCAGTGACCGTGCCATTAAGTGTTACCGGCAGTGACCGTGCCATTAAGTATTACCGGCATTGACCGTGCCATTAAGTGTTACCGGCAGTGACCGTGCCATTAAGTATAAACTAGGACATTATATTTCTTTACATTTCTGGGTCGAGTAGTTATCATGATTTTTGCTATTTCATTTGGAATATTGTCTTCTTTTTTTGTTTTTGTTTTTAACAACAGCAAAGATGATGATAGTTCAAATGTAAATAAAGGGTTGTTATATTATTGGCAATAAACTGGGTCATTGACTATTATCAACAATAAACTGGATCATGATAATTGTTACATACATACCTATGAACATCAATATGTCCCAATCCTCATAAATAGGTTAGAAACTACCGTGAGGTGGATGGAATATTGCCGTGTAGCAGCCCCTTCCCCATACAGTGCTTATCTACTTAATGCAGCTGGCAAATTTTGTATTTTGTTCATGTTATTAAGATTCCTATTTCCTTTACCAACCTCTATTTTGGTTATTCCTCATTCAGTAACTTGTTTAGGTTACAACAATATCTATACTGATATGTCTGTTATCGTTTCAATATATTTGTATTTTGTTGATGTTATTAAGATTACAATCTATCCCAGTCTCGTCTGCGGAAAAATAGACATTTAATTGTTGTCCACGTTATATGGCTCAGATTACCCACATTAAAAAGGACTTGTGCCTCATTTTGTCTCAAGTGGGGAGACAGCTAAAAATCAGTATTGCTGTCTAGCAGTTCACCACTAGCAGTGATTATCTAGATCACACAAGTATTGTATTTTGTTGATGTTATAAAGATTCCTATTTCCTTTACCAACCTCCATTTTGGTTATTCCTCATTCAGTAACTTGTTTAGGTTACAGCAATATCTATACTGATATGTCTGTTATCATTTCAATATATTTGTATTTTGTTGATGTTATAAAGATTCCTATTTCCTTTACCAACCTCCATTTTGGTTATTCCTCATTCAGTAACCTTTTTAAGTTACAACAATAATATAACAATAAATGTAACCATTCGCTATTATTGACAGTAAATGAAATGACTAAACGTATTGAAACTGTAAAATAAAATATTTACCTACTTGAAACCACTCCCTCATATTTTCATACTTATTTGTATTTCCCTTTCCCCAACTATATTAAACTTTTTAGTCATTGTCTTTTGGCAGTCTTCTTGGATTAATTTTTGATTAGTAAAAAATTATTACAACTTGATTTTTAATTCATTTCTATAGTAACTTTATCTACAGTACTTTACTATAAACAATTCTTTAATGAAATGAAAACGGGAGAAAAATGTTTTCTCTATCTGTACAATAATTCAGCTTATTTCTCGATGTGACACTTCTTTTTATTAAAAATATAAAACCATTTCACTTTTATTTTTTTTTTAGTTTGTCTTACACCTGGAGTCAGACTAACATTAAAAGAAATATTAAATTAAATCCTTCTGGATCTGGATATCTCACCAGGAGATAGACAAAAAAATGACCTGGTCCTGGATATGACGATAAACTGCATCTGGCAGCAAGGCCTCTTATTGGGAGGTTGTGAGGAGCATGAAATCACATCATAATTGCTATTGTTCCTAGGCCCACCTTGAACCGGGGTAGTAGCACCTGTTAGGGTGCCAGCTATGGGCAAATAGTTAACCCCTCATACTGGGGTTAAAACACTATGAAAGTATAAAAATAGAACTTTTTAGTAAAAGTTCCAAAAATACATTTTTGTATAAAATTTTTTTTTCCCAGCAATACATTTTTCAAGGAAAAACTTTTTTGCCAGCAATCCATTTTGGAAGGTGAAAAAAATTTTACCAGTAATACATTTTCGAAGGTGGAAAAAATTTTACCAGCAATACATTTTGGAAGGAAAAACAACTTTACCAGCAGTAGGAAAAAAAAAACATATCAGCAATACATCTGATTTTCAACAAAAACCCACTTTCAGTGAAACCTGAACTGCAAACTTATTTCTTACAAAGAATATATATTCTATTCATACAATTCTATTGTAAAAAATCTTGTCGACATTACATAACCCATTGAGGTTTATGTCCTACAGACTAAGCTGAAATAAAAGATGTTATTTTTGTAATTATTTGAATGGTGTTTATTGTTGCTTTGTTTCTTGTTCAAGTAATAACTATCCAACTCATTAAAGCAACAAAAATTAAATTTAATCTTTTCTTTGAATTTTTATTGCATTTTAACAAGAAAATCTTGGTTTAATTATTTAATATCCATTACCATTCTGAATTTGCTTTTTAACAAAAGGTTCATTTTATTTGATATTTAAATTTCAAAGAAGAAAAATAAAATTCAATCTCATGCTTTTTTGCATCCAGTGAATAAAATCTTTTAATAAAATAAGTTTGTTTCTTCCATAACTTGTATCTGACAATAGCCGACTGTATATATCACTGAATAGAAAAAGTACCAATGCAAGATTATAAAAGTCAAAATAAAATTTATTCTTTACTGTTCATAATTATTAAATCATTTCACCCCAAGCAAGGCAGGAGTCTCACTAGTTTTACTGGAGTTAGTGAGAGAAAAGACGAAGTACAGTGGGTATTGAAGAAAGGATAAGAGATGAACAGAATTCAAGAAGACAGAAGATAGCAATTGATGTCACATTTAGACATTTTGGAGATATTAGCTACCAGAGAAGCAAGTAAATAGAAGTGGGGGTTCCACAGGTGAGAAGTTTCTGAAAAAAAAATCTTGGAGTAGAAGTGACAGTTGCATTTAACTGTTTCAGTTATAAAAGGGTGGGACCTAGATGCCAATCTAGTAACATGTTTAAATTCACATGGTTGGGGCACCAGGGGAAAGAAAAAATTTTAATGCAGTATCAATGGTTATCTTCTGTTACTTTGAACTCTGTTCTTTTACTGTCATATTTCTTTTATTCTTAATCACCTTTTGCATCTTATTGGCTTTATTGCCTTACTTAGGGTGAAATTATTTCCAGGGGAAAGAAGCTCATTAGAGCAGTTGCCATCAAAATATTTGTAGAAAAGACGGACTTGGTGAGAAAGTGACTGAAGTCGAGATAACAAGTCTAGATTGATCTCAGTCTGTTCTTTATCTATCTCCCAACATAATTGCTTCCATTAATTTGCAAGCTTGGTTGTTAGACTGATTAAATATTGAAATAATTTGAATTTTTTAATTTAAAGAAAAACAAAAAAGTTTTCTCTGCTTGCAGATTCTTTTTTTATAGCATTTGGAAGTTACTTCAATCTATGAAAACCAATATTTAAAATAATTTAGAAAAATCAGCAACATAGGTACAATGAGAAATAACAGTAGTTATCTGGTCGAAATAAATGAAATAGACTGGACCAAATAATAATTTGGACCAAATATATCTGGTCGAAATAAATGAAATAGACTGGACCAAATAATAATTTGGACCAAATATATCTGGTCGAAATAAATGAAATAGACTGAACCAAATAATAATTTGGACCAAATATATCTGGTCGAAATAAATGAAATAGACTGAACCAAATAATAATTTGGACCAAATATATCTGGTCGAAATAAATGAAATAGACTGGACCAAATAATAATTTGGACCAAATATATCTGGTCGAAATAAATGAAATAGACTGAACCAAATAATAATTTGGACCAAATATATCTGGTCGAAATAAATGAAATAGACTGGACCAAATAATAATTTGGACCAAATATATCTGGTCTAAATAAATGAAACAGGCTGAACCTCAAATTTATTAGAATGCACAATTCCAGTAGGAAGAGATAAGATCTTTGATGAACATACGCATTTTTCACTCTGTCTCTCTTTTACCTGCTTGTTCTCCCTCTCTCTCCCTCTCCCTTCCCTCCCCCTCTTTCTCGCTCCCTCTCTCTCTCTAGTTTTTCTCTCTTTTTCTTTATCTCATTAGGGAGCTAATGAGGCTGATAATCCTGCTAGATGATTTTGACTAAATGAAGAAGAAAATCTAGTTAGTGTGTATTATCTGGGCTTACTTGGCCATATAAAAGTGGCATAACCATGTTTGACTATTGATTCTGATTATTAATTGTCCAATCAGAGAAAGCTATTGAGAAATATTGGCACCAAACTCTTCAAAGATGTTAATCATTCTGATTATCTCCTTAAAAGGCTCTTTAGTTTCTTGTTTTGATAATTAGCTGATTTCTTAACAGGATTTCTGATTTTTCATTCGGGATCGAGGTTTTATGCAGATCCCACGAAAATCAGATATGTCTCTCTCTTTTGCATCTTTTATCTGTATGTTTGAGTTTTTAAAATAATTTCACCCCAAGTAAGGCAATAAAGCCACTAAGATGCAAAAGGTTATTAAGAGTAAAAGAAATATGACAGTAGAAGAACAGGGTTCAAAGTAACAGAAGATAATGACTGATACTGCATTTAAATTTTTTGAAGATTGTAGTTGACTGTAAAGTATGAGCCTGAAAGTTCTACCGGTGGGAAGTACAAGAGAAGAAACTATATTAGCATAGAACCTCTGATTGCAACTAGGAATTTCAGCAGTGAAATTATGAAACCTAACTACCAATCTAGTACTGCATTCAAAATTGTGAATTCAATGTACTGTTGTGTAGCTTCGTTTTTTTTTTTTGTATAATTAGAAGATAACACAAACTTGAATTAATGATGTTTATTTTTGGTATAAAACTTTAGGTTTTGACATCAAGTTACAACCTTTAAATTTTGTGTGGATACAGGAGCAGACTAGCTAAATTCTCTTCACTGTGGGATGCTAGTAGTAAACGAGCCTATCCCTTCTGGACTCTAGTGGTCAACTGACTAGTGTCATCTCCTACACAAAACTACTGTCCTTAACTCCTACTTCTTACTCTTACTCTTACTCCTACCAAAAGAAACGGTTCCTTATCTTGCCACCCAATTTTGAATTCTTGGCATCAGGGTGTCTATCTTTTTCTATTTTTAGAACACTCGCCATTTTATAAACCATAACAGTACCAACAAAGAAAGCTCATTAGATCAAATATTGTGAAAATGTTTATGAAAGTGGCAAAGGGAAGGAAGCTATCTTCGAGCAGAGGGAAAGTGACTGAAGCTGACAGGGTTGATCAAGAAAGATAATGTTGATGAGTTTTATTATTATTATATCAAGAATTTCTCAATACACACCAGAAGCAGCAGATCAGATTTGGCAGCAATATTAAATAAACAAATAATAGACTTGTAAACCTGACCCCTTTCTCTCCCATCTCAGTTGCTAGCTTCATTAGCTTTGTTGAGTAACCCCAACCTTATGGGTCATCTGGCCTTCTTTTCTCTCCTCTGTTAAGGCCAGTGTGTCATCTTGGTATGGCTGATTTGGATTTCCCAAAATCTTACAATATTGTGATTGATGGCAAAGTCTTGTGTAGACCTTTATGGGGAATTATCTGCGCACTAATATGAACTCTACCGGACTACATAAATACCAAGAGTTATCTACTCCTGCGGGTAGTAGTAAGTAGCAGCAGCTACGATACTCATTTGTTAGTATGCCATTCCGGGGCTAAGTACTATTATACTCTATTTCCTCTGTACACTGTTCTTTTTTGTAATATCAGATTGTTTCCAACTGTATACTGTGTCTTTCATGTGACCTTTTTCCCAGGGCCACATCATAGACCCAATGTACGTTGTGTACCACAAACAAGATTGTATAATGCTTGTCTATAGCCATGCTAATTTGTTTCTTTGCATCAAGGGACAACATTAGAATTCAGGACTGGAATAAGAACTCCTTCAATAACATTTAAAATATTATTGGTAACACTAATAACAGATTTATTGACTAGAAAAAAATAAGCTGGGGAATAAAATGCCTCTATAATTTACAGAATGATTAAATACTCTCCTTGCTGGATGGTGATTTAAGAAATCTAGCAGTAATTGCTTCAAAATGCTGGAAGCAAGATTGGCTGTTATGCCTGTGTCAGTGTATTTGCTCTGGCCACCAAAATGCAGGTCTGTTTCTGTGAGGCAGTGACTGTCCATATGGTCAGAACAAAACTTTGTTGGGCCCAATTCTCTGTATTTTTCTGGAGCCTTGTGGACTTTGTTTATATGGATTCTTCCATCTAAAATTTGGTATTGATATATCTAATTTCATTACATCTGACTGTCCTGATCATAGGGAATCTGTTTATAAACACATGGTTCTGTCTTTGTTTAAGAATTTTCTTTACTCTCTGTCTGTAAGGATGATGATGTTTTGGGCAGACATTATAAACAAACCCCAAGTTTGGCACAACACAGCCCTCTTTTAATAGAATTTGGGTCACTCTTTTCTGTAAGAATATATGCATTTTAGACAGTTTGAATATAAATAAAGACCTGAATTTTATTTCTCAGAGCGAAAAAAAATTCAAATGACATATCAATCATGTTTTCTACTTATTTGTGGGAATTGGATAGAGTAGGGTTTTTTGACTTTGCTTCATTTTAATGTAATTTTACTGAATCTAGTTAATTCTGAGTTTGATTTTCAATGGAAATGTTCTTAAATTCATTTTATTGTTTAAAACTTAATTATTAACTGATTTCTTTTTCTATTTTTCTCTCATCCATTTTGTCTATACATCTGAAAATTATAATAATTATTATACAACCGGTCGTCCTTCTAGATCATCCTTCAGCTATTTCCTACAACTAAACCTTTGAACAAGGTCAATACTCTGTTGCAGATTTATAAATATACAAGATAGATTCTGGCAAGAAAAATTCTCTCGTACCACAAAGTGAACTGATCTTTTTTTTTGCTGCAGGTTTAACAATTAATTCAATACAATTATTCCACTTGATGTCAGTGAAAAATGTGGGGCCAAGAGAGTGCAGTGAGTTGCACTCCTGAAGGTTAGCATAAGCTATCCTGATGAAAGCCAAAAAAGCTTCTCTAAGATAATTAATACGAAGAAACTTTTTAGTCATCAAAATTAACAAGCTGCTTTTTGTCTTTGTTCGCAATATATTGCAGGTCATTTTTGAGATCAGTTTCTCGTTTGATTTTATTGAACTTATCAAACTTAAGGGTAAATAGTTGTCATCTGCGTAAATACCAAGTTCAGACTTGATAGCATCATTGATGAAAATAAGGAACAAAGTGCATCCAAGAATAGTCCCTTATGGGAGAATCTAGGTCTGTGATTATTCATTGTTGAACACTTACAAATCTTACACTGTGAATAAATTTATTCTTCAAATGATTCTAAATCTTTCAAAGTCTACCTGGGAACTCTCTCATAAAGATGAGTTCTTTAAAGAAGAACTAAAATCTGGCTGTAGCATCTCATGTACCTGTGTCAAGATGTTCAGGTGGAAATTAATAAATCAAGCCTGAAAACACATATTAAAAACATGTTGGAACTTATTTAAAGAATGTAGTGACAAAATGGTAATGTTAATATTGGCTGTTTCCTTATAAGGAAATATTTTGACATTGATTGACCAAGCAGCAAGTGCCATTGCTGGTTGAAATTAATAAATCTTTCCTTAAAATAATTTTTCAATGAAAGATTTCCCAAGTGCAGTAGTTGTTAGCGCTTTTTCCAGTATTGATAAAGGTTTCCTTTCTGACCTTTTGTTTAAAGTTATTTAAAATGTCAGCATTTTGATTATGCTATTATTTTCTCTTCAAGTTACATGTGATTACCATTTTAGTTGTTGCTGGAGGTAAAAGTCCTCATTAATGTCATTTCTGTTACTCAGTACAGTTTTTCTTTTGATTCTGTAGTATCAGTCTCCAAGGCTCAATGAAAAATAGTCCTCACTAAGAGCTACGCATTTCATACACTCAAAGCCATTTTTAATAATTAATCTAAGAATGTGGTTTTATGAATCTGACAGTTAAGATATTTGTAAGCAGGTTTGACACCTAGCATAACAATTATATGAAAGTCTCAATTTGACAAGGCTGTTTAAGAACTTGGCTTAAGTTTCCAGGTTAATGTTATGGTTTTATTGCAGTTTGTAGTGTTCGGCAAAACTACTTGAAGTGCAACCTATTGTGTTAATTTTCCTTCTCTCCTACACCAAATGTTAAAGACATAAAACATTAATGATATGGATATTAGTGTGAATAGCTTTGATGAATGACATTGTTCATCTCAGAATTCCAAACACAAGACATTTTTTCTTTCTTCATTTGTTTGTCTTGGTTTTTCTAATAATCAGGACCCTAATTTGCTGACTTGTAATTGGAACTACAAACTAATTTCGGCTTTTGTCAAGTTTCAACAGAGATATTCTACTTCATTTGTGAAGTGTTCAAAATGGTAATTTCTTAAGTTCACATTGTCTTCAGCCATTTCTGCTTTAATTAACATTCATTTCATGCTTTTTGTCTCAGACTTAATAAAACAGTTTGACTCATGTCAGACAGATTAGATCTTGAATATAGATTGGTATTTAGTATTTAAAAAAAATCTTGTTCAATAACAAGTATCTCTGACTATATTTCTAGATTCTGTATCATCAAATTAAATCACTGATAAGTGATTTGATGACCGTTTTATTTCATAAATTAATTTGAAATATTTGGAACGTTTACAAAAGAGAAAATATAATAAAATCTTTTAAAAGTTAAGAATCAGAATACATTATCCATTATTATTAGCGCTTATCAAAAGTTTTCATTTTTTAATCAACAATTTTTTTACAGCTTATGTTGTACTCTATTGATTGGCCGAGCTCTTTTAAAAGTGTGAGTGGTTATACCCCATCTTTACCTTATATTTCAAAATATCATCATTGACACCTGATGATAATCCACTTTTGCATTTTATTTCAAGACACTTAAACCACTTTTGGACAGCAGGGTCAGATATTGTTAAATTTTCTCCCAATATCTGAATTCTTCAATGGTTGTATGCCCCAGTTTAAAATAATTAACAAAATCTCAGGACCTGTTGGTACCATTATATATTAGAATTGGTACCATTATAGCCTCTCTTAAAATAAACAGTACAGCTGAATGTTACTCATGAAATGATATAGAAAAAAAAAGGAAAAACATTTGAGAAATCTTGTCAGGAAAGTATCTATCTTCTGACAGTATTTGAATATTCAGGCCAGTACAGAAATTGAGGCATGTTTGTATTATATATTTGTTTTTAAATAGAATTTTTTTTTCTTTTAATCCTTTCACCCCAAGCAAGGCAGGACTTCTACTAGTGCACAGGAGGTTACAGTGAGAGAAAAGACAGGATACAAGGGATATTGAAAAACAGAATTAAAGATGAACATGATTCTAGAAGATAGTAATTGACATTATATTTAAATTTTTAGAGATCGTAACTATTAGGGAAACAAGTAAATTTTATATATATGCTTTTAGTGCAAAAAATTTGTTACTTTAACTGAGCAGGTTCATGCTGACTTCAAAGTTTTGTGAGGATACCATTATGATGCCTTCACTTATTGGGGCTGGGTTTTTTTCTTGTTGAGTTCCAGTTCCCTTTCATATTTATAAAAGACCTGGTGTAATTTGATATTTTATGGAGCACTCCTACTCACGATTGGTTGATTTTAATTCTAGTTTTAATGTGCAGAAGTTTTTTTCTTTTTAATGCTTAATTTATTGGTTTTAATGTATGCATGAGTGGTTGTTCACTTAATTGTTTGTTTTATATTGAATAGATGTCCACATTTCTCTTCTTTTTTTCTTAAATAATTTCCCCCCAAGCAAGGTGGTACTGCCACTGGTACACATGGGACTACGTAAGAGAAGAGTGAAAGTTTAAGCAGAGGGAGAGTGAAGGGAAAGACGAATCTATTCCAGTGGATGTTGAAGAAAGGTCAAGAGAATGATAGGAATATCAGTGTGAAGACATCTGCAAGGGTAAAGTAAGAAAGGAAAAGAACGAGATAGACGAGGTGATGGGAAAAAAGACGAGAGGACGGGAGTCATGTGGACAAGAGATGCGAATTGATGTTGCATTTAAATTCTTGGAAATTGTAGTTGTCAGGGAAGCAAGTATATGGAAGAGAGTTCCATAGGCAGGAAGTGCGAGAAAAAAAGCTTGTGGGATAGAAGTGCCGGCTGCATTTAGTTGATTGAATTGTAAAAGTGTGGGACCTTGTTGCCTGTCTTGTTGTTTGAGTAAATTCTTGTAAAGAGGGCATCAGTAAACTAAGGTTGTTGGAGCAGAAGCTATGAAAATATTAGTAGAATAGGCGGAGGGAAGCCACATCCTGTTGGTAAGAAAGTGGCTGGAGTTAAGCTGCCAGGTCGAGACCAATCACATTACAGATTTCGACTTTGGAGCTTGTTGAGGACCCTAAGATGAATGGCAGAGGCGCTCAACCAGATATGAAAACAGTATTCAGGGTATAGTTAGATGGTTGAGATATATATATATATATATATATTTTTTTTTAATCATTTCACCCCAAGCAAGGCATTCCACTGCCACTATTGCACTTGGAGCTACATGGGGGAGGTAAATAGGAAGAGTGGTTAGATATAGGAAATGTCAGAAGGGAGGGGGGGGTGATAGATAAGTTGGGTGGGTGGGAAGAGTGTTTGAAAGAATGGAAGTTAGTTTGTTAGGAGGTGTCTATTGACCTTACATTTAAACTCCTGGAGATTGTAGCCATCAGGGAAGCAGTCATGTGGAAGAGAATTCCACAGTTGGGAAGTGCGAGAAAAGAAACTGTTGGAGTAGAAGTTGCGGTTGCATTTTATCGGTTTCACTGTGAAAGGGTGGGATTTAGTTGCTAATCTAGTAACTCGTGCAAATTCGAACCTAGGGGGCACGAGTGATCTAAGTTCATCGGAGCAGAAGCCATTGCAAGATTGACTCAGGTGGGAAAAAATCTTCTCAGCAGTCAATTAAGCTATTGATTCAATGTAAAAGTTCCACTTGAGTTCAGAATAGAGAATGAAACCGAGGAGGTGCAGTGTATTGCTTTCAGGGAGACTTGCTTGGTCCATGTTGATGTAGGGTAGGAGGGACTACCTGTGGTGGTTGACAGATAGCAGCTTCATTTTAGAAGAATTAAAATTTACAAGCCACTTCTTACTCCAGTCTATCACAGAATGGAGGTCCTTCTTAAGAACAGCAGTGAAGTTATCTTTGGCTCCCTTGCCAGATTTCTTACTAAGGCAGGAGTAAATGGTAGCGTCATCAGCATAGATGCCTACTTAGGGATTTGATCATGTTAGGGAGGTCGTTCATGAAGATCAGAAAGTGTGTCAGGGCCTTGGATAGAGCCCTGGGAGACACCAGCATTCGTGTGGTAGGATGTGGAGGCATGTCAGTTCAATACAACATTCATTATATGGTTTGATAGGAAAGATTGAATCAAATCAAGCAAGTGTCCAGTGATAACATAGAAGCTAGTGTGGCAAACCCTATCAAAAGCTTTGAAGATATTCAGAGCAACAGCTCAAGCTTAGCCAGACTTATCAAGAGCCTGGTATATGTGCTTGGTGAAGATCATTAGCATATCAGCAGTAGACCTGGCAAAGCAGAAGCCATACTGTCTGTCTGAGAATAGTTTATGGGCAGTAAGATGTTGAACTTTTTCAGCATTGATAATAGCCTCAAACACTTTTCCAAAAATTGGTAGGAGGCTGATAAGGCAATAATTGGATGGATCCAAGGGTTCCCATGTGTTCTTAAATACAGGAATCACAGAAGACGACTTCCAGTAGACAGGAAATCAATAAATAGAGAGACAGTAATTATAGAGTTTAGAAAGGACAGAGGAGAGTTCAGGGGCACATTTCCTCAGGACAATGACTGGGATTCCATCATCTCCACTTGCCTTATGAGGGTCAAGTTTTGAGATTATCTTAGAGACCAGAGAGGGGGTTATATGCACATATCTCAGTTGAGCCTCAGTTCTAAGAGGGAAGTCGGGTGCTGATACTCTAGACAAGTCAAATGTGGAGTTGGATGAGAAACTGCGAGCAAAGCACTCGGCCTTGTCCACAGATGCAGTGAAGACCTCAAATTTATTGATTAAGGTAGGGATAGTGGATTTGCTGTTGTTCAGCACACTTCTGCAGAGCTGCCAATAGTCTTTGGAGCCGAACTTTTGGGCAGCTATGTGCTGCCTCATTCTCTCTTTAATTTTTTTGTTGGTTCTTGTCATTTAGGTTGAATTTTTATTGGTCAGACCTTCTTTTTCTTACTGTGTTTGTATGTCTGACTGCTTTAGAGTTTTTTTCTAGGTCATGGTTGGGTGCTTTGGGTGTGTATATTTGTGTTTGTTAATTTTGTGTTTTTCTTATTTTTCATTTAGTGGTTGCTATATTCTGTTTTTATTGTGATTTAATGTTTGCATATTTATGTTTTTGTTGTTATTTGTGTAACGAAGCAGATATTTGTTCACATGTCTATATTTTCCCCATTATCTCATTGCTGTTATTTAATATTCTATTTAATATATTATTAATTATATTATTTAAACCTAGCCCAAGTGAGTGGTGACGTCTTATCTGTGTCCTCATGGAACTTCAAAGCTGGCATGAACCTGCTCAGTTAGTGACAAATTATTTGCACTAAAACTATCAATGCTCTATCTCTACTCTGATACTGAGCACTTTTAATCACCAAAAAGCTTTTCTACCTTCCATCTGTATGGATCATATTAGTCTCCAAGAAAACAATACACTGCACCTACTCAGTCTCACTCTCTCAGCCAATATCAAGTAGAATGACTATATTGAATCAGTAGATACATCAACTTGGATCACTGTACAGGGCCAGAAAGTTTTTCTTGTCAGAATCTATTTTGCGGATTTATGATTCTACCATGCATTCATTACTTTTGGCATATCTGGTTTGGTGCTCATGTTATTCTTTTTGAAGTTTACAGCAAAATTCAAAGGAGGATCTGCAATGTAATCAACTTTGATTTGTCAGCTCAACTTCAGTCACTTCGTCACCAACATAATGTGGCTTCCCTCTGTCTTTTCTACAAATATTTTCATGGCTTCTGCTCTGACAAGCTTCATTCCCTGGTGCCTGTCTATATGAATTTACTCATGCTAATTGACTGGCAACTATGTTCCACCGTTTTACTATCAAAATAAGCAAGTGTAACTGTCACTTCTAGTCTATCAGTTTCTTTTCTTGCACTTCCTGTCTGTGGAACTCCCTTCCATATACTTGATGGCTGAAATATTCAAAAGTTTAAGTGTAACATCAGTTGCCATCTTGTATCTCGTTGACTCTCATCTTTTTCTTATTCTTTCTTCAACATCTCCTGTATCTTCTCTTTTATTTTTCTCTTCCCTCTCCTCTCACTGTAACCTCCTGTGCACCAGTGGCAGTACTGCCTTGCTTGGGGTAAAATTATTATAAAAAAAGTAAAAAAAAAAAAAGAAACCTATATTTTGGATCGCAAGTATAGTTCTTTTTTTGAGTGGGGAGTGTATATGGCATTTGTAATTTTTTTCTAGATAACAATGATTTTTCCAGATATGATGTCTATTATTTAACCCATAACTGTGAAGAGAAGATTGATTCTTACCTTTCCAAAGAATAGTTCCACATCAGTTAATGTAATAAACTGGATTGGAATTTAAACTTGGCTTACCTGTTTTTCATTTAGAGCTTCTATGAATTACAGCACCTGGTGTAGTGAAGGAGGCCTGGTGAAGTAATTGATAGTGGCTTGGATTGAGGAATTAAAGAGCCGAATTAGTCAAATCCATAATATACGCTTAAATGCTAATACATCAAAAAAGGTATGAATCCATCTCTTCTCAACCAAGCTGTAGGTAAATAGCAGGACTGTGTTCTTTATTTTTGGTTGGTAACACAGCCTACTGCAGTAAGAATTGGCAACCTACTGTGAGAAAATCATCACACAACTTGAGGTTAGGGACTGCTTGTGGAATCAAAAAAGTCTCATAAAACTACTTTTAGGGAAGAAACCAGCTCAACCCACCCAGAGTGAATGCCAGTACAAGTAAAGTACACCATCTACACATCTGTGATAAAAAATGGAAGAAAAAAAATCAAAGCCCATAATAATATAATGATAGTCGTAAGTAAAACTAATTAAATAAAGAGAAATGAAAGAATATTAACAGCTACTAATTTTCACCAAAATTCTCCATTACTGAGATTCTTACACATACACAAATTTAAGTATTTAGAATTCCTATAAGCAATCTTTATCTACCTAGACATCTATTCTCAACATTCAATACATTTGACTTGTTCTTTTTTTTTTTAAAGAAGATATCAATGTGATTTATAAAGTTGTTAATTAAAGTTAAACATGACAAGCAAAGACATAATGATACCAAGAAAGTGTTATCATCTTTGGACATTTCCGAAGGGATTTAATCCTTACCATCAATCTGATGATGAGTGATTGTGTTGACCAGATCCCTTCACATACCTTGGATTGAAAGCTGTAGAGCTATTCATTCATGTGGAGTGTGTATTGGGTAAGAAGACCTGCTTAGAGCCCATTCCTTTTGTTATGGAGTTATTTACGCAGTTTTTCATGCTAAAGTCGATTCTAATAGGTTCAATGTACAAAATGTTAGGAACTTGATATAATATGTATTACGCAGTGTAACCTTGCCAGGTCGCTGACTATTTTCGTATTCGACTAACTGTCGATTGCTATTATCCAACATTGACTGACCCTCGTTCCTCTTACTACTCCTCCTTAAATTAGGTGGGATAGTCTATTCACTGTAGAATATGTGTGTTTCACAATAACACCTTTCCAGGTCAAACAACAGCTGATGTCTTCCAAATTGAAAGCCACTAACCAATGCCTTGTCATCACCACACTGACTATATCCGTAGCTGTGGAGCCCACTTTACACTTTATTGCGCTAGATGGCAATTGACTCTATAAAGGTTGAATGCTCTTCAATAGCTTTTGTTTTTAACCGTGTAGTTGTTTAGACACCCTCCTTACCAGAAAAGCCTGGTCAGGGAACTGGTTTAGTTATGATGATCTAATTATATGGCAAGTCATACTCAGTTACACGGTACCCTAGCCCTTGTAGAATGACATGATTTAGACATTTTTAATTCTACCAAAAATCTATTATTTTCTCAAAAATATAAAAGATTTGCAAAACTGTCCAACTTGAGAAGGAAGCTAAATATTTTGAAAAAAGAAATAATAATTATGCTTCAAGTCATGTTTTCAATTGTCTTCTCGATTATCTTCTAGTGTCTTCTTTATTATCTTCTATTGTCTTCTTTATTATCTTCTAGTGTCTTCTTTATTATCTTCCAGTGTCTTCTCTATTATCTTCTAGTGTCTTCTTTATTATCTTCTAGTGTCTTCTCTATTATCTTCTAGTGTCTTCTTTATTATCTTCTAGTGTCTTCTCTATTATCTTCTAGTGTCTTCTCTATTATCTTCTAGTGTCTTCTTTATTATCTTCTATTGTCTTCTTTATTATCTTCTAGTGTCTTCTCTATTATCTTCTAGTGTCTTCTTTATTATCTTCTAGTGTCTTCTCTATTATCTTCTAGTGTCTTCTTTATTATCTTCTAGTGTCTTCTTTATTATCTTCTATTGTCTTCTTTATTATCTTCTAGTGTCTTCTTTATTATCTTCCAGTGTCTTCTTTATTATCTTCTAGTGTCTTCTTTATTATCTTCTAGTGTCTTCTCTATTATCTTCTAGTGTCTTCTCTATTATCTTCTAGTGTCTTCTCTATTATCTTCTAGTGTCTTCTTTATTATCTTCTATTGTCTTCTTTATTATCTTCTAGTGTCTTCTCTATTATCTTCCTAGTGTCTTCTTTGTATCTTCTAGTGTCTTCTCTATTATCTTCTAGTGTCTTCTCTATTATCTTCTAGTGTCTTCTCTATTATCTTCTAGTGTCTTCTTTATTATCTTCTATTGTCTTCTTTCTTATCTTCTAGTGTCTTCTCTATTATCTTCTAGTGTCTTCTTTATTATCTTCTAGTGTCTTCTTTATTATCTTCTAGTGTCTTCTTTATTATCTTCTATTGTCTTCTTTATTATCTTCTAGTGTCTTCTTTATTATCTTCCAGTGTCTTCTCTATTATCTTCTAGTGTCTTCTTTATTATCTTCTAGTGTCTTCTTTATTATCTTCTAGTGTCTTCTTTATTATCTTCTAGTGTCTTCTCTATTATCTTCTAGTGTCTTCTTTATTATCTTCTAGTGTCTTCTTTATTATCTTCTAGTGTCTTCTCTATTATCTTCTAGTGTCTTCTCTATTATCTTCTATTGTCTTCTTTATTATCTTCTAGTGTCTTCTCTATTATCTTCTAGTGTCTTCTTTATTATCTTCTAGTGTCTTCTCTATTATCTTCTAGTGTCTTCTTTATTATCTTCTATTGTCTTCTCTATTATCTTCTAGTGTCTTCTCTATTATCTTCTAGTGTCTTCTCTATTATCTTCTAGTGTCTTCTCTATTATCTTCTGAGTGTCTTCTTTATTATCTTCTATTGTCTTCTTTATTATCTTCTAGTGTCTTCTCTATTATCTTCTAGTGTCTTCTCTATTATCTTCTAGTGTCTTCTCTATTATCTTCTAGTGTCTTCCCTATTATCTTCTAGTGTCTTCTTTATTATCTTCTAGTGTCTTCTTTATTATCTTCTAGTGTCTTCTTTATTATCTTCTAGTATGTCTTCTTTATTATCTTCTAGTGTCTTCTTTATTATCTTCTATTGTATTCTCTATTATCTTCTATTGTATTCTCTATTATCTTCTTGTGTCTTCTTTATTATCTTCTAGTGTCTTCTCTATTATCTTCTAGTGTCTTCTTTATTATCTTCTAGTGTCTTCTTTATTATCTTCTATTGTATTCTCTATTATCTTCTAGTGTCTTCTCTATGCCTTATCTTCTATTGTCTTCTTTATTATCTTCTAGTGTCTTCTTTATTATCTTCTAGTGTCTTCTCTATTATCTTCTAGTGTCTTCTCTATTATCTTCTAGTGTCTTCTTTATTATCTTCTATTGTCTTCTTTATTATCTTCTAGTGTCTTCTTTATTATCTTCTAGTGTCTTCTTTATTATCTTCTATTGTATTCTCTATTATCTTCTTGTGTCTTCTTTATTGTCTTCTAGTGTCTTCTCTATTATCTTCTAGTGTCTTCTCTATTATCTTCTAGTGTCTTCTCTATTATCTTCTAGTGTCTTCTTTATTATCTTCTAGTGTCTTCTTTATTATCTTCTAGTGTCTTCTTTATTATCTTCTAGTAACTTCTTTATTATCTTCTATTGTCTTCTCTATTATCTTCTAGTGTCTTCTCTATTATCTTCTAGTGTCTTCTCTATTATCTTCTAGTGTCTTCTTTATTATCTTCTAGTGTCTTCTCTATTATCTTCTAGTGTCTTCTCTATTATCTTCTAGTGTCTTCTTTATTATCTTCTAGTGTCTTCTTTATTATATTCTATTGTCTTCTTTATTATCTTCTAGTGTCTTCTCTATTATCTTCTATTGTCTTCTTTATTATCTTTTATTGTCTTCTTTATTATCTTCTATTGTCTTCTTTATTATCTTCTAGTGTCTTCTTTATTATCTTCTATTGTATTCTCTATTATCTTCTAGTGTCTTCTTTATTATCTTCTAGTGTCTTCTTTATTATTTTCTAGTGTCTTCTCTATTATCTTCTATTGTCTTCTCTATTATCTTCTCGTGTCTTCTCTATTATCTTCTCGTGTCTTCATTATTATCTTCTATTGTATTCTCTATTATCTTCTAGTGTCTTCTTTATTATCTTCTAGTGTCTTCTTTATTATCTTCTAGTGTCTTCTTTATTATCTTCTAGTGTCTTCTTTATTATCTTCTAGTGTCTTCTTTATTATCTTCTAGTGTATTCTCTATTATCTTCTAGTGTCTTCTTTATTATCTTCTAGTGTCTTCTCTATTATCTTCTAGTGTCTTCTTTATTATCTTCTAGTGTCTTCTTTATTATCTTCTAGTGTCTTCTTTATTATATTCTAGTGTCTTCTTTATTATCTTCTATTGTATTCTCTATTATCTTCTAGTGTCTTCTTTATTATCTTCTAGTGTCTTCTTTATTATCTTCTAGTGTCTTCTCTATTATCTTCTAGTGTCTTCTCTATTATCTTCTAGTGTCTTCTCTATTATCTTCTAGTGTCTTCTCTATTATCTTCTAGTGTCTTCTTTAGTATCTTCTAGTGTCTTCTTTAGTATCTTCTAGTGTCTTCTTTATTATCTTCTAGTGTCTTCTTTATTATCTTCTAGTGTCTTCTTTATTATCTTCTAGTGTCTTCTCTATTATCTTCTAGTGTCTTCTCTATTATCTTGTAGTGTCTTCTTTATTATCTTCTAGTGTCTTCTCTATTATCTTCTAGTGTCTTCTCTATTATCTTCTAGTGTCTTCTCTATTATCTTCTAGTGTCTTCTTTAGTATCTTCTAGTGTCTTCTTTATTATCTTCTAGTGTCTTCTTTATTATCTTCTAGTGTCTTCTCTATTATCTTCTAGTGTCTTCTCTATTATCTTCTAGTGTCTTCTCTATTATCTTCTAGTGTCTTCTCTATTATCTTCTAGTGTCTTCTCTATTATCTTCTAGTGTCTTCTTTATTATCTTCTATTGTCTTCTTTCTTATCTTCTAGTGTCTTCTTTATTATCTTCTAGTGTCTTCTCTATTATCTTCTAGTGTCTTCTCTATTATCTTCTAGTGTCTTCTCTATTATCTTCTATTGTCTTCTCTATTATCTTCTAGTGTCTTCTTTATTATCTTCTAGTGTCTTCTTTATTATCTTCTAGTGTCTTCTTTATTATCTTCTAGAGTCTGCTTTATTATCTTCTAGTGTCTTCTCTATTATCTTCTATTGTCTTCTTTATTATCTTCTAGTGTCTTCTCTATTATCTTCAATCTGTAAAATGCCAGTGTCCTTTAATGGATATCTTTCTTTGCCTGTTTTTTGTTTTGACTTAAATTTTTACATTACTTTATAACTAAGAATTATATGAAGCTGAGAATTTAGTCATTTACATAAGGAAACCATTTCCTCTTTGTAACATAAGAAAAAAGATGGCATGTCTCCAAGAAATTAATTAGAACAAAAGAGTGACCGCTATTTCCTTTTCCTGACAATGCCAAACATTTCCAAGCAATCTCGCTGAAACAGCAGGAAAATTACAGTGCCTTGGAGCAAATGTCCAAAAACCAAAGTTGAAGAAATTTCTGTGAAGTTATTTACTCAGAGCTTGGAAATTATAGCACGCTTTAATATAAGGCAAGAAAGACACTATTTTTTCTTTGCTCATTTACAGAAAATTCACTGCCTACATTTACGACAGTCTTCATCAGACATAGATAAAAAATAGAAGTTAAATGAATGATAAGGAATCATATCTTAGAATTATTTATTTTTGAACTCGTTTAGCCATAAATCTTTAATACTCAGAAAAAAAAATCTTTCAAATGATAGAATGATATTTAATCACTTGGAATCGGCTAATGGGATATTTCAAGATAAAATCCTTTGTTTTTAAATGACTGATAAGAGATTTCATTGAGATGATGTCAGATCCAGTAACTTTGTCTGTTCTATTGAAAATAATGCAATTTAATTAGTCCACCTTGTCAACAAACTAAAGCTTCAACTCACAGGGTAACAATATTTAAGTTTTCTAGGTGTAAATATAATTTTGGCAACGTCATCAAAACAGCAACTGACCCGTGAAAAATCATCACACACTTGTAGAAAGGTGAAAATAGTCTCAAGGAATATTGCAATATTTTTGCAAATTCCAAGTTTTTAATTTTGTTACAGTAATCATGATGAAGGCATTGAAAGCAATGATTATCAGCGAAAGGTATGTGGGTCGTATAAAAGATATTAACAAAGAAAAAAGAATTGATAAATTTGAGATTTTGGTTGGTCTGTTGCATAAACTTTCACATAAACCCTCTTGAGAAAAGCATGAATCATCACTTTTTTCCCATCTATGGGTTATATAGTAGAGTAGATTGGACTCTGTAGCCTTGTGTGGTAGCCTAAGAGAGGGAAAATGCTGAATTTCGAACAGATTAAAAGGCAGTGGGAAACCATTTCCCAAGAATAAGTGAAAAGGATATCTGTGGAGTTAGCATAGACTGTCTCCTGAAGAAGTCGTCACAGTTTTAAAGAATAAGTCAAGGAGCAGCTGAAGTATTTCAGTAAAATGGCATCATACATTGATATTAGATGTGTGTTGCTGTGCAGTGGATTTTGACTCGAAACGCCAAATCGGGAAGCCGAGTTGGAATTTCAGTTGAATTCATGGCATTCACTTATGCACAAATACCCTTTGGAATGGTATTAATCCATTTTTCCCTCTGGTTATGGGTTAAATAATAAGACAGATTGGGTTCTATAGCCTTGTCTGACAACCAGTCTTCCGCAGAAAGCAATGGCAACCTACTGCGAGATAATCTTATGCCCAGTCAGTCATGTCTCGTTCGAGACATGATTGCTCAAAGCGTGTATCATGTATGGCACTTAACTGACTGACTGTTGCAATGCAGTGGATATAAATTTGGAACAAGAAAAGAGAGCCGAGTTTAAAATTTAGCTGAATTCATTGCATTCACTTCTGCACAGATACCCTTGTAGAAAGGTATAAAGCTGTCTCTACTCCCCCCATCTATGGGTTAAATAGCAGAATAGATTGGATTCCATTGTGACTAGAAAATAATGGTAACCTACTGCGGGAAAATCTTCTGTCCAGTCAGTTATGTCTTTTTCGAAACATGACTGCCCAATCGTGTATCGCTTGCGGCACTTAACTGACTGACTTTGATATTAATCATATACAAGAAGGCATGAAAAAGAGAAATAAAATAAATTCTCTTATGTGAAAAACAAAAATCCAAGTTCCAAATAGTGTAAGGAATCAAAATGCCAACAGAATTATCTGCTTCCATAGTATTATTGCATAAAACTCTCTTCCAGCTTCTTGTTTTCCAGTCAACTTTGATCATCAAAAACTTAAATACAACATCAATTGTTACGTTTTGTTTTCTTAAGTTCTGTTCTTTTATTGTTTTCTCTCCTTAATGTTTTTTTTCTTATATTCTCTCACCCTCAGTAACTGTTTGCATCTTAGAGGCTTTATTGCCCTACTTGGGATGAAATGATTTAAAAAAAAACATACCTGTTCTAAAGAATATTCTTATTAAGGATTAACTATTTGCCAGCTCTGCAAACACTTTCTTAAATATTTTGTTTGGTATAATCACTAATTACACACACTGTATTAAAAAAAAAAAAATGAAAATCCATAAAAAATAGCTTCAGCCTATTCTGCCTGACAAGGTCATACTAAGGGCAGTTAGTTGTTTCACTGGCATTGGTGATGACCAATGGTACTGATCAGTGATTGATAGCATTGAGCAAAAAAATACTGCAATCATTTAGAGTCCAGACTTGAAGTGTCTGTACACCTGATACTAAGTTTAGCTGATCTCCACACTAAACACGTCCCATGATGGTTGACTAGGTCTCTCTCTGTTTACTGCTTCTACACAACACTTGCTTAATGGAATTAATGAGATGTACTTGTGGTAGAGGGGAGGGTTTTGCTCAGCTTAAGTGATGTGGGATATCATTCATCTAGAGAGGCGTTTAAATGAAATTACTTGGATTAAATTAGTTAGTAAAGGTAGGTGCAGTTAAGCAGTTAAGGTATGGGTAAATCTTATATATATATAGTGTATCAAGGCAGCAGATAATTTTCTAAACGTATTAAATATGAGAGACAGTGAATGTCTATTATGTTTAATCAAGAGCCGTTTTAAACATCATATTTTTGTTTTAATTTCAGGTGAAAATAAAGACAAAAATTCTCCAACATTTGGATAATTTTTTAAGTTGATTCTAAGCTTTCAGCTTGCATAAGCCATCTTCAGAGAGGTTACGAGGACGATATATAAATTTGGATAGCAATCTCTCTTTTATGCAGGTTTCATTATAAATGAAAGACAAGGTGTAATGGTTAAGTATTTTATGTCATTTTTCATGTGATTCTTAGGATTTTTTTTATTTTGAGGACATAAATTATATAAATATTATCCAAACGTTTTATCTGAGTGCTTTCAAGCTATACTTTTAGCCATTTTTAAGGATGAATGTTATTTTACGTGTAACAGAATGTATGTTGGGTTATGTATGATGTATAGTAGTGGTATGTACCAAACACAGTAATCATGTTGTTAGCATGTTTGTAGTTGATGTTATTGTGTGTTGGATTTTTGTTTTTATTAATAAGGCCTCTATTATTTTTAGTCTATTTTTGCTTGTAAATGATGCTAAGATATTTGTGTTGTCAACAAATACGTTACAGATAGGGTTTGGTAGGTCTTCGTGTGTGTTTAAATAAGATCAAATTGAGCTCCATTAAGATACATATATATGCAGAGAAAAATATATAGCTATCATATATATATATATATATATATATATATATATATATATATATATATATTACTTTAGAACATGTGCAAACTACAAACTGCTACAAAATTGTACATTTTGTTTAAACATTGAAAGAACAATATCTCATCAGGTAGTTAATGATGCTTATAAATGTTTTATTGAAAAAAAAACACCACTTCCCTTTATTTTTGGAATTTTTTTGTTTTTGTATGAGGTAAAAAGATATGAAAAAGTTGGGGAAAGAAAGAGGAAAGAAAAGACCAGGAAATAAGATGAGAAATCAAGAAAGGGAAAAAGAAAGAGGAAAGGGGAAAGATACAGAAGAAATAGAAAGTGAAGAGGAAAATAGATGAGAAAATGTAGAAAAGAAGAGCCAATGAAAATGGCTAAAAAAGAGAAATTCTAAATTTTGGCCTGAAGTGAATTGCAGACATATCAACATCAGTTACATGGTGTCTGGGCTCAAATCATTTGGCTTTAAAAAAATAATTGTACTTTTATAAAAGAAAGGAAGAGGAAAAGGAAAGATACAGAAAAAGTAGAAAGTAAATAGGAAAAAAGTAAGAAACTGTAGAAAGGGAAGAAAGGGGAGAGGCAATAGAAATGGCTAAGAGAGAAATTTGAAATTTTGGCTGGGAATGAATTGCAGACAGATATAGACATTGGTTATACTGTTTCAAGTTAAATCTTTTGGCATTTTAAAAAATAATGATGAAATCACATGCAAAAACAAAAAAATTATTCATAAAATGTAAAATAAAGAAAAAATAATTAAATTGCATGACAATAAAATAAATAATAGAAATTAAATTACATAACAATAAATAATAAATTATATAACAATAAAATATTGAAATTATATAACAATAACAATAGTAATTTTACTGCTCAACTTAATTTTTCCTAGAGTAAAACTTATGTAATTGTAGAAATACTGACCAATGCCCTTTATGTAACAAGTGTTTATATGTGCTCTATCTCATCAGTTGAAAATCCTAGGATTATTAAAGTTTATATTGGTAATACAATGAACCATTTTAAAAAGTGTTTTTACAATCATCTCTCATCCTTTTACTAGTAAGGACCAAAAAATATGACATCACTTTTTATATAATTTTTAGAAGTTAAAAGAGGAGAATAAAACACGTAAAGTTAAATGGAAAATTCTCAAACAAACTAGAACCTCTAGAATCATGTTTCCTCTGTCTGCAAGAGAAAATGAAAAATATAAAGTACATAAAAAGTAACATGTTACTAAATCAAAAGCATGAAATTACAGTAAATTGTAAATATATTAAAGAATTATCCTTAATTCTGCTAGTATTACAAAATCTAAGGTATGAAAATATAGCAATTTTACAGTATAAAATCATACTATATTGCTAATTTACTTCAACCCTCCTCGGGGTTCTTGACAAAATACAGCGAAGAATCTGTAATGTGATTGATACTGACTTGGCTGACCACCTGCAGTATCTCTCTCACTGGCGTGACGTGGCTTCCCTGTGCCTCTTCTATAAATACTTTCATGGCTTCTGCTCTGACGAACTTAAATCACTGGTGCCCCCTAGATGTGATTTGCACGAGATACTAGATTGGCAACTAGGTCCCACCCTTTTACAGTGAAACCGATGAAATGTAACTGCAATTTCTACTCCAACAGCTTCTTTCCTCGTACTTCCCGCCTGTGGAATTCCTTGCTTGCTTCCCCGACGGCTACAACCTCCAGGAGTTTAAATGTAAGGTCAATAGTCACCTCCTAACACACTAACTCACACCCACTCTCTCCAACTCTCTCCCAATGTGCATCCTAAGTCATCTATCACCCTTCTGTCTGCAAGAGAAAATGAAAAATATAAAGTACATAAAAAGTAACATGTTACTAAATCAAAAGCATGAAATTACAGTAAATTGTAAATATATTAAAGAATTATCCTTAATTCTGCTAGTATTACAAAATCTAAGGTATGAAAATATAGCAATTTTACAGTATAAAATCATACTATATTGCTAATTTACTTCAACCCTCCTCGGGGTTCTTGACAAAATACAGCGAAGAATCTGTAATGTGATTGATACTGACTTGGCTGACCACCTGCAGTATCTCTCTCACTGGCGTGACGTGGCTTCCCTGTGCCTCTTCTATAAATACTTTCATGGCTTCTGCTCTGACGAACTTAAATCACTGGTGCCCCCTAGATGTGATTTGCACGAGATACTAGATTGGCAACTAGGTCCCACCCTTTTACAGTGAAACCGATGAAATGTAACTGCAATTTCTACTCCAACAGCTTCTTTCCTCGTACTTCCCGCCTGTGGAATTCCTTGCTTGCTTCCCCGACGGCTACAACCTCCAGGAGTTTAAATGTAAGGTCAATAGTCACCTCCTAACACACTAACTCACACCCACTCTCTCCAACTCTCTCCCAATGTGCATCCTAAGTCATCTATCACCCTCCTTCTGACATTTCCTAAACCCAATCGATCTATGTAACTCCCTGCGCTATAGTGGCAGTGGACTGCCTTGCCTGGGGTGACACGATTAAAAAAAAAAAACCTTATGATCTTTCTTCTTATGTTATTTTATCTTTATTTTCTATTACAAATTGTGATCTATTTATTGCCTTAAGTATGTTTTATTGCAATTGATAATTAGTATTAGTAGTTTTAGCCACATACGACCTTATATTTATTTTCATATTTTTAAGTATTTTTTATTTATTTGTTATTTATTATTATTCTTTATATTTATTATTTTTATTATTATTTCTATTATTTTTTATTATTTTCTTACATATTTTATATTATTATAATATATTTTTATTTATTTTATTTATTTATATTATATCATTTTATTTTAATTTAATTTTAATTAAATTTATTTTAATTTGTATTTTATTTTTATTTTATTTTATTTTTTCCAAATTTATTAGGTTTAAGGAATTTATATCTTTGTGTTATGTTTTTTAAATATCCTTCATTTTTTGTTGTATGAATAATTTTTCTGTCTGTGTTTGCGATTTCCTTATTTTTTTGAAAACACCAAAAGATTTAACTTGAAACAATGTAACCAATGTCTATATCTGTCTGCTGTTCACTTCCAGCATAAAATTTCAAATTTCTCTCTCTGGCCATTTCCATTGTCTCTCCCCTTTCTTCCCTCTCTATATTTTCTCACTTTTTTCCTCTTTATTTTCCTTTTCACTTTCTACTCCTTCTGTATTATTCCTTTACTTTTTTCTTTTCTTTTTTGCCAAAAGATTTGAACCCAGACACTGTATAACTGATGTCAATATCTGTCTGCAATTCACTTTTAAAATTTCTCTCTCTTAGCCATTTCCATTGGCTCTTTCTTCTCTATATTTTCTAACCTATTTTCCTCTTCATTTTCTATTTCTTCTGTATCTTTCCCTTTCCTCTTTCTTTTCCTTTTCTTGATTTCTCATCTTATTTCCTGGTCTTTTTCCTCTTTCTTCCCCACATTTTAATATCTTTTTTTTTTGTACAAAAAAATAAATAAAAAAATAAAGTGGTGTTTTTTAATTGTTTTTCAATACAGTCTTTATTACCTTCATTATTAACTAACTGATGAGACATTGTTTTTTTTCAATCTCAAAACAAAATGTACAATGTTGAAGTAGTTTGTAGTTTGCACATATTTTAAAGTAAAAATTAATAATAAATATTCATTGCTTTACTTTTATGTTGAGCACTTTTTTAAATTAATGTTTTGAATGTTCTGATTATTATTTTCTTTGTTCTTATTCATTTGGAGATATATATATATATATATATATATATAGTAGGTATGGATGTAAATAAGTACATATATATATGTGTGTGTGTGTATAAGTGCAGATACACATCAATATATAAATATTTATATTTATCAGGTGTTAATAAAACTGCTCAATGCAACATAACTGAGCAAAAAGCAAAATCAAAAAATATGCATATTCTACATTTTAAGCATGAATTCATAATATGATGCACCTGATGATTGCTTAATGCATGAAACTTTGAGTCATACTTAAAACACAGGATAATACACACACACACACACACACGTGAGCATTTGTCTATGTTTTCAAAACGTGTGTGTATTCACATGTGCCTAACTGCCAATAATTTGCCAACTAAATGTAGGTGTTTCCATGCATTGTTTATATCTCCTCATTGTATGTTTTCAAGACTATAAGCATGATCATATTTATGTGTGAATGTTTTGTTTTTTGTTTTTTTTGCTAGGGTTTGTATAACTTTTTATGTGAATGGTGTGTGTGTGTGTGTAATTAAAGCTCTCATTCCGTTGATAGAATTAATTTAAAACTCTGTAACTCTATTTTTAGATCAATTAATCTGCTGGCTTCAGGACACAAATTTTCATTATATTTACATGAGAAATTACAATCAAGAAGAAAGTTTTCATTCCAAAATACTAATCTTTGTTCAGTTATCGATTATTAAATTATTGTGCAATTTAAAAATACAAAATAAATTAAACTCGTTATGACCAAATGTTTCTTAAAGAAATTTAAATTTACTACCATATATATGTGTGTGTATGTATATATATATATATATATATATATATATGTGTGTGTGTGTGTGTGTATATATATATATATATATATATACACACACAAGCTCATTCAGTGAAATGAATTAGAGCGATCTAGCTATTGGGCGTGTATAATGCTATGTGCTAAAAAGTCTGCCTACTTCCACCAAATGCCCATAGCCCAGAGGTAGAGTCACCTACTGACTCCATTTTGGTCGGATTTCAATCCTGGGTAAAAAAGCAATTAGAGTCTAACCATACTGATGAGCTGTGATATGGCAAAACAGATCTGTCTGCGGATGACAATATATATATATATATGCAGGTACACACATATACATCAATAGATATTTTTCTGGTGTTAATAGAACAGTTCTGAATGTAATATAATAGAGCTATAAAGTATATATTAATAAATATCCATATTATCCTGCATCTATAGCATGACTCAGAGTATCATGCACTATGCAATCATCAGGTGCATTTTATGAACTGACCATTTCTTGATTTGTATTTTTATTTTTGGTTCTTGCATTGTTTTAGGTCATTATAAACTTAGGGCAGCATTTTTTAATTTATTAGATGTATAATTTAATTTGGTTGATACTGGAACCTAAATTCTATACTGCATGAAATTTCTTCAAGTTGCACAATGCAATAGGCATAGGATAATATATATATGAGCATGTATAATGATAATATACACGCTAAAAAGTCTGTCTCCTTCTACTGAGCACCTGTAGCTCAGAGGTAGAATCGCCAACTGATGCCAATTCAGTCAGGTTTCAATCCTGGGTTAAAAAGCAGTCGGCTGTTTTAATCATACTGATGAGCTGTGATATAACAAAACAGATCTGTCTGCAGATTACTATATATATATATATATATATATATATATATATATATATATATATGAATGATAAGAGAGAATAAGTGGTAGGTAAAAATGTCCTAGCCTGAGCAAGAAACAATTTTCTCCAAATTTTGATGATTGCACATTTTGTCATATTTTGGGAAGTATGTCAGGCTCTGAACATTTCAGCACCCCCCTCCATATATGTCTGAAAGATGTGATACACATAAAATATATATCCTGAATAATAGTGAGTAAATTAAAGACAATCTTTATGGTTTGAGTGATTGGTTGATTTTTTTTTTTTAAAGCTTATCACCCCTTTTGCGGGGGATTAAAGCCAGAAAATAATTTCATAATGTAAGAATGTCTTTTTGAGATAATAATGATTTAGTGATGCAAGTTTTACTAATAAACCTATAGCTGCGGATAGAAGCAGTGGATTCATACTTTTTCCAAGAGTATTTGCTGTAAGTGAATATAATAAACTCAAATAGAATTGGAACTTGGCTCTCTGATTAACAATTCTGAGGCATTATCCATTACACCATCCCCACATCCAAACTCACAGAACTTTGCATTTCCAGGCAGTTACTCATCTAGGTAGTGACCAGGCCTGACATTGCTTGGCCTAACAAGGTCATGTGACATATTTTTCTTTACTCACAAAGGTACTATTAATACAATATGGGTTATTTAAACACAAAAAGAACAGCAATATGAAAGTTGAAAGAGATAGACGAAGTTTAAAATTTAGATTCAAATGTTGAACATACATCTCTTTATAATATAATTTCAAAAACTGGCCCCCTATAAGGAAAGCGGAAGTGACAGAATCCCAGTCATCATCTTAAGGAAATATACCTCTGTCTTCTTCAAACTCAACAACTACTGTCTCCCTGCTTCTTGCTTTGCTGCCTCCTGGAAGTCCTCATCTGTGGATCTTGTTTTTAAGAACTTGGGAGAACCCTCAGAAACTTCCAATAATTGGTCTATCAGCCTCCTACTGAAGTGTTTAAGGCCATCATCAATGCTGAAGTGGTTTAACATCTCATAACCCACTTTGTTCTCTGACAGACAGTATGGCTTCGGCTTCACCAGGTCTACTGCTGACATGCTAACAACCATCACAGATCACATATATCAGGCTCTTAATAAGGACGGCAAGGCTTGAGCTGTTGCTCTGGATATCTCCAAAGCACTTAACTGGGTCTGGCACACTGGCCTTCTATGCAAGCTACAGGGCTATGCCATATCTGGATGCTTGTTTGACAATCAAATTGTTCATATCAAATCATATAAAGAAATTTGTATTGAATAGTCATGCTTCTAGATCCTCTCATACAAACATGGATGTCCCTCAACACACTAGGTCCTATACTTTTTCTGATTTTCATCAATGATATCCCTGATGTAATCAGATCCAAAGTAGGCATCTACACTGACGACGCCACCATTTACTCCTGTCTTGCTAAGAAATCTGTTGATGCAGACAAAAAAATCTTGCTGCTGCTCTTGAAAAGGACCTCCAGTCAGTGGTAGATTGGGGTAAAAAATGGCTCATAAACTTCAATGTTCTTCTTTAACCACCATAGGTAATCTTTCCTACCTGCCATCAGCATGGATCACGCTAGTCTCCCTGAGAGCAATACACTGTGCCCTCTCAGCCTCAATCTCTTCTCAGTTGACCTTAAGTTGAATGACTACATAGAATTAATAGCTAAATCTACTATTAAGAAGATTGAGTTGCTGTGTTGGGCCAGGAAAGTCTTCTCTTCTGAATCCATCATGCACATTTACAAATCTACCATTTGCCCGTGCATTGAATACTGCTGTCATGTCTGGTCGAGTGCCTCTGCTGTTCACCTTGTGGTTGTTGACAAGATCTAAAGAAGAATCTGCAATATAATCTATCCTGACCTGGCAGCCTGACTCCAGTCTCTCTCTCACTGACAAGATGTGACTTCCCTCTGTCTCTTCTGCAAATACTTTCATGGCTTCTGCTCTGACAAGCTTAGCTTCTTGGTGTCTTCTCACCCCACATGAACTTACTCAAGCTAATAGACTGTCAACAAGGTTCCACCTTTTTACTGTGAAAAAATCAAGTGTAGCCACAACTTCTACTCTATCAGCTTCGTTTTTCACACTTCCCTCTTCCATATTCTTGTTTCCCTGATAGCTACAATTTCCATAAATCATCTGTTATCTTCTTGATTCTCATCCTTCTTCTCACTTGACACTTTGCTCTCACGCAGCTCTCTTCACACCTATGTACCTGTCCTTCCCTTACCCATTTACTTAAATCTACTCTGACCCGTTCTCCTCTCTCTTTACTCTCCTGTTAAGTAACCCCCTGTTCACCAGTGGCAGTTCTATCTTGCTTGGAGTGAGACGATAATAAAAAAAAAATCAGATATAAACTGTAAGCATTCTGGGATGTAATTTTCTGTTTTTGTACATTGGGTGAGAACAGTGTTTCCCTGGAAGACTCCAGCTGAGATTTTCAAAAGTTCTTTTTTTTCTTGCTCTGGTATTTTGTGCTTTTGTTCTGCAGTGTATGTAAACAAAACATTTTCTGAAATTGATAAATGTCAATACTGCCTGAATGTTTGATCTCTCACTTTAATAATGATTTCTCTTACATTCACTCTCAATAACACCTTGCATCTTAGTGACTTTACTGCCTTACTCAGTAAAATGATTTGAAAAATGAAGAAATGATTTATAGTTTTTTTTGTCTTGGTTATGTGATGAAATGTTTGTCTCTGTACAAGAGTAGATTGACCTTTTGTAAATCTCTCCTGGCTGATTCTCTATAAAGGTTCAAAAAGTTCATGACTTTGCAATGAGACGTAACAAATATAGATCACAAAATTATTGGCTTTGTAAGCAAATGATTAATACTTTGAAATCAGCATCAGAGAATCTACATTGTTAGTAGTCCTGATCTGGCATCTCAGCTTATGTCACGTTCCTTCTGCTGTAATGTATTTTCCCTGTATCTTTTATATAAATACTGTCAACGTAATTATTCTGATGAGCTTTCCTCTTTGGTACATACAGGAACGAGTGAAGACTTCATAGAGACTTGTGGTATTATGGTGGCTGTTATTAGAATGGTAATAAAGAATGCGTTGTCTTGGTGTAATGAATATTCTGGTATGTTTGGATCAGTAATTGTGGTGAGCAAAGTTTAAGATAAGAAAGATTGAAGACCAGCTTTCTCCCATTTCCACTTTTGGTTTAGTGCCACATCTTTAAAATTTTTCAAAATATTGTTCGTGTTTGGTATCTTGACTTCAAGAATTTAAGTACAGTCTTGCATATGGATACAAAGTGAATTCAGCAGCTATACAAAAATAGGAAGAATGTAAGACAAGGATGTGTTTTCTCACCAGATCTATTCAACTTATACCGTGAAACAATTCTGAGAGAAATAAAACCCTTGCCAGAATTCATTATCGTCAGCCACAATCTCAAGATAAATATAAGATACACAGATGCCACAGTGCTGATAGTGTACACAGAAAGGAAAATGCAGGACCTCCTACAGAAAGTAGCAACAGAAAGCAAGAAGAAAGGACTAAGCATAAACTTCAAGAAAACAATGTATGGCCCTCAGCAAAAAGAAGACATCAAAATACCAACTACAGATCAGAGAAACTAAAATAAAACAAGTAAAGAAATTTAAAGACCTGGGAAGCATGTTGACAGTGGATGGAAAGTGCAATGTAGAGATCCAAAGATACATTGGCATGGCCAAGGACACATTTCAAAAGCTAACCAGAAGACTGAAAGACAGGAAAATCCCATTGGAAACAAAGAAGAGAGTGCCAGATTGCAATGTGATATCTGTTCTTCTGTATAGCAATGAAAGTTGGGCAATCTCCTCAAGGATGAAGGAGAGACTTGAAGCAGCAAAAATGTGGTTTTACAGAAGGATGCTGAGAATACCATAGACTGAGCACATGACTAATGACAAGGTGTTGGAAGGAATGGAAATGAGAAGAAAACTCGTAATTAATATAAGGAAGAGACAGATGAGGTTTTGAGGACATGTAATGAAGAAGGAGGACCTGGAGAATTTAATACTCACAGGACAGAAAGATAGACGGAGGAAAGTGTCATGGGTCCTTGATAGGCCTGAGCAAATGAATGGCAGAATGGGGTTAGGAGAGATACCAAGAGGAAGAATGTTGAGAGTGACAAGAGACAGAGACAAGTGGAAGTCCAAGATCGCCTCCATCCTGTAAGGATATGCCACATGAAGAAAATTAGTGATTCATTGCACCTCCTTGGGATAACATTTTTAACTGACATGATCTGGAAAGATTATTATGAATCACTTGCTAGGATTTCTGTTAAGAATGTTGGTTCACTATTGAGGGTAAACTAGATATCAACTGAGAGCAACATATGACAAATCAAAAATTATATGGGAATCTGTGAAAAGGCAACTGTGGTTTGTTGGCCTCACTGGAGAAAGAAAGAAAGATTTGTGCATCATATGGGAGCTACATGATGTAAGGATCTAATGGAACAACAAATCAGTACTCAACTAGAATAGAAGTTGAGTCTAACTGACAAAAAACCACCAGGGCAAATTGGTAGGTGGTTAAAATAATAACCTGGGAGATTCCATTCTGTGACAGGCAAGTCCATTCCATAAGCAGTGATTGGCTGATAATTTCAGTGTGTACATTGAGCTCCACAAATATTCAGCACAATATCCACCATTTGTCTTTGGGCCACATAGGGACATGTATTCAGTTACAACCCTGTTTATTTTTGTCTGCCAAATGGACACTAGTTGGAAACATCAGGAAAGTGAGTCTCACACTCTTGAATGTTCACCTTCCTACAGGGAGACAAAAGACCACTACCATGTTGAAAGGTAAGTTATTTGACTTCTACACATGACTGAAAAAGGTAGCACAACAAGAACCTTTACTGATCATTGATGATAGCAGAATCAGAAACAGAAAACTGAGTAGAATTATAAGGAGTGATAAAAGCAGTAAGAATGATTTGTTGAAGGACAATCAGAAATATAGATATCTAATGAAGAAATATGCTAAAACAATTTGTAGAAATAAATCAAGTATATAACATAAATATGATGTGTGTTGTGGATATTGGCTCGGATCAAGAACTGGAGATCCGAGTTTGAAATTCCAGTTTAAATTGTTGCATTCACATATGCGCAAATACCCTTAAGAAAGATATGAATTTGTCACTTCTTTCTTCAGCTATAGGTTTAAAGCAAGACAGATTGGTTTATTTAGCCTTGGTTGGCAACCAGTCTACCACAGAAAGTAATGACAACCTCCTGAGGGAAAATCTTCTCAGTCATGTCTCTTTTGAAACATGGTCATTTAAGTGTGTATCATGTATGGCACTTAACTGACTTATATATAAAAAATATTTTGTCGGGTGGAAAAACCAAGAAGATCATCAAGCGCCTTCTTTGATAAACTCCTACTGAAGCACAGAATGGTAAAAAAAACCCAGTAATTTCATATATATATATATATATATATATATAGCTTGATTTCATGAATGAAGATTAGGGAGAATTTTAAATAGTTACAGACTCTGAAAGGAACACCCACACTCACCAATTTTTAGTCACCAGATTTAGACATTTAATTACACATATTTATACCAATCCATATTTAATCCAATTCAGTGTTATTGATTTTACATGTAAATCAATGTACTCCTACTTAAGAGGTCAGCTCAAATCTATGCTAAAGAAGACAAGTCCCAATCCTCATCTCCAACACTGATGATAGGTACAATGATATGCAACTCTCTCAGCCACTCAGTAGACTACCAGATTTAAACTTCTCCTGTATAAAATATATTTTTGTATCCAGTTTCTGCTCATTCCAACCTTAAAATATTGTTGAACCAAAGTCAAACTGGTGAGCTTTAGATTCAAGCATTCCCCCGCCCCAAACATTCCAAATTGGGCAGAAATCATTTTTTCATTCAATGATTTCTCTATTCTTCACATAAAGATGCCTTCATTTGTACAAATCTAATTTGTGGCTTATCTGTAATCACATGGCTAAACTTCAAATTTATAAAAACCTATTAATGTACAGATGTTCTCTTCAATATGTCACTGTATTTTTTTTTACTTCTCATTGCAATATTTTGATGAATATGACCTCAACCTTTATTTTTCTTATTCTGATATTTTATTTTTCCACATAAAAACACTTACTTAGGCACACAAACACTTCCTACTGCTTTTTACAAATGCATGCTCAGACATATATGCTTTTATATATAATCTATTCAATATATGTATATATCTGTGTATGTGTGTGTGTATATATATATATATATATATATATATATATTTTTATATTTTAAATCCAAATGGATGATCAGATAGGTAAAGCACAAAAACCCAATCCTAATTAATATTAATTTCATTAATATTAAAATCGATACAAATATTATATTCTATTTACAGAGCCAAATATAAAAAATAAAAAGAAAAATTTTGATATTTAAATCCATTAAATAGCCATTTTTTACAAGAAAATCCTCGCTTCTTCAGCAATGGTGAAATGAAAATTTTGCTTACTCAAATTCGATTATATATTAAAAGATTTTATTCCAGTAGAAGTCCCCAAAAAAATCATCCATACACAGGAAAATAAAATGGGGTGGGATTAACAATTTTTGAATTTAAGGAAGTAAAAAGGGGAATGCAGACAGATACTCTTGACTCAGGTATGGAGGAGGGGTATGTCTTCTAATATGAGATGTAGGTATCTGTCTGCTTTCCCCTTTTTACTTCCTTAAATTCAAAAATTGTTAATTCCCACCCCATTTTATTTTCCTGTGGATGGATGATATTTTTTTTTTGACTTCTACTGGTATAAAATCTTTTAATACATTCGGATTTGAGTAAATAAAATTTTCGTTGTTGCTGAAGAAGCAAGGATTTCCTCATAGAAATGGCTATTCAATGGATATCATAATTTTTCTTTTATATATATATATATATATATATATATATATATATATATATATATGCTTACATGATTGTCTGGTGACCAGAATGCAGGACATTTTCAGGAGCATAAAATTTAAGCAGCAGTACAAACTTTGTTTCTTTTAAGGTGATGCTGTTAAGCATTTTTACTCTGACTTAATAACTTTGGCATAGAGCATTGTTGGTTACTGTTTAATGAACGACCTGTGTTTTGTCCTTTTTACTTTCTTTTCCTCTTCATGTAGAAGTTTTCTTGATTTTTGGTGTTAACAAATTTTCTTTGTTTTCTTTTGGTCACCTGGCAGTTTTTCTGTTTGCTGCACAAGCACATAGGATTTGTATGTGTGTGTGTGTGTGTATGTATGTATATATATATATATATAATAAGCAATTCAAACTGACATTGTTTTTGTAATTGATTCTGGACAGTTCTTCATCACTACAATAAATTTGATGGTTTTTGTTATCTAAACTAATTCTTTTCATTTCGACATTTTGCAAAAATCCAATTTTGTTCAAGCCTATAGGGAACCCTCAGTGTAAATCCGGTTAAATAAAAAAGAAAACGACTTTAAAAACCTGATGAGCAATACACACTGGGGAAGCTGATACCTATAACCTTTATAGATATCTTGACACAGGCTGAATGAAGTATGGCAGGTGATTGAAAGGTTTTGAAAATTTTTACATAAAATACTTTTTGTAAATTGAAAGAATAAATCTAGTTTCCACAGCCGCATTTGAAATAATTCTCTTATAGACATATGCACTTGATCCTGTAGATATTTAAAAAATTGCACGTGAAAGTCTATCCATAATTTTTCTTGAAGTGCAGTGTTTTAATTCCCCAACATATCATGCAGCTCTTTAAACAGATCTTTGATCTGGTATCTTTATCATATTTGATGGCATTTTAGACAAACATTTTTGATGGTTTTGTAAGTTTTTTGTTGCATATAAGAATCATTTTTGATGGTATACAAGCATCTCACTTCTTGATGGCATTTAAAACCATTATTCTTGATGGCAAACTTTTGATAGCAGATAAACATCTCATTTTTGATGATATGAGACCCTTTTTGATCTGTTATAAGACCCTTATTTTTGATAGCATATAAACATCTCATTTTTGATGATATAACAGATCAAAAAGGGTCTCATATCATCAAAAATGAGATGTTTATATGCTATCAAAAAATAAGGGTCTTATAACAGATCAAAAAGGGTCTCATATATCATCAAAAATGAGATGTTTATATGCTATCAAAAATAAGGGTCTTATAACAGATCAAAAAGGGTCTCATAAGACCCTTATTTTTGATAGCATATAAACATCTCATTTTTGATGATATATGAGACCCTTTTTGATCTGTTATAAGACCCTTATTTTTGATAGCATATAAACATCTCATTTTTGATGATATATGAGACCCTTTTTGATCTGTTATAAGACCCTTATTTTTGATAGCATATAAACATCTCATTTTTGATGATATATGAGACCCTTTTTGATCTGTTATAAGACCCTTATTTTTGATAGCATATAAACATCTCATTTTTGATGATATATGAGACCCTTTTTGATCTGTTATAAGACCCTTATTTTTGATAGCATATATGTCTAATTCTTGATTGTGCATAGGATCCTCATTTTGTTGTCATATAAGACCATCATTTTTTATGCAATATCTTCTACTTCTATGTACCTTGTCCCTTCAGGACATAGACGATCATGGCTTTCCACGTCTCCCTATCCGTGGTGGCTCTTAGCATGCCTTCTCCTGTTACACCACCCAAATACTGCTCTGCCATCCACGAGCTCAACCCCATAAATCTAGAATATAACTATAGAAATTAGCTTGGCCACAAAATGAGGGATCCGTTTATATATTGATTATAATATAGATTTGATCCCCAACTTTATATCCACATTATAATTTCTTCTAAACACTTGGCATATATCTTCTTCTATGCACCCTGTCCTTTTAGGACATGGGTGATCATGGTTTCCACGTCTCCCTATCCCTGGTGGCCCTTAGCATGCCTTCTCCTGTTACACCACCCAAACACTGCTCTGCCATCCACGAGCTCAACCCCATAAATCTAGCTAATAACTATAGAAATTAGCATGGCCACAAAATGAGGGATCAGTTTATATATTGATTATAATATAGATTTGATCCCCAACTTTATATCCACATTATAATTTCTTCTAAACACTTGGCATATATCTTCTTCTATATACCTTGTCCCTTCAGGACATAGGCGATCATGGTTTTCTACGTATCCTTATCCCTGGTGGCTCTTAGCATGCTTTTCTCTGTTACACCACGCAACCCTCGTTCTACCATCCATCTGCTCAGGCCAGTCAAGTATGTTACACGCTGTTTTCCTCTGTTTCTCCTTCTCTCTATCTGCTCTGTTAGTATCAGGTTCTCCAAACCCTCCTTCCTCATTGCATGTCCCAGGAACTTTAGCTCTCTCTTCCTGATGCACAGTATTAATTTCCTTTTCATTTCCATTCTTTCCAAAACCTCATCATTGCTCACACTCTTGATCCATGATATTAGCAGCATCCTTCTGTAGAACCACATTTCAGTTGCCTCAGTTTTTTCCTTCATTTTCGATGATATTGTCCAGCATTCACTGCCATATTGAAGAACTGACATCACATAGCAACCCAGTACTCTCTTTGTTTCTAGTGAAATTTTCCTGTCTCTTCATACTCTACTCAGCTTATGGAATGCATTCTTCACCATGCCAATTTGCCTTCGGATCTCTGTGTTGCACTACTGTCTTCTGTTAGAACACTTCCCAGGGATTTAAATTTTTGTACCTGCTTGATTTTAGTATCTCCCACCTGTATTTGACATTTTGGGCTGCTCTTTTTGCTGATGACCATATATTCAGTTTTCTTGCAGTTTATTTGTAGTTCTTTCTTGTCACTCTCTTTCACTACCTTCTGTAGAAGGTCTTGTAGTTTAAATTGTGGCCTCTGATGATGAATCCTGAAATGACTTCTAGGATCCTCAGAATAGTCTCACTGTACAAATTGAATAGATCTAGTAAAAAGACACATCCTTGTCTTATACCCCTTTCTATCTTTGTATATCTGCTGAATTCGTTTCCTGCCTGTCTGTATGCAGGCAGTTTGCTGCCAGTAGAGATTATTGATTACTTTTATGTCTTTCCCAAATATGTCGAGGTCGAGGAGCATATGTGATGCCATATAAAAGCCTCATTTTTGATATCTTATGGGTCTAACTTCAGATAGAATATAAATGTCCCCTTTTTGATTGCATAAAAACCCAATGTTTTTCATGGCATATAAGACTGATAAAACTCTTTTCAATGGTCCATTAACATCTCACTTTTAATAGGATACAAGCTGCCTCTTTTGATATAGAATATCCTCTATTGTTTTCCCACAAATATATGATTCCCACAATTTATAGAATGATTTCACACACACATGCACTTATTATGCAATCAACAACGTGTCTGAAGCTGGGATATAAGAGAGACTGTTTGCATGTAAAAAGGCATATATATATATATATATATATATATATATATATATATATAACCCGGATATAAGAGAGATTTTATCTGGTCCTAAATTAGAGCATGTGATAATGTAAATAAGATAGACCAAACCCGACTATAAGAGAAAACCCGGATATAAGAGAATAATTATCTTATGTCCTGGTTTCACAGGTATAACCCGGGTATAAGATATATTGCTATAAGAGACCCGGATATAAGAGAGAACTTCTCTGGCCACAAATTAGAGCCTGTGATAACGTAAATAAAACAGACCAAACTCGGATATAAGAGAACTTTTATCCGGGGCCGACAACTCTCTTATATCAGGGTTACACTGTATAGACAAGACATCTAGAAAGCTAAAGATCTACATTTTGAATACAGTGTGATATTCATTAACCTAACCATTATACATACTTTATGTTGGGGCGCTCTCCACCTTTCCACCGAAATGGACTATTTGAATCACTATATAAAATAGTAGTGATTATACCTCGAGGAAGGAAGTCGAGTGGGTGAGTCAGTCAGATATTTCCGGTATTGCACCGGAAGTGTTCTACTAGTCAATCTATCACGTCTCTACGACGATACTGTATACTAATTACCTTGTTCTGTATCCTACTAATCCTCATTTCTTGTAAATACTTCTCTTTTTTGTCAATATACCTACTTTTATACTATTACGTTGTTTTGTATTATTTCACATAATTCTGTTACCCGACGTAACACTTTGTATCATCGATAATTTATGGAATTAAAGAACCTGTTAGATTTTGTGAGATTTGATTGCACAGAGAATCCTAGTTTACATACAATTATTATACCTTTTCATGAGCCAAAAAAAAGTATATACATTTGTACATTAACCAATAAAGCTCTTTTCAAAAGACAGTTGGCTCACTAAATTTTACCATGTGCTGACGTCTCCAAAATCAAAACAAATACAAATTCTTATTTATTGGTCAGTCAGGTGCAAGGAAAAAAATCTTAAAAGTTGATCTGATTCTATTTTCCTTATTTACATTTAATTGGAGTAGATAGACTAAATTATCGCCCGGTTCACACTCCACCCACGTCTATTGAACAGGTGAAGAGGCTCATCCCTTGTTCCCTGTTTAGGATGTGGTTTCCGGCTTTCTCTTTTCCAATCTTTTCACTCTTTTCTTTTTTTTATCTTTTTCAATTGGAGTAGATAGACTAAACTATCGCCCGGTTCACACTCCACCCATGTCTATGGAATAGGTGAAGAGGCTCATCCTTTGTTCCCTGTTTAGGATGTGGTTTCCGGCTTTCTCTTTTTCAATCTTTTTACTCTTACGTAGCCCCCTGCACATCGGTGGTATTACCGCCTTGCTCGGGGTGATATGATTAAAAAAAAAAAACATAAATATACATGATTTTTGCCTTCCTCTTCAGATAACCACGGGTTGTCTAACTGGGCACCAAGTCCAACCGACATGCATTTTCTTACTCTCTCACCTTCTCTTTTGTGCTGCATTAATTGATTCTTCTTCTTCCTCATGCACTGTCAATTGGAAAGAAAGAACATTTTTTAGAGGAAAAAGTAACATTAATACTTCATTTTTTAAAAATTTTTATTTTCTGAAGTATGAAATATTAAATCTGAACAAAAAAAATACTTAAATAATTAAAGTAACCATTGGCACTTTTTTTTTACATATTTTCTTTTTGTTTGAAAAAACATCTTTTTTTTAAATATTTCTTTTGTTTCAAAATTACGGGGAAAAATATTTACATTCTTTTGTTGACCAGATGAATTTTTCAAACATCATTAAAATTAAATGTCTACATTTTAAAAATTCTTTGAAAACTTTTGAACTGAGAGCGTAATAGTTTTTGTATTTCTATATTTTTAAATATTCTTTGAAACTTTCTGAACTGAAAGTGTAATAGTTTTTATATTTCTAATTTCAGTTAAACAAAATAAATAATTTTTATTTTTATGTTCAATTCATTTAGTCAACAAAAAACATGAATATTTTTCCCTGTAATTTTGAAACAAAAACAAACGCAATGTTGTTTACAATGTCACACAAAACATCAAATCATGTTTTTAGATTTTTTTAATGGAAATTTTTAACAATTTTTAAACAACAATTTTTATATAATTATTTTTTTATATAACCAAGTCCTACTAGTAAAGTGTTTTGAGTTGCACGGGCAACGCTGGGCTATGATGCTAGTTCTAAATAAAAACAAGATGAGATATATTGTGACATGGACTGTAGAACGAGAACCATCTCCCTCCGTATATTAAATAAATGGTTCTGTTTCAAATTCCCTGAAGGTTACATGAATTGGCAATCACCTGATGAAGGCCAGAGGTCACTATGGCCAAAACATTGTGATAACAACAACAAAGATGGTGACAGTTGGCTGTGAGTGAATAATTTAAATAATAAGTGGACCTCCCAGAAATTCAGTCAGTACTTATTCTTTGCTACAGAGAGCCATCGCTCATCTGGTATACAAGTATATACAAGACAGATGTGTGTGTCAATGAATTTGTCAATGAGTAAACAAAAATATTGAAACCATTTACACTTTTTGATGCTGAATATTGAATGAGACAAAACAGATTTTAATGCATCCGAGCAATAGCAACAGTGATTTATGGTACAGTTCTTGATTATATTTGTCTATATTTCTGAGACGAGGAATTATTTCCTTTATTTATATGGTTCGAACTGTTGTCCTCATCTTTGTTGCCATATTCACAATGTTTTGGCCATTGTTCACACTGACCTTCTTCAGATGATTCGAATTTTGAACTGAATTCCCTTTTTTACTTAATGGGGTAAACTTTTTTCATTCCATGAATCATGCAGCTTTCAGATGTTATCACCCTTTAACTCAATTCTCAGAACTCAAAACTTTTTGGGTCAAGTCACTGGATCTAACCAGTGCTTTTATTCACTTGAACATGTGTCCCCAAAGACAAGAGTCCTTGTTTATTTTGCTAAAGAATTGCTCTATCCAACAGTGTTATTGTACTCCCTGTATATTATAGCTTCCATTTAAGTAAATAGGAGGAATTATACATGCACACACACACACAAACATACACATATATATATATATATAGTCATCCACAGACAGATCTGTTTCACTATATCACAGGTCATCAGTACAGTTAGACATCCGATTGCTTTTAGCTAGGATTGAAACCTGACTGAATTGAAGTCAGTCAGGGATTCTATCTCTGAGCTATAAAATATATATTTTAAGCAAGTTGTGTTAAATGTTAGGACAGAACATAGTCTTATATATTTTCTTTTGAATTTTTTCATATTTTCTAACTAGACTTTTTATTTCGGAATTATATTTGCATAAAAATTGTCCAAAACGTCCTACTTCTTAATGAATGATGACGTTCATAAGCACTAGGACAACTGTTGTACAATTTCTATACAAATAGAATTCCGAAATAAAAAGTCTAATAAGAAAATATGAAAGATATATAAAACTGTGTTGTCTCTAATGTTTAACACAACTTGCTTAAAAGAAAAAATGCTGCCAAAATATACATACTTTATTTATATATATATATATATAGTGCTACCAATCTGACATATGTAAAATAATATCATTGAAGACAAAAATATTTCTGCGCCATTAAAATAGCTAATATTTGTCTAGATCTATAATTTTGAATGAGAAATACTAAAGTTTAGAAGTTATCATAGTCAACTTTGATTATCACAATTTCTGATTGTGATAATCAAAATCTTAATCTTAATCACAAGATCAAATAATATAATAATAATAATAATAATATGATAATAATAATAATAATAGGATAGCATATATGAAAAAGTGTTTGTAAAATAATTAATTAAAATAAAATAATTTTGTACTCAATACAACAATTCTTATCAAAAGTCTTGACAAGTGAAAAATGACAAAACTCAGAGTTGATCCCCCATTAAGTATTAAACACAAGAGAGACGATGCTGAAAATTTCTCCTTGTGACCCTCTTTTTAAAATCAGTATTTTGATGATGAGCAGAATACTACCTTCGGATAGTCGGTCAGGCTGATAATTTTTCAGTACCTTTTCATATCTGAGGGTGTATCAGAAGTATTTTCACTTTTTATCATTTTATTGTTTTTTTTAAATTTATGTAAACATTTTACATGTGTCATCTTTCTCCAAGCTTTTGAAAATTTACCAAAATTGGTGGTCAGTTTCTTCTTCGTGTCTTAAAGCATCTGTCAACAATAACAGAATCACAGGACCAAGTGTTAAGGTTGTGTGTTAATGTGAGAATCGAGTAGATTGAATATACCCTTTTAATTTAAGTTTTTCATTTCCACTTTTCTGTTTTTTATCTTCTGTAATATACATGACAAAAGATCTTCTGTAATATACACGACAGGATGTGCGTTGTGGTGCATTGGATGTCAGCTCAGAATGAGAAATCGGGGAGCCGGGTTTGAATTCCAGCCGAATTCATTGCCTTCACTTATGCACAAATACCCTTGGGAAAGGTATTAATCCATCTATTCCTTCCAGTTATGGATTAAATAACAGGACAGATTGGGTTCTATAGCCTTGGTCGGCAACCAGTCTACCGCAGAAAGCAATGGCAACCTACTGCGGGATAACCTTCTGCCCAGTCAGTCATGTCTCTTTAAAGACATGATCGCCCAAGTGTGTATCATGTATGGCACTTAACTGACTGAATATACCCGACACTAAAATCTGAAATCACATTGGTATAGCAAAAGATGCCTTTCGAAAGGTAAGCAAGGTATTAAACAGGAAAATTTTGTTAGAAATAAAGAAAAGAGTACTGAACTGTTATATAATATCAGTACTCTTACAAGGCAGTGAATGCTGGACAATGTCTTTACAGATAAAAATGAGACTTAAAGTAACAGAAATGTTGTTCCATAAAAGGATACTGAGGAGATACTGTGGAGCAACCATCTGAGCAGTGACAGTTTTAAAGAAAACAGAATTAAAAAGTAAAATTAGACTTAAAATCAGCAAGAGATAGCTGAAGTTTCTTGCTTATTTAATGAAAAAAAAAGGTCTTTGAAAATATGCTTCTGACAGAGTGGATTGAAGGCAAGAATGACTGAGGAGAACAACACATGACCTACCTGGTGAGCTTGTATGAACAGATGGTGGAGTAAGGTTTAAGAAAGATAAAAAAAGATAAAAAAAATATGCTATAAAGGACAGGAAATGGCGAATGTCTATGATCACTCACATCCTGAAAGGACAGGGTACATAGAACAATGATGTTGTCACTGATATTATTATTAAACTATTTTCATATTTGTTATGATCAAAATGTTTAAGCTGTTATGCTATTTTGCATTCATCAGGTGCTTGCTAATCTGGATAATCTTCATGCAATGACAAAGAAAATGGAAACAAAAAGGACGCTTAAACTTAACATCAAGAAGAGAGAGTTGGAATTTCTAGGGCTTTGAAAATTTGACACTGACAATATCATGGACCAAACATGTGCAACAACAAAGTTTTAGGAAACATGGAAACAAAAAGAACACTTATACTTAACATCAAAAAGAGAGAGTCAGAATTTCTAGGGCACATAATGAGGAAAGAGGGTTTTGAAAATTTGACACTGACAATATCATGGACCAAACATGTGAGCAACAAACAAGATTGAGAGAAAATGGAAACAAAAAGGACACTTACACTTAACATCAAGAAGAGAGAGTTGGAATTTCTAGGGCACATAATGAGGAAAGAAGGCTTTGAAAATTTGTCAGTCGCGTGACATATTGAAGGCAAGACAGACAAAAGAAAACAGCACATAACCTACTTGACAAGCTTGTACTGATTCAGGGTTTGTTTTTGTCAATAGAATGTAGGAGATAAACAGGGTTTAAGAAAGATAACAGAAGCAAAGAATTTATTAAGACATACAAAGGACAAGAAATTGTCAAGAGCCATGATTGTCAATATCCTTATGGGACCCTGTACATTGAAGAATAATAATTTACCACTTAAAACCATATCATTAACTTTGTTGTATAAACTTTTTCACAACTTTCTAACTGCATTTTTAGTCTCTACCAATTGAAAAAATATGTTCACAACTTCAACAGGAAATGAACATTAAATCAGTAAAGATATACACCTCTAGAATATATTGGAGACAAGTGGGAAAGGGGATGACAGCATAAAAACTATTTAATGTTCTCCAAAGAATAGGAAGTTGTAGAGAGCCGTGGTCCCAATTTCATGAAGAAACATGACACATAGAAGAAGACTATATGCAAGAATTTTAGATTTTGAAAGAATTACTTTGAAGTAAAAAGATGCTAATGGGTGCTTCCAATAACAGGTTTGTTTTAGCCATTTATAAGCATCAAAGTCTTGATCCAAATCAAAATGAGCAGAAATAACTCTAAATGTCTGGACTTATCAGTACCATTCTGCAGGAAAAGATAAATGCCATGAGAAATAACTTGAACAAAAAATCAATTTCCTCCACCTCCAAACAAATCTGTTATCATTTCAGACTTTTTGCAAAGCCAGTTCTTGTTGCCTCCAACACTTGAGTCAGATGCTCATCAATGGCAGACATTTCTAAACACCACTTTACAGGAACTGATCTATTGATAGACTGATCATTTTTAAATGTAAAAATAAGAAAAAAAGTATTAGCAACCTTGTTTGTTCAACACAGTGGCCTTGAGCAATGTATGGTCAGGTATAAAAATTATCCTGACCCAGAATTTTTATTGTTCAAAAATAAATTAAAGTGAAGAAGCCTATCACTCAAATTATATTTTCAAAATTTTTAGACAATTGCATCCTCCACCCCACAAAATAAAATAATAAATGTAATATAGTACATGATTAATGCTATTAAATACCAGACATCTGAATTGAATTTAATGCCAATCAAGATTTTTTGTTCTTAGAGGAGATGATCTGTGGTGACCTCAGTAGGTACTTGGCTCACCCTAAGAGATACCAAAGCAAGCTTTGCTCATTGTGTTGCATGAGAATGTACAACAGCCAGATGTATAAGAGATGACTGAGAAGGCAACCCCACAAGGAATATATCTACCAGTGTGTGTATTCAAAAAGTGATCCCAGCTGAACTTTGGATAGACACACACAGGAGAAATAAATGACAGGAAGTAACATAAATGCCCAAAATGTAAAATGATTCACTCACATACTTGCAATAAGACAATGTTCAAAAACAATTTCTAAAGCAATATACCATCACAGTTGATAATTTGACAGAGATCAAAAGTGAATACATATGGAAGATTCTCATATTCTAATATAACATTATGAACACAAAGTTACAATAATTCATTTAGAGTTGGGAATCAATTATTATTGTTAATTTTAATTATCAGAAAAAATAGGAGCAACTAATGAATCTAATTAAATTCAAGGTTGACATCATTTGATTCATCAAAGTTAAAAATACCGAGTCAGGCATACGGTAATAAAGAATAAAGTTTTTTATTTTGTATCACCCCATGCAAGTTAGTAAAGCCACTAAAACACAAGGGGTTACAGGGTGAAGAAAAATTAGGAACAGAAACATTAATAATGAGCAGGAAGAGAAAAGAGTTATCAAGAGAGCAGAAAAAAGTAATTAATATTACATTTAATCTTTTTATTTAAATTGCTATCACCTGATGCAAGATACTAAAATGACTAAGACGGCAATGGTTACAGTGTGTGGACGAATTAGGAACAGAAACATACATAATGGAGAGAGAAAAGGAATCAGGATAGATAGCAATTTGATTTGTGCAGCTTAAAGTTGACTGGAAAGTATGGAAAGAAGTTCCCCAATCAAGCAATTGCAAGAAAAGAAAGTGTTAACCTAGAACTTCCAGCTAGCCAGCTCTACCGTAAATTGATGAGATCTTGACACCTGTCTAGTGTTATGTTTAAATTCAAAATGCCTAGGTCCAGCATTATTGCCATATCTGTGTGGAAGATTCTCAGCTCTCACTTTCTAGCCTTGACAGAGTTGAAACTCATTTACATGGTCTTGTATAATAATTGTTCTATACACTGCAGTTTCTGTTTCATACACACAATATTGAAAGCTTTTCACTCTTCTATTTTCATGGCTAATATTCAGATCTTAATTCCACTTCAGACATTTGCAGCTATGATAGACCACTTACACAGAGTCAAATCACCCTAATTTTCTCTATATTTCAAATCTAAGAAGAGCGTTCCCTTAAGGCACATTTCTTTTTTCCATGACCTGACACTTTGCAAAACAGACTTTTGGAACTACAATCTGAAGCTATTCAGGTCAAGGGTTAGTCATTATCTGTCCTTTTCATCCTCACTTTTTAACACATCATTTATTCAGATCTCACACCTAACTTATCATAAGCATTTTAATAACCCTGTATTGGGTGAATTTTGATATAAAAACAGTAACCCAAATTCAATTGATTTTTCTAGAACTGGAAACAGGATTTATTCTATATAAACTGTTGTTTGAGTGTGAATTTATGAAAAGTGCCAGAGGTAGATTTTTTGAAGCTACCATTAAAGAACTTTTCTCTCTAAGAATAGCTTGCAAGATCCGTTCAGTTATCACTACTCAATAGCAGATTTTTATTCACCCAACATTCCTTATGATATCTAGATGAATGCAGATAGAATTGGGAGACAAAATGGCTGATCATGTGACTTGTCTGATTTTCACTTCAACCAGAAAGATAAATGAAGTCTTTTCACACAAAACAGCTATTTATTACTCAAAAGAATTCCTTTCCAAATAGACCTTTTTCAGATGAGAATTAATGTACAAATTCTTTATTCATTCTTTTAGAGTAGATTTGCCCCAGTCACCTTTGTTAAATCCCAGTATGTTAGGGTTTCAGTTCTTGAGTCAGTATCCTTCGTTAACTCTTTGAGTTTCTCTCAAAGACATACCTAAGTATATCTTTTATAAGTTTTGTTACAGAATTTGTCCAGGATTGATTAGATAAAGTATTTTCTTTTTTTCATCTGTCGATCAATTCATTTCTTGGTGCATATGCAGATAACACCCAAATTGAAGGTTTTGCTAGCCGGAAATATTAAAACGACAACTACCATGTTTTCTAGAATGTTCTTCTTTGATTTTCATTTTATATTTTCTTATATTTTTCTTTTTTTTCTTTCTCTTTTATTGTTTTGTGTCAGAAAGATTTCACTGTTTCCTTTCTTGTCCCTCTTCTTCTTTTGTCTATTCTTTAGACTTCCATGATTTCTATTTAGTCTTTCTGCCTGACTTCCTCTTAATTTTACTTTTCATTCAGATCTACATTTCCTTTTTCTTTCTCCTTCTTTCTGCTTTTATTTTGATCCATTATTTTTCCTATTAATCCCTCTCTCTTTTGCTCTGTTTACCTTTTTCTCATTATCTCCCTCTTACTTCCCTGTCTATCTCTTTTTTTCTGCTCATATCTACCTACCTTCTCTCAGATCATTCTGATTCAAATTCTTTTATTTTCACTGTTTTACTTAATCTCTGTTCACCTCTATTTATCTTATCTGTTTAATCAGTCCATATCTATCTATCTACTAGCAGTATAGCCTGGCGTTTAAAACTAATCCATGGTCCTGGAGCTCAGACACTTTGGACGTTGGCACAAAAGACTAAAAAGCAATAGTTGCTTCCAGTTAAAGTGAAACCGTAGATTGAAAGAAAAATGAATGGATGTGAGTCAAATATTGATTTCCTGGTATCGATATCAAGTAAGTTTCTTTCGCTGTAAACTGAATTTTGAAGGCTAAATAAGTCCTCTGAGTAAATGGTATTATGGCTGAGACTAAGAACTACAATTATACCTACTTAGAGCCAAACCTGAAGCAAAAACTAAAATAAAAGAGCTGAAAAAAATACAGACATACAGGCAGATAAACAGACACCCACACAAACATCTTGCCTTTTATATATCTATAAATATATGTTATCAATTTTCTGCACTATTGTAAGAACTGCAACCTTGAAACTTCTGAATATCGTTTCTTATGTCTTTGTCTATAAGTGTTTCAAATTTGATGAAAATCGGACCACTCCTTCTATAAGCTGATTTATTCGATTATCAATTTTCGATATTTATCGGGGGTACCTCGACACAAAACTTAGCTAAGAACACTCGCAGATGCTTATAGTACAGCTGTGTAAATTTTCAAGAAAATCGGTTCAGCCATTTCGGAGTTTATAGGTAATGGACACACACAAACAGACACACACGGAGAAAGTTCCATTTATAAATAAGTTTAGATTAAATCTATCCTCTTCTTTCTCACTTCATTTTGATTCTGATTTCAATTTCTTCTTGTCTTTCTCCTCCTCTTCCTCTCTATTTGTTTCTCTCTCTCTCACTTTCTCTCACTGTCTGTCTCTTCCATTTCATTCTGATTCAACTCTTCCTCTTTCTCCTTATGTTTTTTCTTCACGCTGTTTTTATTCAATTTCTCCCTTTTCATCCTTTCTTTTTATTATTTCCCAACCTCATTGTTTCTACCCTTTTCAACAGCTTTGCTGAAATTATTTTTCATTTTTCACCTTAAATACAAATAAGTGTTTGGGAAAAAAAAGTGGTTAGTGAATTTCTTTTAAATGATACAAAGTTCTGTCCTCCTTCGATTACCTCCCTTGTCATGAAAGAAATGGCCAAAAATAGATTCATGGAGCAGAATCATGGAAATTACAATATTCATTTCCTTTGAGTGTATTTCAATGTATTTTATTTTCTTTAACAATCCTTTCCAATTCCCACCAACATATATTCTCTCACTTGCATATATATATATATATATATATATATATATATATATATATAAGGAATAATGAAAAGTTTGCAACTTAGTGAATAGACTCTTCTCTACAAAAATTTGGATAGGTTGTTTGGTCAGATCTTGAGAAGTGGATCTACCTAAGGTCTTTCCAGCATTTCCTCATTTCATATATATATATATATATATATATCCACACAAACCAGTATTGGTCAGAGTCAAGTTAGACAAGTACACAGTTGTATTAAAAGTGCTCAATACATATTTATTTTTGAGCATTTAAATATTCAAATGTGGAAGGTCAGTCAATTACACTAACTTAATTTCAACCTTTTGGTATCTTCATGCATTTTTATATATATATATGTAGTAAGATATTTTTTCTTTAAAGATCCGTTATGGCCAACACATCAGAGGAAGAATATGTTGGTAAATATTGACTGACAAAGAAAACACAATTCGCACTATGAGAAAATATGAGAAAAAAAATGAGCCACAGCTAAAATACAAATTTATTAAAAGCTCATTAATTAAATAAGTGGAGAGATGGGGCAAATACATGTGCAAAATGCTAACATAAATTGTTCCAGGTGAGTATAAAATGAACGCATTTACTTAATTCTTAGAAGACAGAACAATATTTTTTTCTGTCTGCACAGAGAGAGTTGATGTAACTTACTTTCAACATCTGCTAATCTCCTACAGAACAACACACTTGGCCTAACTCCCTCAAATGATTTCAAATGAAATGATTATATTGAATCCATAATTGCATCTACTGCTAGGAAGGTTGGGGATCACTGTGTCAGGCCAAAAGGTTTTTCTCACCTGAGTCCATTTTGCACATTTATAAATCTACCATTCATCTGGGTATTGAATATTGTCACCATATCTGGTCGGGTGCTTCTGCTATTCACCTTGAGGTTCTCTACAAAGTCCAAAAGATGGATCTGCAATATAATTGATCCTGACCTGGCAGCCCAGTTTCAATCACTTTCTCACCAATGTGATAAGGCCTTTCTGTCTTTTCTACAAGTGTCTTTATGGTATAATTTAAATGTAAAGTCAATAGTCATCTCCTATCTCATTAATCTGTGTCCTCTCTCTCTCATGTTCCTTTCTCCATCCACTTCACTTTCATCAATATTCGCATCCTTCTCTTACCTACTTCCTGAAACCCTCTATAACCTGTCATTCTTTCTCATGACTTTCCTCCTATGTAACCCCCTGCAAAACAGTAACGGTAAAATTCTTTGCTTAGGGTGATATGATTATAAAAAAAGATGAAAAAATTTTATACTATTATAATGTGGATATAAAGTGGGGGATCAATTTTACATTACAATCAATATATAAATTAATCCTCTGCTTTATGGCCGCAGTCATCCTTTTGTTACCCACTTCCTGATACCCCCTATATAACCTGTCATTCTTTCTCATAACTTTCCTCCTATGTAACCCCCTGCAAAAACAGTGGTAGTAAAATGCCTTGCTTGGGGTGATATGATTATAAAAAAAAAATGGTAACGGCTCTGATGAGCTTTTTTCTTCCTAACCATGGGTATTTGTATGCTACTACATTGGCATCAAGGTCCCACGACTTTACGATTGAAATAGTTAAACGTAACTGCCTCTTTTACTCCTACATTTTCTATTTGTAGAACTCACTTCCATTTGTTTGCTTCTATTATAACTACAATCTCCAAAAGTTTAAATACAATGTCAATCTCCATCTTCTATCTCCTTGATTCCCATCCATCTCTTATCCTTTCTTTGACATCCTCTGTACCTTTTTTTTATCTTTCTCTAACCACCTGCGCACCAGTGGAGGTATAGAGTATTGCTTGGGGTGAAATGATTATAAAAATAAATATGCACAATTGTTGAGCAGACTGTACTCTGCACAAAATACTGAACAAATTCTTATATTTTCTCACAGTTTGTATTTTTTTTGTTTTTTCTGTCAATCAATTGACGATGTGTTGGTCAAAAGGAATCTCTAAAGAAAGAATGGTTTACTGCATTTTTGAATCTGTAAGACAAGGAAATGTCTTCTCACCAGATCTATTCAACCTGCATAGCAAAACAATTAGGAGAGAGCTAGAAGACTTTCCAGGATTCGTCATTGGCATCCACTATCTCAACAATATAAGATAAACGGACATTGCTGATAGCAGTTAGCAAGGGAAAGTGAGAAGAAAGAACTAAACATAAAGTTCAAGCAAACTGAATGCATGGTCATCAGTGAAAAGAGGAGCCCCAAAAGCCAACTACATGTTAGGGATACTAAGATCAGACGAGTGCAAAATATTTAAATACTTTGGAAGTTATCTGACAGAGGATGGAAAGTATGATAGTTAGACTCGAAGATGTATTTGCATGACCAAAGACGCTTTTCAAAAGTCATGCAGTGTATTGAGAGGCAGGAAGATTTTGTTGAAAACAAAGAAAAGAGTATTAGACTGTTATGTGATAACTGTCCGTCTGTATGGCAGCAAATGCTGGACAATCTCATCCAAGATGGAGTGATTCAAAGCAACAGAAATGTGGTTCTACAGAATGATGCTGAGAATAGCATGGACTGAGCATGTGAGCAATGACAAGATCTTGGAGAGGATGCAAACAAAAAGGGAAACATACTTAGCATCAGAAAAAGGCAGCTGAGGTTTTTGGGACACATTATGAGAAATGAGGGTTTGGAGAATTAGATACTCACAGGATGGATAGAGGGGAAAAAGAGACAGGAGAAGGCAGCACAAGACATAATTGATGGGCATGAGTTAGGATAATCTTCTGCCCAGTCTTGCCTTTCTTTTGAGACATGATCACTCAAAGCATGTATCACATATGACACATAATTGACTGAATACTGAAATCCTAAAATGAAATAGGATGCTAAAATTGTGAGAGGAAAAAAAAAGACATATTTCAAAATTTGATATTATCAATCCTGCATTAAAGGGGACATCACTAGTCTGCTTACATTGGGGATGAAGTGTTCAAATGGGTATTTTTTTTTTAAAGAATTAAAGATAAAAAAATAATAATCAAAAAATAAAAAATCAGAATAAAAATTTTAAGAAGATTTATTGGTGTGTATCTGCATGTATATACATTTACATACTTACTTACATCTCTACATATATATATGTGTGTGTGTGTGTGTGTGCTTAATTTCCTTTGAAAAATAGTTTTATTCATTCTCCACCCATTTTAGTATTGTCATTGAGAAGAACTGACACAGTCCTTTCATTGGGTTCAAACAAGAGAAGTTAAGAAAAGCAATAAAAGTTCCAACTATGGTTTACTGTTTTTTATGATTGCTTCATCAAGGCATCATTCATCGTTCAGATGAATTCCATTGAGTTCTTTAAAGCTAAATTTATTGCTAATATCCCACAATTTTTTCAAAACGAATTCTTTTTTTAGAAAACTGAAAGAAAGGTTTATTTTAGAAAGTTGTTTTTTAAGGACTTGAAGTGAAAACTTCCTTAAAAAATATTTCTTTTTTATTTTCTATAAATATTAATTATTCATTTATTAGTTAGTGTGTGTGCCATGGGAAAAACCCAAATTTTCAATGCTTGTTTTTAGAGAAGGCACACAAGTCTTCCCCACATTAAAAATTGGCACAGAACAATTTTAATTGCATTTCTCTTTGATTAGTCTCATTGAAAGACCAATTTCCATATGATCATTGAAGTTAAGCAATGTCAAGATATGTGACTGTTTGAGAATACCAGGTGCTGTAAGCTTGGATCTTTAAGTGTAGTAATTGATACGGGCCAGTGTTGAGTTTCAATTCCAGTTGTAGTCATTACATTCACATGTTTAAATACCCTTGGGAAAAGTATGAACCCAACTTTTATCCCCCAAGCTATGGGTTAACTAGTAAGACTTGTATCAATAAATCATTATCTCTGACAAAAAAATTTCTTGGAGTCTAAAAAATATTTTCTGGTCTTAAGTAACCTGCAAAGGATTGATAAGCCATAAAAAAATGATGAATCATTGAAAATTTTCAGGGTTTTTGGTTATTGAGGTTTTTTATTCTTGCTGTATTTAAGCATTTTGGATCATGGTTAGTCTCAGTCTGAAATGACTTTTGCATGTAACACAGTGAGAAACAAAACAATTGGCAAGTAGTAATAACAAAACAAATTTTTAAAATGGATTCAAGACTTTCTGAGTTCTCAGAAGAAAAAAATAATCCCCAGAATTGGCCTTCAACTCATCTTACTCATAAATATCTTGCTGTTCAGGGTTATCTCAGTGCGGTTAGCAATCTTATCTCAAAAGAATAATTACAACTGAGAAATGAGTTTAATCCTTGCTGGGTGTCCCATACTTTTTTTCTTGTGTCACATATAAGCTACTTTTAGAGAATCACCATGTTCTGTTCTCGGGAAAGTTATCTTCTTTCGGTTCAAGGTTAGTCTCAGTGCAATAACTTGTACCTGCTTTGCTACCCATTATCACCAACACATTCAGTTGTTTGCTGTTTTTTTTTACTTTTCCTATTTGCAGTATATCCTGTGGGTATTAAATCTCAACACGCCCTCTTTCCTTAAAATGTGTCTTAGGAGTTTTAAATATCTCTTTCTGATTTTAAGTATGAGTGCCTTTCTACTTCCTATTTTCTTTTGAACATCTTTGTTGATCGTATGCTCTGTCTATGGCATTTTCAGCATCATGTCTCTATCACTTCATTTATTTTTGGACTGTAGTAAAAATTTTCAGCATTTGCTGCCATAATGGAGTATAGATATGACAGAGCAGTTCAGTACTGTTTCCAACTGTATTTTCCTATGTCTTAATACTGTGCTTAGTCTATGAAAGGCTTCTTTCGCTATTCCAATGTACCTTTGGATCTCAGTGTCAAACTTTCCATCATCATCCTCATATAAACAAACATTTTGTACAACAAAAACATTGCAAATAAATGTGATAGATATCTGACTGCTATGTGACGAAACCATGGGTAGCAGTTACTACCAATCGAAAAAATAAAAGTTTAATTTTAAAGCAACATCTTAAAAAGTTTTTGTTACATCAAACAAATGTTTTAGTTGAAGTAATTTCCATCTTTTGAAACCAATTGTATCAGCTCAACTATTAATCATGCATGGTAGTTAAGAATAAATTTGGGGGACACTAACATACCTTAGTTTCTGCACAGAAGTGGCAGGACACACAGTTTATGAGAGGGGGAAATGTTATTATCTTCCATGACAACGTAAGGATGCACACAGCAAGAATAATTCAGGAAAATTTCATGGAACTCAGTTGGCCTAATCAATCCTACTCGACATGTATTATACCAACTGATAATTACCATTTTTGATCTCTTCAAAATACTTTAAAGGAGGAAAATTTCTCTCATGTAAACTAGATTAAAAAATTTGTTACATCAAAACCAGTCAAGTTTTACTTGGTGGGTATCAAAATGCTGCCTGATAAGTGGCAACAAGTCACTGAAATAATGAAGAATACATAATTAAATAAAATGTAATGTGCTAGTTTTCAAAAAATAACAATGATAAAGAAAAAATTCTCCTGAATGAAAGGAGTGTAAAGTTAAAGCAATGATAAAAAACGAAATTCTCAGTCTTTACTGAACTTCGTTTTGTGTCTTTCAGTGAGAATCAAATTCAGTATCCTTGTAAAACAGCCAACACCTTGATAAAGGAAGTTAGGTTTTTTAGTATCACACCATCTTTGGTAATGGGTTCATTCTTGACCCAAAGTTGACAGTTTTTGTCTGTAAGTCAGTCATATGGCCACTTTCAGTGAGTGTAAAATAATGTTGCCCAAAAAAGTAACATTTTTGTGATAAAACCAAAAATATTTTTTAGTACTTGAACGAAATATGGTTAGCTGATTCAGATATACTTTGTTATATATTTAAGCTTAGACATATTAACCCAATGCAAGATTATACTTGTAAGAATGAAGTATAACTTATTTTTTATTGTTGTACATTGATATTACTCTAGATTGAGGCACAAGCTCAACTCTTTGCTAGAGTGATACTTCACTGAATACAAAGACACTATTCATTGACCCTTGCCTGAATAGTCATTGACTTCATTTGCATGTAAGTGAATGTAATGAATTTAACTTGATGAGTTCTCAATCCAACAGGTTAAATGAAAGATTTCAAATAATGTCTGGATGTAAACACAACAGAAAATATATTTTAGGATCATACGAACCCGGATGAAAATGTTTACAATTCTTGACCAGCTCCTCCCTTGCTTTAAACTTCCAGTTATGCATTCTCAAAATTTCTGTTATGAGTTTGAAAATCAGTTAATATAAGATACCTGAACATACCAAAAGGTCGAAACTAAGGTTGAGTAATCGGCTGAACAAAAATATTTGAAAGCTCTACATTGTAGAAGTCAAATAACTTACCTTTCAAACATGGTGGTCTTCTTTTGTCTCCCTGTAGGAAGATGAACATTCGAGAGTGTGAGACTCACCGTCCTGATGTTTCTAACTAGTGTTCAGTTGGCAGACAAAAAAAAAACAGGGTTGTAACTGAATACATGTCCCTATGTGGCCCAAAGACAAATGGTGCATATTGTGCTGAATATTTATGAAGCTCAATGTACACACTGAAATTATCAGCCAATCACTGCTTACAGAATAGTCAGTCAGTTAAGTGCCATACATGAAACACGCTTGGGCGATCATGTCTCGAAAGAGACATGACTGATTGGGCAGAAGATTATCCCGCAGTAGGTTGCCATTGCTTTCTGTGGTAGACTGGTTGCCAGCCAAGGCTATAGAACCCAATCTGTCCTGTTATTTAACCCATAACTGGAAGGAAGCGATGGATTAATACCTTTCCCAAGGGTATTTGCATGTAAGTGAATGCAATGAATTCAACTGGAATTCGAACTCGGCTCTCCAATTTCTTGTTCCGAGCTGATATTCACTGGACCACCACGCACATCCAGAATAGACTTACATGTAACAGAATGGAATCTCCCAGGTTATTATTTAAACCACCTACCAATTTGCCCTGGTGCTTTTTTGGTCAGTTAGACTCAACTTCTATTCTAGCTGATTACTAGCTGGTTGTTCCATAAGATTTTTACATACATGATATATGAATTGAGCAATTTTTAATACAACTGTATACTGTTCTAATCTAATTATGATCAGTAACTGGTTAATAAATATAACAGTCAGTTAAGTACCATACGTGATACACATTTGGTCGAAGATTATCCCACATTGCTTTCTGTGGTAGACTGGGCAGAAGATTATCCCACATTGCTTTCTGTGGTAGACTGGTTACCAACCAAGGCTATAGAATCCAATCTGTTTTAATATTTAACCCATAACTGGGAGGAAAAGATGAATTAATACCTTTCCCAAGGGTATTTGTGTGTAAGTGAATGCATAGAATTTAACTAGATTTCGAACTCGGGACCCTGATTTGACATTCCAAGTCGATATCCACTGCACCAAAATGCACATAATTGTGTACATATCTGAAAATGATCATATGCAGAAAGAGAGAAGGAAGACTTTTCTTAGCCATCATCTTTCATCATCTGATGGAATTTTTTAAAGCAAATATAAGTATTTTACTTACAAATGTTTTAAGATTTTAAAATTAGATAAAAGTAATTAAATTTTTACTTTTTTATTTAAATACTTGTTGCAAAATAAATGCCTTAAATTTGCTTTGTTAAGTCTATCAAGGAACAAAACATTTCAGCTTCCAAAACTTTTCCTTTTGTCATTGTTCTTATATAAGTATATTTACAATCACAATTTGAAGGAAGATTATGGTATAAATCAAATACCAAATTTGGTTTGGATCAAGAAAGCAATGGCAACCTACTGCGGGATAATCTTTTGCCTAGTCAGTCATGTCTCTTTTGAGACATGATCGCCCAAGCGTGTTTCACGTATGGCACTTAACAGACTGACTATAAAATTCTGAAGAATAAATTTTGGAAATACTCTCAGCCTCCCACCTCACACAATTCAAAGAAGAAACATATTGAGATTTGATTCTGTTTTGCCAAAATTGAAAGAATTCTCTTTTATTAACATTGATACCAGAATTTCTTCTTTGTTGGCTACAAATAAAAATTATTCAGGCATATTTGGAATGAAACTGTAAAATACTTTAAAAAAAATGACAAAATTTAATTAATATTGTCAGAAAGTTTAGAAATTATATCTTCTGTCCAAAAATGAAAAGGATGATTTAATATCTTTAAATGTGAATATTTTAATAATTAAAAAATAATATTCTGCTGATTTAAACTGGGCTTTCATATAAATTTGGATATTTTCACCCAAAAATATGTCTCTTATAATATATTCTCAATGAAATATTTTGCTAAATCCAGAATTTAATTAACTGCTTCAAATTTAATTGCTTTTATTATGGCTCAGTTTGTCTGTCCAGAACTTTGTTGAAAAGCATTTCTTTTCCAGGAATAATTTGAATTGTTAATCTTATGACATTGTTATTAATAAAATTAAAGTCAAATTATTTTTCTTGGTTTGATATTGAAGTTCAGTGACTTTCATTTATAATTTCATGATTTGTACTTGCATAACTTTATTAATAATAATTTAATATTAAGCAATTATTTATCATTATTAATGCAATGGTTTATCATCACATTAATAATGTAATTATCAGTTATTTATCATTATTAATGTAATGGTTTATCATCACATTAATAATGTAATTATCAATTATTTATAATTATTAATGTAATTTTAGAATAAGAAGCAAAAAGTTGCGTATTAACTATAATTCCTCCAAATTGAAAGCGCTCTGTTAATCGCCTTAAAGAACTTCTTTTGCCCTTCATTATGGCTGATGTCAATTTCCAAGAGAGTATCTCTTTCCTTCTTTTTGGTCTCATGTTTTTCACTGACATTAAATGGAACGATTATATTGAATCAGTTATTTAGTCTGCTGTTAGGAAAGTCAATTCACTCCATCAAACTTGATAATTTTTCTATCCAGAATCTATCTTAGGTCTTTATAAGTCTACCATTTATCCAAGCAATAAATATTTCTGTCATATTTGGTATTGTGCTTCTGCTCTGTATTTAAAGTTTCTTGATAGAATTCAAAGAGGAATCTGCAAAATGATTTGTCCCAACCTGACATCTCACCTTCAGTCATGTTTCCATGTCAGGTAGATACCATTTGTCACTTCCAGAAATATTTCCATTGTAATTCTTTGGATGAACTTTCCTCTTTTATACTTGGACATTCTAAATTTAATTGAATTCATGATGAGGAGCTTGGTCTCATAATTCACTGTTCAAATTGTTAGTTTTAACCTTAAGTTCTATAAACTAATAATTTCTTCTCTTGCACTTATCTTTTCTGGCCTTTTTCTTTTCAGTGTAAAACAATCTTGGAAAATTTTAAATTCCATGATATTTATCACCACGTTTCTCCTTAAAACCTGTCCTTTTATTGTCTTATCTGTTTCTTTCACTCTCATTAACCCTTTGCATCCAAGTGGCTTTTATTGCCTTTCTTGTGGTGAAATGATTAAACAAATCAATCTAGCAGCTCAATCTAAAATCATCACCTTTCTCCTTGAAACCTGTCCTTTTATTGTCCTATCTGTTTCTTTCACTCTTAGTAGCCCCTTGCATTTTTTAGGCTTTTATCACCTTGCTTGGGGTGAAATGTAATAAAATAGTGTTATTTAATTCAAAATAGTATTAGTAAAATTTTATGTGTCTGACAATATTAAATACATCCTCCTCTTTGAAATTCTCACTTTGTATTCATTTTTCCCTTTGTTCAATCTTATGACAACTACTTATTTTACGAGGATGGTTTTAACACTCTCTTTAGAATCTTCCTTCTTTGACTCTTTGTCTTCATTTTTTCATAACATCTTTTGGTGATTTCTTCATTTATCTTATTTTTATATACTTTTGGGCTTATTTCACACACACACACACACACATATATATATATATACTAGCAGTATAGCCCGGCATTGCTCAGCTGGAATGAAAGCTTTAAAACTAATCCATGGTCCTGGAGCTCAAACTCTTTGGACATTGGCACGAAAGACTAAAAAGCAATAGTTGCTTCCATCTAAAGCAAAACCGTAGACTGAAAGAAAAATGAATGGATGTAAGTTAAATTTTGATTTCCTGATATCGATATCAAATAAGTTTCTTTCATTGTAAACTGAATTTTGAAGGCTAAATAAGTCCTCTGAGTAAATGGTATCATGGCTAAGACTAAGAACTACAATTATACCTACTTAGAGCCAAACCCAAAGCAAAAACTAAAATAAAAGGGCTGAAAAAAATAGACATACAGGCAGATAAACAGACACACTCACAAACATCTTGCCTTTTTTATATATATATATATTATCGATTTTCTGCACTATTGTAAGAACTGCAACCTTGAAACTTCTCAATATGATTTCTTATGTCTTTGTCTATGAGTGTATGAAATTTGATTAAAATCAGACCACTCTTTCTATAACCCAATGTTTTCGATTATCGATTTCCAATATTTATCGGGGGTACCTTGACACAAAACCTAGCTAAGAACACTCACTGATGCTTATCGTACAACTGTGTAAATTTTCAAGAAAATCGGTTCATCCATTTCAGAGTCTATAGGTAATGGACACACACGCACAGACAAAGTTCCATTTATAAATAAGTTTAGATTAAATAATGTGAGTGTTAAAGTACAAATTTCAAAGAGATATTTTTTGAAATATGTTTTGTTTAGGTTTTTATTTGAAGCAATAAATACAAATAAAAAAGAAACAATAAAAAAATAAAATCAGTCAAAATAAACTAAAAAAAATTCCTTCAACAATTACAAGCAATTGTTTTTTGATATATTGAAAATTGTTTCATGCACTCTTTTAAAAGCATTTTTAAGTTCTCTCTCTATTTGAGAGCGTATAAGATGCTTGGTTGTGCAATACACAACCCAATTACTGCAGGGCACATCAAGAAAAAATTAGTAATTAGGAAAATTAGTAGTAGATGGTACAGCCTATTAAATATTTACAATTCTGATTGTATTCACACCAGTGCAACTAGAAATTATCATGAGAAAAATATTAATGAAACAAATATATTTTTAAAATATATAATTTGAATTTATTGCTTATAACTTTGGAGAAACAAAGTATTAATATTAAACATGATGAAATTAATATAATGAATATTATCAATGATAACACTTTTAATCTGCATAATAGCCTTTTAAATAATGACAATAGGTATATGAAGGTTACTGTAAATCTAAGTTAATAGGAGTTGCCAGGTAGCTAATTTCAACAGACTATTGTGAATTATGAACCTACATATGACATTTTGGGGAATTTTAAAGATATTTTTATTAAAAAAAAGTGTCTCATATGCCATCAAATACAGTAATTTAATAACTTTTGGGGAACATATAAAACAATACTTTGTCAATTAACTAGAGTTAGTTAATTTAATTTGATATATTTAATAAAATTTAAACTTTGCAAAATAATGATGACGATTTTATCAAATAATATAAAATATTTCATTTAATCATTTTGCTCCAAGCAAGGTGAGAATCGTCTGAGTACACAGTGGATTACAGGAAGTGAATGATAAGACTGAGAATAAGGAGGATTAAGGAAAGGACAAAAGATGAGCAAGATTCAAAAGACAACAGATGGCAATTTACATTGCATTTAAACATTTGCAGATTGTAGTTATCAGGGAAGCAAGTAAATGGACGAGTTTTTGTGATGTATCACTAAATTGTAATGAGGGATTGGGTCGTGAATCTGATTAGCTAGGTCTAGGATAGAAACTGTTGACCAACATCACTTTCATTCCCCTTTGGTCTTGTGTCACAATTATTGTATGATTTAAAACAATATCTATATGTATATATTCATCTGCAGACAGACCTGTTTAGCTGTATCACAGCTCATCAGTACGGTTAGACTTCGATTGCTTTTAACCCAGGACTGAAATACAACCAAAGTGGCACCAGTTGGCGATTCTACCTCTGGGCCATGGGTGCTCAGTAGTAGAAGGCAGACTTTTTAGCATGTATATTATCATTATACATGCTTAATAGCCAGAGTGCTCTAATTCATTAGTGAATGAGTGAGGCGCACACATTTTAGTAAGAAGTGAAGACAAGTTTTGTTTTTCTGAGTAACATCAATAATGAAAGAATGCCGAAAGGAATATATTTTCAGACTTTTTCTTGTGTCTATCTTATAGATATTGCCTTATTTTATCAATAGGAAATTAGCTTTTAATCTTCTGACATGTATTCATTCACCCTGTAAGTGGCTGCTAAGTTAGCTAGTATGGTATATTTTTACTCTATTTTCATGACTGGGACTGAATGTGTGAGGTCTTTTTGTTGTTAGACACAAATCCCCTCCAGCAAGTCAGTCAATGTCCTCAAAAGAACAGATACAATGTTTACCTAAGGCAACCAATCAGAAGTTAGCTTTCCCAATGTCTTCAAGATGTCAGTTTTGTGAGAACGTAATAAAGACCCGCTCGGAAGATCTCATCAAATACGAGCCAAGCTTATTCTTTGCTTTGTCCAGATCGATCTGACTTCCATGCTTAATTTTGTCAGTCTTTTACAATTACACCAAAGATCAACAACCAAACAGTTGAATCTCAAATAATTCCAGACCTTAATTTGTTAACAAAACAAGCATTTGTTCTCTTTCGGATGCTTCTCAGCTCATGAAGAAGCCTCATGACATTTACACAAATAGTGACTGAAACTTTTAGATGCATTTTTTTTTCTTTTTCAGTTTTTACCTGTCTAAAACTTTACTGCTATTTCCTATTATATACAGGATATAAAAGGAAAAAGTGACTTGCATTAGTCTCTACCCTGTTTTTCTTGTCAGACTTTCACTTTGATTTGGATCAAGAATGAATTTAATTATTCTTATGACATTATTTCAACATTGAGCACATTTTATTTCTTTGTCATTTTGACATACCAGTAAAAAGACGTTCTTCAGGATAGCTGGTTATGGGATAGTACATTAAAAAGTGGATCTTTTAGAAATGTATTTCAGTTGAGTTGATTTTTTACAAACACATTTCAACTGAGTAAAATATTTGACAAACACATTTCAACTGAGTTAAAAAAACAAAAAGATTATATCAATAGTAGGATTAATTGTAAATATATATGTATATATATATGTCATATGTGTATACACGTCATGTGTATTATAGCAATAGATAATTTTTAAATATATGTGTGAAGAATATTTTTGATAGTAAAGTGTGTGATAGTGTATAGATGTGTCTTTATGTAGAAACACTTGTTTGTCTGGGTGTATGTTGGAGGGTAATGTTAATAAAAGTGTATGTGTGTGAAGAAAAGTTTCTAGAAGTCATTTTCGATTGAATCATTGGCATGTAGTGAGATGTTGCAATGATTTTGTATTTTTATATCTAAATCTAAACTTATTTATAAATGGAACTTTGTGTGTGTCTGTGTCCGTTACCTATAAACTCCGAAACGGCTGAACCAATTTTCTTGAAAATTTACAGTTGTACTATAAGCGTCTGCAAGTGTTCTTAGATAGGTTTTGTATTGAGGTACCCCTGATAAATATCAAAAATCAATAATCAAAAAAATCAGGTTATACAAGGAGTGGTCCAATTTTAATCAAATTTCATACACTCATAGACAGACATAAGAAATGATATTCAGAAGTCTTAAGGTTGCAGTTCTTACAATAGTGCAGAAAATTGATATATATATATATATATATATATATATTAAGGCAAGATGTTTGTGTGTGTGTCTGTTTATCTTGCCTGTATGTCTGTATTTTTTTCAGCCCTTTTATTTTAGTTTTTGCTTTGGGTTTGGCTCTAAGTAGGTATAATTGTAGTTCTTAGTCTCAGCCATGATACCATTTACTCAGAGGACTTATTCAGCCTTCAAATTCAGTTTACAACGAAAGAAACTTATTTGATATCGATATCAGGAAATCAAAATTTAACTTACATCCATTCATTTTTCTTTCAGTCTACGGTTTTGCTTTAGCTGGAAGCAACTATTGCTTTTTAGTCTTTTGTGCCAACATCCAAAAGGTCTGACTCCAGGACCATGGATTAGTTTTAAAGCTTTCATTACACCTGAGCAACGCCAGGCTATACTGCTAGTTTTATATAAATGTATATATGTGAATATGTATATGGAAATGCTCTTGACACTTCTATTAGGGGTCACTAAAATGCAGCTTAATTGTGATAAAATTGTTTTGGTTGGAATTTTTGATTGAAGATGCATATTATTTCATTTATGTATTCTAGACATAAGTTAGATTCATGAAGAAAGGATTTGTAAAATGACGGTGGTGTAATGTTTTAAGTAAGTGATTATAGTTAGTAGGAATATTATATTTTAAAAATATTTTTCATTAAAGATTTCTGTTCTCCCTTAATCAGGCTGGCATTAGTAAAATTAATGTTATTTCCCCTCATCATTTTGATGTAAAATGAAGTTAGCATCTGTTTAAATGCAAGACTCTGTTGTGTTCATAGATGTCGCCTCCATAGTTGGTAGTAATGTTATAATGTGTTCAAAATACTTTCTCCTTAAAAGGTTTTTTAAATTAGGCTGGCATAGATACTATGTCATATCTTAAATATTGAATTATTTTTTTAGAAAAGTAAATGACACAAATTCACTAATTGATGGGGATTTCCTTCCTAACCTTTTATTTGAAGTTGTGCAGAATATCTAGACGAAGCCATTATTTCCTCTTCAAGTTATGTGATAACCATTTTATTTGTTGCCATTTTTGAAAGTCTCCAGGTTATGTGGTTTCTATCATTTTATACATTCTTTAATTTATTATTCTGTGGTGCAAGTCCATGAGTTTTGAAGAAGGGTGCTCTTTACTAAGACATATAGGATTCATTTGCTCAAAGTCATTTTTCACCATTGATCTCAGATAAAGGTTTTATACAGTTGACAAGATATTCCTGAACTGGTTTGGTGCTATGCATGATATTTATATAAAAATCTCGATCTGCCAAAGCTATTTAATAGTATAAATCCTGTTTAGATATTCCTTAACAGTTTTGGTGCCATGTATGACATCCAGATGAAAGTCTCAATCTGACGAGGCTATTTAAGAACATGACTCAAGTTTTCAGGTTAACGTTTTGGTTTTGTAGCAATTTGCAGTGTTGGGCAAAACTACCTCTAGTGCAGCCTATTTCTATGTTCAATTTCCTTTTTCTCTTATACTTAAGTTGGTTTGTATCCAGCTGCCAGTTTAAATCTTCCTTAACAGGTTTGGTGCCATTTATGACATCCATATGAAAGTCTCAATCTGACGAGGCTATTTAAAGAACATGACTCAAGTTTTCAGGTTAACGTTTTGGTTTTGTAGCAATTTGCAGTGTTGGGTGAAACTACTGTAGGCACTTTGTATTCTTTGTTCAATTTCTTGATTGCTTAAATTATTTATTCAATTTTGATTTTAGTCAAATGCAGAAATTATTTGTTGATGCTTTCATCTTTGACTCATCCAAATTTATCCAAATTTTTATTTGTACAAATGTTTTTAGAAACAAACAGGAAACCTTTTCTTTATTCAGATAGAAAGGATTTGTATATAACTATGTTATCTATATCTTAGATCTATAGATTGGTATAAACCATTAATATAGATCTGCAGGTAGTGTTAAGTTGTTGAGTGGCTCAGGTGTGTATTTGCAGCACAAGTAATGAACTGTCACCCTTCTGCAAATATAAATTTGTGCCTGAATACTTTAACCTGTTCTACCTGCAAATGGAATGGGTTCTGTTCATTGAGCTAAATATAAATTTATGGTTTTCCACTTAGGAGGTATTAATGGTGAAGTTATAGCAGATTAGATCAACCGGCAGAATATGAATTTATGAGAGCTAAGATGGCAAGCAAAGGAAACAACACTTCAGTGACCAAGGCATTTTTTACACATTTATGAATCTTTGATTGAGCAATTTCATTCATCAAGAGATGAGCATGATGACTTGAGTAATTTTTACATTTTAATTCTATTTACTTGTTGTTGCCTTCGTAATATTATCTTGAATTCTTATTACAGGAAATATTGACAATTATTATTAATTTTTGACTAGGATTTCTTTCAATGTTTCTTGTTTTTATCTAATAGTATTAGTAGTAATATTACACAGAACTTTTTTGAATGAAACATGATTAATGATTATTAATTTTTGGTGTGTATTCCTGTCATCTTAATTTAACTTGATTTTCATTTAGTAATATTAACTAAAAAAGTATCTTGAATATAAATCTATATTGATTTATATTGAATATGATTCAATATAAATTTTAAAAAATAAGGAATATTTATCTAAAAAGAAAATTTGATACAACTTAATATTTATAATTTAATCTGAATATTGAATGTTTTATTATAAAAGAATCAGCATTTCCAAGTTGGAATTATATACAGAAGTAGATGCAGATACTTCTTGAGTCTTTTGGTAGTATTGTAATTCATATGTCAGTTTGTTTTTTTTAATATAGGAACCAAAATGAAATATATAAACTCTAATAATGAATAGGTGTATCAATAAATGGATATCCTGTACTGTTCCTCATATCAATAAAACACAATTAGAAACTCACTTATATATTAAAGAAATATCAGCCTAGATTGTACTTCACTTGACATGAATTGTTCTACATAATCCTAAAGTTAACCAGAGTTTTGAGAGATACAAAGATTTCACTGGAAACAAAGAAAAGAGCATTGGACTGTTATGTGATATCTATTCTCCTATATAGCAGTGAATACAGGATTATCTCAAAGATGAAAGAGAGGCTTGAAGCAACAGTATCGTGGTTCCAAATACAGATGCTGAAGATGGTGTGGACCGATCATGTGAGCAAAGACAAGGTTTTGGAGAAGCTGGAAACGATGAGGTAACTTATACTTAACAACAAGAAGAGACAGCTGAAGTTTCTGGAACATGTAATGAAGAAGGAGGTCTTGGAAAATCTGATATTCACAGGGCAGATTGAAGAAAAAAGGAACAGCGTGTGACATACTTGATGGGCTTAAGCAAGTGGATGGCAGAGCAGGATTTGGAAAAAATAAGAAGACAAAATATATTAAGAGCTACAAGGAAAAAGAAGATGTGGATGGCCATGATCACCTACGTACTGAAGGAACAAGGCACATAGAAGAAAAAAGTTCTTTTCAGGATGTTGATGATTATGTCTCTCCAAAACTTCTAATTCCTTGTAGATTTAAGTAACGTTTGACTAATGTCCATCATTATCTTTGCTCTGTCATCAATTTACTAAAGAAAAGAAATTAGAAGGGCTAATTTTCTCCATCATATTTATGATGCCTTTCAAAAGCTAAGAAGAGTATTGAGAGACAGGAAAATTTCATAGGAAACAAAAGAGTACATGTATGCCTATTTGATATATTTTTTTTTGTAATCATATCACCCCAAGCAAGGCATTTTACTGTCACTGTTTTGCGGGGGATTACATAGGAAAGTTATGAGAAAGAGTGCCAGGTTATAGGGAGTGTCAGGAAGTGGTTAAGAGAAGGATGACAGTTGCCATATAGTGAGGGATCCATTTATATATTCATTGTAATATAAAATTGATTCCCCATTTTACATATATTTTTTGTTTTATTTCTATTTTTTTTAATAATCATATTACCCAAAGCAAGGCATTTTACTGCCACTGTTTTGCAGGGGATTACTTAGGAGGAAAGTTATGAGAAAGAGTGACAGGTTATAGGGAGTGTCACGAAGATAAGGATGAGAATACTGATGAGAATTGAGTGGATGGAGAAAGGAGCATGAGAGAGAGAATACAGGTTAGTGAGATCAGAGATGACTATTGACTTTACATTTAAATTCTTGGAGATTGTAGCTGTTGGGAAAGCAAGTAAAGGTGAGAAGTGCGAGAAAAGAAGCTGATGGAGTATAATTTGCATTTAAATTTTATTTTCACAGTAAAAGGGTGGGACCTAGTTGCTAATCTTGTGGCTTGAATAAATTTATGGAAAGGGGGCACCAGTGAGCTAAGTTCATTTGAGCAGAAGCTGTGATAGTATTTGTAGAAGAGACACAGAGAAGCCACATTACCCCAGTGAGAAAGTGACTGTATTTGAGCTGTCAAGTCAAGATCTATCACATTACAGATTCTCCGTTAGATTTTGTCAAGGACACCTAGGTGGATAGCAGGAGCACCCGACCAGATATGGCAGTAGTATTCAATGCACGGATGGATGGTAGATTTATATATATGCAGGATTGTTTCAGGCGGAAAAAAACTTCCCAAGCCCAACATGGATATATATATATATATATATATATATATCCTCTTATATGGCAGTGAATGCTGGAAAATCTCAAAGATGAAGGAAAGTCTTGAAGTAAAATGTACGGTTCTACAGATGGATGCTAAAGATAGCACGAACCGAACATGTGAGCAGTGACAAGATTTTGGAAAGGATACAAATGAAAAAGAAACATACTTAGCATATGGAAAAGACATCTGAGGTTTCTGGTACATATAATGAGGATGGAGGGCTTGGAAAATGTCATACTCATTGAATGGATAGAGGGAAAGAGAGACAGGGCAAAACAGAATAAGACATACTTGATGCGCTTGAGCAAGTATATAGCAGAGCAGGTTTTGGAAGAGATACCAAGAGGAAAAGTGTTAAGAGTGGCAATGGATAGTCCTGAAAAGATGAGGTACATAAATAAAAAGAATAATTTCATAGTACAAGATGATATTGGAAAGTTCTTGTAATGTACACATTATCATTGTTTTGTTCAAACTGGAATACAGAGGTGGTGAACTCAATTTGGTACTCAGTTTCCTGAGTCAATCTGCTAATCGGCTTAATGCTATCAACTAGTGTTCAGCTATTGCCCAAGGTCTTGTGACATTCTGTTGGAATTGTTCTGTAATCTTAATGGTGGCTGACAAATTTAAGCAACATGCCTGCATCAGATTTTGCATGAACTTTGGCTTATTCGCTACCGAGTCGATTGAAATGCTTTGCCTGGTTTTCAGTGAAGAAACTTTAGGTTAAATACAGGTTTTCAAGTGGGCTGCTTATTTTAAATTCGGTTGAGTGTTTGTTCCTGATGAGTATTTAGAGAGACCAATTACCAGCAAAATTCCTATAAAATGTGGGGAAAAAATTTATGAACTCATCCATGAAGATAGTCACTAGATAATGCATCAAATCTTTCACATGATTAGGTTCAAATTATATATAAAATTCAAAAGGAACTACAAGTAATATTAGATGGCTTTCAAATAGAGGACTTCCATACTTATTTTATTTTGGTTTGTTACACTTATGTACAAAAAACTTTAAGAATGGTGTTAAAATATCTTCTTCCCCAAACTGTGGGTTAAAAAATAGCACTGTATTCTCAAAAATAATTTTTAATGAAATCTTCATGTGCAGAAAAATAATCATTCTTAAAATTCAAAATGTTTCACCTTTAAATAGACCACAAAGAATAGAGAAACTGAACAAAAAACAAAAAAAAAAACATTCTTTTCCATTTGCCCTGAGAGTGTCAACTTTTCCAAGTCTTGCTTCTTCATTATGTGCCTAAGAAATTTCAGGTGCTTTTTTTTTTTCTGATTCTGAGTATGTCTTATTTTGTTTCCATATTACTTAATGCTTCTTTGTCACAAACCCACTGCTTTTGTAAAATCACATTTCTGTAACCTAAAGTTTTCTCTTCATCTGTCGGGAAATTGACTAGCAGTCACTACTGTGCAAGAGAACTGATATTACATAAGAGTTCAACACTCTTTCCTTTGTTTCTAAGACAATTTTCTTATTTCTTAGTACTTTGCTTAGCTTTTCAAATGCCATTATTGCTATTCCAGTGAACGTTGCAATTTCAGTGTTTAATTTCTCATCATTTACACTTGTTCGATGTTGACCCCTTTAATTTGTATCTCACATTTTGGGTTTCTTTTTTGCTAATGACTCAGAAGAGGCAGCCTTTGATAAAGGGCAATTACTGGTTAAGACAAAATAAATATTAATCAAGAAATTAATAAGTAAACATAAAACTTAGTTGAAAAGCCTGTTCCAGGTTAATGTAATATGAAAACATCTGTTATATATATATGACAGTATTAGCAGTGAAAGATGACCATTCCTTGAAAGGCACAGTCCATAAATGGATGGACCTGAAAACAAGATGAGATTGTGATCTAGAAATATTAATGAATAAGTAGGTAACACCCAACACCTTCTTTACCTTTCTTTATTTTACTAAACACACTGTGGTAGCCTTCAAGACCTATCCATACACCTTATATACACAATGCTTTAAGTAAATTACAAAACTCTCATATATATATATATATATATACACACACACACACAGACACACATATACATACAAAAATTAAGAATAAAAGCTAAAGTTTAAAATATAAAATAAACAGGGCTCAATGCCAAACCTGCTACATAGTTTCATGTATCAACAATCATCAGTGTAATATATATATATATATATATATATATATATATATATATAAAAATTAAGACAGACTCATTATTCCATGGACAAGCGAAAGTATAAGCCTATTTCAGGCGAACCATCAGCAGCTTCCGTCTTTATTATACAAAAAATTTTACACTAATTCGTGTAAAATCGTTTTTACAATAAAGATGAAAGCTGATGATGGTTCACCTGAAATAGGCCCATACTTCCACTTATCCCTGGAATAACGTGTTGTTCATAATTCTTACATATATTCGCTCTATATGTATTTATATACATATATATTTAGAGCTCTCCTAGAGAGTTATCCTACCACTTTATATACAGGATACTCCTTTGGATTCTTTTATATCTACATGGCATATGTATGTATATATATATATATATATATATATATATATATATATATATATATATGAAAAAAGACAAAACGAAAACTTACCTTAGTCAGTGCGTTTTGTCTGCTTTATCAACTCATTAAGATCTAAATTAGCATCAGCTGAGATAAATTTTCCCTTTGTTTTTTTTCAAGGTTTTTTTTTACAGATATGCTCTATGCAAGATATATATATAATTACGCTCTCACACCCTGATTGAGCACTCTAGGAGAAAGGTAGACTTTGAAAAACAGTAGCCACCCTAGCGTGTATGCATCGCTCATTCAGTAAAAATGAATTTGAGCACTCTAGCTATTGGGCGCGTAATATGATATGTGCTAGAAAAAAAAAACTGCCTTCTTCCACCAAACGCCTCGTGGCCCAGGGATAGAGTCGCCGTCTGACGCCAATTCAGTTGGGTTTCAATCCTGGGTTAAAAAGCAATCGGAGTCTAACCGTACTGATGAGCTGTGATACAGCGAAACAGATCTGTCTGCGGTTGACAATATATATATATATATATATATATATATATATATATATATGAAATGGTATTTAATAAAATGATAGAAAAAATAACAAAGTAGGTAATATATCTCAATCTAACATGTTTTACTTTCATTAAAGCTTCTTCAGAGAGTGAGAGAAAAAAATCAACAAAAACAGACTATACTGGTTGTTGTGATTTAGGGTTAGTTCTAATTGGTCAAATATAGGTCATTAGGTCATGTGTATTAAAGCAATAGATAAATTCTTTTCTATTAACTTGCTGCAATATCTCAAGTAAGTGTCTCTTCACTTGCCCAACCAGTGCCTTGTTTTACCTTCATTATGTGTATTATAGTGAACTGAATCAAATGATTATAGTGAATCAATCACTAAATCTGCTGCTAAAAAAATTGGCTCGCTGTCTTTTCCAAAACATTTTTCTTACCAGAATCTTTCTTTTACACCTTTATAAGACTGCGGTTCATCATTGGTTAGAACGTTAATACATCTGGTCTGGTGCTTCTGCTATGTATCTCGATAAAACTCAAAGAAAAATCTGCAATGTTATCACTCCTGACCTGGCATCTCTGCTTCAGTCACTTTCTCAACATTGACTTATGGATTTGAGAGCAGTACAAGATTGGCAGTAACAACTAGGTCACTCTAGTTTACTATTAAAATTGCTTGATCTAACCATAAGTTCTATCATAGCAGTGTCTTCTCTCAGACTTCTCACTTGTGGAACTCTCTTCCAGCTTCTTGTTTCCCTGGCAAGGTCTCATCATTTTACAATTGAAATGGCTTGATGTAACCATAGGTTCTATGGTAATAGATTCTTCTTTCACACTGCTCACATGTGGAACTCTCTTCTGGCTTCTTGCTTCCCTGGCAAGGTCTCATCATTTTACAATTGAAATGGCTGTAATGTAACCATAGGTTCTATGCTAATAGATTCTTTTCTCACACTTCTCATTTGATAGTTTTCTGGCCACTATCTTTTCATTTAACTTTGCTCTTAAAAAATTTAGATACAGTGCCAATCACTGTTATCTGTCTTCTTGATTTCAGTTCCATTCTTTTGTTGTTTTTTTTTCTGAATATTGATTTTTCTCATATTCTTCAACTCTGTCACCCCTTGCTTCTTAGTGGTTTTATTGCCTTGCTTTTGGTGAAAGGATTAAATGCGTTTAAAAAATTTGTCTTCTCTTTATCTGTGAGCATACATTGCAATCTCATAAGATTAATATTAGATTATTTTTTTTGTTTCTAATGAAAATTTACTGTTTCTTAAGACTTTTAGTTTTTGAAAGTCATTTTTTGTTTTCAGATTTCTATGTCACATCTTTTATCATCTGTTATAAGACTTCTCAGATATTTCAATTTCTGTACTTGCTTGATTTTCAGATTGCCACTTAATGATTCACATTTTGGGCTATCCCTATTTCCTTTCAAATAACTGAAAATTCTATTTTCTTACACTAAATGTTTAGTTCTTTCTTTCTGCTTTTTTTATTACCATATCTAAAAGTACCTGCAGATGTTTTTGTCTGTCTACCAACAATATGGGATGATCTGCATATAAGTTATGATGTTTGTATCCACCTGGTAGAACTGGTAAGTTTCTTGGGTGGATTGTCTGTATAGGTTAAATAACCCCAATAAGAAGATTCAGTGTTTCAAACTTCTTTCTATCTTTCAATACTTGCTCAATTCATTTTCTATTCAAATGCAGACATTTGTTTGCAGTATATGTTTTGAATTATTCTCATATATGTCATGTTCACCTGACAGTTTAAATAGATCAAATTTAAATTATCAAATACTTTTGCATAGTCTGGTGATAAAGTATGCAATCCTTAAATATTATAAATGTTGCATTCATATATTTCTCTCTGTAAAATTTTCAATTTTTAAATGCAACAAATTATGCATTCACATGTTTTTCATTGTAAAAATTACCATGAATAAACATAAGCTGCTTTTTGCAAATAGGGGGTAAATGTAGATATGAATATACAAAAAAATATATACTTTTTTTTATTTCTTTCCATATTATAAAAGATGAACGGTCTCATAATAATTCAGAAATGAAGGACACACACACACACACACACACACACACACACACACACATATCCAAGGAAAAGGAGTTTTATTTTTCAGCTAACCTATTCATTTAGGTAAAAGCAAACAAGATGGCCTTTTGTATGATGATTGTTACATACAGGAGGCCATCTTGTTTACAAAGGAGACCTTTTAACACTTTTCTTTGTGGTTAATTCTTGAATATGCTTAATATATGTGAGTTATGATTGGGGTGAAATGTTCACTAATAGATATTAAGAATGACTTGTTTTTATCTCGCTTTAAGCATCCACGTTTATGGCATTTGAAACTGAAAGAAGTGAGATGTCTATGACTGAAGAAATGGTAGTACATTTATCAATAGGAAAAAAGAATTTTTTGTTTGAGATGTAATAACTTTTTGAAGACAAAGTTCAAACTATCATTGGCTTTAGTTTTTGGGAAATAACAACAAACCAAACCAAATACTGCCAGTAAAAAAACTGTGTACAAATCACAGTAGGGCAAAAGGAACTCAGGCTATTATAGCTTTGTTTGTATATATATGTGTGTGTGTGTGTGTGTGTGTATATATATATATATATATATATATATATTTGTCATCCACATACAAGCCTGTTTCACTGTATCACAGCTCATTAGTGTGGCTAGACATTCACTTGCTTCTGGCTGGGATCGAAACTTGACCAATTTGGTGTCAGTCGAAGTCACTAACTCCTAAGCCATCGGCATATGGAATCAGAAAAGGGAAATTTTAGCCTATTGTATATAGGGGGGGGCATATACACAAAGATCATAATTGTTTGATATACATTTCAAGGCTAGCATGGGTTGGACAGGGTTTTCTTGATATCTCCGCAATTAAACCATCTTGAAAATATTACTGAGTTTTACAGTTGTATACTCTTACTAACATCAACCAGTCCAGGAGACTAGAAACTTTGTGTTTTTATTGAGACACCTTCTCTCAGAAGTCTACTGACTAAGGTTAGAGAGTTCAGCCTACCCTATTCTACTCAGAGTGGGTGTAGAGGTTTTTATTTTCTCTTAGACAAGTTGCTATTCAAAGCTAAAAACTCTTACCTTTCTCATAAATGACCCCATTTTGGGGGTTAATTATTTGCCCATAGCTGGGACCCTGACAGGTCAGAATGGTCCTGGGAACAACAGCAATAAAGAGGTGGTTCCATGCTCCTCTCGACCTCCTGACAAGAGATCTTGTTGCCGAATGTAGTTTTATTGTCATATCTAGGACCATAAAGGGCAGTATATATTACTCAGTTTTATATATGCTTCACCAAATTAAGTCTCATGTTTATCTTTAAACAGCTGTTGGAAGAAACTCAAGTGAAGTTTATATGTATTTGAATAAAACAATGTGAGATTATATACATATCTGTCTGTCTATCTATCTATCTATCTATCTATCTATCTATATATATATATATATATATATATATGTATGTATATATATCAAGACAGAAAATCTAAGTGAGAGCCAACAAACCTACGTAGGTTCCACCCTACGGCTTGTTAGGGTAAATTGTTGCTCTACTTTCGTATTGAGCACTTTAGTGTTAGGGTTTTTCGTCTTGGGGTTTTTTTCTTTTCTACGAGTATTTGACTTTTGTTCATGTACTTCGTTTGTTTCTTTTTTTACTTACCCTCCTTTTCCCTCCAAGTTCGTTCTTGGTGGGTTTTTCAAGATGAACTTAAATATAGTATAATTATTACTGGTATTAGCAGAATTATTTTTGTTACTATTAATATTGTTAAAATTATTATAGTAGTTATTCTATATATATATATATATATATATGTATGTATATTTGGACAGCAATCTTTCATTTAAACATGTTTTGTTAAAACAACTGACAAAGATTTTATTTATTTTTTTATTTAGTTTTTCCAGTTTTCTTACATGTTTCCTTTTTGCTGGAGATAAGGAATGTAAAAATGTTCCATAAATTTTGACTTTCCAAGCACTTTCAGCCTCTTCACAAGGATGTTATTATATTTTTCTGATGTTATGTCCTCCTTCAAACCTTCATCACCCTGGGCAGAGAGAACCATCACAAATCCAACATGCTTTTGACCAGCTCGGCCATGAAGAAATCTCTCAATCAAGCAAGGCTGAATAGTAGATTTAAGGGAAGTTCTTGTCATAGATACTCAAAATCCTTGAAAGCTATACAAAACAATTTAATCAAATAATCCAAGCATTTTGAATAAAAACTGGCTGTGAGGCCTTGATACAACTTGAGAACTTGAGAATTATGGCATCTGAGGCTAAAATGATAAAAATGTTCAAATTACACAACATATATTAGTTATCAGTGGAATATATGCTGGTGTTTCATACAAAAACCAAAAAATAGTCTCTTTATGACAAAGGTATTTTAGCTTAGCCTACTTCAAAAGAATGTGACCTTGCACAATTATCATCTTTCAATTTACAAAACTTTGATTTTATTAAGTATTTTTTTAGAATTATCATTAACTACTTTACTCTATTCTCCTTAATCCTGTCCAAGATAATTGAATGTGAATTTTACATTTGTCAAAATCCAGAAATTGCTGGGATACAATTTTAGATACGAAGGGGGCTGATGTATTTCAGTGATATTTTTTCCAAAAAGTATGATGTGGTATGTGAACAATAAGCAGACAAGTTCATGATGAATGCATCTGTCAAATACTTCACAAGTCGATTTGATGACATCTTAGTGCCAATCAAACAACCCTAGAGAGGTACATGTGCAGTAAGGTGCTCTTTAATTGGTTGCTATTATACATTAAATCTACACAACTTCGTCTTGAAGTAATTGCTGGATATTTTCCAGACGGATTTTCTGGTTTACAACAAAAACGTGAATAATAATAATACTGATGAGACTGAAAAAGCTGATAAAGACAAAAGGTAAGAAGCGTCTTTCAGGTTGGCTAATGTTAATTACACAATTGACAGACAACAAATTCATGAGAACTTTTTGATCAAATGCAATCAATATATTAAGCACATAGTATAAATCTATGCAAAATCAAAAATTAAAAAAATATTTGGGTTGGGTTAAGGATGAAATATTTAATTGGAATTTTTTCAATTGTCAGGAAATGTTGATTTAAGAATTAAACTTTTATTTCCTCTTAAATTTTCAGCTCGGGGCTTTTAGGATCAGATAACAATTAGGTTGTTATGGAAACATCACAAAGTTGACAAAAATGTGAATTTTGCCTTTTATTTTTGTTTAAATTAACTTTTTTTTATTTATTCTCCATTATGGATAGATAACCTTTCAAAAGGTTTTGGGAGAATTCATATTTTTAATTTTCAAGCAACTAAAATTTAAAAAATGTCTCTAATGCTAATTTCTTTAAACATGACTTAAGAATAGTTTTTTAAAGAAATATTTGCTGTTTATCAAAATCAGTTATTGCAACAAAAACAAAAAAAAAATAGATTATAAAAGAAAGGCAGTTCTTCCTTGAGAATTTCCTTTCCTCTACAGGAAATGATTATCATAAAGAATTCAACAAAAATTGTTTTGATTCCAATGCATATCATTAAATGAATTTTTCCTGTTTTTTTTTTTAACATTTAAGTTAGATTTTGCCACCACAAGTTTTAATTGATTAAAGTATATTTTAACTTTCTCATCAGTTGCAAAATTCTTTTACTATTATTCACAAAACTAAACTCTGATGTTAACTTAAAGTTTTTTTTTTAATTCCCACCAAAGCCTTTATATTTTTTAAATACAATCTCTTAAAAAGAAAAACTGATTAAGTTGTATTTTCCTTTTAATAATTTGAAACTTAATTTGCAGTTTGGGTTCAAATTTAAATAGAAATTTTATCTTGAAGATATAAAAGTTTTTAAAATTTGACTTGAACTCTCTCAGGTATTCTTTTAAGTAGACTCTGGATCAGTTGACATTTCTATCTTTTTTAGCATAAGAGGCTAATACTGTCTAGTTTTCAATAAGAAATAAAATAATTAGCAATATTATGCATAGCATTTTTGCATTTCATTATGTAGTCTATCTTTACTAAGTGTTTCCAGTCCAACATCTGATGAACTATTTCCAGTAACAAGACATCTGATCAAGAGATTGGATGTTTTAAGGAATGTGGAAACAACTCTTAATTGCTGTTGTTTCCAGGTTCATTCTAACAAGGGGTTTTAGCACCTGTTAAGGTCTCGGCTAAGGACAAATATTGAAATCCCAAACAAAACAAAGCTATGAAAGCATAAAAATACATTTTTATATTGTAAAATAACACGAAATATATTTTTATACTGTAAAATGACCAGCAATACAATTTTCTAGAATTACCAACAACACATTTTATAGCAAAATGAATAATAAAGCTATAGAATTCTGTTCGAAATATTTAGATTTTGGTATTTAATAACCCTTAGAGGTGTTAATATGTTACTAAACAAAATCATCAACTAAGTGTTTTCAGAATTTTTCCAAAACATAAACAATGATTCAAAATGAAAGAGTGATAAGCACATACCCAGGGTTCATAATAAAAATTCAGAAGGTAGAATTAATATATTTCAAATCACTTTAATATGCAGCATATGAATCAGTTTGAATCAATTTAATATAGCAAATGAAAAAATTTAACAAAGAATAGATTGTGATCGAACTACTTCTGTTGTTCAGTACCCTAAGATTCTACAAAAGCAAAATATTGGCCAGAAAATGAGCTATGTTCTTAATTTGCCTCATCAAATCTTGAATCTCATATTGATATCATACATGGTATTCAACTAACTCAGATGTGTTTCAACAATCATCTATATACAAACATTTTTTTCAGATCAATGATTAAAAATGTGCATTAAGTATGTGCGTTGTGGTGCAGTGGATATCAACTCGGAAAAACAAATCGAGGAGCCGAGTTTGAATTCCAATTAAATTCCTTGCATTCACTTACTTAATCCATCTCTTCCCTCCAGTTATGGGATAAATAACAGGACAGATTGCAGAAAGCAATGGTAACCTACTGCAGGATAATTTTCTGCCCAGTCAGTCATGTCTCTTTTGAGATATCATCATCCAAAGCGTGTATAACATATGAAAATTAACTGACTGACTGATTAAAAATGGCTTCATGTGAATTAATCTTTCAGCTCTTATGGATACCTTATGAGATTCTAAAGACGAGCACTTCAAACTCATAAAGAAAGAGTTTTACTAAATAACTGAAACTACATCACTTGAAAATTTCCAACAGCTGCAACAACAAAAATGAGGTGCACATGTAACCAGAAAGGAAAATAGTATAATCAGTTTGTTGATTTTCCAACTGACCTTGAAGAAAAGGTTTGGAATTAAATTCCTCTCAGTAGTAGAAAAAGAAATAAAAGTTAGTGGACTTTAGAAGTCTCTTTAGCATTCAACGCACTCAAAGCTACTCTTAACATTTTCCTGTTTGGGATCAAAGTCTCACTGTGTGACTTCCAGCAGTATTTGCAATGATATCCTTGTACATTATGGCAGAGTATATGTGGGGTATGTTTTGGTAGGTTAAACATTGAGAGCCGATATTTATGGGGCAGGGTTAGGGTTGAATGCGAAATGGTAAATTTTCTGAAAAATTGTTTTAAGAAAAAGGTTGTATAAATTTCAACCTTCCATAACACTAAGAGTTTGTTTTGTAGGGAAACAACCAAACTCAACATTATCATCTATTGGGACTAAAGTCAGCATTTTTATTTTTGTTGTAGGGATTAAAATTATCTAGAATGTTGGAGAGGAGTTTGACCAGAAAAAGTTTTTAATAGTTTAGGTCCCCATACTTGAGGATTGACAGTTGAAATAATGGTTATCAGTTCTGGTTAAAATAACAAGACAGACTATGCTTTTCAGCCTTGGTAGGATAATTAGTTCAGGACTGTGGTTCTCAAATGGTACATAGGTGTGACAGAAGAGGATAACAGATGAGGCAGAATGATTGAAAGATAATCAAAGATTTAGAAACAGTTTTAAAAAATTCATATGCCAAAAAAAAAAAAATATGATTTCAAAATTTTACTTGTAATTGCATGTATAAATTGTTATAAATTATTATTGGCTGATTTTATCATTGTGATATTTTTGCGTTATATCAAGTATGATGGATAAAGTAACTAGGGTGCACAAATTGGAGAAGAGAGTTATCAATGATAATTTTTTGGCTTTGAATCTGCAGCTATCTCCATTTAACTCTGTGTTTCTTTTATTTTTAAATGAATTTTTTCTCCTATGAAATTTAGTGAGTTGGAAGCAAATTTTCAGTCTGAAAATATGACACATAGAAGAAAACTTTAGGAAGCATTGTTCAAGGAGTATGCCAACTCTGAATTTGTCATGTTAAATTTCTTTTGAAAAATCTTGCTTTTCTTCATTATTTTTTGATAATTTAGGGATTCAATTCATAATTTTGAATTAGCTAAACTTTTTCCCCTCCTTGTCCCAAGGTGTCTGAATAAACAAGGAAGCACTGTACTTAGAGATTCAATTATTCATAATTTTGAATTAGTCAAAATTTTTTTCCTTAACCCTGGTCCCAAGGTGTCTGGATAATCAAGGAAGCACTCTAATTTTTTAGAGATAGTTTCTATCACAGATATACAACTTGGGCAGGTTGTTGAAGCTAACTTTTAAGTGGAAGTATTTAAGTATTATCAGAAACAATAAAACTTCTGCGAAAGAATTTTGTGTTTTTATGAGTTTGTCCAAAAAGCAAAACTTTGGTATTGACTATAACCAAAAAATCAAAGTGTCTTTTTAACCATAGACACATTTTGGAAGCTTACATTTTGCAAATCACAATTGATAAAATATAGATTGATTTTATGGCATTATTTTCTGCTTTGATGAAATGAACACTCACAGTCAATTTTTCATGATCAGTGGTTGTTCATAAAATGAGAAAATGCAGTAAAGAATTCAGTATATAAAGAAGCTAGACATAAATGGATTAACCTTCTTGGCATAAATATTTACACTAATATTTTCCTGCTTTTTAGCTGAAGTCCTTCATAATAAATTTGTATTTTTTATTGATCACCTTAAGCAGTTCTATGATAATCATAATTATATTTGACTATTAATTATAAACAGCTAATTTCCAGAATTAGATTGATATCATGATCTCTTTCTCCTCTTAGTTTCCCTTGTTCAAATTGTAAAGATAGAATAACAATGAACGTGAAAATGATAGATGGATGCTGTCAGTAAATGTTTTTATTAATTGGATTTTGTGTCATTTTTGTTTCATATTTTGTTTTCTGCTACTAATTCATTTGATTCCTTTCATCAAGATGTCTCCAGTCAATAGCCATATTAATTCTACACACCCTGATCATATTTGATTGAAAAGATTCAATTAGCCTTCATCCAATGAGATTTCCACTGGCCATGTGCTTTCTATTGTACTCTGTTTAAGGATCAATATATTTTTGTTTATTTGAACATTTTCCAGAGACAGACTTCATAAAGAACAAGGTAGAAAATAAAATAAAAAAGAATTAGATGCCATTTTTTAATTGTCTCATATTTCCTGAAGAACTTTTCAGAACGTTTAGCGAGAACAAGATATTGTTTCAAATTCCTTAAAGTCATATTTGAAAAAAAAAAATAGCTCACAGCGATTTTAAAAACAACAAATTAAAGAAGTGATGAAAATCAATAAGGTATCCGAGAGAATGTGCTTTTGTTGAGAAAACTCTTGTCAAGGTTGCCATATGACCTTAAATGTGATTTGTGATGGAGCCTTAGCAAAGAGAGAAAAACCAGTAAGGGCATCAAGAAATAGGAAGTTATGAGAGCCATGACCACATATATCCTGAAGGTACATAGCACATTGAAAAAGATGAAATCTGTTTAATAATTATGGAGTATTTGTTGAAATATTGAAATGAACTCAAAATTGTTTAGAATGACAGTTAAACTAACCTGAAGGAGAAAGATTATATTGAATAAATTGCTAAGAATGTTGGCTCACAATGTCATGCTAGAAGATTTTTCTTGGCAGAATCTAGCTTAGATATTCCTAAATCTACCATTCATCTTTGCTTTAAATATTACTGCTGTATTTTGTCTGGTGTTTCTGCTGTATGTTTAGAAATTCTTGAAAAATACAAAGAATTTGTAATGTTACTGGTCCTGAAATGACATCTTGGCTTCAGCCACTTTCCAACTTCAATAACATTGCTTTCCTCTACCTTCTTTGTAAATATTTTCATAAATTGTTCTGATGAACTTTCCTCTATGCTAAGTAGAGTTTATGAATTTATAGTGCAGTGCTAGATTTTACAGTTGAAATGTGATGATCTGCTCCACAATGATGAGTCATATTCTGCTGTGAAGTAGCATAGGTCGATGATTGTGGTGTGCATTCTACCAGCATTGGTGTTAGGTTGTTGTTACTTGATCCAACCTTGGCTTTAGATTATGCAATGTGGTTTTTGCATGTGGTGGACTGGTCCAGAGTGACCCCAAAGTAGAGAGGTTTAAAAATGTGCTTTATTTTCCATACCAGTTGATCTTGAGCTGGTGGTTAGCTTCCCCATTTTGTAATTGGAAGGCACTAAATTGGGTCTTTTCAGGGTTTGCTCACACGTGGCTTACAGCACAGCATGGGATAAGGCTACACAAAACACTGGTATGTGGGACCTTAACTTGAAAGATCGCTTTTGGGATTCATTGCAAAGATCATCTGCATAGAGGATGCTCCTAGTAATCGGGTGGATGGGCTGATCATTTGTGTAGATATTGAAGAGGAGGGGGCAAGCATGCTACCTTGGGGTAGATCAAACTTCTGTGTCCACCATCAGTTGCATTTAATACTGAGATCATCTATTTGACATGTTCCTGATGAGAAGAGTGAGCTTCAAGTCCACAGTCATCTCAAACATCTTCATGAGGGGCCTGATATAAATCCACTCAGCTTTAAATGTCTCTTACAAATCAGTCACTGGGTGTCTCATGCCAATTAAGGTAGATGACCTCTACTTGGTTAGTGACATTGCTTCCTCTTATGTAAGAAGGAAAGTCTGTACCCAACTCAAGAAGTTAAAACAAGAAATAAACCCTTGTCATCAACTCCAAGGCTAGTAACCAATGACAAAGAGGTCCAAATCAAGACATGTTTTTCTACATTTAGTCAAACCATTGAACAACAGAATACATAGTCAGCATATGACCCTGTATTGTAGTCATCTTTACAATGTGGAAGACAGTCTCTTTTTCATTCTGGTAGAATCTCTTCACCCAATGACTTTAGTGATTCCTGGCCCTTCTGGTCATATCTGAATTGCCTCTGAACAGTTGTAGTGTCAACCTTTAGAAATGAAGATATACTACTAGTGTTGATCCCAACTACTAATTCAGGCACTTAGAAATTATGGAGCATCTTCTATTTGACCCTAATCTTGAACATCCATCCACACTTAATGATCTTGAAACCTTAACACTTGAGGCTAGGTTTTGTGTGCCACTCTTGACTGGTGTAGTGTAGCAACTCAATAAGAAGAAACTGTTGAAATTGCTAGATGTAGCCATAGCTTCTATACTAATAGTTTCTTCCAATGAACTTCTCACTTGAGGAACTCACTTCCGATTTCTTTCTTCCAAATATTTAAATTTGATGTTAATGTTTATCATAATTCTTGTTCTTTTATTGTTCTTTGTTCTCAATAGTGTTAATGTTCTAAAATTCTTAAACACTTAATAACATATCATGTCTTAGTAGGTTTTTGTCTTGCATGAGGTGAAGTGATTAAAAAAAATAATCAGTTCCTTAATTATGACAATGATTAATGAAACAAACTATTATTACATGGAAAAATGTGCACATGAAAAGTTATATTCTTAAGATTATATTAAACCTGGAAAAGAACAGGACAAACTATTAAACCTGGAAAAGAACAGAACAAGATATTCTAGTGAAGTAAAAAAAAAATCTTACTTAATATATTGCAGCTAATAATAATTCAAATTTTATTTTTAGCTGCAATATTTTAAGTAAGAAATTTCTTATTTTTTACTTCACTAGAATATCTTGTCTTGTTCTTTTTATTTTTTCTAATCATTTCACTCCAAGCAAGGCAGTTTTACAGCTACTGGTGTGCAGGGGGTTACATAAGAGGTGAGTGTTGGGAAAAAGGAACAAGTTATGGGGGTGTAAGAGAATGGGTAAGAGAAGAATGAGAATACAGGTGTGAAGAGGGCTGCATGAGAGTCGAGTGGAAAAGAACGTGATACAAAGGTTGTCAGGGATGTGAGTCAAGGAGATAAGAGATGACAATTGACTTTGCATTTAAATTTTTGGAGATTGTATCTGGAGATGAATTTTTTTTTTGGAGATTGTATTTTGGAGATGAATTTTTGTAGCTGTCAGGAAAGCAGGTGTACAGAAAGAAATTCCACAGATGGGAAGAAGCTGTTAGAGTAGTAGTTGTGGTTTGTGAAAGTATTTGTAGAAGAGACAGAGGGAAGTCACATTACGTCAGTGAGAAAGTGACTGGAGCTGAGCTACCAGGTTGGGATCAGTTACATTGCAGATTCTTCATTGGGTTTTGTGAAGAAGCCCAAGATGAATAGCAGGGACATCCAACCAGATGTGACAGCAGTATTCAATGAACAGGTGGATGGTAGATTTATATATGTGCAAGATAGATTCAGTCAAGAAAAACTTTCTGGCCCTACACAGGGAACCAGCCTTCCTAGTAGCAGATTTCGCTATAGATTCAATGTAGCCATTCTACTTGAGGTGAACTGATAGAATTAGGCCAAGAAGGTGCAGTGTTTTCCATTCAGGGAGACTAGCCTGATCAATTCTGATGAGGGGTAGGAGTGTTTGTCTATGGTGGTTAATGAATAGCAGCTTCATTTTGGAAGCATTAAAATTTACAAGCCATTTCTTACCCCACTTCACCACAGATTGGAGGTTCATTTCAAGATCAGCAGCGAAGTTTGCTTTGTCAGCTTCGGCAGATTTCTTATCAAGGTGGGAGTAAATGGTTTAATATAATCTTAAGAATATTTATTTTCATGCATGCATTTTTCCATGATTTTTCCAGGCGTTGCTATTAATTTAATACAAATTAAATGTCGAAAACCACATTCAAAAATATTAAAAAGAAAAAAAATTTATATGCAGTTGATTAAAAAAACAATTAAAAAATTGATTATTTATAATTAATTCTGATAATCAATTCTGATGAAGTGATACAGTTTGATTGACAAAAATGATAAAAGATATCATTAGAATTTAAATGGTGAAAACTGCATGTAAAAATATTAAACAGGAAAAAGTTGAAAAGAATAAGATTTATTATTAGTATCATTAGTCACTCACTTATTTACTTATGTAGTAAGTCTCCTTTTTTGGACTTCACATATTTTGATGTAACTTTTTTTCTTCTGAACCAAAATTCCAAAATTATTTCAAAATGTAGCTAAGAAGGTGTCCTATCTAACTCTGTAAACTGTTTGAAATTTGGTTGAGAACTGAATTAGTGGTGAAGCTTGAAATCTGCTGAGATTGACTCAATGTTGGACTTAAGAATATATTGACCACTGCTGTGGTTGAATGATTGACTTGATTCAGTTAATTTTTTACACCAACAGATAAACAAATGAAATGTATAACAAATCAATGTGTATTTTACAATCATTATCAGGGAAAAAAATTGTCATCATCTGTGTATTAAGTTTTATTGTCAAGAGCAACAAGTGTTGTGAAACACTAATAAAATTGATTGATTTTTTTTTTCCTGGGTATATTTCTCATGAAGAAATATGATAAAAAAAAGTGAAAATATATTTGGAGGGAAACAATGTTCAGTGAAGTTGCTTTTTCTTTGAAACACAGATATTTTCTCTTTTGAACATTAATAATAAGAGAAGTATTATAGTCTTACATCATATGGTAACAAAATGTAACAGTTATTGTGAAAGATAAATTACTATAATAGAAAATAAGTAGACTACTATTTTTGTTCAAAAAAGAAGAGGGTATTGAATTGTTGTGTCTGTGCTTCAATATGGCAGTCAATGGTGGACAATCTAATCAGAGTTGAAGGAAAGAATTGAAGCAACTGAAATGTGATTCTACAGAAGGATGCTGAAGATACTATGGATTTAACATTCTAGCAATGATGAGGTTTTGGAGCAGATGAAAGTGAAAAGAAAACATACTTAACATCAGAAAAGGACAGCTGAGTTTTCTGGGACATGTAATGAGGAAAGAAGGCTTGGATAATCTGATACTCACAGGAAAGATTAAAAGAGAGACAGGGGAAAGCAATGCATGGCATACTTGATGGGTTTGAGCAAATGGATGGAAGAGAAGGTTTTGGAGTGGTAACAAGAGAAAGGGTGTTAAGAGATAGAGAGTTATAGAAGGCCATGATCGCTTATGTCCTGAAGGAACATGACATAAAAAGAATAATAATTAATGACTTAAACATTGAGATCACGTTATTTTGGCGACTTCATAAAAAGAAACATAGAAAGATAGAACATTGAAGTCAATGTCCAGAGGCAAGAGTTTGTTTCATGTTAAATGCAATCATTTAGCCATATCAGATTAAATAAATTGAAAGTACTTGGGAACATTGAGAAATTAATAATAAAATCATCTGTCAAAGTTAGAGCTCTTTCTTACATCTTACAATTATGATACATGAAAGATTATCCATGAGTATGAATAGATTTTTGAAAAAATAGGCAGACACAATGTTTGCAATTTATTTATTTATTTTTTTTTTTTTTATAAGCGTTTCACCCCGAGCAAGGCATGTCACTGCCACTACTGTGCAGGGGGCTACGTAGAGAGGAGAAAGGCTGGTTAAATATAGGACATAACAGAGGGTGGGTGATAGGCGGGTGAGGATACCGAGAATGAGGGTTGGGTAGATGAGAGTGTTGTGAGAATAGTTGGGAGTTAGTGTGATAGGAGGTGTCTATTGACCCTACATTTAAACACCTGGAGATTGTAACTGTCGGGAAAGCAGACTTGTGGAAGGGAGTTCCACAGGCGGGAAGCGCGAGAAAAGAAGCTGTTGGAGTAGAATTTACGGTTACATCTTATTTGTTTAACTGTAAAAGGGTGGGACCTAGTTGCTAATCTAGTATCTCGTGTAAATTCGTGCTTGGGCGGCACCAGTGATCTAAGCTCATCGGAGCAGAAGCCATGAAAGTACTTGTAGAAGAGGCACAGGGAAGCTACATCACGCCGGTGTGAGAGCGGCTGCAGCCGGTCTGCCAAGTTAGTATCAACCACGTTACAGATCCTCCTTTGTATTTTGTCAAGAAGCCCAAGGAGAGCAGCAGGGGCACCCGACCAGATATGGCAGCAATATTCAATACACGGGCGGATGGTAGATTTGTATATGTGCAGAATAGTTTCAGGTGGGAAAAATTTCCGGGCCCTGCACAGAGAGCCGACTTTCATAGCAGCAGATTTGGCAATGGATTCAATATAGTCATTCCATTTGAGGTCCGCCGAGAGTGTAAGGCCAAGGAGGCGTAGTATTTTACTCTCTGGGAGGCTAGCCTGTCCCATGCTAATGGGAGGTAGATGCGATAGTCTATGGTGGTTAGTTGATAACAGCTTTGTTTTGGAGGCATTGAAATTTACCAACCATTTCCTACCCCAGGTCACTACAGATTGGAGGTCCCTTTCCAGTGCGGCAGCGAGGTTCACTTTGTCGTCCAGACCTGGTTTCTGATCGATGCGGGAGTAGATTGTTGTGTCGTCGGCATACATGCCAACTTGGGATCTAATTGTGTCGGGGAGATCATTAATGTAGATCAGAAATAGCGTGGGACCTAGGATAGAACCTTGAGGGACGCCCGCGTTCGTCTGGTAGTTTTGGGAGGCATGCCCATTTAATACCACCTTTAATGTGCGGTTAGAGAGGAAGGACTGGATGAGGTCAAACAGATGTCCAGTTATCCCATAGCTCCGCAGTTTGCACAAGAGGCCAGCATGCCAGACCCTGTCGAATGCTTTGGAGATATCCAAGGCAACGGTTCGGGCTTCACCATTCTTGTCGAGTGCCTGGTATATGTACTCGGTAATGGTCGTTAGCATATCAGCAGTAGACCTGGTGAAGCGAAACCCATACTGTTTGTCAGAGAGAAGCCCGTTGGTCATAAGGTGCTGAATCACCTCGGCGTTGATAATGGCTTCGAAAACTTTGCCAAAGATTGGAAGGAGACTAATAGGACGGTAATTGGCGGGGTCTGAGGATTCGCCAGAATTCTTAAATATAGGTACTACGCAGGAGGATTTCCAACAGGCAGGAAAGCAGGAAGCAGATAGGCAGAGGTTATAGAGTTTAGAGAGGACAGAGGAGAGTTCTGGGGCACATTTCTTCAGTACTATGACTGGGATTCCGTCACCGCCGCTCGCTTTGTGTGGGTCAAGTTGCGCAATTATCTTGGCGACCAGCGAGGGCGAGATGAGGACGTTATTTAGTTGAGCCTTAGTTCTGGGTGGGAAGTCTGGTGTAGGTATTCCTAACGAGTCCAGTGTCGAATTGGTTGAGAATTTACGGGCAAAGCACTCAGCCTTGTCGGTTGGGGAGGTGAGAACTTCAAATTCATTGATTAGTGGGGGTATTGAAGTCTTGTTCCTGCTGAGCACGCTTTTGCAGAGACGCCAGTAATCTTTGGAGCCAAACTTAGAGGATGCTATGCGTTGCCTAATTCTGGTAGCAAACGCCCTCTTGGCTTCGTTCAGTACTTTTTTACACTTGTTCCGTGCTGAGGTGAAAAGGCGCCTGTTTTGGTTCGACGAGCAGCTTCGATAGAGCCGGAAGAAATGGTTCCGGTGGGCAATAGCGGCCGAGCAAGCGGGTGAGAACCAGGGGGACGAATTAGGTTTTAGTTGGAATTTTCTGGCAGGGATAAAAGCATCGATGCCAGCCTTAACCCAAGAGGAGACTTCGGAGGCACAGTCTTCGACAGGAAGATCAAAGACGTTGTTCCAGGGGACGTCGCAGAGGAAGTCCCTGAACGAGTCCCAGTCGGCTCTTTGGTAGCAGTATGATATTCTGCTGGTCTGGTTTTCTTGGGAAGAGTTAGTGCGGATTGATATGTTTACGGAGACTACGGCGTGGTCAGAATTTCCAAGGGGGCAGAGTTGCCTGGTAGTGCAGGAGTCTGGGATAAAAGAAAATTTGCTGCCTAAATATACACACACACACACACACACACACACATATATATATATATAATTACATAGTTTTTAGTCATAAATTAAATTAGACTAATACACAGTTGTATTAAAAGTGTCCAATACAATTATATTATAGAACTTTTTAATATTTTTCATTTGGAAATGATTTATATTATGCAACCCAGATTTCCACAATCTGATGTCTTCGGGTGATTTACAGTAATTGATTTTATGAGTATTTTTAAGATCGCTCATGTAACCGGGATTTTTTTTTTTTTTTTTTTTTTTTTTTGACGCATAATTTTCAAAATTAGAAGTTTTCACATTTTCAATCATGGTTGTATGATCCTAATACAGATTTTTTTTTTGTATGGTTATGTTTGGTCATAACTTCTGTTCTTTCATTCAGTAGTTCATTTTTGTTTGGGATTAACATAATAGCTAACTTTTCTTCCTGACGCATTCTACATACTTTGCCACCATTGTAAGGCTTGATGGTTTTCACTACACTCCATGTTATGTCTGGGTCTTTTCCGTATTTTAGTTTCAATTTCCACAGGTGGGCAGCCAATTTTGTATAATTTTTAAAGTTTTCTATTTTAAATATAGACCTGTGATTTAAGCATCTGGTCTTAAATGTACCTTTGGTTGATCCCAAATATGTTTTGTTTTGACCATTTAAGTCATGTTTTGCTTTGTAAATAACTTCTTTTATATTACAATGTCCTTAAAGTGAGCATATATTTTTGCCCCTGCAGTTCCATTCCTTATTAAAGATTTAGTTTTGTACATTGCTATTTAGGTTTCTGGCATTTTGTTTCATTAAATTTTCTAAATTAATAACACAGCTATTACTCACTTTAATTGCATTCCTATTGAAAATTTTGTTTAGTTCTGAGCTTTTTGGAAAGTGTTTATTGATCATTTCGAAAAATTTTTGTCCTATTTTGGTTTTTACTTTTAAGTTAAATGTTTTCTTTACCCATCATTGTTTTTTATTTGTCTGAAACTTGAGTGAGTGACCAACAAAACTCCTTGTAATACCAAAGAGTATGACTTTCTGTGCAATTTAGAATGTAATTTTACCATCGTACCCAGTGTAGTGTGTGCGGGTATGTGTATGTATATATAACTTCAAACGTTACTTTCATTGAATACTTATGTGTGTAGATGTTCGGTTTATTTTTAAATCTTATTTACCAGTTTTCACACTTGAAAAAAGTTATTAAAGAAAATGTGCCTTTCAGCAGATTTTCAAACTTGTGTACTCATTTTCAGGAGAACTCATCATTTGCTATGTAGTACTTAAATGCTTGGTTTTATATATATATACTTAAATGCTTGGCTATGAAGAGCTTCCAAATTAAACAAGATTCAATTTTCCTTTAAAATCTCACTTAGATTTTATCAAAAGGCATGTCTGCTCAATTTCATACATGTAATGCATGTAAAGCCATTTCTAAAGAATTAAAGGACTTTATTTTTTCATCTAACAGATGATTTTCTTGTATTAAATCAAATTTGATGTCTACTTAAATATCCACCGAAAAACTAAAATCCATTAATTCTTTAGATATTACAATATATATATATATATATATATATATATAGGATGAGAATGTCACACAAAAACTTTATCCAATTAGTCATACATATTCTGTTCAAAATAAATATATATAATTATATAGTCAGTTACTGGTATTTCCTGACTAGTAGATGGAGCAGTTGTTGAAGGCTCTGTCTATAAAATTATCAAGTCAAGATGCCAAAAAATAACATCAATCAGCTAAGTGACAAATTTATATTAATCCTCCCTCTCTCTCTCTCTCATATATATATATATATATATATATATATATATATATATAAAATCTACCTAGTGAGCCAGACAGACCTACCTAGGTTTCATCTAAACGGATAATCAGGGAAAGCTGGCTAATGAGGAAAGAAATGAATGACATGCATAAACGAAATTCAATCAACCCACATGACCAAGAAAGGGGAGAACTATATCATAGAAAACAAATTTAATTTTTAATTTTATATATTTAAATTTTTTTTTTTTTAAAGATTAGTGAATGCAAAGATAAAACCAAAAATGATACAAACACACTATGAGCAAACCTAATTCAAAAGCCAGAGCTTTCTGTGCCTGCATTTATTTAATATTTCTGTTTTGGAATTCAATAAATTATTGGTTTGTTTATACAAAGCTATAGCAAGTTTTTCCTCTACACACAACCTACAAAATTTCTGGCCAGCTTTATATTTAGCACATCTCTTTAGTACTTCCCATTTCAAAATAGGGTCAATATTAAGCTCTTGTTTAATGGACCACACATAAGTGGATAGGGTGGTGCTATGTTTGTACTTTTCATTCTTAAATCTGCTAGTATGATTGTAATATCTTTTTTTGAAAATATCTTGGATAGTACCTATGTATATTTTGGGTTCAGTGTCCTCAGTGTTTTTATAAATTTTGACATGATAGATGACGCAATCTTGCTGACATTTACCCTGCAAGGGACAATTATTCTTAATCCTACAATTACAACTTCTTATGCCAGTACGCGTATTATCTCTAACTTTTTTGTTGTTTAATCCACTAATAATTTTTTTCAAATTGGGCATACAGTAATAACTAAGTTTTATGTTGTTTTTGTTAAATATTTTATACAACTTATTATCTTTACCTAAATTTTGCTCTAATAAATTGAAAAACATTTTACTGATTTTGGTTTTTACCGCTAAATTAAACGGGGGAGTAAACCATAAAATGTTTTTACCTCTATTCTTTCATTTGTTTCTCTTAGTGTCCATAAATATGAGTCTATCTATATATATATTGTTTGTTTTGGTAACAGTAATTCTCTCAAACATGTTTGGTTACATAATATGAAGTTCTGTCTATTGATTTTAAGGATATTAAGGCAACTATAACACATTTTTTCATTTGTGCTATAGTTGCCTGAAAATAATGTGAGTGTGAAACTTGAGTAGCATTGAATTTAAATTTTGGGAGATTGTAGCAATCACAAAGGTAAATAAATGGAAGGGAGTTCCATAGGCAGGATGTGCAAGAAAAGAAACTGTTAGAGTAGAAGAGATGATTACATTCTTTTTATATATATATATATATATATATATATATATATAACTGAAAAGATAGAAATATTCAAAGCTTACTTCTATGTATTGTAAATTTGAGTATACAGAAACACAGTTTTCTGTGGCATCTGAGTGAGAATCAGAAATATGCAAAGAAGCATTTAGGCTGAGCCAACTTGTCTTTTCTGCAATTTTGTAAAGAACTGTCCAGTAAAGATGCAAGAATAGGATTTTTTTTCTTGCCAATAATGAGATAACTCTTGTGTCAGGACATCTGTTGAGTGTTGCCAACCAGAAAGAAATGAAAATATAAAGGCTATCTTTCATTCCCTTCTCCTTGACTAATTCCTTTTTACTCGTGTTCCATAAATTGGTACTTGGAGTATAGTGGTTTAAAGTTCTGGGAAAAAGTATTATCGATATTCTGGATTACATTTTGAATAGGGAAGTTCAGGTGATGTAATGGTTAACAACACTGAGAAAAGAATCTGTGAAGAGTTCAAAGTGGAGACAGCTTGTATTCACTTCACACTAAAGGTAAGGGTAATGGTGGGATTCAAGAAATATTTGGTCTTCTTTGACTCAGCAGATAGCATTATTGTCAATTGAGTTTGTAAAATCTTTCTATTGAAACAGTTCTTTCAGAAAAATAGGTTCGTCAACCCTATTAACTCTTATACATTTTCATGGTGGTGATGGGCGATTTCTTTCCAAACACTATTTTTTTATCTTCATTGGTGGATTTTTTTCTCTTCTTGACACATCTCTAATTTTATCTTTATTCTGAGACAAAAATATTTTCTCTTTATATTATCATATTTTCTCTGCTCTCTATAGGACCACATTTTCTCTCCTGATTTGTGTTTCTCTTTTCTCCTTATAGGATCCAGGCTTACGGCCTATCACATTGAATACACCGATTCTCGCTCGATCACCAAAGTTAAGCAACATTGAGCCTGGTCAGTACTTAGATGGGTGACCACTTGAGAATACCAGGTGCTATAAGCATATAGTGACGGATGTGCCTTGTGGTGCAGTGGATATCGGCTCGGAAAGAGAAATCCGTGAGCCGAGTTCGAATTCCAGTTGAATACTCTGCATTCACCTAAGCACTGGTACCCTTGGGAAAGGTATTAATCCGTCCCTTCCCTCCAGTTATGGGTTAAATAACAAGGGTAGGACTTGGGGACCCTGCCCTTAAAAACAAATCCCAATGAATTTTGATACTCGAAAAGAAAAATGTATTACTAGACACAAAAACTTATATAAAACAAAAACAAATTGTTGAAAGAAAAAGGTATTACCAGCAATAAATAAATAAAGTTAATTTGGCAATAAATGACCCGCCTAGGGTGATTTGCCATAAAAACAAAACGACTAACCAACCTTATAGGATCATAATTTGTCTTTGTTCTTTTAGGATTGTATTTTCTCTGGTTGTCTTTACAGGATCTTTTTCCTGAGGATGTGCATTGTGAAGCAATGGATATTGACTCAAAATGAGAAATTGGGGTGCCGAGTTCGAATTTCAGTTGAATTCTTTGCATTCACATATGCACAAATACCCTTGGGAAAAGTATTAATCTGTCTCTTCCCTCCAGTTATGGGTTAAATAACTGGACAGATTGGGTTTTATAGCCTTGGCTGGCAACCAGTCTATTTCAGAAAGTAATGGCAAACTACTGCGGGATAATCTACTGCCCAGTCAGTCATGTCTCGAAAGAGACATGATCGCCCAAGCGTGTGTCACGTATGGCATTTAACTGACTGTTTCTTGAGACAATCTGTCAAAAAAAATAGTTTCTTCAACTTATTAGCTGTACTGCTCTTTTCAGTACCGATGGGAGATTTCTTCTGATACTTTTTGTTTTTGGTAGCATGAAAAAATCAGTCGCATTGTTATAGCCTTATTTTCCCTTCTTATAACATGCTTTTCATTTTAGTTGTTACTGGTGTTGAATGACTTCAAGCGATGCACCTTTAATGACTTGGAATACTGATGCAAAACATTGCCTCTTTATGAACTAAAGAATCAAATCTCCCCCCATCTATGGGTGAATAGTTTGAACAGTTTGAATCTTTCAGCCTTCAAAAGGCAATATATGTGATAACAAGTCAGAGATTGTTTCTTGCTGTAGGTACAATTTAACCTAGTACAACCTTTGACATTTATTTAGAAAGAAAGCTAGTAGTATTACATAATCTCCATGACACTATGAGATATCTTTAAAGGAAATTACTTGAAATGGTATATTAATGTTCTAATAACTCATTGGAAATGTATGTAATTGAGAAGACTCTTTTCGTCTGAATGATTTATATCACATTTTAGCCAGTTTACATTACGATCTGAAATTCTGTCATGCAGTCATTATTATTTCATTCATTATGTAAACGAGTATCCTCATCTTTATAATTTTGATACATGTTTCAGTTGGTGGATTCTTTAACTTGTCTAGTACTATCTGAAATTATAAGTCAGTTAAGTGCCATACGTGATACATGCTTGGGCGATCATGTCTCGAAAGGGACGTGACTGACTGGGCAGGAGATTATCCCACAGTAGGTTGCCATTGCTTTCTGCGGTAGACTGGTTGCCAACCAAGGCTATAGAACCCAATCTTTCCTGTTATTTGACCCATAGCTGGAGGGAAGAGATGGATTAATACCTTTCCCAAGGGTATTTGTGCGTATATGATTGCAACGAATCCAACTGGAATTCGAATTCTGCTCTCCGATTTCTCATTCCGAGTCGATATCCACTGGACCACAATGCACATCCATCTAAGATGAAACCATTATTATTTATAATTTGATCAAGTATCCTCATTGTTGTTATTTTGATCACTATGATATTTTCAACCTCATCTCAACTCACTGCAAATTCAAATTGTTTTTCATATAATTTTTTTGTACCTTTTTAAAATTTTTCCTGAGAATGATCACACCTCTCCCATTCTTTCTTTTCATATTGTCAGACACCTTTGTTTTCCTCTAATTATTACATTATAACTTTAAATTGATGTGTGTTGCATAGGTATGGCTTTTCTTGTCATAAAGTAACTGTAAGCAAACTAGTCTTTCAGATCTCATAACCACTGAATAGTAATTTCAATCTTCTAAGCTTAGATTGGGAAATAATTATTAGTTTATATTGAGTTGGTTTTATTCTTTTTTATTTTTCAATTCTTTAATTTTTCTTTGTTTCTTTCTGTATTATTCAATTTTTTCTTTCTCTTTCATTCCATTTTCATCCTGTCTTTTCTTTTTCACATTATTTTAAACATTTTTTTTTTAATGTTTCTTCAATTCTTGCTTCTTTCCAAACCATTTCATTATTTCTTTTTTCTGAATTTCTCTTCTTTAGTGTTTTGCTTTTTCTTTTCCTTTCAACTTGGATTCAATTTATATTTATTCTTCAAACCATTCTCCATTTTGAAACAATAAAATTCCATCAGGAGTTACCTGGATTATTTTTACCTTCTAACAAAAATAAGAAATTAGCATTACAATGTTCTTCATTCTTAAACTTACCATTGTCTTTTATTCATTTTTTATCCTTCTCATCACCAAGTATTTTCATTAAATTATTCATTTAATTTTACTTCCATTTTACTTCACACAATTGAACTCTATGTGGAATGGTTTGTTTGAATGTTTCAATGATGGCTGCTAATTCATAACATGTTGACCAAATTTATTTCCACCTGTGGTTCCAACGACAACCTGATATTATCTTAGGTTATAATCAGAGACGATTGAAGAAATTGTATTCTTCTTTGATTTTCATTTAGTTTTTCTCTCCTAAAAATTCCAGTGCAAAACTCTGGAAAATAATGTTTTCAAGATCAGGAGCTGTATATCAAGTCAAACTTGGCTGCACAAAAATATTCCATTTACTTTTATGGGATGAGGAATGAGATAAGTGTTCATTGAATATTTGTTGTGATTAACCAACTTTGGCAGAGGATCATGTAAAAGTTTTCAGAAAGTCACACACATTCTATATAACACTATTTTACTGTTTCTTCAGAAATCTGTATTTTTCTATTCATTTTGAGACAATTAGATTTTCTCTTTATATGACCATATGTCTCTACTTTTTATAGGATTGTAATTTCTTTCTTTGTCTCTCTTTGTAGGACCATAATTTCTCTCTTTGTCTTTGATAGTAAGGTTCAAATGAAGTGTTAATGCTTTGACCTACTATGAAGTCTGTCATCATGAGGAAGGGTTGATGTGGTATAGGCTAGATTTGTGTGCCCACTAAAACATGTCATTGAATGGTGACAGTCATGTTGCTTCTCTCTGAGACAATTTCTGTTTTTGTCTTTGTAGGACCCTATTTTCTCTCTCTGTCTTTACAGGATCCTATTTTCTCTCTCTGTCTTTACAGGACCATCTTTTCTCTCTTTGTCTTTGTAGGACCGTCTTTTCTCGCTTTGTCTTTGTAGGACCGTCTTTTCTTGCTTTGTCTTTGTAGGACCGTCTTTTCTCGCTTTGTCTTTGTACGACCGTCTTTTCTCGCTTTGTCTTTGTAGGACCGTCTTTTCTCGCTTTGTCTTTGTAGGACCGTCTTTTCTCACTTTGTCTTTGTAGGACCATCTTTTCTCGCTTTGTAGGACCATCTTTTCTCACTTTGTAGGACCATCTTTTCTGTCTGTAGGACCATCTTTTCTGACTGTAGGACCGTCTTTTCTGTCATTGCAGGACCATCTTTTCTGTATTTGTCTTTGCAGGACCATCTTTTCTGTATTTGTCTTTGCAGGACGGTAGTTTCAGTCTTTGTCTTTGCAGGACGATAGTTTCAGTCTTTGTCTTTGCAGGACCATAGTTTCAGTCTTTGTCTTTGCAGGACCATAGTTTCAGTCTTTGTCTTTGCAGGATCATAGTTTCAGTCTTTGTCCTGATATGACCATGTTTTATCTTTGTCTTTTAACCATAATTTGTATATTTGTCTTTGTAGGACCAAATTTTACTTACTCTTTCTGGGACTTAATTTTTATCTCTTTTTTTTTTTTGAATCCATAGTTTTTTCTTATTTTCTTCATACCATCATATTTTCTCTGTGATACTTCCAGAATTTTCTATACTTAAATATCTAGTCTTTATATCAGTCAAAAATTTTCTATGGTGAATCATTCCCCAAAGATTAAATTACATTTATTATTTATAATTAGAGGAAAAATTTGAAATGTTTTAATTATATTTTTAAATAGTTGTAATTTAAAGATTGCTCCCAATAATTTAAACTGTCATCTTCAAAACCTTGAAACTTTGATTGAAAATAAAGACCAGCTGTGATAACGTTAATTAGATTTGTATAAAAAATCAGTTAACATATTCTTTTTATTTAAATAAAGACTTTCCTAATTAGTATTTTCCTTCTTTTATATAGCATTATAAATTTGCTATTTCTTTAATGTCTAAAGAATTTATTTGCATCTAAAACTAATAATTACACAATGTGATGGCATCTGTGAAATTGACCTTAATGAAAAATTATCTTGTCATTTGTTTTTTTAATGAAGAAAATAATTGAGGGGTTCATTTGAGAAAATGTCTTTTGGAATGAGGAAAGAGAAAAAATAATGATTTTCAAATTGAGTTGTCTGTGTCATCATGGTTACTTCCTTTTCATTTGACTATTTCAGAATCTAAGTGACTATTGTCGGGTGGTTTTCACATACTCTCATCTGATCCAAGAAACTGTGAAGGATCTAGAGACATGCATGTTTTTTTTTCAGTAATGTTCACTCTATACAGGGTCAGTAGATGAGGGCTACTTGTCATAGAAGATTACATTAAGAGGTAGATTACATGGTTACGAGGGAGATATAATGGATAACCTTGAACTTGAACAGCTTAGATTGTAGTGATCGGGGAAACTTTCTCAGGGTGTCAGTTCCATAGAGCAGTGGTTCATAGAAAAAAACTATTAAAGTGAAGCTAACTTCTTATTAATGAAATACAAAGCAAATGTGGGTTGTTTGCTACAATATAAGTGATTTGACAGGTCCTAGCCATGAAGGTTAGACCTGTTAGAAAAAATAGCAATGTAGTTCATCCAATCACTTTCCATGGTGGTAACAATAGAGCAGCAAGATGCTCACCACACCCCATCTGTGAGAGAGAGGTTGGAGAGTTGAAAATTATTTATCACCCAAAATGATCCAGAGGTACTTTTGAATTCTATCTAGATTGGAAAGTTAGGACTGGGTAGCTCATGGCAAAATATGACAACCGTATTCCATTTTTGGCATGATCTGGCTTTTATAAAGGTAGAGGATAGTATGAGGGGCCAGACACTCTACTTGGGTGGCGTGGGGGGTTCAGGGAGTGAACTATTTTTTCTGCATCTTAGGCAATGGATTGTAAATGCATTGTTAGTGTTATGGTAATATTTACCATTTCCCTACAAGGAAACATTTGACATTCATTGGCAAAGCAGGCATTACTGCTTCTGGTTGAAATTTCTCAGTTTCTTCTATCAAAACTAATTTTTCACAAAAATAGGTTTCAGAAAATAGGGAAATAGCTGTTAGCACTTTTTCCAATGTCGATGGAGGTTTCCTTGCTAACTTTTCATTTAAAGTAGTGTGGAATGTCAAAATCTTGATTATCCATTATTTTCTCTCTGAGTTTCATGTGCTATACATTTTAGTAGTCAGTGCTGTTAAAACTATTCAGTATGGTTTGTGTCATTAGGTACAGTTCATTGTTTGTGATAAAGTAGTGCCAACTGACAATTTTAAAAAATGGTCTTTTCCATGGCCCTCAGTTCTCATTTGATCAAAGTTATTTTTACCATTGATCTTAGAAAGCAGTTGGATACAACTGACAGTTTAATACTTCTGAATGGATTTGAGACCATGCATGATATCCATGTGAAATTGTTGATCTGACAAGGCCATTTTAAGAACATGGCTTGAGTTTTAAGGTTAATGTTCTGCTTTTGTAGCAATTTGCAGTGTTGGACAAAAATATCTCTGGCACAGTCTGTTCTATATTAACTTAACTCCCCTTCTATACTAGAATGGTTACAACTGATTCAGAAAAAAGTAGATGAAGTGTTTAGTTCTTACTGATTCTACTTCATAAATTTTTATGAGTGTATTATTATTCCAATTTTTTGGAATATTAAATAGTTGATCTTGAATTTTATGAAGTTTTTTTGTACCATCACTGCTTTAATTCCAATTCCATATTATATATGTTTTGAAAAGGTTTTATCTTGATTCTTATTTCTTGAAACACAAGGTAGATAATGTTGATTATAGCAAAAATTGTCAAACTGAAAAATACAAAACATGTTTTTGATTGTACAGAACGTTTATCATTTTTTACTACTTTCATAATACTTGAACAAAACATGAAAACAAGAAATATTAGACACTAATTATTGAAACTACTATTTTGCATTCCCATATATTTTAAAGGATATTTTTTGGTGTTTTGTTAATAGTAAATGGCCATTAATTCTAATTATTTTTACTGGTAATATAAACAGAAAATACTAAAATATAATACAGTCTTACTTGTCATGTACAAATATAGTTTGATACGTCAATTTATTCTGATTTTTGTCTAATTATACAACAATGTCTAGGCAGAAAAAGTTTAGATGTCTCTTCAAGACATAGCTGATCATGGCTCTCCACTGATTACTTTTCTATTATGTGAATTGTCATGCCTTCTTTAGAATGATAATGGTGTAATCATTCACTGCCTTCTCTTTGGTTTGGAATGCAAATTTTTCCTTCTCTTACCCTTTCTATTTCTACTAGAAAAAAGTGAGATGGATTCATAGATTTTCCAAAGACATTTGAATGAAAGTGAATGCATCAAGCCTGGAATTTGAACTGAGCTTTCTGATTTCAGTTTCTGTGCTGTTAGTCAAAAAACATTTTCTAAGTTTTCCTGTTCACTTTCACATTTTTGTTTTGATTTAAACAGTGAGAGGCAAAAAATATTTTTTTCAAACCTTAAAAGTTTGTATGAGAATTGTCAGAACTTGTAGTTGGTCATGTGACTAAGCAAGAGACGTGGAGAATGGATTTAAGGGAGAAACCCTTCACATTTGGTGATTTTTAAACAGTGCAAAATTGATACATGATAATGTCAGAAAAATGCATTATGTAAATTTTAGAAATTATGAACAGAAAACAAAAAAGATATTCTGATTTTTTTTCAGTTTATTATGAAGAGAAATTTATCTATCAACTTTCTGATGGATAATTCTAACAAGCTGTTTCTTTTTCACCAGTTATTCATGTACACACATACAAACACACTAATAAAAATATAAATGTGTAAAAGTTTTTTCTTACTTACAAAATAAAGTACACAGTTCCCAGAATTTATACCTAAAGCTAATATAGAAGGAAAGAAAGCTACAGAATTACTGAACCAAAAACAAAACAGATTAAAATGAACTGTTAAAAAAAAGTTTACTTTCTATTAGTAGATAAGGAGCCAAATATGAGAGAAATATGAATAACAAAATCTTGATTATGCCAAGAAAATTCAAGCCTCTGCACCAACAACCTTTAAAGTTTGTGTCTTGATAAATATTCATAAACCACTTACTTTATGACAGCGACAGCCAAAGTTATTCCTTTGGGATTCTAAAAGAAAGTTTCAAAAATTCCCATTAGAATAAGAATCTCAAATCAGTTGGAATCCTATAAATGGAAAAATAACAATAACAAGAAGAAAAAAACAATTGACTGAGAATTCTTCACAGAACTGGTGCACAGCAGAGTGATAGCTTTCATAATGAAATCCATATCTGAAGATTGGATAGATTCAACCTTTGTGATCAAATGAAAAAGTGTTTTATCACCAAAAAAAAAAAAAAAGGACATAGAAGTTGATAATCATATTTTTGAAAGTAAGGCACTTGCAGACGACAATAATAGCGAAATATAATTAGAAAATTCCTTGTGGCAGAAACTTGCAGCATTGTGCAAGGTTCTCAATTAAATTTGGCAAAGAATGGATTAATCTTGAGAACTGAATAAATCTTTGCTGTTTATCAGGAAGCAAATCAGATTAGAGAATTTCATTTGCTGTTTTTGTTATCTGTACAGACTTGGAATGATTTCCATCAAATTAGAAAATTATAAGAATTCATTGAAATAAAAAAAGTTAATTCCTACTGGCATGGTTCTTAAAGTTTCATGCAAATAATGCCTGCAGTATCTTACGGTTTGAGCCTCTGAAGTTAAGAAAATTTTGTTATATTCAACTTCCAGAAGTTTAAATCAAATACCATTTCATTTATAAATCTTTCTATTAGTTCTAAATGAAGTGGCCTCCTAAAAGGTTTGAGGCAGCAATTGCTATTCCACTATCTTAGAAATATACAGGGTGTGAAGGATAAATTGTTGCTATTTAATATTTTTTTAATTTCCATATGAACATTGTGTTTGATTTTATTGACTGCAGAGTATAGTAGTATCTAAACCTATTTATAAATATAACTTTGTGTGTCTGTGTGTGTGTCCATTACCTATAGACTCCGAAACGGCTGAACCGATTTTCTTGAAAATTTACACAGTTGTACTATAAGTGTCTGCGAGTGTTCTTAGCTAGGTTTTGTGCCAAGGTATCCCCAATAAATATTGAAAATCAATAATCGAAAAAATCGGGTTATAGAAGGAGTGGTCCGATTTTAATCAAATTTGATACACCCATAGACAAAGACATAAGAAACAAGATTCAGAAGTTTTAAGGTTGCAGTTCTTACAATAGTGCAGAAAATCAATAATATATATACAAAAGGCAAGATGTTTGTGTGTGTGTATGTTTATCTGCCTGTTAGTCTGTATTTTTTCAGCCCTTTTATTTTAGTTTTTGCTTCGGGTTTGGCTCTAAGTAGGTATAATTGTAGTTCTTAGTCTCAGCCATGATACCATTTACTCAGAGGACTTATTTAGCCTTCAAATTCAGTTTATGATGAAAAAACTTATTTGATATTGATACCAGGAAATCAAAATTTGACTTACATTCATTCATTTTTCTTTCAGTCTACGGTTTCGCTTTAACTGGAAGCAACTATTGTTTTTTAGTCTTTTGTGCCAACGTCCAAAGAGTCTGAGCTCGAGGACCATGGATTAGTTTTAAAGCTTTCATTAGACTCGAGCAACGCCGGGCTATACTGCTAGTCAGTTTGGCACCATTTATAAGAAAAAGAGCACCATGATGCAATTCATTCTGCCAGACATGAACATTTCAAAGTGTTTGGGTAAAAGTCTGAGGACAATGCAGAAGTTTCAGAAAAAGTTGGATGATATATCCAGTCAGCTTCATTGTGTTTGGAGCGATCAATAGTGATGATGATTTTATATTTCTGTTCATCTTCCCAGGGCCTCAGACTCAACATGGAGGCCTATATCAAGTGTCTTAAGAAAGCAGTGCTGCCCTTGATCAAGAGGGTGGCTTCTTGAAGACCCTTTGCCTTGCAACAAGACTCTGTACCATGCCACACATGCAGAGGTACCTAGTCAGGCCTATCAGACAATTTCTGTGACCATATCATCCCTTACATTTGTCCACCTAACTCACCAGACTGCCTCTTTGTTTATTATGTGTAAGGTGCAGTTGTGCCAGAGACCAATAAAAGTCCCTGTAAAACCAAAGATGAACTGAAGGCAAAAATTATGGCAGCTTTCACCAATTTAAACAAGGCAGCCATAGTGAAGAGATGCAAGAGATTCTGAAGTTTTCTTTCAAGATTTTGTGAAATTTTACGAAATATAACTGTTAAAATGAGATGTCAGTTTTATTTTCATTTTTGTGTAATTTAGAAACTATCCATCATACCCTGTATATTACAAATATTTAAAAGTGGTAGACATTCTTGTATATTTTTTAGATCCTGGGCATGACAGTATACTGCATCTGGCAGCAAGGCCTCTGATTGGGAGATTGTGAGGAGCATGGAACCACCTCTTAATTGCTGTTGTTCCCAGGTACACCCTGACCCAGAGTGTTAGTCCCTGTTAGGGTGCCAGCTATGAGCAAATAGTTAACCCAAAACTAAGGTCAAAACACTATGAAAGTATAGAGATAGACTTTTATAGAAATATATACATAAAAATAGACTTTTGTAGAAAAATGTACATTTTTGAAGGAAAAATATTACCAACAATACAATTTTGAAGGAAAAAATATTACTATAACACATTTTTGAAGGAAAAAAATGTCTTCTAGTTTTGTATTCAAAAATGTTTTGCTGAGAACAATTTTTTAAAATAAGAATAAAGACAAAAAATTTTCATTAAAATCTGACTAAATCAATCTTTTCACTATAACCAAACATTAAAAAAATACCTTAAAACCCCACCTTTTTGGCATTAAATAACCCACAGAGGTTGATATGCCATTAAACAACACTCAAAATCTTGTATATTTTAATAAATTTTGACATATATTTTAAGAACCTTCTTCTGTGTATCTATCTCATCAACAAACATCTTTGTCATTTGTGACTAAAATTTCCACCAAAACATGCGGCTAAAAAATTCTAAAGATACTGATGTTACCAGCATTCAAAAATTACATATTTCCATTGCCCAATCCTTTACTAAAGTAGTGGGATTCCTTACCAAAAGTGAGCAACAAGCTTTTCTGCTTGATTTATTTCTTACCTCCTCTCTACTCTTTTGCTGGGTTTTGTATTACTGTCTTCTTGGCAACTCTGTAGTAGCCATTGATATTTAATTCCAATCATTTGTTTAACAGGAACCCCCTATCCATAAGACCTATCTTCATGACCAGCATTTTCTGTGTTTTTCTTTGTGAGGTACTTTGGACTGACATCTTTACAAATTGAAAATTGTGGCACTGAGATTTCTTTTTAGGTCAAAGCTAGTAAAGACGCATTCATCCCTTCTTAGAAATAGCAAGTTAAACGTCAATCCTCTGCATGGTTCACACCAGCATGTTTGACCACTATAGCTCCCAGGAACCACTATTTTCCAGATTTGTTACTGCCTGGAATAAATGTAAGCATTAGCATTAGCATGGGACAGGCTTGCCTCCCAGAGAGTAAAACACTATGGCTCCTTGGCCTTACACTTTCGGCGGACCTCAAATGGAATGACTATATCGAATCCATTGCCAAATCTGCCGCTATGAAAGTCGGTTCTCTGTGCAGGGCCCGGAAATTTTTCCCACCTGAATCTATCCTGCACATATACAAATCTACCATCCACCCGTGTATTGAATACTGCTGCCATATCTGGTCGGGTGCCCCTGCTGCTCTCCTTGGGCTTCTTGAAAAAATACAAAGGAGAATCTGTAACGTGGTTGATACTGACTTGGCAGACCGGCTGCAACCACTCTCTCACCGGTGTGATATAGCTTCCCTGTGCATCTTCTACAAGTACTTTCATGGCTTCAGCTCCGATGAACTTAGATCACTGGTGTCGCCTAAACATGAATTTACATGAGATACTAGATTAGCAACTAGGTCCCACCCTTTTAGAGTTAAACAGATAAAATGTAACCGTAAATTCTACTCCAACAGCTTCTTTTCTCGCGCTTCCTGCCTGTGGAATTCCCTTCCACAAGTTTGCTTTTCCAACAGCTACAATCTCCAGGTGTTTAAATGTAGGGTCAATAGACACCTCCTATCACACTAACTCCCAATTATTCTCAGAACACTCTCTTCTACCCAACCCTCATTCTCGGTATCCTTACTCACCTATCACCCACCCTCTGGCATTTTCTATATTTAACCATCCTTTCTCCACTCTATGTAGCCCCCTGCACAGTAGTGGCAGTGACATGCCTTGCTTGGGGTGAAACACTTATAAAAAAAAGAAATAAATAAAAGCAAGCCTATGAAAGAGCTTATGTACCTGTTTGTTCAGAGAATGAGACATTGCATTGTTTCAAAAAACTTTGGCTCTCATGATTACTGGCAGCTCTGTAAAAAGTTATTAAGTGCAAGAATTCTATTATTCCTCCCCTCTTGAATCAATTTGAAGTGTTGCCATCTGCTACTGATAAAGCTGAATGCTTTTCCTATAAATTCTTCTCAATCCCTAATTTTGATGCAACTGGATTATCACTTCTTAATTTCCCACCTAGAACTGAATCTCTGTTGAGTGATTTCCTTATAATCCCTTCAGCAGTTTCTGCTATCATCTCTAACCTAGATCCCCATAAAGCATGCAGATCTAATGATACCCTGTAATAGACATTAGGAAGCCTGCTCCTGAACTAGTTCCTGTTCTCTCTAAATTGTATAATAAACACCTCGCTACCTCTTGTTTTTCTGTTCGCTGGAAGTCATTGTCTGTTGTGACTGTTTTTAAGAACTCTGCCTTCTACCCATTTTTGGGAAACTTGAAGAGGCTCTAATCAATGCTGAATCAGATCATCATCTCTCATCACGGAGCCTTTTTCTCAGACAAGCAATATGGCTTTGGTTTCTCCAGGTCAACTACTGATGTACTGACAAGAATTGTGGACAGAGACTAATGTGCTATAGAACTCGCTCCCATATTCTTGCTTTCCTGATGGCTACAACCTCCAGAAGTTTAAATGTAATGTCAATACTCACCTACTAACCACTTGACTGTAGCCCTTCTCCCACCCTGTATATCCCTCCCTTTCTCTTCTAGCTTGAAACTGTCATCTCACCTGTATTCTCATCTTTCTATTGCTCTTTTCTAATTGGTTTGTACTCCTCTCTCTTCTAATTAATTTTCTTTCATTTATGTAGCCCCCCACTCCCCATCAGTGGTATTTCCGCCTTGCTCGGGGTGAAATGATTAAAAAAGATAAGACAGTGAATCCCTGGCTGTATCATTAGATATCTCAAAAACATTTAACTGGGTTAGGCATGGGCATCCAGGTTTCCTTCACTAGCTGAAAATTATGGTATCTCTGGAAACATTTTTTAACTGATCCAATTTTATCAAATTGCAAAATAAGTTTTCCTGAATGTCCACTTGTCTAAATTCTTTTGTATTAATGCAGGTGTCCACCAGGAGGGCTTCACTCTTGGTTTTCATTAATGATCTTCTTAATGATTCCTCTTAACTTGATAACACAATTTAGTCTTACCTCAATAGTAGGGCTGATCAAACTGTCAAGGTCAAAAGGGTAGTACAAACGATTTCAAGTCTGTCTGTCATTAACTGGGGCAGAAGATGGCTTGTTAATTTTAATGCCTCCAAAGCTAAAGTTCTCTCCATTGATCATTTGAGAGACCCCCATGCTGCCTTCCATCAACATGGCTAATGTTAATCTCCAGAAAAGTTACTTATTGCACATTTTTGGGCTCATATTCTCAGCTGGTATGATGTTGAAAGACTATATTGAATCTTTTGTTAGGTCAGCTTCTAAGAAAGTTGGTTCACTGTGTCTTGTGAGATAATTTTTCTCACCAGAATTTATCTTGCATATCTGTAAGTCAACCATTCATTTATGCTTTGAATTTTGCTGTCACATATGACCTGGTGCTTCTGCTATATAATTAGAGATTCTTGATAAAATCCAAAGAAGATTATACAATGTTTCTCTCCAGAATCTTTATTACATATTTGTAAGTCTACCATTTATCCATGCTTTGATTATTGCTTCCACATATGACCTTGTGCTTCTGCTATATATTTAGAGATTCTCAATAAAATCCAAAACATATTTATAAATCTACTATTCATCCATGCTTTGAATTTTGTTGTCACATATGGCCTGGTGCTTTTGCTATATATTTAGAGATTTGATAAAATTCAAAGAAACCTCCAGGAAAGTAACTAGTTGCACCTTCTCAAGCTAATGTTCTTAGCTGATATGAAGTAAAAAGGCTATATTGAATCCATTTATAGATAAGCTGCTAAGACAGTCAATTCACTATGGCATATGAGATAATCTCTCTCTCATATCTATTAATCTACCATTCATCCATGTTTAGAATATTGCTGCTACATGTGGTCTGGTAACCCTTCCCCTCAGCCATCTTGATAAGATCCAAAAAAGAATCAGCAGTATTATTGGTGTCTCAGATTCACTCACTAACCCACGACTGTAAGGTTGACTGTTCCTTTTCTGTGAAGACTTTCATGATAATTGTTTAGATAAGCTCTTTGCTATGCTACCTAGACTGCATGAATTTAAGTGCAATCCTAGACTGGCATCAAAATGTCATCAATTTACATTTGAGCTGTGGCTAGTTTTAGCCATAAGATCTATGCTAAATTTTATTTTCTCACACTTATCACTTGAGGAACTCACTTCTGGCTCCATGCTTTCTAGCTAACTGTAATCGGCAAAGATTTAAATGTAATGTCAATTGCGATCTACTTCTGATTACTTTTCTCTTCCCACTCATTATTAATGTTTCTGTTCCTAATTCTTCCAAACCCTGTCACTCCTTGTATTATAGTGGGTTTACTGTCTCTCATGGGGAAATACAATTAATATATATGATAAAATATAGTTTTAAGGTATGCTATATTTGTTTTAATGTGCACAATATCATAAATACAGTATACCTAAATATAAGTTGACATTAAATTCAATACCTAAAGTTGACAATCAGTTTCATGGTAAATGCAATATATATATATATATATATATATATATATATATATATTTAAATTATATATTTTAAATATATACATATATATTTAAAATTTTTGGCAACTGTTCTCAGTACAAGAGGCATAGCATTTGTAAACAGAAACAGCGTGGTCATAGAAATCAATGGTTCATCAGGATTCTCAGTTTCATGCCTCATTGTGATATTGCAGGCCAGATGCTATGACTGTTTTATAGGCCACTGTTGAATTGAAAAAAAGTGTTCTTCACTTTTGTTTAAGGCTAATGCTGATGGTGAGTTACAGCCATGACCTCAATTGCTTATTTATTATTTACTAGCAAGGCTACCCAGTGTTGCCTGTATACTGTATCAAATCCCATCCTGTGCAGTAGCACCTGTTAGAATTTCAGCTATGAACAAATAGTAGATCTTCAAATAAAAACTAAACACTACAGAACTATAAAAAGATATTTTTATGGTAAAACCCCGAGCAATACATTTTTTTGTATAAACAATTTCCCCAAAATACCTGTTAATAGTAAAAGGACTAACAATACATTTTATTTGTAGTTGCAAAAATGTATCCATGCAATTTTCAAAAAACTTTGGTATTAAATCCAGAGTGGTTGATATGCCACTAAACAAAATCAACCAAAAAATCCTATCAATAATGTATAATTTTATAATGAACAATATAAATATAATATTATTCAGTATTATTATTAGAATAATAATAATAATATTTGTATTTAAATTTAATGGCATTTAATTTATTGTAACAATATTCATTACAGCTGAATATTTTGCCACAATGTAAATAAATTTACAAAGAACAGAATTAACAACTCTGTTTTAATTTTTGTGTTTGTCTGTTGAGCTTAAATTCTAAACTACAATATCTAAACTCTTAAAACTCTAATATATTCTGATTCATTGTTTTAAGAAAAAAATTCAAGAAACTTTCTTGCAGACTCTCTTGCAAAGAACTCGTCATGCAAAAATCTCAGTAAAAACTATTAAACAGGAATCGGAAAAAAATCAAGCTGAACTTTAAAAGTAATAATGAAGAAGAGTATAATAAACCTTTTTCTATTTATGAACTAAAGGATTCATTAAAGAAGGCTAATAACACAGCTGAGGGACCAGACAGGATATTGTATGACAGATTTTATATATATATATATATATATATATAGTCAGTTAGTTATCCGCAGACAGATCTGTTTCGCTGTATCACAGCTCATCAGTACGGTTAGACTCCGATTGCTTTTTAACCCAGGATTGAAACCCAACTGAATTGGCATCAGTCGGCGATTCTACCTCTGGTCTATGGGGGTTTGGTAGAAGAAGGTAGACATTTTAGCGTTTATATTGTCATTATACGCGCCCAATGGCCAGAGTGCTCTAATTCATTTTACTGAATGATATTTGGTTCTATTAGTATTAATCCTATTTCAGCTTTAAAAAAATCCACCAAATATTTTTGAGAGTTTGTGTGTCTGTGTGTTTTGTTAATAGAATTGGTAAAATTTCACCAGAGAAGAAATCTTGAATAGTGTTCAACTTTAATTTTGGTCTTCTAAGAAGTCTGTGTTAAGTTATGTGGCATATCCTTCCTTCCTTTCTTGGTTCAGTCCATAAATAACGTTCTGTGTAACAAAGTATTAGGTTTTTCTGAAAATTATATAGAACATGAAAGTCACAAAATGATTAAAATCTAAATTTATTTCCCTCAAGTTTCTCTGAATAAGCCAAGATTTTTTTTGTTGCCCAACTGAGATAAGACCAAAAACTGATTCTCCAAGATCAGTCAGCCTCTCAGGGGAAGCTGATTTGAATTGTTTTATTGTTTGAGTTGATATTTCTAAAAGGGTAGATCATTAAGTCCATAGTCTGACATATATTTGTGAGTTGAATTTTGATTTAAACCTTGCAGTAGATAATGCTGAATCTATGTAAAAAAAATATGCATTATTGAGTTTTATTTTCAGCATAAGGTTGATGAATCAATTTGTGTTTGTGTGTGTGTATATATATATATATATATATATATATATATATATATATATATATGTATGATGTATGTATGGGTGTGTGGCTGAGTGGTTAAAACATTTGCTCTCTGATCATGAAGCTCCCAGGTTCAAATCTCAACAGGGTTGATTTGTTATGAAGGTTAAGGTAATGTCTTGATGTTATTGGTCTGGAGGTGGCAATACCCAGTGTGTGTCATCTTTGGAAAGTGCCTGAAACCCATACCATGGGTTGACCCAAGTTTTGTAAGTGAAATTGGGTAGATGGCTTCCTTTGAGGAGTCATCAATGCTTATGCTTGCTCAATGTCCCAAGTCATCATGACCAAGATTTTGAGTGTCCTGGCCTTGTTCATGCTAGATAACATGCTCTCTATTTCAGAAACTGTCACTAAGGTCTGTTCTGTGGGTGTTGAACAAACACAAGTGTGCCTGAGCAGGCATCTACAATGGAGATTAGCTAGGCGCCATGGTAGACAGGTATTCTCAAATACAACTGGCCAGCCATTATATATATATATACTACCGGCCATAATTATTAGGCTACTCCAGTTTTTAAAAAAAAATAATGTATTTCATCCTATTGTTAGTATTTATTGCCAAGTGGATAATTCTAAATGAAAATAAAATAGTTCTTTTGTTATTATTACTTTTCAAAATATTACAAGACAGCCAGGAAGCCCAACAACAAGAAGAAACTAGCATGGGGAAGAGATCCATAAAAACTGGACACCAGAACAGTTCATTTGATGCACATATTATTGTGCAGTATTAAAAAAGAACACTTCCATTTTCAATTAACATTATCCACTTGGCAATAAATACTAAAAATAGTATGAAATACATCATTTCTTTTAAAAAACTGGGGTTGCCTAATAATTATGGTGGGTAGTGTATATATAATATGATAAAAATATAGTTTTATGGCAAATTATTCATGAGCTAAAGTGCTCATTATTAGGTTTAGAGCTTATGTTTACTTTTTTCTTTTTTTTTTAATCGTATCACCTCAAGCAAGGCGGTAATGCCACTGATGTGCAGGGGGCTATATAAGAGTTAGAAGAGAGTGAAGAGAAAGACGAACCAGTTAGAAAGGAGCAAGAGAAGGATGAGAATACAGGTGTGATGACAGTTGCAAAGGTGGAGAGAAAGATAAGGATATACAGGGTGGTGAAGAAAGAACTAGAGTCAAGTGGTTAAGAGATGAGTATTGACATTGCATTATAAATTCCTGGAGGTTGTAGCCATCAGGAAAGCAAGAATAAGGAAGCGAGTTCTACAGGCAGGAAGTGCATGAGAAGAAGCTGCAGGAGTAGAATTGTCATCTGCATTTGGTTAATTTAACTGTGAATGGGTGGGACCCAGTTGCCAATCTGGTTGCATAAGTAAACACCTGTTGCAGAGGCGCCAGTGACTTAAGTTTGTTGGAGCAGAAGCCATGAAAGTATTTATAAAACAAACAAAGAGAGGCCACATCTCGTTGGTGAGGAAGTGGCTGTAGTCGAGCCACCAAGTCGGTACCTATCACATCACTGATTCTCCTTTGGAGCCTGTTAAGAACACTGAGATGAACAGCAGGGACACCTGACCATATATGGTGATAATTGGATGTGTCCGAGGGTTCACCACAGTTCTTAAATACAGGAACAACAGAAGAGAACTTTCAGCATGCAGGAAAACAGGAAGCAGAAAGGCAGTAGTTATACAGTTTAGAGAGGACAGGGGAGAGTTCTAGGACACATTTCTTAAGGACAATCACCAGGATTCCATCGCTTCTGTTTGCCTTATGGGGGTCAAGTTTTGAAATTACTTGGGATACTACTGTCGGGGTAATATATACATTGTACAGTTTAGCCTCAGTTCTAATAGGGAAGTCGGGTGAGGGTATTCCAGATGAGTCAAATGTGGAGTTGGATGAGAATCTGCGAGCAAAGCACTCAGCTTTGTTCACAGATGGCATAAATATAAAAATGGACAATGAGTAGTGACAGTCTGTTTCATGCTTAAACACAATTGTCAGTGTCAGAACATTTCATTAACACATGAAGCAGACTGTCGCCACTGGATGTTGACTGTAAATTCCACTGAGATATACAGAGTGAGATTGCTCAGTTATTTTCTAAATTATGCAAAAATGAAACTGACATCTCATTTTAACTAATATATTTACCAAAATTACATAAAAATATCCTAAATTGCTAAAGAGTAAATTTATTCAATGAAATTATCATTATCTTCAACCACAGCATCCAAATGACTTTGGAATCTCCTGCAACTCTTCTGGACTGTCTCCTTGTTTATGTTGGTGAATGCTGCCATAATCTTTGCTATAAGTTCATCTTTGGTGTTACAAGAAGTGTTGTTGATCTCTTTTCTCAACTGTGCCCTACACATAATAATCAAGAGGGTTGCAGTTTGGGGAGTTGGGTGGCCAAATGTAAGAGGTAATGTGGCCACAGAAATTGTTTCACAGCCATGACTGGGTTGTCCTGCTTGGGTGGCATAGTGCAGAGTCATTTTGCCAGACATAGGGTCTTCCAACAGCCACCCTCTTGACCTATGGCAGCATTACCTTCTCAATGCATTTAATCTGTTGAGCATGAGACCTTGTGGAAAGATGAATGGCGGTATAATGCCACCACCACTAGTGATTTCTCCAAACACCATGACATTGACCAGATGTATCATCAAACTTTTTCTGAATCCTCTGCTCTTTTCTTAGATTGACACCCAAACAGTCTAAAAAGTTTGTATTGGAGCTTACTACATGAATGCCAAGCACTACATGCTATTTTCAAATTTCTGGTGGTGTCTATTGCATCATGGCAATCTTTTTCTCACAGATTATGCCCAACTAACTCTACTATACTTTGCAGTTTACAAAATCAAAAACAATGCACATGTACAAAAATTAAAAATATAAAATGGCAACAATTTATCTATCGCACCTTGTATATAAAAAATAATGCACTTTGAGTGCTGGTGCGAATAAAATAGTACTCGTTGATTAATAAAAGAGCTAAAATTTATTGTTTCATGTGCATGATACTCAGTTGTGCTACTGGAAAAAACTTTTTTTTGTATGTGTGTATACATATATATATATATATATATAAATGGAAACAGACATGTCATTCCATGGTTGAGCGGAAGTATAAGCCTATTTCAGACGAACCATCATCAGCTTTCGTCTTTATTGTACAGAAGATTTTGCATCTACATTTTATCTACATTGCATGTTTATATATATATATATATATATATATATATAAACATGCAATGGAGATGCAGGTATAATGACAATATACATGCTAAAAAGTCTGCTTTCTTCTACCGAGTGCCTATAGCCCATAGGTAGAATTGCTGACTGACGCCAATTCGGTCGGGTTTCAAGCCTGGGTTAAAAGCAATCAGAGTCTAACTGTACTGATGAGCTGTGATACAGTGAAACAGATCTGTCTGCGGATGACTATATATATATATATATATAGACTTACAAGTTCTGCTAAATTCAGCAAATAATTTCTATTGTATTTTTATTGTATTTTTCCTATTTTCAAATGAGATGCACATGGGAATCAAAAATTTGGAATAAACAAATTTCTTTTTAGTCCTTCTTTGTTCAAATACTTTTGACTGTCTCTATCATTATCATCAATGTGGTAGATAAAGTTTTGTTGATAAAATCTTGGCATTTTTTGGAATGCTTAACTTCAAATTAATGCAAATATACACATCATATCAGTGACGTCATGTATAAAATGTTTACATCAGAGCTTTGTAGTCTGATTAATTTGAATTTTAGTATTCTAATAAATGCCAGAAAAATATTGTCTACTTTACTGACAACATCCAGTTCTTGATAATGACTGAGATAGTCGGAAAGATTTGAACAAAAATAGAAGATTTGTGGACAATTTTGATTCTGATATATTCAAAAATGGAAATTATACAAAAAAATTAGACAAAAATTTGTTGGTAAAATTTAAGAAATCTTGTTTGAGCAAATTCTAGCTGCCAAAATAAACCTTAGCTTTATAAAGAGAGATACATAAAATCTAATTTTATATAAATGGATAATGTCACAAACATGAGTTAATATCATAAATCAGTCAATTCAGTGCCATACGTGATACATGCTTGGGCAAATCTTTCTGCAGTAGACCGGTTGCCAACTAAGGCTAGAGAACCCAATCTGTCCTGCTATTTAACCCATAGCTGAAGGGAGAAGTGATGGATTAATACTTTCCCAATGGTATTTGTGCATGGCGAATGCAATGAATTCTAGTGGAATTCAAACTCAGCCCTCCAATTTCCTGTTTTGAGTCAATATCCACTGCACATGAGTGAAAAAATAAGGCATATGTTACCACAAATATCAGCTAAATATGATATTTACAATAGTATCAGTCTTTTTTTTTAATATCAAGTAGAAGCAGTTAATGAATGGCCTCAATCATTTTCCTTGGTTTGATGGAGAGATATTTTCTTGCCTCGGGATATTTAATTCTTTATATTACTTCTAAAATCTTATTCATTAATCTAATTTTTATTTACTGTAAGCAAAGTTGAAACTATTTCTTGGAATTTTCTCCAATTATAAAGATTTTTATCATTATTATTGTTCTTGTTGCTAATAATGAAATAAATGGAATTTAAGATATGACAATTGCAACAGTCATATCCCGAGAGCAGTGCAAAAGACTTATGTTCGATCATAAAGTCAAATCAGAGACTGTACTAGAAAATAAAAAAAAAACAAAACACAATGATATTTTGACACTCAGACTCTGCCCTACCCCCATCTAAACAAGAAGCTCAGATCTTATTATCATGCAAAGAACAAAGTTGAGAAATTGGGAAAATATCAGGATCTTGCTTATGATCTAAGAAAGATTTTGAAAAATATCTAAATTTATAATCATGTCTATAATAGTAGGCACATTTGGAACGATGGTAAAAATGCTGATGTCCAGATTGGATTACTTGAGTTCCAGTGTTGCTGAGGTTGGTGAACATAATGAAGAATATGCTGTAGATTTGCTGTCACTATGTCTTCAACGAAGAACGATAAAAATTTGGAACCATCATAAAAATGCCTGAAATAATAAATAAAGATGAGACAATGAATAACATAATCATTGAATGTAGTAAATTGGTCCAGAAAACATACATGATTAGGTGTTATTTGGTGATACAGTGGGAACTATGCTAATGACTACATTTTTACCTCAGAGATTTTTCTTATGGTTTCCTTTACATAACCAAATCCATGTAGATTTATTTGCCACTCTTTAGATTTGTATTGTCCAGATAATTGATTTTTCCTATTTTTTAGTTTTCATCTTTCTTTCTTTTTTTTTTGCTATCTATTCATTCTCCTGTTTTTGGACAGCGGGAAAATTCTTTCGTTGCTCTGTCTAAATGCATTCTTCACCTTAGTCAATTGCAAAGTTAACATTATTATTTGCATTATTCAGACTGTTGAATCCAGTGACTTGACCCAAACAATTGTCAGTTCAATATCTGGCTATAGCAGTGGTGAAAAAAAAATCTAAGAAAATTGAGTTAAAGAGAGATCATTAACTTATCTGGAAATGACATGACTCATGGAACGAGAGCAATGTACCCAAGTGACCAAAATAAAGGGTTCAGTTGGAAATTTCAATCACCTGAAGAAGTTAGATGTATACAATGGCCGAAACGTTGTCAATATGGCATCAGAGACGACACCAGTCTGAATAATGTAAATAATTACAATACCTCATCTCAGAAGTATAGACAAATAACATTGTGATTATATTTTTCAGCTAACAGGTGGTAGAAAGAGTATATTGAATCAAATAATAAATATGCTGCTAAGAAAGTTGGTTTGCTATATTGTGCTAGATAATTTTTCTCGCCAGAGTCTATCATGTATATTTAAAAGTCTATCATTCATTCTTTCTTTAAATAGTACTACCATGTCTGGTATGGTTCCCCTACTACATATGTAGAGATTCTTGATAAAATTCAAAGAATAATCTGCAATGTTATTGGTCCTGATGTCTTGGCAACATTGGTTTTCCCATTGCTAAAGCATAGCTACCCTGTGTCTTTTCTATACATACTTTCATGGTAATTGTTCTGATAAAGTTTCCTCTATTGTATATTGTTGTTTATATTCCATTCCCCATCCCAGAAAAAAAAAAATTTACCTATGAGGACTACTTAGGACTTCATAGAGACTTTGGGGTATTATGGTGAATGTAGTGAGAATGGTAAAGTAAGTATGCATATTGTGGTCAGTTTGAATCAGCAATTGCGGTTAGCTAGATTTAATTTAAAGACAGAAGAAGACCAGCCTTCCCCATTTCCCATTTTGGCCTTGTGCTACTTTTCTGTATTTTACACAATAAATATCACTTTTGTCTATAGTATCTAGATTTTATTATTTGAAGCACATTACTAAATTAAAATTACTGGATGTGCGTTGTGGTACAGTGGATATCGGCTCGGAATGAGAAATCGGGTAGCCGAGTTCGAATTCCAGCTGAATTCATTGCTTTCACTTATGCGCAAATACCCTTGGGAAAGGTATCAATCTGTCTCTTCCCTCCAGTTATGGGTTAAATAACAAGACAGATTGGGTTCTATAGCCTTGGTCGGCAACCAGTCTACCGCAGAAAGCAATGGCAACCTACTGCAGGATAATCTTCTGCCCAGTCAGTCATGTCTCTTGCAAGACATGATCGCCCAAGCGTGTATCACGTATGGCACTTAACTGACTAAATTAGCAACAAAGGTCTCATCAATTTACAGTTGAATTCACTAAATGTAAGTGTAAGTTTTATGTTAACAGTTTCTTCTCTTACACTTGTGGAACTCTGTTTTGTCTTCTTGCTTTCCAGTCAACTTTGATCTTCAAAAATGGGATTGCATCATCAATTACTTTCTACCTTAATTTTTTATTTTTTATTGTTTTTTTCTCCTGTAATAGTGTCGTATTCATATGCAAATCTCTTTAACTCCGCTGACATAGAATAAGGTTCTTTATCAGAATGTATATAATTTAGCATAACAAATATGCAAAATAATTAAACTCATCAATACAGCTGTAGTGAACATGTTCCTACACATAAAAGTGGAAAGAAAATAGCTATATTCATCCGTGATAGTCAATAAATATTTGTTTCTACCTTGATTTAAAGGAAGCTGTCTTTTGAAATCTATATTCAGTCTTTTGAAGGTTTAAGTGGCTTTGATGAATTTTCCTCCTCCTCACAAATCTTGGCTTTTCTACAATACACACATTACATTTTTCAGTTATTTTCTTTGCTTCCTCTGTTGAGTAGGACAACCTGATAAAGTGCCTCATTCTTGATACTCCAAGATGACATAGATTATTGCGTAATTCCTTAAGATTGATATTTAAGACAGAAATACAATATACTATCTTTAACACATTTGAGTATATGTTTTTTATGATATCAATATTTCTAAGTGGAAAGTTACTTTTGCCTGCAATGAATTTTGTTGTTTTTAGTCTTCGAAGCTTTATGCCTATCAAAAGTGTAGGGTAGAGCTTTTTAGTACATGACATAAATAAGCACCTTTCTTTTAAATGGAATTTGGTAGCAGCAGATGTCTGAGAGTTCTCTTGAATATTTTCCTCCTGATAAGAAGTTCTGATACCAACACTGCTTGATAATTTGTTTGGAGATCAGCAGAATTAGGCTTCAGAATTTCGGATTGCTCTTTCTGCAGTTCTGTGCTTGGTTTTCAGCTTGTGGGATGGTAGGCATTTTGTTTTCAAGAAGTATCTACCAAATAGGATGTGCAGATTAGCCTGAAATAAAGGCTTCTTTAATAGTTTCCTCTTGGTAAACTTGTTTGTTAACATCTTTGAATATACAGTCCTTTGCCAGAATGGGCAATACTTGCAGATATTGATCCAAAGTTTCTCTAGCGTGTTGAGTTCTGGCTGGAAGTACGTGCTTGATGTATATCTCACTTTTTAATTGGACAAAATCTCTCTTTAGAATGTTAATAGCTTCTTCAAAGTTTGTACATTCACTGAAGAGTGAGTATACATCAGATGACACATCATTTCTAAAAAGATCCATTTCCTCACCTTCTCTGCCTCAGGGGTCTAACTATCTAAATTTATAATTTTAGGTTTTAGCCCCTGTCCATGTTGATATCTGAAGCAAAAAATTAGTAGTGAATAGAATGTGATAAACTATAATTAGCCAGAAGCAGTCACTACTGTTTCACTAGCATTTTAGTCTTCATTGTCAGGACTAGTTTAGCCATCATCTCCATCAACTCTTATTTATATGGTGAAGATTTGAATATAAATACAACAAATAGTAGTTTTTCTCTCATTCTTTAATACTCAGTAACTTCTTGAGTGGCTTTATTTCTTTGCTTGGGGTGAAATGATTAAAAAAACTGTTATTAATAATAACAATGGTCGGCTTAGAATGAGAGATTGGAGGTTCTGAGTTTGAATTCCACTTAAATTTGTTGCATTGATTTATGTTCAAATACACTTGGGAAAAGCATGAATCCAACTCTTCCCTCTCAAGTTATGGGTTGCATAGCAGAATTTATTGGGTTCTATAGCTTTTGTTGGCAACCAGCATAAAGAAATGGCAAGCTACTGCAGGAAAATCTTGTACCTTGTCAGACATTGATCGAAAGTGACATGCTCACCCAAGTGTGTATCATGTATGGCACTTTAGTGACTGACTGAATGGTGGTATTAGCTGTTTCCTTATATGGAAACATTTGGCATCCATTAGACAACAGCAGCTTCTTCCTATGAACTGGTTCCTTTGTGGAACCAACACCTAAGTTGCTTCCCTGCTAACTACAGACTTTGCCTGTTTCATTCTGGGGTTAACCATTATAGGGATATGAGGGTTCCCACATATGGTACTAGACTAACTTTATCTTTTCTCCCTCCATCTATGGGTTAAATAGTAGGATAGATTGGGTACTATAGCCTTGGTTAGCAACTGGTCTACTGCAGAAAGAAATGGCAATCTACTGCAGGAAAATCTTCTGCAAAGTCAGTTATGTCTCTTATAATCACCCAAGTGTGTATCACATACGGCATTTAAAAGACTGACTGCTTATTGTCTTAAGTGTTCAGGTTTTTAATTTTGTTTCATGTTCTTTATTTGTCAATTACAGAATGTGAAAATGGCTTGAGAATTGTGATAAAAGGCAACAATAACAAATCAACAAATAAACTGTTCAAAAATTAATCTTAAAATGTGTGAGTTTCAAAGTTTCACTTTATTTTAACCAACAATCCAGGCAAAATTTCAAAACCAATGTTTCTTCTGCCAAGCAATCACAGACCTGTTGCCCCTTATAGATTTCTTATATTTTGTTTTGAGAAATATGGATTTTTGCTACAGTCAATGTGGCTCCAAGCCTAAAATCTACACAGTGAGGACAAATACAAATTACAATACAAAGAAAATACCCAAAGGAGGTTTTAAGGAAAATGTGAATAAAAGAAATACTTTTGTTTATAATCAGAAAGAGTTGAAATTTTTAGAACGCATAATGAAGAAAGTCAGCTAAGAGAATTTGACGCTCACAGGATACATTGAATGCACAAGAAGCAAGCGCCTACCTAACAAGCTTGTTGTATAAATGGATGTCAAAACTGGTGGGGGGGGGATGGTGGAAAGATGATTATGAAGAGCCACAACAATAGGAAATTTTTCAAGGTACTATCCTGAACGGACTCAGTCTATAAAAGATAAAAAAATGTAGAATAAAAAGAATTTAAAAATCAGTTCATATCAACATTTCAAGAAGAAATAACCTTTTAAATAAACTGACAAGAGGGAAATTTTTTTCAAAGGAATTTTTTATTACAGCCTTTTTTCTCTTTGAATTTATCCTTTAGTGATCAACCGTCAGTTCCTAATACCAGCGCAGCAGATACAGTTTGATATTAAGAAAAGGGAGCAAATAGGATTCTAGATATGTCATACTCAATATTATCTAAAATATGTAATAAATTATTGGCCTTCAAGATGCATATTTCGGAAAGACATTGTTTTCAACACCTGTTCATCAAAATTCTTCCGAGCCAAAGAGCAACTTCATTACTTGGCTTCTCCTCCTGTATAAATAATAATATTGAATGTGTAGTGTTTTATTTTGATGAATTTTAAATATGTATTATAAAATTGGTTTCCCTAGACAGTAAATATTCTGTTTATTAAATATTAGTAGGCCTGTGTCTTCAAAAATGACAGCAAAATATATATTGATGTACTTGCTATTGGGTATCTTACATTAAGACATGAAGAAGAAAACTAAATAATCCAAACCCCTGAGCATAACAGAAGGGATGGATATATATATATATATATATATATAATGTCAGATTAAATATATTGCAAACATTGTGTCTGCTTATTTTCAATAATCAGATAATCTTTCATATATTACAATTGAAAGATGTAAGAAATGAGCTGTACCTTTGACAGATCATTTTATTATTCATTTCTTGATATTCCCAAATACTTTCAATCTCCTTCCAAGATCATCTTTGGGGGTGTGAGTTGTGGTAACAAAAAATAACCGCAAAACTGTGTTGCTAAAAAATTACTGTAAATTTTTTTCTTGCTTCAAGTATAATGGTTGAGAAAATGCTTAGCGTTGATTAGAATATAAAAATATAATGATTGTTAACACAACTATCCTACACCAAGTGAACAACAAAAGAAAACTTCAGATCCTTGAGGCAATTTTTATTAAAGACTTAAGTCATCAATTAATAGAATCAGCTATGAATACTGCAGTATTGTTCTAAAATGTTTATAAAAGGAACAGTTTTTCACGCTTTAACTCGTGCATGGTTATGACATTACAACAAAAAATTCCATTTTGGATAATTTTCACGTGCTAAGGTTTTAAGGTATTTTTTAAATGTTTGGTATAGCAAGAAGGTTTATTTAGTCAGATTTTGATGAAAAATTCCTTTATTGTTTTTTATTTTAGAAAACTGAAGATGTCTTCTAGTTTTGTATTCAAAAAGTATTGCTGGTAATTTTTTTCCTTCAAAAATGTGTTGTGCATAATATCTAAACTTATTTATAAATGGAACTTTGTCTCTGTGTGTGTGTCCGTTACCTATAGACTCTGAAACGGCTGAACCGATTTTCTTGAAAATTTACACAGTTGTACTATAAGCATTTACAAGTGTTCTTAGCTAGGTTTTGTGTTGAGGTACCCTCGATTAATATCAAAAATCGATAATCAAAAAAATCAGGTTATAGAAGGAGTGGTCCGATTTTGATCAAATTTGATACACTCATAGACAAAGACATTAGAAATGATATTCAGAAGTTTCAAGGTTGCAGTTTTTACAATAGTGCAGAAAATTGATAATATATATAAAAGGCAAGATGTTTGTGTGTGTCTGTTTATCTGCCTGTATGTCTGTATTTTCTTTAGCCCTTTTATTTTAGTTTTTGCTTCGGTTTTGGCTCTAAGTAGGTATAATTGTAGTTCTTAGTCTCAGCCATGATATCATTTACTCAGAGGACTTATTCAGCCTTCAAAATTCAGTTTACAACAAAAAAAATTTATTTGATATCGATACCAGGAAATGAAAATTTGACTTACATTCATTCATTTTTCTTTCAGTCTACAGTTTTGCTTTAACTGGAAACAACTATTGCTTTTTAGTCTTTTGTGCAGACGTCCAAAGAGTTTCAGCTCCAGGACCATGGGTTAGTTTCAAAGCTTTCATTACACCCGAGCAACGCCGGGCTATACTGCTAGTCTTTCTATAAAAGTTTATTTTTATGTATATATTTATATAAAAATCTGTTTTTATACTTTCATAGTGTTTTGACTGTAGTTAGGGTGATAATTATTTGCCCATAGTTGAGACCCTAACAAGTGCTATCACTCTGGGTCTGGTTGAACCTGAAAACAACAGCAATTAAGAGGTGGTTCCATGCTCCTCACAACCTCCCAATCAGAGGCCTTGCTGCCAGGTACAGTTTGCCATCATACTGAATAGAATGAAAGGAATACCTGAAGTGTGAGAGTAAACTTTTTTATTGTTTAAAGAATGCTTAGGAAGATCTTTAACTTTTTTTCTAAAAAATGTTAGAAAGAATGCTAAAACTGTAAAGGGTATTCTGTAAAGCAGAAATTGAGGCATCTGATGGTTTTATCGATGAAAACAAAACATGATGCTGTTGTATGATAATGTCCTATAGTTTAGTGTTTGTTTTTGTTAAAATAAATGCAAATACACTGTAGTTAGTGAAATTTTAAAATTTACTTAAAATAGAAAAATATTTGATTTTAAGATGTTTTTTTTCTTAATGGAAATGCAGGGTATCTATAAACATTTTTGCCACTAATGTATATAAGTATATAATGTACTAATAAGTACATCCAGAATTAGGGGAAACATAAGTAATAAAAAAAGAAATATATAATTATGGGATTAATTGTGGAAATGTTATTGTGTTTGCATGAGGATTTTGTGAAAAAAGAGGAAAGATAATGTTTTCATTCTATGTTTGGTTCAGCAGGCAACATGCATATTTTTGGGGATTAAGTTGCCTGAAGGGAAACATAACACTGTAGTTGAATGGAGAGAAAAAATACAAAGAGAATTTGTGATTCTTTTTTTTTTTATACTTTTTAATAAAACGTTACCTGTTAGGCATAGATGGGCACGTGGCTGAGTGGTTATAATGTTCACTTTCTGATCATGAAGCCAGGGTTCAAATCTCACCATGGTCGATTTGTCAGGAAGGTGACTTTCTGATATTATGAGTCTGAAGAATACAATTCCAGCATGTGACACCTTTGGAAAGTGCCTGAAAACCATGCCATGGGTCAACCCAAGACTTCTGTGTGAAAGTGGATAGATGGTACTCTTTGAGGAGCCATTGATGATTGTGCTAGCTCAAAGTCACAAGTCATCGTGAGTGAGGATTTGAGCATCCTGGTTTGTTCAGACTGTTGTTGATAACGCTCTCTCCCAGAAACTCTAACTAAGGTTCAATCAGTATAAACCACAGGTGGGCCCTGTGCATGTTAAACAAAGTGTGCTTGAGCAAGTGTTTGCATTGGAAATTAGCTAGCTGCCACAGTAGATAGGTATTCTCGAATACAAGTGACCAGCTAGTATATTGCCTTTTTCGGCATTAAGAGAAATCCCCTGGAGACACAAGATACTGTTATCCTAGAATGTTTTTCATTAAAAAAAAACAAGAAAAAAACACTTGTATGAAAATAAATTTTGCTATCAAAATCTTCATGAAATTGGTTATGATAAAACTATTTCTATAGAAGAAACATTTGTTATTCATTGAATAGTTTTACTGATGGTTGAAATTTATAAAATTTGCTCGTATTAATGTGTGTTTCCTTTCTAATCTTTGAGTTAAAATTATTTGTAACACCAGAAACTTGATTATTTCATTATCTTTTAAATATTTGCTGTTCATTTTAAAAAGACAGTGAAGAAAATTATCAAATAAAATTATTTTAGTACACTCTCCAGAACTGGATATGGTTCTGAAAAATTTGTTTTCAAGTAAGCAAAAATTGTTATAATTTGCATGAGAAAATGTTCAAGTGAAAAACACCTAATTCCTGGGGTTCTCAGGCCCATGCTAAGCTGAAGTGGTAGCACCTGTAAGGGTCCCAGCTACGGGTAAATACTTCTATATAGGAATAAAGTGCTGACATTTAGTTTTGAGCACAATTCCCTACAGAGCAAACACAGTCAGCCTCGTCTTGAATAAATTAGAGGTATCATGCTGCTGGTTTCATGTGACTTGCAAAAACAATATCTATATGGGTATGAAGTAAGTTTTGGGGGTTTGAAGTGAAAAGAATAAGTGTCTGACAGTCTTATTTGAAGGCATTATTATTCTTGTATCTGTGACTTTACAAAGTGGCTTTGAAAAAGTGGCAACAATATATATAGGAGTATATAATAAGCATATTGTAGATTAGCGTTGAGAAGAATAATTGACTGACACAGTATTGTCTAAAGGCATTATTATTCTTGCATCTGTGACTTTACAAAGTGGCTTTTAAAAAGTGGCAACAATATATATAGGAGTATATAATAAGCATATTGTAGATTAGCATTGAGAAGAATAAGTGTCTGACACAGTATTGTTCAAAGGTATTATTATTCTTGTATCTGTGACTTTATGGAGTGACATTACCAAAAATACTTAACTCCACCAACAAAAACAAAAGTTGATGTGAATATAAAAACACATTTTATATTTTTATAGCAAAAATACCAGCAATATAATTTTATATGAAAAAATTTCCAAACAATATGCACCTACTAAGAAAGTGTACTGACTTAACCAAAATCAGTTTAAAATGCTACTAAACACCCTACATGTAAGAACTTTTATGACATTAATCTATATAATATCTGACAATTTCCCAAATCAAACTGTATTCCAAGATATAAATTAAAGAAAGCACAAAACAGGCATCACCACCTCTAGTAATTATGTCCACACAAACATGAATATGCACTAAATCTGAATATCTAACATGTCTTCAATTGTGAAAGTAGAATAACTTATCATATTTTTATTAATTCCAAGTAGCCAAGGAAAGTGAATTTTGGTATTAAATGACCCGTAAGAAGTTGATATGCGATTAAACAAATAAATCAATGTTTTTAAATAGGTATATTTATTTTCCCTTTATCAGGTGAATGAATTTTAAGCTCTTGTGAGTTTAAGTTCACTGATGGAAATTGTACGAGAAAAAATTGTCAAAAATACTCTTCAAAGTTTGATTCAATTTTGGAGCAGCAGACATTAGGAATGTCAGAATAAGAAGAAAAAAATAATTGGAAAAAGGAAAAGAAAAGCATTTCTTCTTTTGATGGTCAACTTCAGTGTTGTGCTGTTTAATCCTCATTGGGCACTCCATATTCTGTAGATTATTTTACTATTTATTACCTTTAGTAACACTGGTTTCCAAAATTTTGGGGATTAGTGCAGTTAAAATTGGATCCAAGTCGAGGTCCTTCTCACTTCTGTTGCAGGAAGGCCTACCCAAGTGACTATGCCTTCAGAAATGTAGTTGTATTTACCACACTTGACCAACTGTGGATTGGTAAGACAATTTAACTGAGAGTTGGAGGTTTTGAATTAAAAATTTTTATTTCTTCTAGATTGATTGCCACTCAGAACGATGGGGACTCAGTCTGTTCTCCTATTTACCCATAGCTGAGTAGAAGAGATGGGTTCATACTTTTCCAAAGAGTATTTGCACATAAATGTATGTAACAAGCACAACTGGAATTCAAACTCAGCTCTCTGATTCTTCAATTAAAACCAATATTGATTACTCTACTGAATCTGGCTATGCAACTGAAAATTTTAGATCTGACTGAGGTTATAATCTGATGGATCAGTTCTTGATCTGTCCTCATAGATTTGAGCCATTGTCTAGACAACTGAAGTCATTTTTTATATTGTTTTTATTGTTTCCCTAATGCTATTGTCAATCTGTCAGGCATAAATATGTAATTAAAGTGGAAAGTTGTATTTTTAGCTGAAGGACAACAGAAACAGTGGCTCAAATATCGATCAGATCATTTCATTTTCAATGACTTGAGCCATGCAAATGATACTGTTCTTTATAACATGGGTGATTTCATATTTATACATTAGGATGCTCTTCTATCCTACTGAGCCAAAAATCAACACTGTTGAAATCTTCACTGGCTTGACAGGTTAACCCCTGCTGCTTTTTTTCATTCACAAGATCTAATTTCAGAGTAGATCATATATTATTTATGAAAATTTCATCAAAGAAAGTAATCAATACTGAGGAGACATGAAACTTAATGTTAAAATGATATCAGAAAGAATTGAGACAAATGTTTTGGATGAGACACACAAGAATAAATATGAGAAGAGAAAAAATGTAAAAACTTCTTATCATCTTGGCATAAATCTTTGTAACATGACAACAATGTGTTTATTGCTGGAGCATTTTTAATAAAAGCATTTTGATAATTTGATATTTATATGTATGTATATGTGTTTGTGTGTGTGTGTATCAGAAGCAAGCCTTATTTTTATTCCTTAAAAAAAAGTACAGTTTATTTGGCAGCAATCTACTTTTGTCTCTTGATTTAATTCATAATAGTAATAAAAGCTTGTTCCACACATTTCCAATCAACTTTTGGATTATCTTTATAAAACTTCATCAGATAGAGTGCACTACTAGATTGGCATCTAGGTCCCGCCCTTTTTATAGTTGAAACAGTTAAATGTAATCAGCACTTCAACTGAAACAGTTCCATTTTTAAAGATGCTTTTGAGGATGACAGGGTACAATATATGCTTGACATGAACCAAATAATATAAAGGCCAACATGTGATGAAAGTTAAAAAATGGAAATGCTAGACCAGAAACGAGTGGAATACAGAAAATATTTAACATCAATTCTTAAATCAACATTATGTATAAAGTCGATTTGCAAAAAACACAACAGCAATTTTCAAACTGAAATTGGCAAGCCAAATTCAAACTGCTTGTCTGTTTTACTTATTTTTGCAGAAGTCTTGGGAAAGGCATGGACTCATTTTCTAACCTGCTAGCTAGAGAATTTGACCTATAATCAGAAGGTGAGACTGTGTTGTCTAGCCTTCAATGAAAGCAGTCTAGGAAAATGATTATATTGAATTCCAAGCCATAGAAGAAGCAAAGCAGTAGGAAACCATTCCACTGTCCTTTCCTTGGAGCCATAACAATTCACAGATAATTAAAAAAACAAAAGATAATCACCTCTGAATATGCTGAAGGCACATGGAATATAAATTAAAGAAAATTAATTAGATTATAAGGATCTTTTTTTTATGTGCCATGTCCTTTCAGGATGTAGGCAATCATGGACCTCCACTTGCTCCTATCCCTTGTTACTCTCAAAGGTTTTCCTCTTGATATCTTTCCCAAATCTCACTCTGCTATCCACTTGATCAAGCCCATCAAGTATATCTAACCCTGCTTTCTGCTGTCTCTCTTTCCCTTTATCTATCCTGTGAGTATCAGATTCTCCAAGCCCTCCTTCTTTATTATGTGTCCCAGAAACCTCAGCTGTCTCTTGCTGATGCCAAGTATGTTTCATTTTTATTTGAATCTTCTCTAAAACCTTGTCAATACTCCTATGTTTGGTCTATGGTATCATCAGTATCCTTCTGTAGAACCAGATTTCTTTTGCTTCAAGTCTCTCTTTCATCTTTGAGGAAACTGTCCAGCATTCACCTCCATATAAGAGAACAGATATCATATAACAGTCTAACTCTTTTCTTACTTTCCAACAAAAACTTTCTGTCTCTTAATACTGGGTTTAGCTTTTAAAATGCATTTTTGGCCATGACAATGCACCTTCAGATCTCAGTGTTTCAGGTATTTAAATTTCTGCACCTGTTTCATTTTAGTATCCCCAACCTGTAGTTGGCATTTTGGAGTCCTGTTTTTGCTAATGACCATGTGTTCAGTTTTCTTGAAGTTTATGTTTAGCACTTTCTCCTAACTTTCCCTTGCTACCTTCAGTAAAAGGTTCTGTATTTTCATTTCAATGTCTGCTATCAGTACTGTATCATCTGCTTATTGTAGATTGTTCAGATTGTAGCCACCAATGATGAATTCTGGCAGGGTTTCTAGCTCTCTCAGAATTGTTTTGCTGTACAGGTTGAATAGATCCAGTGAGAAGACCCTTCCTTGTCTTACACCTCTTTCTATTTTCTTACGTCTGCTGAATTCATTTCCTATCCATATGTAGGTGGTTTGTTGCCAGTATAGGTTTTTGATAACTCTCTTTCCCAAATATGTCAAGGTTGCCAAGCACCTTCAACAAGTTTTAGTTTACTCAATGTAAGGCAAAAGAGTCTGTCAATGTAGTGAGTACAGGTTGAGATTGATGCATGCAAGAGAAGGAATTAAAGGCAGTTTATGAGAACATGTATAAAATATAATGGTTAATCTTAGACAAATGTTAAGATTGTAGAAGTAGTGGTTTATAGGATGAAATTCTAAGTGGAACTTTTTTATTACTAACAGAATACAAAGGGAATGGGGATGATTCATCCAATTACATGTGAAGGTTTGAACTGGTGTAACTAGGGAATATAGCTTGTCAGAACATTTACTATGGATATAACGAAAGAATAGTGTGTGGGCAATATAATCGTACTTTGTATAGAAAGTGAAATTGGTAATCTGAGCTTAAGTTCCAGTCAAGTTCACTGCATTCACTTTCGCACCCTTAACAAAAGAATGAGCCCATAACTTTTCCAAGTACCTGTGGATTAAATAACATCGTAAACTGGGCTCTGCAGCTTTGCATGGCAGCTAATCTAGTGGACAGATTACTGTGAATTCAGAACAATGGAAAAGACAATAGGAAATCACTCCACATTCTTTTCCTAGTTGCCAGACACATACAGTACTCATTAATAATAATAATAGAACATACAATGTACATATAATGATTATAATGATAATAATAAAAAAAATAATAATAATACATATATAATAAAGAAAGCAAAGCTGTTGAGAGTTATGATTGATTGCAAAATATAAGGGATATGATCGGTTTTGAGACATTATCAAACTTTTTGTCTTTTTTTTTATCATTTCACCTCAAGCAAGGTTATAAAGCTACTAAGATGCAAACGGGTGAATAGATAAGAGAAAAAGAAAAAAATATTATTGAGCAGAGAAAAAAATACAAAGAGGAATTAAGAAGACAGAAAACAGCTGATATTTAAATCTTTCAAGATCAAATTTGAATGGAAAGATAGAAGTTGGAAGAGAGTTTACAAATAAGAAGTGTGAAAGAAGAAACTGTTAGCATAGAACTTATGGTTACATCTAGCCATTGCAACTGTAAAATGATGAGACCTTGCCAGAGAAGCAAGAAGCCAGAAGAGAGTTTCACAAGTGAGAAGTGTGAAAGAAGAAACTATTAGCATAGAACTTACGGTTACATCTAGCCATTTCAATTGTAAAATGATGAGACCTTGCCAGGGAAGCAAGAAGCCAGAAGAGAGTTCCACAAGTGAGAAGTGTGAAAGAAGAAACTATTAGCATAAAACTTAGGGTTACATCTAGCCATTTCAATTGTAAAATGATGAGACCTTGCCAGGGAAGCAAGAAGCCAGAAGAGAGTTCCACAAGTGAGAAGTGTGAAAGAAGAAACTATTAGCATAGAACTTATGGTTACATCCAGACATTTGAAATGTAAAATGATGAGACCTTGCCAGGGAAGCAAGAAGCCGGAAGAGAGTTCCACAAGTGAGACATGTGAAAGAAGAAACTGTTAGCATAGAACTTATGGTTACATCTAGCCATTGCAACTGTAAAATGATGAGACCTTGCCAGAGAAGCAAGAAGCCAGAAGAGAGTTTCACAAGTGAGAAGTGTGAAAGAAGAAACTATTAGCATAGAACTTACGGTTACATCTAGCCATTTCAATTGTAAAATGATGAGACCTTGCCAGGGAAGCAAGAAGCCAGAAGAGAGTTCCACAAGTGAGAAGTGTGAAAGAAGAAACTGTTAGCATAGAACTTAGGGTTATATCTAGCCATTGCAACTGTAAAATGATGAGACCTTGCCGGGAAGCAAGAAGCCAGAAGAGAGTTTCACAAGTGAGAAGTGTGAAAGAAGAAACTGTTAGCATAGAACTTAGGGTTACATCTAGCCATTTTAACTGTAAATTGATGAAGCCTTGCTGTTAATCTGTTAGGTTATTGGTTAAAGTAATTTTTTCATATCAGTTTGGTTTAATTGTATAAACTGTTAAATTATTATATTCAAATAAAATTCCTCTTATTGCAATAAAAGGATATTTGTTTTGGTTGATAAATTTAATTTTTTGTAATCAAAGAACATATTTAACTGCAGTTATTTCAGAATTTGAAAAATAACGGCAGAGAAAAAAATTGTTCTGACCTCATCTGCTCGTTAAGGAAGTCAACTTCTAAACCAACAATATGAATGTTAAAAACAGTTGAAGTAACGTGTTAATGTTATTTGTATTGAAATCTTGGTTCTCACGCTGTAATAAGGATATTAAGTTTTATTCCTTTGCACATATGATAAAAATTATTTTTGGTTTGTTGGTTTTTGTTTTCCTTTTTCTATTTGTGCTACAAATTCTGTTGTTAAGATAAGAAAATTGCATGTAAATATTTAAATTAAAAATAATAAATAACTTCTCACATCAGTTGGTACCATTGGAAGTTGGTAAGGTTGCTTTTTTTTATCTCAGGAATTTGCATATTAAGGAGGAATTTGCATATTAAGGAGGAAGTGAAGCTATTTTATGTGAATAGTTGTCTATTGTTTGTTTTTGAAATGAGCGACCTGAAAGAAATGTCCATGTGTCATACATTACCAATTTGGAACTTTGACAACCTACTTGTAATAAAAAAATACTAAGTAGGAACCACAAAGAAGAGGAAAAGTGATTGAAAATACACAAAATACAGCACATGGCCAAGAATCTAAAACAATAAAAAGTTTCCAGAATAGAAAATAAGTAAGAAGCATGAAAATAATCAAACCCCTGGTTTGTATCTAAAAGTTTGACGACTTAAGAATGCCAGGCTTGGATGTACAGATGGCATAATGAATAACAACCTGGCATTGTTAATTTGAGAGAATGTTGGGTTCATTATATTCACCGAGGCACAATGAATATGTCAAACCCAACAGTCTCTTAGAAAAGTTATTAACCACACTCTTCTCTTCCCGTTATGGGTTAATTAATAAGACATCTACCACTAAAACATTATCTCAAAAAAAAATTTCCCTGGCTTTAAATATCCTGCAAAATGTTGACAAGCCGTAAAAAACAAATCCATCAATTAGATATAGCCTAGTTCTGGTACATGGTCAAAAGTATGGAGCAAGTATTTACAATACTCATTTGTACTTGTTTGTCTTACCTCCTCAAACTTCTACCCAATGAATAGCATGATTAATTTGTTATATGTTGCAGATTACAATGGTGTTTTCTTTATTTTGTGGTCTTTTATGATACACCAATTATATCATTGAATGTCCTCATAGATGTCCTGTCAAACTTATCACTCACCTTTGTTAAAGTTTAGCTTTTAGCACTGGAGAATCGTATGGTAATAGTAAAATTAACTGTTTCCTTATATGGAAATATTTTGCAATGATTGACTAAACAACCAGAACCAGTATGAGTTGGAATTTTTAAAAATCTCCCTCTTAGAAGAATTTTTTATAAAAATATATTTCTCAAGGTCAGCAGCTCCTACCCCTCCATCCAGTACTGTTGCGGGTTTCCTTCCTAATCTTTTATTTGAAGTCGTGTGGAATGTCAACATCTTCTCCTCTAGTTGTATATGCTGTTTTAGTTGATGATATTGTTGAATACTGATGTAGTTTCTTTTATTTGCTTTAGTTATTTGTTTGGGATGCTGAAGTACTAGTCCACAAGGTTTAAAGATGGTTGGTCATTGCAAAAAATGTATTTTCTGAAAACTGTTTTAACTACTGATCTGAGAAAACATTTGTATCCAACTGACAGTTTAGATATTTCTGAACAGGTTTGGCACAAAGTATGGCTTCTATATGAAATTCTCAATCTAATATGATGATTTAAAAGCATAAGTTTTTTAGGTTCATGTTTTGTTTCTATAGCAATTTGCAGCATTGGAAAATACTGTTTATAGTAAAACTTATTTTATGTTTAATTTCCTTGTATCGTATACTAATAACTTAGTCATAACAAATTCTTCACTCCTCAAAATTCATAACTTCTCCATATAGAGCGTTTGAAGTGTTCAGTTTTTACTAAATCTACAACCTTATTTTATGATGGATTGAGGATTTGTACAATAAGTGCTTTTATTCAAATTCCAGAGTCTAGTTTCTGTTTCAGAATGGCTTATGTTGAGTCCTATTTCTTGAGACACTTGTTAGGGAACATTGATTTATTTTTTTTGTTCAAGATCATATTCATCCCAACTATGAATATGTCTGTCATCAGCATAGCCCTCTTTGTCATAGTACATTGGCTTTAGGATAGAAAGCAAGATTAATGTTTTCTTTGAATAGATTCTTTTGGGAAGTGGTATAGAATGCTTAAATGGTCAGTGCCTATCTCATTACATCCGTATTTGTATATTTGCATGGTATCTCTCTTAGCACATTACTCATTCTTGCTTTGCTGCCATTGACGATCTGTTCCCATTGCACTCTGTTCTGGGCTGCTTTGTCATCATCAATACTTTTGTAACTTGTTTATTTTTTTTACAGGTAGTGGTGTTAACCATACACAGATCTCTTTATCCTCCGAGCGAGGTGGTTTTGAATTCAGAGTTTTTCCTTCTTTTAGACCAGTTGCCAATCAGGGCTATAGAACCCAGCTTTTGCCGTTATTTTACTCAAGGCTTGGAAGAGAAGACAGGAATTCAAACATTTCTCAAGGGTATTAGCATGAAGATGAATGTAATGAACTTGACTGGGATTCAAATTCAGCTCTCCGATTCCTCAATCCGGGCTGCTATCCATTACTCCTCCATATGTGCAGGGCATAGTCTAGGAGAATTCTTCAAATTGTGGCTTAAATGCTCTACATTTAGAGGAGAAAAGAAGAGCATGGTTTTGTAGAAGAGTATTTGTGCAAGCCTAAACATGAAAAATTGAAGAGTGGGAGATGTTGATAGAAGCATATATGGATCAGCTAAGCCTTGAAGAGTCAAAAATTCATGATAATCATGAACAATATTTTATTTTTGAAATCTAGATGCTATTAAACCTCATATCAACAGAATGATGTCTGCTATCATGCTGCAAATTAAGAATAAAGTGTAATACATCTCTTAAATAACAAAAACTGTGCATGTTGGTGTGGGAGGGGGCTGTAGTAACACCAAAATTACAGACAAAAATGAAATTTGGCTCACAGATTATTTTTGACCCCAGGAGTGTGATATGATTATTGAGATCATTCCAAATTGTTACTGAATAGAAAAACGTTATTTTAACATGGGTCTGGCAAAGAAAATGCTAGAAGTGTCATCATAAAACTTTTTTTTTTCAGATTAACTCTGGATAAAGGAATGATTTACAAGCTAGTATTGCCCTACATTATGACTGAAGTATGATCATCAATCAATGCTCAGTGCTTTTGCCTTGTGCCAGACTATGTTAAGATCAGTTATTTTCCCTTTTATCCTCAGTGTTTATGTTGATGTGACTAAAAAATAATAAAGATAATAGCTAGTTAGTTTTTACTCATTTTTCTAACTTTTTTACTTTGGTAAGAAATCAATTAAGATATAGACTGCTAAAACAAAGAAGTGACCCTGCTCTCCACCCCGAGCTGACCCCTAAAAGATAAAAGGTGAGAGAAGGGTATCAGACAGTTCATAGGTTTCTGAAATGTTTACTAATGTGAGTCTTCTACTTGTATGTGATGTATATGGTCAATCATGGTTCTTCACAGTTTCCCATTCCTGTTATATTTTCTTTCAGTGGCACCTCATCAAGTAATTGGCCCACAACCTCCAATCCTTTTAATCTTTAGTCTCCACTTGTATTTTGTTCTCAGGATTTTGGTGAAACTTTCAGGTTAATGACTTGAAATGTTAGATATCTTACCTTGTTGTTGACAGAGCATTTAAGTTTTACTTGACACTCGTGTTGGATGATGTGTTGCATGTAACTCTTCAGACTTTAGTAGTCTGTAGCATGCTATACACTTTGAGTTTTGGCTTGTGCTGCAGTCTAGCTTGAAATTAATGCTTGTAGTGTACTTTACTACTATCTGATGTTTCTAGCATGATGTCGTCTTAAAAAATAGATAATGAGTCATCACTTTCTTTTGCAATTTTAAAACACCTTGTAGTTAATGGTGGCACAAACTGGCAAAATGGTGGAGCTTGTTGCCTTTCCTATGTGTTTTTCTTTTAGCCAGGTATTGTTTCAATGACTGTTTTTTTTTTTTCTCATTTGCTCTTTGAGTTCAGGGCTGAGGTTCTGAAACTGGGATGCCATATTTTTCAATAATTTTGTTTACTTATTTTTCAATCTTTGTTCATGTATTACTCCTGAAGCTAACATTTTTTCATTCATATATTTTAATTAATTTCACTCTTACTTCAATCGCTAAGTATTTGTCTATCATTTTATTTAAAAAAAATTTTTTTTAATCATTTCACCCCAAGCAAGGCATTCCACTGCCACTATTGCGCTTGGGGCTACATAGGGGGAAGGTAAATAAGAAGAGTGGTTAGATATAGGAAATGTCAGAAGGTGGGTGATAGATAGTTGGGTGGGTGGGAAGAGTGTTTGAAAGAATGGAAGTTAGTTTGTTAGAAGGTGTCTATTGACCTTACATTTAAACTCCTGGAGATTGTAGCTGTCGGGGAAGCAGTCATGTGGAAGAGAATTCCACAGTCGGGAAGTGCGAGAAAAGAAACTGTTGGAGTAGATGTTGCGGTTGCATTTTATTGGTTTCACTGTAAAAGGGTGGGATCTAGTTGCTAATCTAGTATCTCATGCAAATTCAAACCTAGGGGTCACCAGTGATCTAAGTTCATCGGAGCAGAAGCCGTGAAAGTATTTATAGAAGAGACACAGGGAAGCCACGTCGTGCCGGTGAGAGAGAGACTGCAGGCAGTCTGCTAAGTCGGTATCGATCACATTACAGACCCTCCGCTGTACCTTGTCGAGAAGCCCAAGGAGCAGTCACAGAGTAGTAATTTCTGAATATCATTGTTTCAAATGCTGCATAAAATTCTGACTCTAAGTCATCCAAGAATTTAGCATACTTGTAGTCCTTAATCTTCAGTCTTACATAAATTAGTTAATTTTCTTTAAGGTAATTGATTTATTTTGAAAAATAAATATCTTAATTTCATCATATAATTTTCTTGTTTGACAGTATTCTTGGAACTTATTTTAAAGATTTTGTATTTTGCTCTTGACATCATGATTTTCAAATTTGCATGATTTGAAAATTTGTTTGGCTTGTGATCCAGCCATATGTAAAGTTGTAGTGACAATGTATTTGCTCATTTTTTTTCTGTTACTGCAGCAGCAAAAGAATAAAAATCAAATTGTTATTTCCAAAATTTGCATCTGGTGGTGGTGGTGGTGGGGGTTCAATCAAAATTGAGGTCAGAGTTAAGATTCTTCAGTGGTGTCGAACTCATTTTCTTTTCATTTTTTTTTAGATCTGGTTTACTGTTTTGAAGTTATTTCAGAGTATCCACATCTTATCCGTTCTTAATGGTGGTGTGAATTTCAAGCCAATGACTGCTTAATTTTTTTTTTCTCTTTTCTTTACACAAACTTTACCTACCAATCCATTAAAGCATAGAAACTGTCACCAGGGCAAAGAGTGTTGATCTCAATTTGTTGAAAGAAGAGCGAACTTTAACAAATGATGAAAAAGAAAAGGAAAAGTACATGCAATTGACTCACTAGGTAATTGCAACAAATCCCATTGTTTCAACATTCAGGGGTTAGCATTATGGTCTCATAAAGTAGAGAATGGCTTTTGGTAATACTGGTTAGAAAAAACAGTCAAAGAAGAGTGAGGTTAGTAAAGAAGTACAATATAGAATAAAATACCAAAAACAATATAAGTGGAATGGGCAATCCAGCCGGAAAGATCTTCAGTAATAAAAAGAAATACTAAGTAGGAACCACAAAGAAGAGGAAAAGTGATTGAAAATACACAAAATACAGCACATGGCCAAGAATCTAAAACAATAAAAAGTTTCCAGAATAGAAAATAAGTAAGAAGCATAAAAATAATCAAATCCCTGGTTTGTATCTAAAAGTTTGACGACTTAAGAATACCAGGCTTGGATGTACAGATGGCATAATGAATAACAACCTGGCATTGTTAATTTGAGAGAATGTTGGGTTCATTATATTCACCGAGGCACAATGAATATGTCAAACCCAACAGTCTCTTAGAAAAGTTATTAACCACACTCTTCTCTTCCCGTTATGGGTTAATTAATAAGACATCTACCACTAAAACATTATCTCAAAAAAAAATTTCCCTGGCTTCAAATATCCTGCAAAAAGCTGACAAGCCATAAAAAAACAAATCCATCAATTAAATGTCACCTAGTTGTGGCACATGGTCAAAAGTATGGAGCAATAAGTGATTGATTTCGTGAGACTAGCTTGCTTAACATTACTACCAAGTCAAAGTACCAAACATATAATCAAGTAATGATTTACTAAGCATAGGACATGTTGTAGCACAAAACCAAAAGTTTGGTGCACCCAACTCACTACTTAGTTGTAAATAATTTAGTTACACAAGTTTGTTTTTTATTTTTAATGGCTTCACCTCAAACAAGGCTATACCACCAGGGGCTACATACAAGAGTAAAAGTTTAGGCAGGAGGAGAGTGAAGAGGAAGACGAACCAGTAACTAGGGATATCAGAGAAAGAGCAAGAGAAGTATGTGAACACAGGAGTGAAGACAGTTGTGAAGGTAGAGAGAAAGGGAAAGAACAAGATACACGGGGTAATGTAGAAAGAGTGAAGAGGAAGATGAACCTGTTACAGGGGGTGAAAGAGAAAGAGCAAGAGAAGAACGTGAACACATAAGTGAAGACAGTTGAGAAGGTAGGGAGAAAGGAAAAGAACAAGATGCATGGAGTGATGTAGAAAGAACTGGAGTCAAGTGGATAAGAGACGAGAATTGACATTGTATTTAAATTCCTGGAGGTTGTAGCTATCAAGAAAGCAAGTATATGGAAGGGAGTTTCACAGGTGGGAAGTTTGAGAAAAGAAACTGATGGAGTAAAATTGTCACCTGCATTTGGTTGATTTAACTGTAAAAGGGTGAGACCATATTGCCAGTCAGGTTGCGCAGGTAAATTCTTGTGGCAGGAGCACCAGTGACTTAAGTTCGTCGGAGCAGAAGCCATCAGAGTATTTGTAGAATAAACAGAGAGAAGCCATATCTTGCCAATAAGAAAGTGGCTGACGTCGAGCTGCTAGGTCAGGACCAATTACATTACAAATTCTCCTTTGGAGCCTGTCGTGAACACTGAGATAAACAACAGGGGCTCCTAACCAGATATGACAACAGTATTTCATGCATGGTATATGTGCAAGACGGATTCAGGCGTAAAAACTTCCTGGCTCAACACAGTGACCCAACCTTCTTAGCAGTGGATTTAGCTATTGATTCAATGTAATGATTCCACTTGAGTTCGGAAGATAGGGTAAGGCTGAGGAGGCACAGAATATTGCTTTCAGAGAGACTCATCTCATCCATTCTTATGGGTGGCAGGAGAGATTGCCTTTGATAACACATCAAGGTTTTGAAGAAAATGGAAACAAAAAAAAACATTCGTATTTAACATCAGGCAGTTGAAAATCCTGGGACACATAATAAGGAAGAAGGGCTTAAAAAACCTGATACTTGCCTTATCGTTCGGACTTGAAAGGTAACCACAGGTTGCAACAGAGGGATTTGATTAAACAAAGTAGGTATATGTACATCCATGTCGTAACAGAATCTGACACAAGGCTGAGTTTAGTGTGGCATTTTGGAGGTCGTTTAAAAACTGCTTAAGCCCCTAAGCATTTTATCTATTGGAAACATCTTGAGTACTAGCCCCTTTTCAAAGCAGAGGTACTGCTTGAAGGAATGGATGTCTGGAGCAGGAGCTAATATTAATTGAAACTTCCCAGGAAGTATTGATTTACTAAGTGTAGCTCAATGGTCACACAAGGTTTTAAGTATGGAGCACTCAGAGATGATTGAAATCGTTACATAGGCATAATTTATCTTGATGTATCCAACAGATGAAAAAAGTATTTAATTATGAAGCTCAGGAGATATTTAGTGTGCATAGCTCAGGTGTAGCATGGGTACTGAGGATTGAACTAACTAATCGGTTATAATGGATCTAACAAGACAAGCATTGATATGTTTACAGATAAACAACATACGAAAACTGAAAGAGAAGAGTTTTTTTGGGTTTTTTTTGTGAAGAACAAATAGATTACATCTCATTGGTCAATGCAGATCAAGTTAGCCACACTTTCTTTTATGTGCTGTGTCTTTTCAGAACATAACAGATCATGGCTCTCCACATCTTCCTGTACTTTTAGTTCTTGATTACATCTCATTGATCAATGCAGATCAAGTTAACCGCACTTTCTTTTATGTGCTGTGTCTTTTCAGAACATAACAGATCATGGCTCTCTACATCTTCCTGTACTTTATTTCTTGATTACATCTCATTGATCAATGCAGATCAAGTTAACCACACTTTCTTTTATGTGCTGTGTCTTTTCAGAACATAACAGATCATGGCTCTCCACATCTTCCTGTACTTTTAGTTCTTGATTACATCTCATTGATCAATGCAGATCAAGTTAACCACACTTTCTTTTATGTGCTGTGTCTTTTCAGAACATAACAGATCATGGCTCTCCACATCTTCCTGTACTTTTAGCTCTTGATATATTTGGTCTTTTAGTTATTTTTCCTAAACTCTGTACTACCTTCCATTTCCTGAAGCTCATCAAGTATGTTTCATGCTGCTTTCCTCCATCTCTTTTTTCCTAAACCTGTCCTGTGAGTATCAGTTTTTTCAAGTCCTCTTTCTTTATTATGTAATCCAGAAATTTCAACTGTCACTTCATGATGTTGAGTATAAGTTCCATTTTTGTTTCCATTTTCTCCAAATCCTTGTCATTGTTCACATGTTCAGTCCCTGGTATCCTCAACATCTTTTTGTAGAGCTACATTTCTGTTGCTTCATGTCTCTTCATTTTTGAGGAGATTATCCAGCATTTGCTGCCATACAGATATCATGTAACAGTTCAGTGCTCTTTTCATTGAAACCCACTAATAGTCTATAAATTTATCCACTTTCATTTTAGCTATTCTTTCAATCAGTTTAAGGAAGGCAACTTGTGCTTAATTTTATTTATTCTCAACGGCCTATTTAAAAGGGAAGTATAATTTTGTGAAGATAATGCAAACCATGCTGGTATTATTTTGTAGTTAAAAGTACAATTATACACCTATTCACCAACTTTTTTTTTTTTGACCTTTTTTCTATCTTCAGAAAAAAGTACTGCCATTTTGTTTGAAACTCTGTTCATTAACGTCTTGGAAATTAAATGACCCCTGTCTTAATTGATACCCTCCCTTGTTCATTCAAGAGGCAAGAATAGTGATTTGACTTTTCCTGGTGATTTTCTGCATTTTATTGCTTTTATTTTAAATTCTGTTTAACTTTTTAAATGTCCAATATCACATGCCATGGAGTTTAAGTTGGAAGACATGTTTTTGTGAAATATGTAATTTTTAGTTCATTTAATTGATTTACATGATCTAAAGTCAAATTGATGTTGTTTTTTTTATATCTTACTAAAAACTTCAATTGTGGTGTCTGTCAGCACATTAGTGCTATAGAGAAGAGACAGACAGAAAATGGCCACCATGTCTGTGTGTGTTTTTCTCTAATTGACAATTTGACTTGGATGAAAGTTCAATATCTGGTGGACAACTACATTTTATCTCTAAACTGTCTCTCTGTCTTTGGATAAAACAAACTAAATAAATAAAGGATTCTTGGTCCTGGTCCTCATTGCACTAAAGAGAAACGATTAGTGGACACCAATGACAGCTTTACTGTGGTTACCAGAAACTGGACAATTTTTGTCCTTGGCTGATAGGTATGCAGATGGGTACCTCATATTAAACCAAGCTTATATCATCCCATCATACCACATGAGTTGGGTAAATAGCAACTGTTTGTGATTTTGCCTTTTTTGTAACATGTACGAATTAAATACTCTGACATTGTCATTCACATATATTAGGTTTTTACATTATTAGATGAATTGATTTACAATAATTTTTTGTGACATGACAGCACAATTGGAATAACACAATGATTTTCTTGATATAAAAACATTAATATAAAAATTAAGAATAATGAAATTTTAAACTTTGAAATTGTTTTTTTTATTATTATTTAGATGTATCTCGGTATTTAGTTCTATGTACCATGTTCCTTCAAGGTGTAGGTGATCATGGCTCTCCATAATTTCCTGTCCTTTGTAGTTCTAAATAAATTTTTGTATTTTTGTCTCCTTAGCCTTTTTTCACTATCCATTTACTCAAACTCACTAAGTAGGTTATGCATCTTTCCTGCCTTCAATCTATCCTGTTAACATAAGATTTTCCAAGCCTTCTTTTCTTGTTACGTGTTCTAGAAATTCTGCCAAGAAAAATGTGAAGTTGGCAGATCTTTTTTTTGTTATAATGTAGGGGACTTCTTAATAAACATAAATAAATTAAATGAAATTGTTTTGATTTACTTTTTTTTCTTCTTCTTCTATGTGTCGTCTCTCTTCAGGTTTCCCACATCTCTCTGTCCCTTGTAGCTCTTCACACCCTTTCGCTTATTAATCCTTCAAAACCTTGCTCTGCCATCCATTTGCTTAAGACCTTCAAGTATGTCATGTATTGCTTACCCCAGTCTTTCTCTTTATCTGTCCTGTGAGTATCAGATTCTCTAAGCTCTCCTTCCTCATGACATGTCTAAGAAAATTCATTATCTTTTCCTGATGTTAAATATAAATTTCTTTTTTGCTTCCTTCCTCTCCAAAACATTTGGTCTAAAATAAAAATAAAAACTCAAGTTTAACATTCCAACATTTTCTATGCATAATTTTAACCAAAATTTGCATTTTATATCCTTTTCTTCAACATACAAACATATATAGTTACATAAGCACAAAATTTACTTTAGTTCAATGAAGTCCTGAAGGAGGAAATGTATCACATAAAAATTTTCCACTTTGTCATTAGTTTTCCTAAAATTGTTCTGATATATAAGAAGTTTATCATTTTCTCCCATTCAGTTATTATAAAATTGTAATTTCAAAGATCAATGTTATGTGGAGAACTGAATTTGATATTTTTATTTGTGAATGTGCCATGTCTTTTTGTATCATAGGCGATCTTGGCTTTCCACAATTTCCTGTCTTTTCTAGCTCTTATTAAATTTTATTATTTGCTAATCCTTGTTCTGTCATCCCTTTATACAAGATATTTGTTTTTACTCTGTTGCACTTGCTTTCAGAAAGTCTTGTTAGTATTGAATTATCCAAGCTCTGTTTTCTCATTATGTGCCCAAGAAATTTCAATTTTATATTTCTCATATTAATTTTAAGTTTTTTTTTTCCATTTTCTCTAAAATTTAGTTGTTGCTCACATGTTCATTACATTGTATTCTCAGTATCCTTCTGTAGAATCAAATTTGTTTTGACTCTGGTTTCTTCATCTGTGAGAAGATTGTCCAACATACACTGCTTTATAGGAAGTCTGATAATGTTATGTAACACTTTAGTAATCTTTTCTGTGCTTCTAATTAAATTCTCCTATTTTTAATACTTGGCTTAGCTTTTGGAAAACATTTTGCACCTTAATATTTCCATGTCACACTTCACAGATATTCAAATTATTTTACTTACTAGTTTTGGTATCTCCAATTTGTAATTTGAATTTTGGTCTGTTCCTTTTGCTGACCTCTCTTCTTACAAATTGATGATTAGTCCTTTCTTCTTGCTTTCGTTTGCAATTTTCTGTAAGAGTTCTTGTAGTTTCCTTTTTTTTTTTGTTATCAACACTGTGTTATCTGCATATCTTAGGTTGTTAAGATTGTGGTTGTCAGTAATGAATCTTGGCAGGACTTGTAATACTCTTAGAATCACTAGAATGTATATGTTGAATAAATCCGGCAAGAAAACACATCCTTGTCTTTTTTTGTATATCTGTTGAAATCATTTTCCATGTGTATATGGGGAGGTTGCTGTCAGTATATGTTTTGGATTATTCTCATCTCCTTCCCAAATAATATGTAAGTTCCATTTGAGCAACTTCCTCCCACAAACCATCGCTTTGTGAAAATGACTTCCAAAAGAATGCTTTCCTGATTACTAGAATCTTAGCCGATTCAAGTCTGGTTGGAACTTTTATCTTCTTCAAGTGGATTAGTGAGATTAGTGAATTGAGTTTAATATTAGTGGGGAACAAAGAACTTAGAGATTTAAGTAGAGATAATTAAGACATCTGGAAGTGGCATGACTCATGGAACGAGAACAATCTACCGTAGCGATGAAAATAAAGTTTGAAATTCTAGTCACCTGAAGATGGTCAAAGCATACAACAGTGTTGCAAATAGGGCAGTGAAGATGAAGACAACACTTTAAACAATGTAAGCAATTACCTCATCTTGGAAAATATAGACAAATTCTTAAACTTTTATGTAAATTAATACTTCTTTTTTTATTCTTCTGGTGATAAATTAAACATTTAAATCAGGCTGTTGCTCATTGGATGTATTATGTTAATTATGTAGATGTTTCTTTCTATGAACAAATAAACATTATAAAAAATAATAAATAAAATATTTTTATAATTAATGAAATTCATCCAAAATAAATTCTCTTCAAAAATATTAATTTGTTTATTATAATTTTTAATGAAGAAGATGATTTGGAAGGGACTGTACTTTCAAAAATAGAAAAAAATTAAAAATAAATTTTATTCCTATTTAACATTTCATTGACGTTTAGAGCTAAAAATCCTGATTACTTCTTCGTAATTTCACATGTGGAGTGATATATAATTTTACTTCATGGGTCAGGCTGTAAAATTAGTAAATAAGATTCCTGTAAAAAAGTTCTGTCATGAATTCAAAATGGCATCAACTTCATTTTTGACTATTTTTTCATAATGGTTCATGATTCGGTAGAGTTCTCTCAAGATTGTGTCTCCCTGGGAGCTTTCCTCCCTCTCTCCATTATTAACATAATTGAATATGAGAGAAAGTGACTTTCTTCCATCAATATTTCTCCTCCTCTTCTAACTTTCTGTGAAAAACTGAAGAAACTTTGCATTTAATAAAATCAAGGTCGTCATAGTTGTTCACTGAAACAATGAAAATGAAACGCTGAAATTATACAAGATTTTTCTTTTCTTGGAAATGAATGTGTTAAATTAAGTATGGTGGTGTATTGAAAAATGAATTAATTTCACTTTCTCATAAAAAGCTATTTTAGCAAAATAACTATTTTTGAACGCAATATTTTGTCTTCTTCAAAAAATAGCATGGAACATTTACTTTAAAAATAATGGTGAAAAATTGAAACTAAAATGTTTCTCTGCCTAAAGTAAAAGCAATTTATATCGAATTTTTTATTCCACCGAGATCGGGGTCACTGAGAAAAAAGAGAAGTGTCCACTTTTTCACCAACCAAAAACAGGAATTATCCTTTGTGTTCTTTAAAGTCTTATTAGTTTATATGGCGCACACACATATATGCACACTCACATTTTTTGGCTTAGCTGTGATTCTGAGAGGTTGAAAGTTTTGTCCTTAATTAAATTTTTGCGGGCATGCACCTTTGTGCTTAAAGGACAGTTTTTCCCTTGACACTGCTATTATTTTAACTACCTACACTCCTTGGCCATTGTTTTAAAATGTGATGATTAGAATTATAATAATATCTAAACATATGTTTACAGTGAAGTTATACATTTTTGTTGCTCAACAAAAATAGTAAACGCTATTAGATTTGTTTATTTGCAGGAATAATTTAATATTTATAACCTTCTAAAAACTAATTGCATTAAGACTAATGCAATGCTATATTTTTCATTTACAAATTTATAAAGAATGAAATATGAAAACAATTTTATATTGATAAATTCATTAACATTTACAAAATTTGAAAAATATGTTAACCAACTTTAAGGAATTTCTTATTTATCAGTTTATGTTTGAATCAATTGGCAATGAGCTGATATTTTGCCAACAATACTAATAAACACAATAATAGTTGTCAGTATTTCTGAGATAAGATATTATGATTACTTTTGCTATTAACATTGTTCAGACTGTTGTCCTCATCTTCATTGTCATATTCACAATGATTCGGCTGTTGTGCACTCTGGCCTTCTTCAAGTGATTGGAATTTTGAACTGAACACTTTGTGAGTTCAATACTTGGCTTCAGCAGAGGTGAACAAAAAACTTGGTGAGTTGAATTAAAGGGAGATAACTGGTACTGAAACACCTGGAAGTAGCATGGCTCGTGGAACTAGAACAATTTACTTGGATGGACAAAATAAAGGGTTCAGTTCTGAATATGCCAACAAAGATGTGGACAACAGTTTGAACAATGTAAATAATAAATAGTGTTTATTATTTTCCTTGTTAGTTCTCTAAAACAAAGAAAAAGTAAAGATTCACTTCTATATTTAGGCTTTATAGCAATTCTTTAAATTGCTTTTTAAAATTGACATTGCCAAAGAGTGAAAGGAGTTGAACTAAGTGTGGAGTCCTTGGAAAAACTGTTCTTTTGACACTTGATATTTTGTGGGCATGAAGGTTTGTAAAAATTTAATTTTTAACATAAAGTTAATATTTAATTTCTATAAATGAATTGATGATTTGAGTTTCTAAGGATCCTAACACCAAGCAGCACTTTTTTATAGAGAGAAAATTTTATTTTTTTCTACAAAGTTGACCAGTAATTCTACTTAGGATTTTTGTAAAGAGTTTTTTGGACATGGCTGAATGAACAAGACAGTTTCCTCTGTTGTTTCAAGATACCCTTGTCACAATCATTGGTGCTGATTCTTTTTGTGGTTAAACAAATTAATGAAGATCAGAAAATGAAGAAATTATATTCTGAAGAAAAGTGAACATCCAAAAGGATGAAAGGAAATGGCTGTCTGATAGATGCACAAGAACAAGGAATCAAAATCTTACCATCAATGATATAGAGGTGGCAGGGCCAGAGGAGCAATTATCTCAGGGGTTAAATTTTTAGAGGTATAAAAGAACTGTTGGATAAAAAAAAAATAATCAAATTTATAACAACTCATGGATAAGGAGGATGTGCAATAGTTTAAATTTCCCCACACACTCAAAACTCCACCCATGTATGGCTTATATTTTAATAAAGATAAAAAAAAAAAATATCTGATGACTCATCTCCAAACTATGATTCATTTTCTTTGTTGTCTTCAGTTGCTGATAAATTGTTTAAGCCTTTGCTTCAGAATAGTTTGGCAAATGTTTCGTTTCTCTCAACTGAAAGTAAGTCTTTTTAAAACACTTGATCTGGTAGAGGAATCTGGGCATTGTAATTTTTAACCAGGTGAAACTTACTAATCATAGTACTAGTTATAACCAGGGCCAGTGCAAGAGTCTTGTGCACCCCCACTAAATCTATGATATGTTCACTGTCCGACTCTACTATATCTGAATTTTTATGAGGTAGTATTCATATAAAATACAAATTTCATTGTGTAAATATCATATGCAATATTGGTGAACACATATGTCATAATAAATCATTCCAGTTTACAGGTATGTATATTAAAGTGATGTATTTGTAGAAATACTACTTTATATGCATTGTGAACAGGGCTGGTGAAAGGGTCTTACACATCTTCCCAATATATGATATGGGGTCCCCATTCTACTACATTTCAATTTTCATAATGTAGTATCCATATAAAATACAAATTTCTTTTTTATAACCCACTTATGCATAATAATGGATCACAAGTAATATAGGTGAATAATTGAAGTAGAAAAATTGAAAATAATTACAATGTATTAAATATCTAATTAGAGACTTATCGTAATCGATCATTCCATCTTAGATAAATCAAGTATTTCGTGGCAATTTTTTTTTTTAGATTAAGCATATCAAAGCAAATTGAACAAAAAATCTCAGAATGTTGTCAAAATCTATCAAAATTTTTCTTTCTTTAATAGTCAGCAATCCTTAGATTAATTTGTAATGTATATAAACTTAGAAAAAAGCAAATGTTGAAAAGATAAGGGATACACAAAGCACTGACCAGGACCCCAATCAGGTTTTCCTCACTTCCCGTCACAGGGTTTAGGGACAGTATGCACCATCTCACATCATATTTTCTGATACAATCATATTATAATTGATCTGGAAGAAAAGGATCAGCTTGAATTTTTTTTAAGAATCAGTTTCTCTCTATCTCTGAGTTAAACCATTTAATAATGTTCTATGAAATCTCAAATATCTATTTGTTCTTGACTTCACTTCAAACCTATTGGCTGTCCGCTATCTGTTTGAAATTTACTCTTCTTTTTAATCTTTTTTTCTTATCTTAGAAAATTTTTTAATCTGGTGAAATTGATGTCTCATTATTGGGACTCTGAGCAAGTACCTGATCAAAGTAGCCATTGATGAATAATGACTGGAAATTCAGCATCATTGTATGCCTCCTTTGGTTATCTAAAACAGAATTGTTGATATCATGATATCCGTTTTAAGTATAGTGTGTAGCTGACACCAGGCACCATTTGCTACCAAACCCAATGTAAAAATCAGCAGGTTTGTTTTCTTGCCAAAGTGAGCCCAGTTTTCTTGACCAGCGGCCTTGTCACCCCTTGGGACAATGTGGCCAGAAAATATAGTTCCTTATATTTTTGGATAACATAAAACAATAATGAGGTCAAAATGAGAAAACAGTAAATTTAAAATAAGTAAGTAAAAAAATATAACCAATAAGCTGTTTTTATGGCAACATTTTTTAAAATATAGGATTTTCGGTCTCTGCATAAGAAATAGAAACCCCCTTAACAGTCTTTTGGATTGAGACCTTCTAAGAGGTCAGACGTAAATTTGTTATCTCCAGTGGCAGCACATTCATTTTTGGTACTGTTAGGGAGTAACTCAATTGCCATAAACCACATGAGGTGCCAACGAGTTTTCACAGCTGCACAAGTACTGTAAAGGAAATAAAGCCTTTTACAATATATACCCGCAGTTTGTCAGTTCTCTCACACATTTCATGTGGCAATGGCAATTACGTAGTGCTAATGAAATATTAAGGTGGTGTATCTCTGTACGTTTGTTGTTTTCCAAACATGGCAGAATGAATAACAAAGACAAAGCAACCAGCATCATCTTGAGGGTAATGCATATGCAGAAGACAAATGCAGGATTATTGCAGGACGATTTTGAAACTGAAGTATTGTGCCTGATTTTAAAAGTTAAGGGTTGCCATGATAAATAATCATGGAACATATTTATTTCCAAAATCTTAACATTTATTGATGAAACAAGTTTAAAGAATGAGTTGAGATTCAAAGTCATAGTGTTGTAATTTGATTTATAATTTATTGAATCTTTACAAATTGTATATGGATAAGATGCATGGTACAAAGACTAATAATAAATCTTTATTCCATCAAAGACCTTCATTTACTTCAACTGGAAATTACACTGAATAATTATCAATATTATTATGTAATATATTATACAGTGCAGTAGTTTTAGTGTGATTTTCGATGTGCAATGTCGGTTTAAAGTATTTTATCTCATAATGTGTGGCCCGTCATATTATGGTGCTATATATGCTTTGTTTTTGATAATTATGTTCTAAAAATCTTATTCATTGAGTAGCCATTTTTGTAATCTTTTCATTTTTTTTCTTATTGAATACAGTAAAAAAGTTCATATTTTGCTTGTGGTTATTCATAATTAGAATTCAGATTTTAATTTCTTTTCCATTCAGTGTATCTAATGCAAAAATATCAACTTCATTGTGATTCATTCTTCAAATAGTAAAAATTTTGAAGTCAGTTTATAAGCAGAAACCTGTGGAATTTAGGTATTTCTGTACATTTTTTCTGGTGATTTTTAAATGCTCAAAATTTAGTAAAAACTATTAGTGCAATTTTTATGTGTCAGTAGTTAGCACATCAAATCCCAGCTTTCACTTTCAGTGCAATCTTGATTTTCTAAAAACTGAAGAATTAATTTAATGCCCAAATGGAGGATGGGATATTTTTCTTGACATTAAAACATAAGCAATTTGTGTCTTGTGTGTTTGTTTTGCCAGTTTTGATCTTTCTTGAATTTTTTCTTAAAATTGATTTGTTTTTCCTTTGTGAAAAGACTTTTTGTTTTCAAAGATACATCTGGTTGATGTATTTTTCTCAATCCTAATCTTGTTATTGGATCTTTAAACACAGAAGCACTTTCCTTCAACTTGGTGCAAAAATAATATCTCCAGTTTTTCCCTTTCTCATGTGTAATTGGAGTCTTCTCTGAAGCTATGTAACTGGTGCTTTGTTCTTTAGAGGCCAATTTTAGGCTTAATATCAGAAAGGCATCAGGTTATGCTCCCTGGAAAGCAAATCATTAAATTCTATGGTTCTTCATTTTTTTTTTTTTTTCACAAGTTGAAATTTGTCACAAATCTTTGAAGTAGCATACGTACAACAAGTCTGAGGTTCAGAAAAAAATGGGAGCTTTTTGATTTTTGTTGACTGCCCAGTATAGTAGGGTCAGTTGGGAACCAGCTGTAAGAAAAAGTGCATCATGACACAATTCACTCTGCCAGAAATAAGGAAATGTTATACCGTACTGCTTGGTATTCTGACCAGAAACTCCAATATGAATATTTCAGAGCATTTACATATCAATCTGAGGATAGTGCATAGAATGTAGAAAAAGTTGGATGAGTCTAATGGTAGTTACAAAGATATGTCAGCTTGGAAAATTCACTCTGATCATTTTGATAAGAAAAGAACTGAATTTGTTAGTGAAGGCCTCAGACTCAGAGGTCTACTTGAAGTGACTTGAGAAGGTACATCACTCTGCAACATGCAGGAGAACCTTGTCTTGGCTGTCAGACAGTATCTGCAACCACATTACTCCTTCCATCTAACACTCCAAACTGCAACCCCCTTGATTATTAGGTGTGGGGCTCAGTTGTTTGAGAGTCCAACAAAATTCCTTGTAAGACCAACAGTGAACTGAAGGCAAGGATTATAGCAGCATTCACCAACTTAAACAGACTGTCCAGAAAAGTTGCAGGAGATTCCAAAGTTGTCTGGAGGCCATGGTTGAAGTCAGTGGCTATTTTATTGAATAAATTTTACTGTTTAGTTTCAAAATATTTCTGTGCAGTTTTTATAAATATATCTGCTAAAATGTGATGTCAGTGTACTTTGAATTTATTTTCATTTTTTTTTATTTTAATTGTTCACTTTGTTTACTGCATATGATCCATTATTATATATAACTTGGTTAAAATAAAATTGAGATGTAGTAGAGTAGAAAGCCCTATCATATGTTTGGAGGCAAGCATGAAGCTTGTGCAGAGGTCATATATATAGGAAGAGGTCACACACCACTTACTTGCTACCTAAGTTTCAACCATGCTGGTTTCTTCATTTAAAGAATTTCTCTGTCTGAAGAAACCAGTGTGGTTGAAGCTTAGTAAGTAAGTGTGTGTTAAATTCTTCATATATTTTTAGCTCTGCATATCAGTTTATTCGCTCTGATTATGCATTAAGAACTTTTTTTGATCTACCATCTGCTGGTCCAACCAAAAACTATTTTACTGGTGTTGTGTGTGTGTGTGTGTGTGTGTGTGTGTGTGTATATATATATACTTTATGGATTTTCATACTCATGAATTTAAGTTACATAATCTAGTCAGTGTTATATTGAAAACTAATGTTTGTAGAAGATAAAGTCTCTAGAATTATAAAAGATATCTTTGCAAAATTTCTCTTGTCAGTGTATTTATTTTCCTAGTTTTATTCACTATTAAAGATGTCATGATTTAAAAGTAAAAAACTCCTTTCAACAGTATTATAAATCTTAAAACTTGTTTTTTTTGTTTGTCTATAAAATTCTGATTGACAGGATTCAGATGAGAAAATGGTTGATATTTTCCCCTTGTCATTATTGCTAGTGAATTAAGTAAATAAGAGAAATCATTTTATATTTTGGAAAGTATTTTAAGTTGATATTATTTGTTTATATTATAAAAAATATTTGATCACCACTATATATTTATATCAGCATGGGTTAGTTCGAGTGACTTGATCCAAAGAGTTGTGAGTTCAATACTTGGCTACAGCAGTGGTCAACAAGAGTTAAAGGAAGATAACTTCATGACATCTGGAAATGGCATGACACATGAAATGAGGATTATATACCCCAGTGAACGAAATAAAGAGTTCAGTTCAAAATTCCTAGCACCTGAAAAGGCTGGAGCATACAACGACTGAAACATCATAAATATGGCAATAAATATGAGGACAACAGTTTGAACAATGTAAATAATCGAATAGAAAAGTATTGAACAATTTTTAGTAATGGTTTTTTGCTATTCCAAATTTGTTATTCCAAATTTCTGAAGCCAATCAAAAATGTGAAATTATATTTTATTATTTAGTAGTTAAGTCATTATTATTATTATTATTATTATCAAGTCCTCTGTTATAGTGGCTACAATAGTAGAACATATATATTCTGGATCTCCCTTTAAAAAAAAAAGTGGTAGACATGAAACTTTTTGCCCGCAAAAAATAAAAAAAAAAAAAATGACAGCAAAAATAATAAACACTATTTTTTATTTATTTATTTTTTTTAATCATTTCACTCCAAACAAGGTATGGCTACCACTAGTAGGAGAGAAAACTGGACACAGAGGAAATTGAGAAAAAGATGAATGGGGTTCAAGAAGATAGAAGATTCCAATTGACATTGCATTTAAAATTTTGGAGATTGTAGCTATCAGGAATCAAAGTAAATGGAAGGATAGTTCTACAGGTGTGAAGCATAAGAAAAGAATCTACTGAAATAGAAGTGACAGTTACATTTAACTATTTCAACTGTAAAAGGTGAGACCTAGATGCCAACCTAGTAGCAAATTTATATTCTATTTTTTATTGGAATGGTTAGTAAAACAAAAGCTAATTGCCAATTGTTACACATTGTATAAAATGGTGTCCTTGACAAAATCCAATGGGGAATCCGTAATGTGATAGATCCCAACTTGGCAGCTCAGATAGGGTCACTTTCTCACCAGTACAAAGTGGCTTCCCTGTGTCTCTTCTACAAATACTGCTCTGATGAACTTAGCTCACTGATGCCCCCTATATATAAATTTACTCAAGCCACAAGATTAGCAACTAGGTCCTGCTTTTTTACTTTGAAATCAATAAATAATGCAAATTCTACTCCATCAGCTTCTTTTCTCGCACTTCCTGCCTGTGGAATTCCCTTCCATTTACCTAATTCGCCGACAGCTACAATCTCCCAGAATTTAAATGTAAAGTCAATAGTCATCTCGTATCTCACTAACCTGCATCCTCTCTCTCATGCTCCTTTCTCCATCCACTCCACTCTCATCAGTATTCTCATCCTTCTCTTACCCACTTCCTGACACCTTCTATAACCTGTCACTCTTTCTCATAACTTTCCTCCTATGTAACCCCCTGCTAAACAGTGGCAGTAAAATCCTTGCTTGGGGCAATATGATGATAAAAAAAAAATAAAAATAAGGATTTTCTTATAGTTGGTTCATATATTTCAATAATTTAGTCAATATTTATAAATTTATGAATAAAAAATAGTTTTCATATTTATTCATAATTTCGTAAAATTTATAAATATTCTATTAGTTTTTTAAAATGTAAACACAAAATTATTTTTGTAAATGAAACAATCTAATAAGCTGTGATTATATTTTTGCTCTCAATTTTCAAGTACAAAAAAAGTAGAAATTCATCTTCATTATATTTTTAGGTTTTTATTATGATTTAAAAAATTGGATATAAAATTTTGGAATTTACCTGTATACATTTATACAGGGTGTGAAAGAAAAACTTCCCAGATAATATTAAGGCATCAGTGGCTTTGATGTCTTCATCTAGTTAATGTTTTACTATTATGTAGGAGTCTCTTATGGGCAGTCATATGTGAAAAATATTGCTATTGCACACTGCACAAATTGAGATACGTTCTTCTTCTTTATGTGCCATGTCCATTCAGCATTTAGGTGATCATAGCCCTCCATATCTTCCTGTCTCTTGTAGCTCTTAATAAATTTTATTTTTTTTTTACTATTTCTCCCAAGCCCTATTCTATCATTCATTTACTCAAGCCCATCAAGTATGTTATATGCTGTTTTTCTCAGTCCCTCTTTCTCTCAATCTGTACTGTGAGTTTCAGGTTTGCCATGCCCTCCTTCCTCATTATGTGCACTTAAGAAATTTCAACTGTCTCTTCCTGAGGTTGAGTAGAAGTTTCTTTTTTATTAGAATTTTCTCTAAAACCTTATCATTACTCACATGTTTGGTCTTTGGTATACTTAGCATCTATGTGGAACCTCTCTCTGTTGCTTAAAGTCTCTTCATCTTTTTGGAGATAGTCCAGCATTCACTACCCAACAGGAGACAGGATATCTCATAACAGTTCAATACTCTTTCCTTTGTTTCTGACAATGTTTTTTTTATGTCTTAATACTCTGCTTAGCTTTTGAAATGCACCTTCCAATACTTCTTTGGATCTAAGTATCACACTTTCCATCCTCTGTTAGAACAGTTACTTAGATTTTTTTAATTGTTTTAGTATTCTCTATTTGTAATTAGCATTTTGGTCTCCTCCTTTGGCTGATAAACATACCTTCTGTCTCATTTTGGTTTATATTTAGTCCTTTCTTCTTGCTTTCCTTTGCTACATTCTGTGACAGCTTTTGTAGTTTTCTTTCCATCTCTGCTATCAACACTGTGTCATTAACATAAATTATGTTGTGAAGCTTGTGGCTACCAACATTAAATTCTAGCAGGACATCTAATTCTCTCAGAAGTGCCGCTCTGTATAGGTTGAAGCAAGTCTGGTCAAAAAGAAAATTGGATTGATCCATACAATAGGCATTAAAACCAAAAATAAAGTTTTCAAATTTTTTTCATTTTACTACACATGAATCATTTCAAGCCATGAACATCAACATTTTTTTTTAATTAAATTTTATAAATCTGATTGGGGGGTCCAGTTCATTATGTAAATTTATTGTAAATCCCCCACCACCACCTATGCAAGTTAAAACAAATATACTTGTATATTATTTCTTAAAATATAAAATAAAAGAATACATTTGTTCAAAATTAATTCACATTAAAATTTGGTATGCCTGATCATGTATAATCAGTAGTAGTTTTCAGTGCCAATAGAATAAAGTTAAGAAAATAGAGAACACCATTATAGGCGATGAGACATATTAAAAGAATCAGAGCACTCTGGGAAGTTTCTCAGCAGAAGTAGCACCAAGATGGACACTATCTAAAAGCCTCTGATTAAAAAATACAAAACACTCAAAAATGACCTTTCTTCAGATGCTTGGAATTTTGAAATGAAAATTATTTTTTGATCCTTGTGGTACTCGAGGACTCATGGCCCAGAATTAAGTTAAAGGGAGATAACTACATGACATCACACATGGAATGAGACTTATATACCCCAGTGTTCAAAATCAAGGGTTCGGTTTAAAATTCCTAGCACCTGAAAAAAGCCAAAGCTTACAAACAATACCTTGTGAACATGGCAATAAAGATTGAAGACATCAGTCTGAACAGTGCAAATAATGTAAATACTACCTTTTTGGAGTTTCAAACTTAACATTTAAAAAAAAAAAAAAAGTAGTTTTCTAACCATTCATTTTTTAATCATTTCTCCCTGAGCAAGGCAATAATACCACCAGGACACAGAGTTTCTGAAAAGAGATTAGGAAAGGACAGTAAAGGAAGAGGATTCAAGAAGACACGATAGTAAGACAGAAATTGGAAGGGAGTTACACTGGCAAGAAGTGCAGTCAAAGAAGCTATTAGAATTGAACAAATGTAGCTAGTTCAACATTAAAATGTTGAGAGCAAATTTCGAGACCAAATTTTTTCTTCTTCTATGTGCCTTGTCCCTTCAGGACGTAGGCGATCATAGCCTTCCACTTTTCCCTATCTCTGGTGTCTCTGAGCACACCTTCTCCTGTTACACCATGCAATCCTTGTTCCGTCATCCACCTGATTAGGTCCTTCAAATATGTTATCTGTTGTCTTCCCCTGTCTCTTTTTCCCTCTATCTGGCCTGTTAGTATCAGATTCTCCAAGCCCTCCTTCCTCACTGCATGTCCTAGGAACTTCAGCTGTCTCTTCCTGATGATCAGTATTAATTTCCTTTTTGTTTTCATCATTTCCAAGACCTCATCATTGCTCACATGCTCAATCCATGATATTCGCAGTATCCTTCTGTAGAACCACATTTTAGCATGCTTAAATTAATGCAGTCAAATTACCAAACAGAAAAGATCATCAGAACAGTTGTCATGAAACATTTATAGAAAAGACAGAAGTTATGCTTCATCAAGAAAGAGACTGAATCCAGGTCAGGTTTGATTACATTACAGACCCTTCTTTGAACAATATGAAAACAATATGCCAAAGAATCAATTATCATGTTTGGAGCCAGTTCTGTAACAAAGCTGTTCAGAGATATTGATTCTTTTCCTTCTGCTGCCAATTCCTAGCAGGATCTGGAAGAGGAAGTTGCTAATGTTTGTCATCCAGAAATGTACCACGAATACACAAAGGAACACAAATGATGTTTGCAAATGGTTTCCGAGAAGGCTAATGTTTATGAATCACACTAATTTACCTTCAAATTGGCCTAATTAGATTACCATTTACCTATCAGCTTTTGATCACTTTATGCTCATGACTATTACTTTATCAACACACCATTTTTACTGTCTAAGTAACAGGCTATTTAACTACAATCACGTCTACCATGTGTAATATACTTATCCACATAGGTACTTATCTGCATCTTTTATAAGTGGGTGTATCAGTCAGCTAAATTATCTTTTAAAAAGTTTTTTTCTGTTTCTATCGTCCCATGTTTTTATACCTGTTACTGATTTACATTTTTCTTTAATTTAAACTCCCTTGATTTCTTTCTTTTTTTTTTTTTTTAAATTATATTCATCTGATCCAAAGCCCATTCAAGGTAGAGGGTTACTGTATGTTGCTGTATTAGCACAAGAAAAGGCAATATAAAAGGAAAAATACACATCTAATTCAAAATTATTGAATAAAATTTGAGAGATCAGGTAAGGATGTTTGAAGTATAATGTAGAAGTAGACTTTAGAAGTGATCAGAAATCCATTCCTAAACAGGAAACAAGGGATGAACCTCTACTCCTGTTCACAGATTGTAATTACTGCTTTCATCAAATATTGTATGACAAAAATTTGACATTCTTAGAATCAGACAAAATTTTTATTTAGATTGCATGTTGCTATCTTGAGATAAATATCAATTTCTTCATCTACATTCAATTTTGCCACATTAATTTCTTTTTCTTTTATTAAGAATACCTTGTTTTATTGCTTAAATGTCATTTTTAGTGGTTACCTGTATTTGAGTAGATGGTCTGTGTTTTTATTCAACAGTATATATAATCATTTAGTCTACTTGCCTGAATATTACTAATATGAGGATGAAGGTTTGAATTTTGCCTGAGGGCACATATTTGAGTGTTCAGGTCAGGAGATGTAAATAAATATTCCATTTAATAAATAACTGGAATGTCGGCTTAAATATTGATATGCACTAAAAATAATGTTTAAGTAATAAAATATAGCAGATTAATAAATAAAAATCTGCCACTTCTTAAAAATTCTATCTATCTATCTATCTATCTATTTAGTGTATCGAGGCAGCAAGTAATTTTCTAAACATATGCTGTTAAATATAAAAGACAATGTCTATTATGTTTAATCATGAGCCGTTCTAAACGTTGTATTTTTGTTTTAATTTCAGTTGAAAATAAAGACAAAAATTCTCCAACATTTGGATAATTATTTATGGATTTTCTTCTAATCTGATGGTGATGGTGGATGTTATAATATTTCAGTTTAAACAACCTCTCTGAAGATGGCTCATGTGAGCCGAAAGCTTAGAAGAAAATCTATATATATATATATGGAAATTATTTGTTTAAACATTATTTTTAATCGATACTTGTATTTGAGTAGATAATCTGTTTTTAATCAAGCAGTATATTTGTTTCTACTGGTCTGATTATTTACAAAAAAGTTTTGTTATAAAAATGTGTGTCATTTGGCAGGATTCAAACCTGCAACCCCTATCAACATAGGGGAAGCTTAGACCACTCAACCATAAATGTATTATAGTCTAAACAAAGTGAAATCAAGCCTATATAAGATATACACATATATATATATATATATGAGTGTTGAGTTGTAATAGTTTTTTAGCACCAAGATTGTTTCTTTTTCAGTAGTTGGACTGATAAAAAGTACTTTGGCAAGCTGGTTTTTTATCATAAAGTGCTCAGTGTCATCGTGTAGATAAAGCGTTTATAGTTTTAGTGCAAAGAATTTATCACATTAACTGAGCAGTTTCATATGACTTTGAAGTTTTGTGAAGACACCATTATGTAGTCTTTGCTCATTTTTGGGGCTAGATTTTTTGCCCTTGCTTAAAACAAGAAATCCATCCAGGATTGGTTGATTTTCTTTTTATTTCGCAGGTGTTTGGTTTTTTAAAAAAATTTTTTAATGTTTTTTTATTGTTTTTAATGTAAGCAAAAGTGGGTGTCTGCTTAATTGTTTTATACTGAATAAACAAAAAAAAAAAAAAAAATTAAAGAAACAATGAAGTGGACACCTACTGCCATTTGTTCAATGTTTCGGCCGTTGTACACTCCAGCCATCTTCAGGTGCTGGGAATTTTGAACCAAGCCCTTTATTACAATCACTGGAGTATATTATTCTCATTCCTTGTACAGTAGGATAATGCCAGGAAATGGTCAGTATAAACAGTACCCTACAACGAAACAATTATCCAGGGTACATGACAAAAACTCCAACATACATGGAAGGGAGGGTGCGTGAGGATAAGAACTCCCAGAAAACACCTATGTGAAGGGGTTAATAAAAATGATATACCCCAGTGATTGTAATAAAGGGTTCAGTTCAAAATTCTTAGCACCTGAAGAAAGCCTGAGCATCCAACAGCCGAAATGTCATACAAATGGCAACAAAGATGACAACAATAGTCTGAATAATGTAAATACTACCTCATCTCAGAAATATAGACAAATACTAAGTTGATACCTCTTTAATAGAATACAATTAGACCAACACCCACTTAAGTGTACATTAAAATCAATAAATAAAATATTAAAAAGAAATCAAACACTTGTGCAATAAAAATATATAAAAAGAAAATCAACATCATAAACAGAACTGCTCTCAGAAAATATCAAATTACACCAGACTTCTTATAAATAGGAAAGTGGAACTGGGACTCAATAGCAGAAAATAGACCCAGACCTGATGAGTAAGAATATCAAAACTTTGAAGTTGTAGTAAACCTGCTCAGTTAAAATAACAAACCCTTTGTGCTTATCAACACTATATCCCCACCCTGATATCAAGCACTTTGCAATAAAATGTATTTTGCCAAGCAGGTTTTTTATCAGTAAAATCACTAAAAAACAAAACAAAATTGGTTCTAAGCATGATCGCAACATACACACACACATATACATATATATACATGTGAAAAAAGTGTGAGAAGTTGCGAATGTTTTGTGTAAAGTGTAGATTTATTCTTAATAATATTATTTATCTTTTGTATAATACATTAAGTGTCCATAATTATATTTGTGTCACTACATGCATTTTGATTTCAAAGTTAACTCTCTTCAGGCGAATAAATTTCTGACTTCATATATCAAGATCCATTTGTTATGTAATTTCTTACACCTTGTATATGACACACTTGGTATATTCTGCTTTGATTTTGACATTTGAAACCAATTTTGTCAAGGAAGAGCAGACTCAAAATACACTTGGTACTGTTTGTTTTGGTTTATAAAATCTTTGTATTGAAACAATTATTTAGGAAAGTATGTTTCTCATGTCCAGAAGCTTTTAGATCTTTTTCTGCTATTAATGGGGACTTGTTATTTTATAGTGAGATTGACCTTTTGCAAGTGGCCACTCAAGGAGGAGGTTTACAAGATAAGATGCAGTTTATAAGGATAGGAGGGAAAGAAAGTGGTTAAGATTGTAGTGATTGGGGAAACATAGTCTTTGGAGTCAGTTCCAGAGAGCTGTGGCTTGCTGGAAGATGTTTGAGTGGAACTTATTTCTCACCAATGGAACACCGAGATAAAAAGGGGGCTTGCTTCAATGTGAGGCGCATGACAGATCCCTTAGCTGGTGGAACCAAGGAATGCAGTTCATCCGAATGCTTTCCATGGAAGTAGTGATAGAACAGTAAAAAAAACTCTCCAGTTAAGATAAAAGATAATTTTGTTTTTATTTCTGACTTACTGTGCCAATTCTGTTCAAGTGGAACTTACTTCTCACCAATGGAACACTGAGGTAACGAGGGTGGTTTGCTACAATGGGAGAGGCATGACAGGTCCCTTAGCTGGTGAAACCAAGGAATGCAGTTCATCCGAATGCTTTCCATGGAAGTAGTAATAGAGCAGTAAAAACTTTGCCACATTTTGTCTAAGCGAGATGGATTGCAGGGTGAAAATTATTTAGAGAGTCTCTTTTGGATTCTATTGAGACTGAAGTGATGACTGAGCAGTTCCTTCCCAAACACGAGAGCAGAACTTCATTTTAAGCCTTCTTTGGCTCTTGCAAAGGGAGAGGATAGTACAAGGAGTAAGGTACTTACTGGAGCGGTAATGGAAACTGACCTTTTTTCCTGCATCTTTAGTAAGGGATCATGTTTATGGTAGTGAGGGACAGGAAAATTTCACTGGAAACAAAGAAAAGATTGGATTGTTAGAAGATATCTGTCCTGCTATATGGGAGTGAATGCTGGACAATCTTGAAAGACTCTAAGCAAGAGAAATGCGGTTCTACAGAAGAATGCTGAGGATACCATGGACTGAACATGTGAACATTGATGACGTTTTCTGATACTTAACATCGGGAAGAGATAGCTGAGGTTTCTGGGTCATGTAATGAAGAAGAAAGGCTTGGAGAATCTGATACTCACAGAGTCTATAGAGGGAAAGGGAGATAGGAAACCAGCCCATGACATACTTGGATGGCAGAGCAGTGTTTTGGAGAAATAACAAAAGATATTAAGAGCTACAAGGGACAGGAAGGTATGAAGGGCCATGATCACCTATGTCCTGAAGACATGCAGCTTTCTAATTTCCTTCTGAATCTATGTAGGAAATATCAACATCTTGATTATGTCATTATTTTCTCATCAAGTTACATGAACTATTCATTTTATTTGTTACTACTGTTGGTAGTTCTCAAATAATGTGATTTTTGTTATTTTATACAGTTCTGTGTTAGTAATTCTGTAGTGGTAGTCTATAAGGTTAAAAAAATGATCTTCTTCTGTAAATCTCTCTCTCTCTCTCTCTCTCTCTGATTCACAGGTTTCATTTCCTCAAAGCCATTTTTAATCATAAATCCAAGAAATCCATTGTATACAGTAGAGTGTTTAGATATCTCTGATTGGATTCGGTGCCATACCTGGCATTCATCGGAAAGTCTTGATCTGATGAGGTTATTTTAGATTACTTGAGTTCATGTTTGGACAAATATCAATCATCATTTGAATTAATAAACAAACTTAATGAAAACCAACAAAGAGCAGACAAAATTATTGACCTAGTCAGTGTTTGTATAAAGTAGAACTCTGCTTTGGCGAAAAGGTTGGTGTGTTTGGCGACATGAGTTTTCTATCTCGCTGGATAACTATCAGTTTGTTTGGCTGAAATTAATTAATAAGACTTATTTAATTATTTAATTCTTTTTCCTGAGATTTTAGTCAAGAAACATTGATTTCATTTCAGTTTAACTTTGTCCATTAGTCACTTCTATATACAATCTTTTCATAAATCAAAAAGAGACTTCAAGCAACAAAAATATGGTTCTACAGAAGGATGCTGAGAATGCTATGAACTGAACACATGAGCAATGACAAATCTTTAACAAAAATTGAAATGAAAACACCACTTAGATTTAGATTCAGAAATGACAATATAAATTTCTAGGACACATGAGGAGGAGAATGTGTTTGAAAATTTGTCACTGACAGCATATACTAATGGCAAGGACAGAAGAAAGTAGCGCTTAAACGACATAAGTTTTTATAAACAGATAGCAGAACAGGAATTAATAAATATCACAAAAGTCCAAATTTGCTAAGTGCTACAAAGGGCAAGAATTTTTTGTCAGCCAGTATTGCACACGTGTTGAATTGACACAGTATATATAAGGGTTAGAAAGTTTATAAGCTGACTAAGAAATGTAAGTAGACACACAAGTTGGTAGTTTAAGATATACGTACATGTATCAGAAGTGGTTAGCCAATTGTTGTATTTTGCTACACTTGTGTGTCTATTTAAATTTATATCTTGGTCAGGCCACAAACTTTTCAGCTGAACCTCAAAGAACGATTCTTTATACATGATTATCAAGACATACTGTTGTTGATTTTTTTGTCAGTGTGAAACATTGTTTTTATTCTTCGACAGCACATTACTTTTTTAGTGATTATTCCCATTTGTCTTCTCAAGTCAAATTTCTTCTTTTTTTCTCATCGTCTTTTGCTCTGCAGAGTTTTCATGAGTCTGTAGGATGGGATTCATACCACGAAATATCTGAGGTCTGAATGCCCATCAAGAAACTTTGATCCAAGAAGAGTTATCCCAAATATGTACTCGGTTTGAACTCACAGATAGTAAAGAAAGGTCCATGTTTGGTGTCACCTAAGGAGCTTAAGGTTTGACTTTGAATGTAGTATCAGAACCTATCCTCAAAAGATTTTGATGGGGGCATCAACATGAACAGGAAGTGAATCCAGCTGCTCTTAAAATAGATACATATAAGATAAAGAAATGACAGAAAGTTACATAAATGCCCATCCCATGACTGGTAAGGTAGAGTTTCACCAATCCTTGCAAGTAGATTGAACTTTCAAATAAAGACCCAAAACCATATACCCTCCACAATTAATGTTACTTTGACAGAATTCAGAAGGGAATAAATTATTATTATTTTTATTTAATTAAACCATTTAATAATAATTATTATTTTATGAATAGAAAACTTATTACAAGCCTGTCAGCATCTTTTTTTCTCTTTTCATTGACCTTCCTGTTGACATTAGTTCTCTATTTGATATCTACGCTGATGACACACTCTTGTCTTGATAGTAAGTCTGATAAGCTGATCTCAAGAATGACCTACTGTCTATTGTTAACTGGGGCAAGGAATAGCTTGTTAATGTTAACACTTCTAAATTGAAATTTCTCTCTATCAATCACCTGAAAGATCTCTTACTGCCTCCCATTGGCATGGCTGATGCTGACCACCATAAGAGTGACGTTACACCTTCTCAGGCTCACTTTTTCAGATGACATGAATTAGAAAGATTATATTGAATCAATTGCTAGGTCTGCTGCTAAAAACGGTTGGTTCACTATGTCATGCTCAATAATTTTTCTCTCCAAAATCTATCTAATATATTTATAAGTCTACCAATTGTCCATTTGTTGGATATTGCTTTCACATATGGTCCAGTGCTTCTTTCTTATGTCTAGAGATTCTTAATGAAATCCAAAGAAGAATCAGCAATGTTATTGGTCCTGACCTGGTGTCTCAGCTTTAGTCATTTTTTTACCACTGTGATGTACCTTCCCTATACTTTTTCTATTAATATTTCCATGCTAATTGTTTGGATGAACTCTTTGCTATGGTACCTACACTTTGTGCATTTAAGCACAGTACTAGATTGGCAACAATGTTTCATCAATTTTCAGTTGGTTAGACATAACTAAGTTCTATGCTGTTTCTGCTCTCACACTGCTCACCTAGGGAACACTCTTGTGTCTTCCATGTTTTCAAGCAAATTTTGATCTTAAAAAATTTAAATACATTGTCAATCATTATCTACTGACTTCCTCATTACTCTTTTATTGTTTTCGCTTTTTTAATAATGTTTTGCATTTTTTCTTACTCTTTCATACTCAGAAATCCTGAGTGTCTTAGTAACATTGCTGCCTTTCATGGGATGATATCGATTAAAAAAATATAACTGATATCATTTTCCTTTGTCATTTTCATGGAAACTTATAAAATTTCCTCTAATTTAACTAACTTATTATGGTTTTATTTTGACATCAGAAATGAAGTTCTGTCATAAAACTTCCATTGTTTTTTAGTTTGATATTCATTATTTATATCATTTTTATTCATTTCTCTGCATAACATCTTTAGATATTTTTAGTCAACCTTGAGAAATGTTTTTTTATGAAAATCTGACATAAATATTTAAAAATTTTAATGTGAACATGTCTAAGTTATGATGTTGGTTGGGTGACATTTAAATAAATTCTATTGTCAAATGCATTCATTATGACCTTTTGAACATTGAATTTATAAAAAATAATTTCTTCATTTTTCTTGTGCTTTCATCTCATTTTGTTTTCATCAAAACATTTTTCCTCAAAAAGTTTTTTTGCCTGGACCTGAAACTGATCATTTTTCAATTACAAAATTCTTTGGTGTCTAAAATATTTTATATTTTCATTTAAAACAAAACAAAACTCATCATATGTTGCACTGAACACAGGACAACTTCTAGATATTTAATTTGATAATTTATATTTTATATTTGTAAAAAAATGTTCTTGTGAATGTATATTCATGGATTCATAAGTGAGTCTCTAGTCTTATGATGAAAAAGTCGTTATTTCACACAATATATATTAATATTTTTACATACACTGTTTTCTTATCAATAAACCTAACATCACTTCTTCATTAAAAACACAAAGATTGAATACATAAAATATTATACAATGAAAGTTTCAGAAAATTAAGCTAAGGTATTAGGTTATCAACTTACTGATCAAATGTTATATATAACAACTGTTTGTCTGTGTGTGTGTGTATATATATATATATATATATGTATGTACATATGTATATATGTGTGTGTATGTATGTACATATGTATATATGTGTGTGTATATATATATATATGTGTGTGTGTGTATATATATATATGCATATATGTATATGCGTGTGTGTATGTGTATATATATATGTGAATGTATGTATGTATGTATATATACATATGTCCATATATGTATGTATGTATGTATATATACATATGTCCATATATGTATGTATGTATGTATATATACATATGTCCATATATGTATGTATGTATATATACATATGTCCATATATGTATGTATGTATGTATATATACATATGTCCATATATGTATATATGTGTGTGTATATATACATATATCTATATATGTATATATATATATATGTATGTATATATACATATGTCCATATATGTATATATGTGTGTGTATATATACATATGTCCATATATATATACATATATCCATATATGTACATATGTATGTATGTATATATACATATGTCCATATATGTATATATGTGTGTGTATATATACATATGTCCATATATGTATATATGTGTGTGTATATATACATATGTCCATATATGTATATATGTGTGTGTATATATACATATGTCCATATATGTATATATGTGTATATATATATATATGTCCATATATGTATATATGTGTGTGTATATATACATATGTCCATATATGTATATATGTGTGTGTATATATACATATGTCCATATATGTATATATGTGTGTGTATATATACATATGTCCATATATGTATATATGTGTGTGTATATATACATATGTCCATATATGTATATATGTGTGTGTATATATACATATGTCCATATATGTATATATGTGTGTGTATATATACATATGTCCATATATGTATATACGTGTGTGTATATATACATATGCCCGTATATGTATATATGTGTGTGTATATATATGTATGTCCATATATGTATATATATGTGTGTGTATATATATGTATGTGCATATATGTATATATATATATATGTGTGTGTATATATATATATATGTATGTGCATATATGTATATATATATGTATGTGCATATATGTATGTGCATATGTATGTGCATATATGTATATATATATGTATGTGCATATATGTATATATAGGTATGTGCATATATGTATATGTGTATATATATGTATGTGCATATATGTATATGTATATATATGTATGTGCATATATGTATATGTATATATGTATGTGCATATATGTATATGTGTGTGTATGTATGTGCATATATGTGTGTATGTATATATATGTATGTGCATATATGTGTGTGTGTATATATATATATATATATGTATATGCATATATGTATGTGTATATATATGGATGTGCATATATGTGTGTATGTATATATATGTATGTGTGTATGTATATATATGTATGTGCATATTTGTATATAAATGTATGTGCATATATATGTATGTGCGTGTGTATGTATATGTATGTATGTATATATATGTATGTGTGTGTATATATATATATATATGCCTTTTTTGTAGAATGATTTGTCTTTGGCCTCAAAATACGCCTCAGTTTCAAATATCACTTCTTCATTGAAGCCAAATCTCTTTGCCTGGATATTTTTTTGAGATCTGCAAACAGCCAGTCATTACTGGGGGCCAGATCTGGAAAATGGGGTAGATGTGGAAACAATTCCAAGTAGTTTTGTCATTGTTGCAATCAACTTGTTTTCATAAAAGATCACTATTTCTTCTACATTTGTGACCGTTTTTTGGCATTAGATTTCTTCCAACATATCAATATTGCTTTATAATGTTCACTATTCATGGTTCTTTCTTTCTCAAAGTAACTGATGAACAAAATGTCTTGAACATCCCAAAATATAGAAACCAAAACCTTGCCTGCTGATGTTTGCGTCTTTGGTTGATTTGGACAGCTTTCAAATGCTGCTGTTCACTCAGCTCACTGCCGATTTGACTCCAGAGTGAAGTGGTGGATCCATGTTTTATCCATTGTCACATATTTATGCAAAAACTTGTTCTTGTTGCGTTGAAACAGTTGCAAACAATGCTCTGAATCTTCGACACGTTTTTGATGGATTGTGAGCAAACGCAGCATCCACTTTGAACACAGCTTTCTCATTGAGAAATGTTCATTAAAAAGGGTGAATACACTGCTTTCTGATATGTTCAACTCCTCTGCTATCTCATGCACTTTCAATTTACGATCAGCCAACACGAGTTCATGGATAATTTTGGTGTTTTCCGGGACAACTGCCAATTTTGGGCAATAACACTTATAAAGACATTGCTTTGCTTGAACAGTATTTTTCTATCAGAAAATAATGTTTTATCAACACACAAAATTCAGATTTTTCCATTGTTTGAAAATTTGCAACAGTAGCTTCACTTAAATAATTGTAATTTGTAAACTAATAATCTGATTGGGCCCAAATTTTGTCACATACCATTTGAAGGTTAGAACTTCATAGAAATCATATAGATTTTTTATTAGTGGTGCCATCTCTGTGTCAGGTCAATCTTACTAATTGATGTGCTAAGTGCATGCATATATATATATATATATATATGTATTAAAAGTACATGCATATGTGTGTGCATAGGTGTATATATTTATAATTTGGAAGATCAAACAATGACACCGCTTTGGTTTCAACCTTTCAGAATCTTCAGGCATTTTATATTAATTGATCATCCGACACTTTTTTTGAACATATAACAGAAACTTCCAGAATACATAAGCAGAAGATCAAAATAAGGAAGGAGCTGGTCAAGTCTTGTGAAATAATATTGTAAACACTTTTATCCAGGTTTGTATAAGGCCAAAATATATTTTCTAAGGTGTTTACATCTAAACATTACTTCAGATCTTTCATTTATCAATCGTTCTCATTCTGGAAATGATACTATGGCTAACTTCTCTTTTTGGCACAGTTAGCAGTCATCACCACAGGTGTTTACTTAATTTAACTTTATTTCTAGTAAATATCTTGTGTAATTATGAGTTATAAGAGAAGTGTTTAATAATGAATGAGAAAAATATTTTTGAACTTTACTTTTAAATTAAAAGGTGAGTTGAGCGAAATATTGTTTGTTTCCTCACTTTATTCTTCATTTGCTTATTTACTTGAGGTTTATATAGTAATTTCTGTTTATGATCATTTTCATTTAAAGTGTTTTCATAATGTTTTTTTCTTTCATCAAAAATAGTTTCATGGGAGGAATTTTTAGATAACCTGTGTTCAACTTTTTTTTTTTTTTTAAGGAATGTGTTTGATTATGTTAGAAGGATGAGTAGATCCAGTGTCCACAAACCTCAAATTTGTGTTGAGTTTCATATATGGGGCATTTGCCAGTTTTCAGATTAAGTTCTACATCTAAATATTGGACAACTTTTTTATTCATTTCAACCTCTCTGTCAAAATTGAAGGTCGACAAGAGTTTAGAAAGCATTTTTCATATCTTGTCATTTACTCTTCTGTTGTCTAGCACTGTCATCAACCCATCATCTCTGTATAATCCGGTGTCAGTCAGTGTCGCTACCCCCTAAGCCATAGGCACATGGAATCAGAGAAGGGAATTTTTAATGTGTTGTGTATACACATGCCATTCGCCGAAAGAATTCTCTCTTTCTCTCTCTCTCTCTCTCTCTCTATATATATATATATATATATATATATATGCATGCTTGTGTGTGTGTGTGTGTATAAAAGAAAAGCTAAATGTTTCATTTGATAATCAAACTTATGCTGTGTCAATCCCAGTCAGTAATGTGTAAACACTGAGTACTGTAAGCAAAAAACAGTTACAAAACTAGTTGGGTATGAGGTAGCAAATATGTTCCTTAAAACTTTACTTGCTATAGAAACTAATCATGGCAATGCCTCCTGTTGTTGCAATCTGAGGACTAAAGAGGAAAGTGTGTGTGTGTGCTGTGAGGGGAAAGTCAATAGCAACAATGTGACATTAGCATTGCATGATGAGAGATAGTTTCACACCTTGAACAATCATCAAATCACAGTCTAATGATTGCTTAGGCTGTGAAACTGACAGTTATAGTGCAATTTTGATTTCTGTGATTATTCTGTTGAGAGATAGCAAGTTTTATAACAGAATGGACAAGAAATGTCTGTTAAGCATTTGGTGAGTTTATCCTGTTATCAAATAAGTCATAGTTAGTAAATTTGAAAATGGACTTGCCAAAACTGTGTGTAATCTTCTGATTACTTTCAACCATAATAGGTCATTTTCAAGGAATGAAGATGGAAATTGAATGGTAATATTTATGTTGTTGATAATCTGGATTTTGAAATGAATATGGGTTTATATGCTATAATGCTGATGGATTTTAGTGTCATTTTGGATATTAATGATTGTGCAGTTTTAAGCAGGTTTCTGTCTTCTGATATAAAGAGTCTATAAAATTTTAATCACTTTTTGCTACCAGATTTGGTTAAGTCTCATTGCACTGGCAAATATAATTTGATGTTAATTAGAAAGGTCAATGCAAATTTTTGTTAAATGTTAGGATATGGACTTTTGCATAAAGAGGTCAGACTCGCTGACACAAATATTGTGATATGACCCATGTGTTTTTATTTTAAATCTACAGAGAGACATTTTCCTTAAAGATAAGTGTATTAGTAAAAAGCTGTAAGTCTTTTGCCAAATGTTTTTTGTGGATGAATAATATGTAACTTGTTTAAATAAAAGGATTGCTGTATGAATATGTTATGTTTTTATATCGGTCATGTATATAAGAATATAAGAATAGTCTAACTATAAACAAGATGAAAAAGTCCGAAAAATATGAGTACTAATATATTCTCTACTTGTTACAAAGGAAAGTGAAGCCCAACTATGTTGGCAAATTTTATTTGCAGTCTACAATGTGATGATCCTGGTAGCAAGCATAAGAAGAATGCTAAGTACCGTTAAACATGACTCACAGTTTAGATTTGTTTTGTGTATGCCCTGTTCTTGAAATTTTAGTTAATTTTGCAACTTTTTTAACATTTTATCATGTGAAATCATAAAAATAAATAGTTAAGATAGTATATTTTCTTTGCAAATCTAAATATACTTGGATATATTTGTAAAACTAGCAGTATGGCCCAGCATTGCTCTGGTGTAATGAAAGCTTTAAAACTAATCCATAGTCCTGGAGCTCAGACTCAGCCAAAAGAATATTTGTGTGAAGTTTGGGGAGAATCGGATAAAAATTGTGGATTTGTATAAAGGGCATACAGACAGACAAACAGACACACACATACACACACAAACATCTTGCCCTTTATATATGTTATCAATCTTCTGCACTATTGTAAGAAATGCAACCTTGAAACTTCTGAATGTCGTTTCTTATGTCTTTGTTTATGAGTGTATCAAATTTGATTCAAATCGGACCACTCCGATTTTTTTTATTATAGATTTTTGATATTTATCGGGGGTACCTCGACACAAAACCTAGCTAAGAACACTCGCAGATGCTTATCGTACAACTGTAAATTTTCAAGAAAATTGGTTCAGCCATTTTAGAGTCTATAGTTAACAGACACACACAGACACAAAGTTCCATTTATAAATAAGTTTAGATATGGTAAACAATAATAAAAATTTTCATTTCAAATCACTTTAATTAAGTAAAACTATAGTATTTGGTCTAAAAAGCCTTAATTTATGAAAATATTTTAGTATGTGGTTTTCAAACAATTTAGACACAATAGAGAAAAACAGTTTGCAGGTTTGGAATTGGTGCACCCTAATTGCTAAAAGTTACTTACTCTTAGCCTAGTAATTTTTTGAAATCTGAAAATTGTTGGATAGTGTAATATGTAACTTGTTCAAACAAAGGATGCTGTATAAATATATTATGTTTTTATATTGGTCATATATATAAAAATATAAGAATATTCTTACTATAAACAAAATGAAACAGTCCTAAAAAAATATAAGTACTAATACCTTCCCCACTGATTTCAGAAAAAAACATGAAACTAATTATGCATTATACTAAATTTAACAGAACCAACTTAATCATACACAATAACACTTCTCAGTCAACTAGTGTTTTGGAAAAGACCAACATTATATATCAGTTTAAATTTCCTTTAGGAGAGTATTTCTCTGGCATAAAAATAGGTCATATGTTGGTTTAACCACCACAACATTATGAAGACATTTTACACTTCATTTGTCATATACATGTTCTATTGCACAACATGTAAAAACACATTTCTGTCCACCTTCACAATACAGGAAAATACTTGTTGACAACACCGATATACTACACCATAATAAAGAAAAACTACAAATTCCCAAAGTCCTCTATACCAAAATCAACCAACCAACACTCAACAAAATTAATTATAAATATAGCAACAGTATAATAAAACACATGTCACATTTAATGCCATTTTATATATCTACCAATTTTTGGTTAGTTCCCTTATATTGAAATACTTGTTTTGCAAAAATTTCCAACACTACAATGGATAAATTAAAAATTTTAAAATAATTACAAAACGCATACAGCGTATTTTCAAAAAAAAAATCACCATCACAATGGAATGCAGATCTCATTGCAGTTACAATAAGTTTGTCTTTGTAATTTACTCCTGAAGATGATCTTGAAAAAGATTGAAGTATATATGTGTGTGTGTGTGTGTGTATGTATATATATATATATATATATATATATATTAATCATCCACATACAAGCCTGTTTTGCTGTATCACAGCTTTCAGTGTGGCTAGACACATCCACTTGCTTCTGTTTATGATCAAAACTTGACTGATTTGGTGTCAGTCGGAGCCACTACCCCCTAAGCCATAGGCACATGGAATCAGAGAAGGGAAATTTTAATGTGTTGTATGTCAGCAGTGTATCCACACGCCAGTCACCGCAAAAACTCAATTCATTTTTGAAGATATATATATATTTATATTTTAATGGTTACTTATCTTTAGATAGGCATCTTTGTGTTTTTAAATAAGTCATGCCTATCAACCTGTATTATTTAAGTGTCTTTAATGCCAGTAGACATGGATTCTGTCTAAAAATGTCTATTCAACATGAATATTCACTTAAATATAATGTTTGTAGTAATAAGAAATAATGTTGAATTAAAAATAGTTAATTTTTTTTTAACTACAAGCAAAGTGATAATCCTACCAAGATGCCAGGGGCTACTGAGGGTAAAAGAAAATGATAAAAGAAAAGGACTCAGAAATATGGAAGAGGGAAATATGTGTTGCATTTAAATTTTTGCAGGTCATAGGTGGCAGGGAAGCAATAAATCAGAAATTCCACAGGTGAGAAATGGAAGCAATGAAATGATTAGAATAGAAATTCAAGATACATTGAGCTATTTTATCAGTAAAACAATGAAACTCAGGTTAAGACTAATAATAATATAATAAACCATTTTTTAATATTTTACCAAGAATGTCAAGATAAATTACTTGAGCACCAGGCCAGCTGTAGCAGCAATATTCAATGCACAGATGAATGCAAAATTTATAAATGTTCCAAATGGATTCTGCCATGAAAAATTATCTAACATGACACAATAAACCAACCTTCCTGGTGGCAGATCTTAATCTCAATTGATTTGATATAATCTATTACATTAACTTAAAGTCCTGGGTATGATGGTAAACTGTATCCAGCAGCAAGGCCTCTGATTGGGAGGTTGTGATGGGCATAGTACCACTTCTTAACTGCTGTTGTTCTGATGTCTACCCTGACCCGGAGTGGTAGCACCTGTTAGGGTCCCAGCTATGGGCAAATAGTTAACACCCAAACTGGGGTCAAAACATTATGAAAGTATAAAAATAGATTTTTATAGTGGAAATTCCTGCAATACATTTTTGAAAAAAAAAAAAATGTTACCAGAAATAGTTTTTTGAAGAAAATCAAAGAAAAAAATAAATACCTGAACATATTTTGGAAAAAAAACCAAAAACAATAAAGTGCTAACCAGCAACACATCTGGCTCTTGACAAAACCCTTTTTACAAAATTGCATCAATGAAACCTAAACTACAAACTGATTTCTGACAAAAAATACATACTTTATTCATACATATTTACTGTAAAAATCTTGTCAACATTAAATAACCCATGATAGTTGATAAGTCATAAAACAAAACAAACAAATTTTTTTGATGACGGTGTGAATGTCATTGATAAAAATAAGAAACGACATAGGTCCAAGGTTAGAATTTTGGGGAGCCTCACATTAAGTGAGAGTATCTAGATGCATGTAGCCATTCAACATGACTTTCATGATACAATTTGTTAAGAATGATTAGATTGTCGAGCCAGAGACACCATAGCCTTTGAGCTTGTGAAGAAGGTGAGCATGCAAAGTCCTGTCAAATGACTTCAATATATCTAAGGCTGTTGTTCTTGTCTAAATCGTTAAGGTCAGATTCAGTAATATTGGTAGTTGAACTACAGAAATGGATTGTTAATCTGAAAAAAGACTGAATGAATTTTGAGTTGATTAGAGCTTTGAATAATTTGCCAAAAAGAGACAGAAGAATTATAAGACAATGTTTTAAAGGATGGTTATCTAAATTCTTAAACTCACGAACTACAGAAGAAGAAAGCAATAAGTGGCAAGGCATTTGTTATAGAGTTTGGAGAAAACAGGAGCAATTTCAGGGGTACATTTAGGACAATTCATGGTAAAGATTCAGTCCTGAGAGAAAATCAAGTAAAGATGCTCTTGATGTGTTGAGAGTGGTGATGGAAGAGAATTTCTGAGCTTTATCATCAGTAGTAGATGATTGAAGAGAGGAGTAGTTGTAGATTTACTAAGGTTAACATTTTTAGAGAGCCACTAGGAATTTTGAGGAAAAAACTTTAGAGAGGCTATATAGTGTCTCATTTTATAAACAATGCCTTAGCTTCATTGCAAACACACTTGCGCTCATTATAAGCAGATACAAGAGGCATCTGTTATGATCCATCTTGCCACATTTGTATAACCTGAAGTAGAGATTCCTATTTCTGATCAGAAAAGAATTCTCAAATTTGTTGGTGAGAACTAAGCCATGATTAAAAATGATCCCTTCTCGTCAATCGGTTTCATTGCCAGGAACGTAGTTCTACTCTGAATCAAGAGGCTGACTACAGGAAGATCCCATGTCTAGCAAAAGGACTCTGCACCATGCCACACAAGTAGGAGAATCCAGTTTTGACTATTGGACAATTTATTTGACCAATCACCCCTTACATCTGGCCACCTAACTCCCCAGATTGCAACCCCCTTTATATGTGGGTCACATTTGAGTGAGAGGCCAACAAAGCTCCTTGTGACATCAAAGCTGAACTGAACATAAGGATTATGGCAGCATTCACCAACTGAAATAAGGAAACAATCCAGAAGAGTTGCAGGAGATTCCAAAATCATATAGAGACTGTTGTTGAAGTCAATGGTGATTTTATTGAATAAATTTATTCTTTGGTATTTCAAGAAATTTTTATGTAATTTTGGTAAATGTATTTGTTAAAATGAGATATCAGAGTTATTTTTATTTATGCATAATTTAGGTAAAAATTTACCTATCACATCCTGTGTGTATAATTTTATATATATATATATATATATACACACACACATACATACATATGCACATCACATTCAAGTATATCAAATTTATGGAGGTCTTGTGCAGCTTGTGCTGGTATTATAGAACATTAAAAGGTTTCAGCTTGTATACCTTGGGAGTTAGAATATGTTTTGATGAGCTTGAGTCTAGAAAATTCACTTACAAAACATCTTAGCAATAAATATGGTAAATCAAATTCCCAAAGCACTGATTAACCTCAATCAGACATTGTTATGTGTTTTACAATGATTCAGTCTTTCTCTGTTTTCCATTCTAACCACTTTCCTTTCTTTTAAGCCCTAAACTAATAATCTGAATTTGTGCCAATGTTGTTGAGAGACTTAGGGGACTCATTTCATCGACATTTGATATCTTTATTGAATATTAGAGTTATGATAAAGGCCAAGAATTTTGAGTTGCTGGTTTGCTAGTCTTAACTGTTTATCAGCTGATGGTAATATGAAATGAGCCTCCCTTAGCATCTGGTCAAGTTAGGAATTTTACATTAGAGTGAATTGTAATGGTTAGATTTACCATTGCCTTATAAAGAAACTGTTCTGGGGTATTTAACACCCCTATATCCATGGACAATATGGATTCGTCTGGTTTATATAATGCCAGGCATTTCTACCTTCAAGCAGAAGAGTACACTTGTAGTTTAACCGCTCACAGTGAACACAGGAGTCTTTCACCTTATAATTGTGATCCCTTAAACAGGACCACAACAGAAACATTCAGCATTAATTGATTGAACAGTTAGTGTTACTGTTGTTATAAATTTATGTAATCTTTCTCTTTACATTAGGGTGAATTGTAATGGTTAGATTAACCATTGCCTTATAAGGAAACATTTAGCATTCATTGATTGAACAATTAGCATGACTGTTGGTATAAATTTATAAAATCTTTCTCTTTACATTAGGGTGAATTGTAATGGTTAGATTAATCATTGCCTTATAAGGAAACATTTAGCATTCATTGATTGAACAATTTGCATGACTGTTGGTATAAATTTATGTAATCTTTTTTTCAAACAGTTTTTCAGGAAGATAGGTTTCTCAAATCCACTAATTGTTACTGCTCTTTCTAGTACCGAAGAAGGTTTTCTTGATTACCTTTTAACGTAGTGTGGAAAGTCAACAATTTGATTATCTCATTATCTTTTAGTTACATGTGCTATCCATTTCAGTTATTGCTGCTGTTGGAAGTTTTCAGGTAATGTGATTTCTGGTTATTTGGTAAAGTTCTTTGCTTGTGGTTTTAGTGCTACTCTATAAGATATGATGAAGGAGAAGTCTCTTCAAGGTTCACGGGGTTCATTTGAATTCATCTTTGATCTGAGAAAGCAGTTTAATGTAGCTGAGAGTTTAGACATTTCTGAATGAATTGGATGCTATGCATGACATCCATATGAGTGTCTAAATCTTAAAGTCTATTTAATAGCATGACTTCAGTTCTTATACTAATGCTTTGGTTTTTAATCTTCATAAAGGGTCGGGCAAAACTAGTGCAGTCAATTCTGTATTGAATTTACTTCCACTTCAACTACATTTCTTAAAACTGATCCATATACTTTGCTATTTGAAGTGTTTGCAAATGTTATTGTTTTATAAATGAGGTGAAGAAATTTCATTTTTTAATATAATTTTTAAACTATTTCTTTCAAAATTTGATGAATTTTCTTTTCTTTCTCTTCTATTTTCCATAAAACAGGCACTTTCATGAACCATGTCGCTTGCTTTTCTCTTGTTCTTCTCAGCTACTCACTAGAATTCTAATTTTTTTCTGCTCTGCTGCCCATGCACCAATCTCAATAAATAGGTTACTCACTGTTTCTCTTTGTCGCACTTTTCTTCAATATGTTCTGTGAGATTATTTTTCAAACCCCTCTTCCTTCATAAGGTGTTTCATAAATCTCAACTCACTGTCTGATTTTTTAAGTATCCATCTTTTGAACTAAATTTTGGTCACTTTTTGTTTTCATCTGCTAAGAAATTGTCCGGCATTCACTGTGATATTAGAGTATTGATATTATATAGCTATTCAGCAACCTTTGCTTCTCATGAAATTTTTCTATTGCTTAATACTTTGCTTAATTTCTTGAAGGCATGTTTTGCCATTCCAGTGAATGTTTACAAACCTCATTTATTTTATGCTTTTTTTATCTGTTCTTTTTCTCTTTGCCTCATATATCACTGTATATTGTCATCTCAAAAAGCAGGGAAAAGTAAATAGTATCTCTTCAATTTCTGGATCATCAGGATTACTTACTTTCAAAAAGGCTTGAAATAGGTACAGCAGTTGACAATGTTGTAATTCACAATTTTCAACAGGAACATTCTCTCACATTTGCAACACTTGCTCAATGATAAGCATGGCTCTCTACAACTTCCTGTCCTTTGTAACCATTAATAAAGTTTGTCTTTCTACTATATCTCCTAATCCCTTTTCAGACTACCATTTATGAAAGCTTGTTAGGTAGAATATAACCTACTTTCATCTGTTGCTTATTACGGAAATGTTTTGGGAGTGTCAAATAGTCCAAACCCTCTTTCCTCATTATGTGCCTGAGAAATTTCAATTAATTCTTTCTGATACTACATGTAAGTGTTTTTTTTCATTGCCATCTTTTCAGGCTCAGTCGATAGTATTCTCAACATTCTTCTGTAGAACCACATTTCTGTTGTTTTGTCCTTTTTTTCTCCCTGTAAGAAAATTGTCTTGTATTCCTTGCTGTAGAGTAATGCTGATATTATATAATGGTTCACTCTTTTTTTTTTTTGTTTTGTTTTTAATAAAATTTTCCTGTTTCATTGTACTTTGCTTACTTTTTGTAGAACATCATTCACCATCACAATGTGTCTTTGGATTTTGGTGTCACTTTCTCTGTTCTGTAAGAAAACACTTCCTAGATATTTAAATTTTTGCACTTGATTAATTTTGGTATTTCCCAAACTGAAATTTGCATCTTGGGATGTTTATTTTGCTGACAACCATAATTAGTCCTTTCTTCTGGCTTTCCCTTTCTTTTTTTCTGTAGGAGTTTCTGTAGTTTGCTTTCTGTGTCTGCTATGAACAGTGTGTCTTCTGCATTTCTAATGTTGTTAAAATTGTGGTTTGAAAGCAGTTAGTTGCTATTTAGTGTAACATTAATGTTGGAAAAATTTCAGGATATGATCTGTTTGTTTTAATGGATGAAACACATACGCAAAAGAATTTGTTTTCAATCAGTTCATAAGGTACCATTAATGTATTGATCAAAGCAGCTACTGAATTGTTCTGAAGCTTTTCTTACCAAATGTAACTTGAATTAAATTACAAACAAGTTATGACACTTGACAACAGCTAAGTAAAAACATAATTACTATTTTTCAGCAAACTACTTATTTTGTGATCTCTATTTTCAATTATTTATGTTTTCATCCAACTGCAGTTCAGTTGTGGTTGGCCTGTTGTTTTAATTCACATATTTTAGTAAGTGAAAGATTTGCAAAGTTGAAAAAGATTTTAAATTTAATGATTAAGTCACTAAGTTATTTTGTTCAATTTCAGAAAGTATTCTTGTATTTTTAGTTACTAAGAAGCAACTTAAAATGATTCTTGTTTATTTCACTATAATTTGTCAAAGATTGTAAAAATAAATGTTTTATTTTAAAAACAGGAAGTGTTGAAGTTCTGAAACTAATGCATTTTCCTTGGTTCAGGCAATGAATTTTCAACTACCACATTTAGCAAAACGTTTTACGTTTTGTCCCATTGGGAATTTTGTTATATCAACAAACACTGATGTTGAAACAGAAATGTTGTCCATGGGTCAAAAGCTATTAATATCTCTGACTTTATATCCATGAATTTTGTCGTAAAATGTCTAAATTTTTCTATTGATAACTTTTCTATTTATATTATTTACAATGTTCGGACTGCTGTTCTCATCTTTGTTGCCATATTTACAACATTACAGCCATTGTACACTCTGACCTTTTTCAGGTGATTGGAATTTTAAACTGAATCCTTTATTATGTCCACCAGGGTAGATTTTTCTTATGCCTTGCTTCTTCTGAATGTTTCTTTATCAATTATCTCCATTTAACTCTCCAAGTTTTTGTTTTTAACCTCAACTCTTCAAGTCAAGTCACTAGATTCAATCAATGTTTTATTCACTGGGCCATGCCTCCTTCAGAAAATCAGTGTATGAAATTTTGGGATTTATAAACTTAATATCTCAGAAAACATTTAAGAATCCAATAAGACCACCCATAGAAGAGAAAATGATTAAGAACTGTATATATCTCATCCCATGTAGCTGTGGTAAAAAAAAAAAAAAAAAGACACAAACAGGCTGCCCCCTTTCAATAAGGTTGCAAGAACACCACAAAACCATAACATGAGGGAAAATAAAAAAATCAGGCATAGCTGAACACATATGGACGGGAAAAGGAAGATCACCAACCTCTGTGGGATAAGGTTGAAATAAAAGAGAACAGCAATGGAAAATACAAAAACTTAAGGAATCAGAACATATGCTAGGCCACAAAAACTCCTAAGCAGGCTAAGCATAGAAATGAATACAATATGGGAACCTGTTATACAGAGTCCTAGAGAAAATCAGTAATAACCATGTAATTGTAATATGAGCTCTGATAAAAAACAGTTTCTGAGGGATTAGGTTTATAAGTCCCAAAAATTTATACACAGTGTGGATAAAATCGTTGGTTGAATCCAGTGACTTGACCCAAAGACTTGTTAGTTCAAAACAAAAAATTTGGGAAGTTGAGTTAAATGGAGGTAACTGATAGAAAAACATTCAAAAGAAGTAAGGCATGAAAACAATCTACCTTGATGGACATAATAAAGGGTTCAGTTCAAAATTCCAGTCACCTGAAAAAATCAGAGTGTACAATGGCCATAATATCATGAATATGGCAACAAAGATCAGAACAACAATCCGAATAATGTAAATATTATAAATAATTATAATACCTCATCTCAGAAATATAAACAAATATTGAAAACTTTGCATTTCAAACATAACTTGATATTCTTAGCAATTTTGCTTGAAATAGAATTTGTGAATATAGTTCCTACTTTATACAAAATCTATCCAGTAAGTCTTCAGACATTTTGAATATTGTAACATTGTGTGAATAAACTAGCACAAAATAGTCAGGAAAAAAAAGCATCCTCACAAGTTGTTGAAAATTATTATTATTTGAAACATACACACCATAGTGGGGGCACTAGAGGGTGTCGTCAGTGATATCATCGCGAGGATCACTCGGGGGTTTTGGGTCTTTCAACATCATACCCCCCTCACCGCGCCGACCCAACCAGAGATGATCATTTTCTGGTCCACCCTCGATAAGTGCTTTCAGACACTGGAAAAATTACGTTTGGGCCCGGTAAGAAACCTTTGCAAGTGCTTCTGATTGGCGACAGTCAGAGCCACTTTCCATTTAGAGGCGAACCGTACACAAGCTCGTCTGAAAATGTGAAAATTTACCTATTGTACAGCTATTAAAAAAAAAAAAAAGGAAAAAAAACTTGACTACGAATTAATCACGATACATTAATTTAAACTTATTTATGCATTTTATCTTATTTATGAGTACTAATAAAATGAAGAGAAATCAGAAATGCGGAATTTCAGGGAATTTTAGCTAGCAATTTGTTTCGAAATCCAGGCACTCACTCTTTTGATCCATAACCAATTAGCTGTTCTTTCCGCTGTTTTGGTTATGGACTTGAGTGCTTTCCTTTGTTTTACTCTCACTATCCCAATATCTGTTAAGGCTTTGCTTAAGGACCTTGCTGCAAATCCTCTTGTCCCCACTTTTATAGGAGTGCAGCTAGCCCTCCAGCCTTTAACCCTGCAACTCTCCAGCAGTTTGTCGTATTTTAACCTCTTCCTTTCATGGGCTTCTTCTGCATTTTCTTCCCAGGGGACTGTCAGTTCCCACAAGACTATCTTATTCAAATTATGTGAGAAGTAAACTATATCTGGGTGAAGTTTTGTGATGGCAATTTGCTCTGGGAATTTCAATCTTGAGCCTATATCGGCCCTTAGTACCCAGTCTGTTGCAGGAGATAGCAGGTTTGGATTTACCTTTCTATTTTGTGGGATTTTCATGCCCACTTTAATAAATTTTATCTGCTTTGTGTCTGGGTTGTAAACATTTTCTTTGATAGCATTTTGAACTATTTTCATGATCTCTTTTAGAATTTCGTCATGGTGCCACCTGTAATGCCCATCAGCTAGTGCAGATTTACAGCTACTCAGGATACGTTTTAAGGTACCTTTGCGCCCACAAAAATGACAATTTGGCGACTGGGTTTTATACCATAATTGTAAGTTTGTGGGGTTTGGCAGGGTGTCGTATACTGCCCGAATCAGAAATTTTAATCTGGAGTCACCATGCCATATTTCAGACCATTTGATTTGGCATTTCAACATAGAGCTCCATTTGGTCCATGCCCCTTGCTGTCTCATCCCAACTTGGATTGCTATTCGTTTCTCTTCTTCACTGTTTCTGATTTTTTCCTGCAAAAGATGACTTTTTTTTATTTTTCTGAGGGAAAAAACCTGAGGCCCATAGTATTGCCTTTTTTTTTTATTCTTTCTTTTGCTGCATTCAGTTCTTTCGAGGTTACTTTGGGTTCTTCCAAGCACTCATACTGGATTGTGGCTCTCACTTTAGCTACTTTAAATTCTTTGTGTAGGCTTTTAAACGGGAGTTTCAGTGCGTTTGTTTTCCCGTATAACGCTGCGCTGCATAGAGATCTTGGCAAACCTAACCACCTACATAGTCGTGATGTTATGCTTCATTCCATTAGTTCTACCGTGGAGGAAGTGAAATCATAGATAGTTACAGGCCAGAGTATTTTTGGCAGAATGACATGTTGATAAATCCAAGCTTTATATCTGTCAGGTAAGCCAGACTTATCAACCCTGATTAGCCACCCTTCTAGATTCTCCTTTGTTAATATTATGGATCTTGAATCTTTTAGGGTTTCATCGAACTGCTTCCCCAAGCTCTTTACTGGTTTTTGATGTATTGTAGGTATGTCATCTCCAAAGAGCTTAAATCTTTCGTATTTCAAAAGCTTACCTTTCTTCATTACTAGGGAACGTGATTTGGAAGCGTTAAAACTCATTCTTGCCCAGTCAATGAGATTTTCGTTGCCCTTCAGCAACCGCCTTGCCCCAATGGCCGACATGCTGGTTATGGTCATGTCATCTATATACGCGCAAATCGGTTGCCTTACACCAGATCTGGAGACTGGTCCTTGACATTCCACTTCAGCCGCCTTTAACAGCATATTCATTGATAATGCGAAGAGAGTCGCTGAAATGGTGCAGCCTGTTATTATCCCTCTTTCAAGATTTTGCCACACTGAAGTTGAGGTCTTTGTTACTGCCCTCATTCTAAAATCCTTATAGTAGTTTAAAATGAGCTTGGTGAAAGTAGCGGGTATATGGTACCGGATTAGAGCTTCTTCTACTAGACGATGGGGAATTGACCCATAAGCATTCTTAAGGTCTAACCAGAGGACTGCAATATCTCCCTTATTTTCCTTGGCATCTTTTAGTAGTTGGGTAATGACCTCTTTAAGTTCCATGCTTCCTGGCATGCCTGGGACTCCTCCTTTTTGAACAGAGGTGTCAATGTAGTTATTTATTATTAGATATTTTGACAGCCTACTGTTTAATAAGCTGAAGAAAATTTTTCCTTCAACATTCAGCAGTGAAATACATCTGAATTGGTTGATTTTCTTGGCGCTTCCTCTTTGGGGATCCATATCCCCTCGGAATACTTCCACTGGTTTGCTATCTTCCCTCTTTTCCAAATGACCTTCAGTAACTTCAATAGGATACTTTGTAATTTCAGGCATCTTTTGTACACTAAGTACAGGACTCCATTTGGGCCTGGAGCGGAGCTTGACCAAGCTTTTTTAAGCACTAATTGCAATTCAACCAAGCTAGGTAGTTCTATGTTGAGATAGATTGAAGGAGGATCTGGTGTAAGAAGTAGATGGTTTTCACCAAGTTGTTACTGCTGGTAGGGGTCGCTTAAGGAGTCTTTGAGAAAAGCATTTATTTCCTCTGTGCTACTTTGTAGTGTTCCACTGTGGGTTTCACCCAGTAATTGTTTGGTAAATCTGAAAGGATTGGATATGAAGGCTGCTCTTGTTCATGCTCTTTCTCTCTTCCTCCGGCGGTGCCATTCGGCTCTTCTTAATGCTTTTAAATCCGATCAGATTGAGTTCTCTTAAGGCTTCTTTTTCTTTGGGCTTTGCATTCTTATATTGTTCTTTTAGTGATTTTAATTCTGCTCTGTGTTTTTTAATTCGATTTTCTCTTTGATTCATGGTACTATTCGCCACTTTTTTTTCTTTGCTGTTTCCAAATCGTTCTGCTCCAAAGCTCATGATTATTTTGCTCATAATGTCTAGTTGTTTATCAATGGAGCCTTTCAAAATCATTGTCAGGATCTTGCTGAAGTCCAAATCAAAAGCTTGCCAAGAGTTTGTATCTGTTGCTGCAGGCCATTTGATCTTTTTCCAAAAATTACTTGATGTTATGTTGCTAGACATATTGACCCCTACTTGGAAGGACTGGGTACTGTGGTGTGCATCCTGGCCCTGCTCTTCCTGCGTCTCACCAGGAGAGTATCCTGTGCATTGAAGATTGTTAATACATGCCATGCATTTTATTTTCATTTGATATATCTTCAGGCCACGTATATTTTTACATTTCCTGCCACAGGGGCAAGTCAACTTCAATTGATGTGGTAAGCCATGGTTCGTAATTGGTATATCTGTCCAATTAGGGATCTCATTCTCCCCCCCCACACCTCTCGGGATCCCTTGGGGGTGTCTACTTGTAATTGTGTCTGTAGCACATTTATTTTGACATGCTGGGTTGCTAGCCCAAGCATGTAACATTTGTAGTCTCTCCTACCATCAATTGTCTGAAATAAAATTAAAATATATTTAATTGTCAATTGTTTAATTGTCAAAATATATTTGTCAAAATATATTTAATTGTCAATTGTCTAAAATAAAATTAAAATGTATTTAATTAAGTTAGTTGACTGTCACACAAAAATAAAATAAAAAACATGGAAAATGAAGGATGTTGTAGTGCCTCTTTGTTGGCCCATGAGTTGACAAATCTCTCATTCATTTCAGCCTTTTTATCATTGGAAATTATATCAGAAAATTTTCCCAACAGGTGACAATAAACATAGCCAATACAAACCATATGAATTTTGTTATTTAATAGTAAAAAAAAAAAAAAAAAATATTCATCCCGGTTGAAAACATCTGATTTGACTTTTTGAGATGGACATTTATTAATCGGTTGTCAGTTTAGTCTTCCATCGTAGTCAGCATAGAAATAAGTGAAGGAAAACATAAATTCAGTTTTCTCTGTGTTCCTTCCCATTATCAGTTATATGAACTCTGACCTGTCATTTTAGTAAACAGAGGAAGGTATAGATAAATGAGTTCCTAATCAGTTCAATTTTGTAAATAATAGCTCTATAGTTTATCCATTTCTGTTATTGATTAAGCTGAGTTGATGTCATTTTATTAAGGAAACTTCATTATCCAAGAATTTGTTTAATGGTCTATTTCGTTGTTTATATTTCTTTTTTTGGTGGCTATAAAATTAAATGTTTTATTAAAAAAAAAAACAGGTTAAAAAAAATGCAATATATTTTTAAAAGTTTACTTTGACATAGTGCTTGAAAACTAATGGTATTTTCCAAGATTGAAAATTGACAGAATATTTACAAATTAATATTAGTGTACAAAATTTGAATTAATCCTTAAACAAGAAGGAAATTACTGGAAAGTAATTGGAATTCACCTGAAGCGAGCTGAAAATATATTGTGCCTTATGTCAATAACATTTCCACTGAGCTTCTCTACGACACCATTGAACACCATTGAACACCATATATTCTTTCAATATATTCCTTTCGAATTTATATTTAAATTGGGGTCATCAGAAGAGAATGTGCATTGTTTCGGGGCCTTCCTCTCAACGGTTTCATTTGCACACCGGCCCCACTCACTGATGTGAGACTCCATTATAACGATATACAAGTGTAGTTAAACTTGTTCAACTGTCTGACGGCAAAATTAAATTTACAAATAATTTAGAAAAATGGGAAATTTTGCGTTCTAAGAATGAATGCAAACCTCATTATGCATTCATGATCAGTCATGTCATGCTGTCAAGTTTACTGAAACACTTGAGGGAATATTTCTTTTCTTCCATATCCACCTAGAACTAATTTCAATGATTTCTATTAGGTATTTCTATTTGGCGCTATTACCCCCTTTGATTCCAATTTGACCCAGAAATTGGTACAGAGTAGCTGTAACAAAACCCCTTGCTCCAATTTATACTGTTCTAACAATTACATTATACCCCTCCTTTATTAGCTCTGATTTTAGATTTTCATATTTATTAGTTTTATAATCGTGGCTTTGTTCCATCTGGCTTTCATTTGGTACTGTTAATTCAACCAAGATGATTTTATAATTCACCCTTGATAGAAGAACAACATCTGGTCGCAGACCTTTACTTGATATTATTTTGGGGTAATCATTACGCCAACCAGGAAGGTCTGCAGATACTTCCCAAATGCCACCAGAACTAAGGAGATTTTTTTGGGGTATAGCTTGACATTTACTTGTTTGCTTCAAACCGACATATCTTTTTCCCTCTGCAACAAATTTCTGAGTTGAATTAGATAACTCAAACTTCATATATTTCTTTATAATTTTGACCAGCTCATCCAAGTAATATATAACAATATAATCCATAATAATATAATAGTAATTATACAATGTTGTATAATTACTGATGCAGATTCTCTCAACTTGGAAGCTAAACATTAAAATAAGCATTTTATAATTTTTATCAGATACTTTTTGAATGCACTGTAACTTGACATGAACCAAAACAAAGCAGAAATATGAGAACTGTTTACACCATTTACATTATTTGAACTATTGTTCTCATCTTTGTTGCCATTTGTACAACTTTTCAGCCACTGTACACTCCAGCCTTCTTCAGGCACTAGGAATTTTGAACAATCACAATTTATGACAATCACTGGAAAATATCCTTCTCAGTCTTGGTGTAGAGCCTCTTTTGGTAGTCATGAGTTATCATCTCCTTTTAACCCTCAAGTCACAGGCGCTAACCAACGTCTATATCCACTGGTCCATGTGTCCTTAAGAACAAGAACAACTGAATTTATGGGACTTATAAACCTAATGTTCAGTAACTCTTTTTTTACCAGAATTCATATTGCAATTTTTGATGTTGTTTTTCTCTAGTATTTTTAGCACCTGAAGAAGACCGTAGTGTACAACGGCCAAAACGTCGTACAAATGGCAACAAAGATGAGGACAATAGTCTAAATAATGGAAATAGTGTAAATATAATAATATAAAATCATGAGAACTGTTGTTTGAATAAAGATAATGTTTTCCCTTATCAATAGAGAACTTAGTTTTGTCGATATTATTCTTGTTATTACGACCATCATTGTTATTGTTAGAATGTAAACTATCAAACTGTAACATTATTAAAATTTGATTATTTCAATTTACAATTTTTCAGCTTGATAAATGGATTTCTCAGCAGGTAAATGTCATTTCTGCCTCATAGATGTGGTTTATTGTTTGGTGCATTTTGGTGATTGGTATTTTGTATATTTTCTAACCTTATTCTCATCATTTTTATTTCATAAATATTTTAGTTAAATATATTTTAGTTAAAAATATTATTTCTTTACTACTTATCTATTTATTTTAGTTTTTATTTTGTTTTTATAAATGTAGTTTTGTTTTTAAATGTGAAACCTTTTTGGTGTAAAATCTTTTTTATTTTGAAAAAAATATTAGCCTCAATCTATTCGTGAATTTCTTTTTTTTTTCATTTTTTTTTTATCTCTCTTTTACTTCAGTTACAGATTTTTGTAAATGTTGCTTGGGTTTTAAACCTAGAAACTGATGCTGGTGCCAATTTTTTGTTTTTTTTTGTGGTAAAAAATAACTTGAATCCTCTGAAACATTTCTTTATGTTGTTTTTCACTTTTATTTTTAAAATTTTGTTAGTGATTTTATTTTTAGGTGTAGTTTTGTTTTTAAAACCAAAACTATTGTTTGTGCAAAAATATACCTTTCAAAAAAAAATACTTTTATGTCCTTTTGATATTTGTTTTGTTGGATGATTTTTGTTAGATTTTTTTTTCAGACTTTTTTTTTTTACTTCAGTTAGAGATATGTGTATTGTCTGCTAGTTGTGCGTAGTTTAAAGGTTATTTTTGAAAATGATTCAGAAATGAATGACATTATGTTGTATTTGACTTCAAGTGACAAAGCAGAAGAAATATTAACATTGATGAAATCAATCATTAATAAATTCTGAAATAATCTTTAAAAAAATAATTGTGAAAATGTAACACTTTGTAGCTACTGTAGAAACTATTTAATACATCAGTTTATTCATGAAATAATTTCCTATATAATTGTTATATATGTATCTATGAACATTAATGTTTGTCCCAATCCTCATAAATAAGTTGAACACTATTGTGAGGGGGTTTATAATTCTGTCTAGCAGGTCACCACTAGCAGTGGTTATCTACTTTGTGCAGCTTGATCATCTAATTTTGAAGCCTTAATCATGAACTTAGTTGATGAAATTTTTAATTACTCTTTTTTTTTTAATCAAGGGTTCACACATGGGGGTCATCTTCAGGTTAGCTTATCCTCTAGTATTATGAACATTAATGTGTATTTTCCAATTCTCATAAACATGTTGGACACTATTGTGTGTGGGAGGGGGATATTGCTGTCTAGCAGCTCATCACTAGCAGTGGTTATCTACCTTACGCGGCTGGCAAGTATTGTATTTTGTTGATGTTATAAAGATTATTATTTTTTTTACCAATCTTTGTTTTGGTTATTTCTCATTCATTATCCCTTTGAGGTTACAACAATATATTGTTCATACTTCATTTGTTTTTTAAAATGTAATCAAGTACTTAAAAAAGGAAATAACACTTCATTTTTTTTCTTTGTCTATTTTCATTTGGGAAGATCTGAATGGCTGATGTTACTAAAGTTTCATCTAAAGTATGTGTTATGAACCAGGTTAAGGTCTGAAAAGAACAACATGGCCACAAGGGTAGAAATAACAAATATATATTTACGAGAAATAACAATACAAAATGTGGAAGGTGTTAGTATGACTGTCAGTCTGATTTGGAGTGAACTACTACCAACTTGACTCTCTCATTCTCTTGACAGGTGTAGTATATTTAGTGTTAGGAATAGTTCATTCTGGAATTATAGGTAAGGACCCACGACAGTATCCCACTTTCCATTTGTCCCTCCTGTGTGCTTTTCACACTGTCCATATTTTTCTCCTTCAGATTCTGGTAATTGAAGAGTCTGTCGTATTACAGTTTGGGTGCTGCCTGAGGCCTTTTCAGTTTCTGTAGTTTCACTCCAACTTTAGAAGCCAGTCACATCCACAGTTGACAGAGGGTTAGTGACTGAACTGGCTACCACCCTCCACATTCTGGCAAGTGAGGTGGATTGTTAGCAACCCAGTAGGATAAAAAATAATACCTATCAGTGTGGAAGAACTCGTAACAAGTCAACAGCTAGCTAACTAGAGGGGATGTTTCAAATCACCATGAAAGCAATGAAAAACCATTTCATTATCAATCCCAAGAAATATCATGCCTTTTAAAAAACAATCTGAAAAAATCTTAATGAAGCAAATAACCAATGAGAGTGGAATGAGGACAAAGTAAACCTTTTTCTGGTATTTTCTCTTCTGTGCAAATGATTTTTTTTCCTTTCATCATCATCTTGTTTAATGTCGGTTTTCATGCCAGCACAGGTTGGATGGGGTTTTCTTGATTGCTCTGTAATTAAACCATTATGAAATATTAGAGTAAGTTTTACACCTGTATGCCCTTGCTAACACCAACCAGTTTTGAAAACTAAAAACTCAGTGTTATTTATTGCGACACCATCTTTGGGAAGGTTACCTACTAAGGTTAGGGAGTTCAGCCTAACCTATTTTACACAACGTAGATGTAGAGATTTTTATTTTAAAGATTTCCTTCTCTTTGACATATTGCTATCCCAAGCTAAAGACTCTTACCCAGCCTAACTTTTTTTTTCTCTTAAATGATCCCAGTTTGGGAGTTAACTATTTGTACATAGCTGGGACCCTAACAGGTGCTACTACCTCAGATCAGTGCAGACCTGGGAACAACAGCAATTAAGAAGTGGGTCCGTGCTCCGGTGAACATCCTGGTCAGAGGCCTTGCTGCTGGATGTAGTTTATCGTCATACCCAGGAGATAGATAAATCTATGAAGTTTAATTTTGAATCTGTTCAAACTCTTCCTAATAACTTGCTTGACAATCATTAGCATATTTGTACTTCTTACCTTTGGACACATGTATAAATCTATATTTAGAAAACAGATATTGAAGATGGCACCAGATAGGAGGAATTCTCTGACATTGACTTTGGGGAAAGTCCAGCTGGTGTGTACAAAAGGAAATAATAAGTGTTATCAGATTTACAGTAACAGGAAATTACAAGAATTATTTTCTAGATGCCAGCCAAGCAACTAAAATTAAAACTGAATGATTTCTTCATCAATATTACCTGGCACAATCAGTATTCAATTTATGCAGCCAAAATGATTTGGCGACTGCACAAAGAAATCAAAGAATGGCTAAATAGGGAAACAAACTGAAAAAGTCATTTCAAATAGGAAACATTTTTATCTTGGGAGATATCTGAAAATTGTGACATATTAATTGACACAATTCTCCCCAAAAAGTAGTGGTAAATTGCTACATACTATCCATCCTCCTATATGGCAGAATATTAAGCAAAATCTGTCTCAGATGAAGAAGAGACGAATTAACAGTAATGTTCTACAGAAAGATGCTGAGAATACCATTGACAAAATATGTGAGCAATGAAGAAGTTTGAAAACATGAGATTGAAAAGGAAACTTGTTTTTAGATTATGACATTTCTTGGGTAATCAATGAGGAAAGAGGGCTTGGAAAATTTGTTACTCAAAGAAGCAGAAGGAAGCATTGAATAACCTACCTCAGAAGCTTGTGTATAGCATAACAGGGGCTCAAATGGATGTTAAGAAGACAAACATTACTTTGAGCCATAAAGAATAGAAAGTTGTAGAGAGCCATGATTGTTCGTATACTGAAGAGACACATCAAATAAAAGCAAAGAAATTTTATTATAATAATGTGCCATGTTTGCATCTTTTTTGTTGCATACCTACCTATATACAGTTCGCCCTGTTGGTGGGGCTTCAGAATACACTGACTGCACCTCTACAGGGGATAAAAGTTCGCCAAGGGGGCTACCTGTTGGCCATGGGTGGTGACCCATAATGTCTGGGGAGGTGATCCTGGTGGTTGAGCAGGTCGTGACCCAGGTGAAAAGTGGTCATAATCTGCAACAGGCCACTTTGGCCCTTACCTGGGCTAGACAGGCGGTCGGATTGGGCCCAATCCAATTGGCTGGTCCCGACATGCCCGAGCTCATATATATTTCTTTTTGTCCTGACTGTATTATCCAATCTACTTTTGCAGAACACTTCCCAACCCTTCATCTTATGTGTTAGAAGGCAGGGGCTGAGGGTCAATTGTGTTAGGAGAAAAAGACTGATGACTCCTGTTATATTATTGAGTAATAAAATCCAGAATTTGGCAGAGGATTGGAATTTTATTCTTGGCACAAGTATATTGGTATTGTATCCCTGTCTCAGCCAAGGCGAATGGGTTTCCGCCTTGGTTCATTCACAACCCTAACTGGACTCTGTGGTGGGTGGTGGAGCATTATATTAATTAGGGTTTCTTGCTTTAAAAAATCTAAAAGGTGTTTATCCGACTCAGATACTGAAACTGGCGTAGACTTTCCAAGATTCATTATTATCAAATCACTGGATGAAATTAAATTAGACCACTTGTCTTTTTTATTATTGAAAAAGTGATATCAAGTAAATCAAATCTGAAAAATGTTAAAAAACTTAGAAATGGTAACCTGCTAGTGAAAGTTCAAATGAAGAAACACGCAAATAATTCGCTCAAAATGGATACATTTCACAACATTAAATGCAGAGTGGATCCACACGCTAAATTAAATACTTCAAAAGGCGTTATAAGAAGCAGAGAGCTTTCTTTAGCAACACCAGAGAAAATCAAAACAGCATAAAGAAAACAGGGTGGAAAGGAACATAAGAGAATTACCATCTGACGAAACAATGAAATTATACAGACACACATGTATATACTCACTTTTGATTAACCATCCATACCAAAAGATATCCGGATTGGCTATACACTAGAAAGAGTAAAGCAATTTATACCAGCTCCCCTCCGATGTTTCAAATGTCAAAAATTTGGTCATCACAAAGACATTTACAGAGAACGCCAAGTATGTGGGAAGTGTGGTGAACGTGACCCAAACCACACAGAGTGAGTGCAAAATTATAAATTGTGTAAACTGCCATGAAGGACGTCCTGCCTTTTCAAGGACCTGTGATATCTACAAGAGCGAAAAGGAAATAATGTCTGTAAAACACATCAAAAATTTACCTTTCCCAGAAGCTAGAAAAATTTTTGAAAGTTATATGGGAACAAAAACATATGCCAATGTTGTAGCCAAATCAAAAACCTCAGGTCACCACTTCAATAGATAACTACAAAAAACTTATTGAAAAGTTAGTAAATTTGAATGCAAGTGAATGGCCAGCATTCCAAGAAAACCTAAAAAAAATGTATTCAACAGAAACAAAACCAACCGAGCCTAGTATGAAAACAAAAGTAAATATTGATAACCGTGTAGAACTGCCCAAAAAGAGTTCCAGGACGACTGAATGCACACATGAAAGATGCCAAAGATCACCAAGCCGATCTTCGGATTCTAAGAAAGACATGATTGAAAATAAAACAGAAGATAATACTATAAAAAAAGAAGACCTCAACTAAAAGAATAACACAATCCACCCCGATAACTACATCAAACAAATCTGAGGAACCTGAAGAAATGGAGATTGAAAATGAAACTCCACAAATAAGCAAAACCCAAAACAAAAAAAAAACTGTAAATCTCAAAATTAAATCTAAATGGAAAATAATTTAAACCAATGAAATATCAGAGGATTAAGGGCCAATTATTCAGAATTGTTATTGCTCATCACTAAATACTGCCCAGCAATCATTTGCCTTCAAGAGACTCACCTCAAAAGCAGCTATACCATTAAAATTAAAAACTATCATTCATACAATTATATCAAACATCACATTGATAGACCTTCTGGTGGGTCATCAGTGATCATAAACAATAATATCCCACACAGGGAAATCAAACTAAATACAAATCTACAAGCAGCCACTATATCAGCAACCCTCCATAAAACAATAACATTGTGTTCATTGTATATTCCTCCAAGCCAAGAACTAAAAGAATCGGAGTTAGATAATTTAATAAAACAATTACCAAGACCCTTCATTATAACGGGTGACTTCATTAGCCGCAACAAGATCTGGGGAAGTAAGAAAACATATACAAAAGGGAAAATAATAGAATCAATATTAAATAAGCATCAGTTGTGCATATATAATAATAACACAAATACATATTTGCATCCAGCAACAGGCACATACTCTACAATTGATTTAACAATATGTGACCCTAATCTGTTTTTAGATTACGACTGGAAAGTGCATGATGATGCATGTGGAAGTGACCACTTTCCGATTCTATTAGAAAACAAGATTAATAGATTAAATAAAAAACTCTGAACTGGAATCTGAAAAAGGCAAATTGGGATGATTTTAAAACATCATGCCTTGCTGAATTAACCCTAGAAGCAAATAAAAACAAAGAGGAAGACATTTTATATTTTACGAACACACTATGAAATATAGCTGAAAGATATATACCAAAAAGCACCACCTCATTAAAATACCATAGGCCATGGTTCAACAAAGAATGCCAAAAACTGTAAGACTACACAGAACAGCATTAAAGAAATTCAAAATAAATCCAACAAAAGAAAACTGAAACTCATTCAAAAATAGCAGAACCAAAGCCCAAAAGATCATTAAAGACTCCAAATGAAATTCATGGAAAAATTACTTGGCCAAAATAAACAATAACACAAAACCAAAAGAAGTATGGCAGATGATTCGAAAAATAGCAGGCAAAAATAACAATACTTCTACAAAACACCTCATTCACAATAATCTGAAAATAACTGACGAGAAAGATATAGCAAATCATCTTGCCGAAACTTTCTCGCAAAACTCATCCGCTAAAAACCGAAGGAAAAACTTCCAAACTATCAAAACTAGAACAGAAAAATTAAAAATAAAATTTCAAAACAAAAATACAGAAACCTATAACCAGCTTTTTTCTATAATAGAACTAAAAGAATCTCTCAACAAGGCTCACAATATTGCAGTTGGATTGGATAAGATTTATTATCAATACCTAAAAGAATTACCAGAAACCTCACAAAAATATCTCCTACAAATATACAATAACCTATGGTTTCGCAGGAACATCCCTAAAATATGGAAACAAAAGCACAGTTATACTGATACAAAAACCGTTCAAAGACGTAACAAATGCAAAAAAATTACAGACCCATTTGTGTGTGCAAAACACTAGAGCGGATGATCAATGCCAGATTGACATGGTACCTAGAAAGAAACAAATTAATAACCGAATATCAATCAGGTTTTAGAAGCATGAAGAAGCTCAGTAAATCATCTGATCAGATTCAAAACATTTATCAGAGAGGCTGCTATGAAAAAAGAACATCTAGTGGTTGTCTTCTTTGATCTAGAAAAGGTATATGATACAACCTGGAAATACGGTATAGTAAGAGACCTCAAAAACCTTAGGTTAGAGAGTAGAATGCCAGTGTTTATTAAAAACTTCCTAGAAGATAGAAAAAATAAAAAAATAAAAATATCTTCTCTGAAGAAAAGGAACAAGAAATGGGTGTACCTCAAAGTAGTATATTGTCTGTTAGGTTATTTAATATAAAAATAAACAATATTGTAAAAAGCTTAAACAGAGGAACAAACTGTGCTTTATATCTGGATGATTTCCTGATATGTTATAAAGCAAAAAACATGAACCACATTGAAAGACAACTTCAGATCTGCCTTGATAAGCTAAACAAATGGACCACAGAGAATGGACTAACATTTTCAAAAGAAAAAAATGAAATGTGTCCACTTCTGTAACCTACGTAAGCTCCATCTTGACCCAGTACTGAAAATCGAGAATACCGAAATCCCAGTAGTAGATCATTACAAATACCTGGGAGTCATTTTTGACCACAAACTCTCCTTCATTCCCCATATTAAATACTTGCGAATGAAATACAATAAAACTATACAATTACTCAGAACTATAGCACATTCTGATTGGGGAGGAAGCAAAGAAACATTAATAAAATTGTATCGCACTTTAAACAGATCAAGACTTGATTATGGCTGCTTCATTTATGGAGCAGCCAGCAAAACATACTTGAAAAAACTAAATACGATATATCACCATGGAATTAGATTAGCTCTTGGAGTTTAGATTAGCTCTCCTGTTTAGAGCTTGTACACAAGCAAATGAACCACCTCTTAACTTCAGATGGGAAAAACTCACTCTGCAATAATACCTTTAACTTTCATCATGCCCTCTAAATTCAGCTTTCAGTACTATTTTCTAACCGCAAGATGCAGAGCTTTTTCAGCAAAAAGAAACGGTTATCAAACCTTTCAGTTTAAGGATTAAAGAAATCATGCAAGAGAACCAAAAAGATACAACACAAGTTCACGAATCAACTATATCTTCTACACCACCCTGGATAATAAATCAACCAAAAGTTATTCTTGATCTGACAAAATACCCAAAATACAAAACTAACCCAATCATATACCAATCAAAAATACTCGACATAAAAAATAATCATCCAGACTACCTGTAGCAAAAACGAAAAATAAAGTAGGATCTGCTGCCATACTTGAAGATCAGAAGAAACGTAAAAGATTACTAAATACAGCTTCCATCTATAGTGCTGAAATAATTGATATTAATTTGGCACTTGATATAATAACTCCAACCCATTGCAACAAATTCATAATCTTTCCAAACTCGTTATCTGTGCTTACTTCTTTAAAAAACAAAAACTTTTCTGATCCTTTAATCACACAAATATTAAACAGAGTGTATAAATTAACTAAAAGCAAAGAAATAATCTTTTGTTGGATCCCAAGCCATCTTGGTATTCCGGAAAATGACAGAGCAGACTCGAAAGCAATGAAAGATAAAATAGCAAAAATCAAAATTCCTTATACTGATTTTAAAGCTGTAGTGAAAAGAATAATTTTTAAAAAGTGGCCAAATTATTAGGATAGATACACTAACAACAAACTCCAAAATATAAAACCCACTATTGGGGAATGGAACATTCAATACAGAAATAGAAGAGAACAGGTTTTGCTGACCCGCCTTCACATAGGCCATACCTACATCACACACCATCATTTAATGGAGGGCACAGAATCCCCAATATGTACCAGCTGTCAAAAAAGATTAAGTGTTAAACATATACATTTAGAGTGTACAAACTTAAATAGAGTGCGAAAGAAGTATTACCAAACAAGTAGTTTGAAAAAACTATTTATGGAAACGAGACCAAGCAGGATACTCAAATTCTTAAAAGAAATTGGAAAGTATTCAAAAATGTGACTGGTTGAATACTATCTCACACACACACACACAGATATATGCATTTCTACCAACTTGCTATATATTTTAAAACTTGGTTCTACCGAATATGTGTTTACAAATCTTGTATATGTAATACATATACATATAATGTATGTAGGCTGGAATTGCCTTTAGCTAACCCATGGTGATTGGTATGCCATTAAATCTTAACAGCCAAATTAAATATATACATTTTTATAAAATATTTTATTAATTTAAAATGTGTTAAATACATAAATTTGTTAAATGTATGAATTTGTCTAAATATATAAGTCTGTTATATATATTAACTAGCAGTATAGCCCGGTGTTGCTCAGGTGTTATGAAAGCTTTAAAACTAATCCATGGTCCTGGAGCTCAGACTCAACCTAAAGAATATTTGTGTGAAGTTTGGTGAGAATCGGATAAAAATTGTGGATTTGTATAAAGGACATACATACAGACAGATAAACAGACGCACACACAAACATCTTGCCTTTTATATATATATATATATTATTGATTTTCTGTGCTATTGTAAGAACTGCAACCTTGAAACTTCTGAATATTGTTTCTTATGTCTTTGTCTATGTGTGTATCAAATTTGATTAAAATCAGACCACTCCTTCTATCACTCGATTTTTTTGGTTATCGATTTTTGATATTCACCAGGGGTACCTCGACAAAAAACCTAGCTAAGAACACTCGCAGATGCTTATAATACAACTGTGTAAAATTTCAAGAAAATTGGTTCAGCCTTTTCGGAGTCTATAGGTAACGGACACACACAGACACACAAAGAAAGTTCCATTTAGATTTAGATTTGTTAAATATACAAACCTCTTGAAATTGTTCATAACTTTTTGTTCAATTTTTAATAATTCGTTTCAGTGTTAAATGACCCAAGATGGGTTGATACACCATAAAGCAAAACAAAACAAACAAAAACAAACCTACATACAGTTATGGTATGTTCCTATCCTCTTAAATATGTGAACACTATTGAACTAAAGTGAAGGGTCGTGTGATTATACTGACTAACAGTTCACTAGCAGTGTATCTACTTCATGCAGGGTGCAAGCCTTGTATTTGTTGATATACTATTATTTCCAGCCTCTTATTTGGCGATTACTCATGCAGTAACCTTTTAGGGTTACAGTACTTTTTTTTATGCTTGTAACTTTTTGCTGTACTTATTTAACTTCCTTGCACAAGCAATGCCAGTTGCCAGTGTCATTGTTATGACAAAAGCAAACTGTTCCAATAAATTTTTGAAGCTGACAAGTGAAAAAACAGTACATTTCAACAATAACCAATAATAAATAAAAACAAAATAAATAATAAATAAATAAAAACCTCCACAAAAATGTGATACTGATGGTTAGAATAAACTATCGCCCGGTTCACACTCCACCCACGTCTATTGAACAGGTGAAGAGGCTCATCCGTTGTTCCCTGTTTAGGATGTGGTTTCCGGCTTTCTCTTTTCCAATCGTTTCACTTTTTTTTCTTTTCTTTTCAATTGGAGCAGATAGACTAAACTATCACCCAGTTCACACTCCACCCACGTTTATTGAACAGGTGAAGAGGCTCATCCGTTGTTCCCTGTTTAGGATGTGGTTTCCGGCTTTGTTTTTTCCAATTGTTTCACTTTTTTTCTTTTCTTTTCAATTGGAGCAGATAGAATAAACTATCACCTGGTTCACACTCTACCCATGTCTATTGAACAGATGAAGAGGCTCATCCGTTGTTCCCTGTTTAGGATGTGGTTTCCGGTTTTCTCTTTTCCAATCTTGTCACTCTTACGTAGCCCCCTGCACATCAGTGGTGTTACCACCTTGCTCGGGGTGATATGATTAAAAAAAAAAATGAAGCCAAATACTTTGCTGTATTTCAAAACTAAAAGAATCATTGGAAGAAGTGGGGATGACAAAGGTTGCATCCTCTACCCTCATTTGAGTTTGTATCAGAAGCATAGTTATTAGGCTGGGGGCATACGAAGGACCGTTACTTATTCTATTTGAGAGGAAAGAGAAAAAGCAGATAAATATGAAGGAGTTCATATTAAGTTATGGCTTAACATGTGTTCTGATGTTTACTACCAACTAAAAAATCAAAATAACACTTAGTTCAATCTTGTCACGTTAAATTCTCAGCATTGATAAATAACTGTGGGTAAGCATATACAAAATGACTTCCAAGGAACTTAATAGATGCTTCATTCCAATCTTTAAAATTGATTTCTTTTTTTTTCCTTTTTCCAAGATTAATTATTTTCAATTATATTTTGGTGGAAAATTTTAGCTGATTGAAATGCCTCTCTGATTTTACTGGCCAAAGTTTGACACTTGAGGAGGGTGATGGCAGAGTGCGTAGTCTGGAATCACATACTTACTATTCATAGTGAAAGGGTGAAGGTTGTTTCAATTGCTGGTCTATCTCCCCTCTTTCCTTTCTCTTTTGCTTTTACCATGGTATTACAGTCATTCCCCAGTCACCGAAAAATAACAAGTCACCCACAAATGAAAGACAAATTTGTAATAATATATACACGTGTACATATACATATGTATAAATATGCACATGGATACATAATTTAATGAAACAGAAAATGTCTGCTAAAATTTTATAAGATGTTTGTTTGGTAAAAATTTGAAAATATAAGACATTAAAAAAAGGAAAGCAAAAGACAAGAAAGTGGAGAAGGGATGGAGATGTCTTTATTACTCCTTTACTTTTTTAATTTTTTAAAGTGGGTGAAGCTTTATTTAAAGTTTTTTCTTTGAGTTTCAGTATTTGTCTATGCTTCTGAGATGAGGTAATATTTACATTATTTATGCTATTTAGAAATAAATACAACATGAGAGTCAGTAATACAAAGTACTAGAGAAAAGCATAAGCTTCAAAGATGGCAATATTAGCTCTGGTAAAAATAATTAATGAGACATTAGGTTTATTAGTTCCAGAAATTCATACACAGATGTCCTCAAGGACACATGGCTATAGGCATTGGTTAGTTCCAGTGACTTGACCTAAAGAGTTGTGTGTTCAATATCTTATTATAACAGTGGTGAACAAATAACTTAGAGAGTTGAGTTAAAGGGAGATTACTACATGGCATGTAGAAGTGATACGGTACATGGAATGAGAATTACATACCCTAGTGATTGAAATAAAGGGTTTGGTTCAAAATTATTAGCATGCAATAACTGAACATCGTAAGCATGGCAATAAAAACGAGGACAATGGTCCAAACAGTGTAAATAATTGTTTGAATTTTGATGCACATCCTGAATGTTTTATTTTATTTAATACGACATCTCATCAAGATTTTTACCGTTCTGTTATCTGTGGAGAATCATGAAGTCTTTAAAAAGATAGTGAAATGGTTTCCTATCACGTGCTCAATGAACTGGAACTAGTTTTCTTTCTTTAAGACTGGTAACCAACAAAAGTCAGAGAACCTAGTCTACCTTGCAAATAAATCCCTAGCTTTGGTAGAGGAAGTGCATGCCTTTCCCAAGGGTGTCAGTACAAGATTGAAGTTTAAACTTTGTTAGCAAATTCTACTTTCAGCATTACCCACACTTTTACAAGTAGATATATGAGTATATTAAAAATTGAGCAACAGGATTTTAGGTTATAATGTGCTATACATTGTATATGTTTGTTTTGGTATTATTGCTTATAAATACGGTAAGTGGAAATCATTAGTTGATAGTTATTAGTCTAAATGTAGTTTACAACTAAAATTATCAAAGTCAACTTCTGTGGGACAGTTTACAAGACAGCCAATCATTTTCTCTATCTCTGTTAAAGGTGTCTCCATACATTAAATAAGAAGTTTAATTGGCAATACCTGTCATACCTGAATGCCACTCTTGCGATTTAAAATAGAATTTTCTAATTGATTTTGCAGTTTTCGTATTTATTGAGATTACTTTCCAAAATGAACCAAGCCAGTTTCCTCTTGAATTCCAGGAACTTCTCTGGATATGAAGCGTCGACAAAAGTGGATAACCTGATTTTGCTGCTCTCTTGTTATTGAATAAATGATGTTTGGCTTCTTGAAGGCAGATTATTTAGATGAGCCCAGATGGCCTTGTCTAGAGGGATGGCAAATTTGAGGGGCACACTCCACCTCAACCGTTTATGATACTTGAACATGAAGAGGAAATTAAAGTATTCTAATTAAGCAATTGCTAATAATTTTAAAAGATTTAATAAAGTAAATAATTTTCTAAGGATTGATTAATAACAATGATATAGATTTTAAGAAATGTATGAAGTATACTTGAATTCGAATACATTGTAATGCATAAACTATAAATGCTGAAGTATTATCTCTCTCTCTTTTATATATATATATATATATATATATATATATTGAACAAAATGATTTAATGAAGCAAATTAAGATTTAATAAGCAGACTAATTTTTAAGGACTCATATAATTATGCAATGGATTTTAAAATCTGTATAAAGTATACTTTAACTCAAAATTAATTGTAATTGATAAATTATGAGGCGATGCTAAAAAGTTTTCTATCTGATTAAAAAGGGATTAAAAAAACAGTCAGATGTTTGTTCACAGAATTGGTGAGATTTTGGCAAGTTGCTTGCGCAAAACTTTTTTCAATGCCTCCTTGTAAATAACAGATGTATTAGCTCAATAATTGCTCGCTTATACATATAGAAAAAACTATGTTATACAGGCAAAATTTCATAACTAATGAGTGGGCGGCAGAATTACACTAAACGCATAACTCAACACATATTTTTTTAATAATTTTTGTAAGCAATTGAGGAAACAAGCAACGTTGTTATAATAAATTTATAATATAATAATTGTATGAAAAAGTACACATATATGAGATGAAAGAATATTATATCAGAAATAAGCAATGTTAGAGGAGATTCAGTCAGTTAAGTGCCATATGCTTGGGCGATCATGTCTCGAAAGAGACATGACTGACTGGTCAGAAGATTATCCTGCAGTAGGTTGCCATTGTTTTCTGTGGTAGACTGGTTGCCAACCAAGACTATAGAGCTCAATCTGTCCTGTTATTTGACCTCATAGCTGGAGGGAAGAGACGAATTAATACCTTTCCCAAGGGTATTTGTGCGTAAGTGAATGCAACAAATTCAACTGGAATTCAAACTTGGCTCTCTGATTTCTCATTTTGAGTTGATATACACTGAACTGCAACGCACATCCAAGGAGATTAAAATTGTTGACATACAAAGTTCACAAACGTGAGTCAAGGTAAAAATGTACAATGTGTAAATAAAGAGTTATTTCGCTTAGACTGTATTTTTGTAAGGATTTTGCTGAAATAATATTTGATTTAAAAAGATATTTTTTGTTGAATGTTCAAGATATAATTTAATTGGATAGTTGAGCGAATGTTCTGGATGATGAAAAGTTTGTGAGAGGAAATTCTGTGTGAGGAAAATTTAGTTGAAGAATATTCTCTTTGATCGAAAAGTTGTTGATTTCAGTTTGGCAATTTGAGTGAGTGAATTCTTTGTTTTCTTATTTTGCTGGGATTAACATAAAGTTCTACGGTCAATAGCTGATAAGAAGACATAGTAGAAATTAGATTGACAAGTGATTTGCCATGTTTTGCTGGACGAAGCTTGAAGTGACATGGATTCCGTTGGCAGTTAGATACACACTGACTAAGGAGACAAAATCTGGGGTTTAAACAATTTACAAGGTGGATCAAAAATGCCTCGAAAATTGTGTTTAATGCAGAAATATTTTTGTGAAGAGAATTAGCCAATCAGATTGCGAGCTTTAGAAAACTTAAGAAAGCTGGTTAGAGCCAACTTTGAAGAAAACTGCACAAAATACTGCAATAAGTAAATTGACCTATGATAGTTAAGTAGTGTTTTTTATCCAATGTCATTGTGAGTTTCCATGAAATATATGAAAGTTTTTTTTTGGTGAGCGGTACCACACATGTGCATTACTTTGAGAGCTTGTCTTATATATATATATATATATATATGTACACACACACACACACACACATATATATAAGAAAACCAATAGGTTTAGAATCAAGAGTTCTCCAGCATTTACTTCTTAAAAAGAGTACTCAATGCAACATAAATTGTTGACTATAATATTATTAAATTTGCGGTTTATGTTACGTCATGGAAATTTATATATTTCAAGATTTAAAGCTTTTATCCTATAATCAGGCAGTGTTCAGTAACTTTGGTTAAAATGGTTTATATGATGAATTAATAAAGAAATGTATTCTGAACCAAAAAAAAAAGTAAAAATATTTTATCATAACAAAAGTTCCTTTAAGACAGGTCTAAAATAAAGTTTTGTTTTGTTTTTTACAAGAACAGGGATACATATAACACTAGTGATATTTCTTCGTAACTAAAATATATACATGTTGCCAGAAGTAAGCAGTCTAGACGTAAAAACATGTATGAATACTCCACATCCCATAACATCTAACCTATACAAAAATGGCACCTACATACACAACACTCACCCTAGCATATCTAGAAGAAAACCTATACACCCAAATAGGGCATAAATATGGGGAAAATATAAAAACAGAATTCATAAAATCGTGGAAAAGATTCCTGGATGACTGTTTTATCCTTTGGAAACCATCATGGGGAGATATTAATGAACTACACAACACACTGCAACAACTACACCCCAAAATTAAGTTCACACTAGAATATAGTTATAAAGAATTAGCTTTTCTAGACATACTAATAAAAAACGAGAGCAACCACATCATCACAGACATTTACCACAAACCCACAGACACCCAACAAAACCTCCACTTCAAGAGTCACCATCCAAAAAGTTGCCTAAAATCCATCCCCTATTCCCTAGCATGACGAATTTGCACGATAGTGAGTGACGAAACCCTACACAAAATACGCCTAGAGGAATTATGAAAAACATTAAAAATGAGAGGATATCCCGCACTACTAATAGACAAGGGTTTTCAATTAGCAAAAAAGATACCATTAGAATCCCTCCGGAACACGAAATAACAACAGGAAAAAAATGAAAACATACTAGCATATGTTTCCACTCACAACAAAAACAATCCGGAATTATTCACTAGGATTAAAACCCACATAGAATTACTCAACAACAATGAAAAAATAAAAGAAATCTTAGGGACAACCAAAATAATCAATAGTAAACGCCAACCCCAAAATTTAAAAGACATCCTCACCTCATCAAAATTGGAACAACAACACAAAATACAGGGGGTCACAAAATGCAACAAAAAAAGACATGGGGTTTGCAAAATAATAATAGAAAGAAAATATTTCCAGTTCAAAAACACAACTACATTCGAAATAAAATCGGATCTAAGCTGCAACATGAAAAATGTAATTTACACTCTAAAATGCGACAGATGCACAAAAATATACATAGGAGCGACACAATGCTTAAATCATCGTATCTCACTTCATAAGAGCAATATCAGATTATCACATAACAGGAAATTATATGTCTCTAAACATCTACATGAATGCAATGACGGCCTCTTTTCCGTCAAACCACTTTATCAAAATATTAATTATGAGATTTTATTAATGCAGGAAGAAAGATTCATAAAAAAATACAAACCTTCGCTCAACAAAACAACATAAAAAACAAACACACTGAAAAACATACAGAAACACGCATACATATACCCATAGATTGACAAAAAAAAGTACACACACCAATCGCAAAAGTAAATCCAATTCATACTAAATAAATAAAGAACACCTACACACGCAAACAGACACATAGACACATACACTGAAAAACACACAGAAACACACATACATATACACACAATAAATAAAAAAACACCCACCCACACACACAGACATAAATAAAAGAGGCCCTCACACACGCACACATAAATATCACCAAACCTATGAGATTATAAAGAGGCACCAGAATGCCTTAAGAAAACACTTGACTCTTTCATCTGTTTATTTACTTACTGGTTAACCCATTAGGACACATGCTAACAGAGAAAAGAGACCATTCAAACATGCCAGCATTGAACTCACATTATTCTGATTTATTTTATTTTTTATATATTTTATTATTTTTTTATTATATTTTTTAATGTTCTTATTTATTTTTCACATACTTCCTATTAACTTTAAACAGAATGATCAGATATTCAGAGATACCCAAATGTAAAACCACGAATTTGTTTGCCTGAAGAGAGTCAATTTTAGACTCAAAACACGTGTAGTGCAAATCATGAACAATTAATACTTTATAACTTGTATAAATATCAAAACAATAAACATATATTTTAAAGAAAAGATTCATGGCTTCTCACACTTTATTTTATCTATATATATATATGTATATATATATATATATATGTATATATATATGTATGTATAAAGACAAACTTGTAACTATACTCATGTCAAAAAACCCTCTGCGTATATATGTGGATGGAAAAAATGGTGATAGAAAAAGAAAGAGCTAAGCACATGAACATCAGTCAAGAGGATTCACCGATTCAGCACGTAGCCCAAAGAAAAAAACCCGGGATAAGTAATCAACTCACAAAAAGCGCTCAATACTTAAGTAGAGCAGGATAAATAAAGTATACCTAGTGAGCCAACAAACCTACCAACTAGATATACTTTATATATGTGTGTATATATATATATATATATATATATAAAGTTTTTTTGAACATGCAGTTTTTAAAATTACATGGAATTATGGTGTTTTCATCCATGGTTGTATGAACCTAACAGCTATTTTTTAGTATGTGTACACTTAGTCATACTAAAAAATACCTCTTAGGTTTATACAACCATGGATGAAAATGTCATAATTCCTTGTAATTTTAAAAATTGCATGTTCAAAAATTCTTGCTATGTGAGCATTAAAAAAACACCCTTACTTGAGAGTTCTTAAAAAAAGCAGTAAAATCATTTATTGCAAATTGCTTGGAGGCACCACTCATGGTAGAAACCTAGGTCATGTAAGAAGTTGTTCACAAATGGAAATATTCAAAAGTTCTACAATATAATTGTATTGAACACTTTTTAATACAAATCTGCACTGGTCTAATCTTATTATGACCAGAAACTAATTAATTAAACAATATATATATATATATACACACACAAACCAATGCACATTGTTGTAGTAAATGCTATATAACACACACACAGATAAGCTGTTCAAAGAATTTAGAGACAACAATAACAAAGGGCAGATTTTAGAAAACAACTCGGTTAACAAATGAAATTGCACTGGAAATTAAAGAAATCAGCAATAAAGAGTTTATATTGGATTTTTGCAAAGCAAATATTAACTAAGCTCATTTTCAGAGGACACATGGTAAACTCTCAAATGTAACTTAATTTTTTATTTTTAAATCATGATGTTTATTTTTTGGATTCCCCTGGGCCAATAAATGCAATTTTGCCATAGAATAGTGTTTTGAATCAATATTTGTTTGAGGTTTCATGAGCGTAAATCTAAACTCTTAAAGAGCAAAAGAAACCCAATAGAAGACCCCCACATTGGCCTGAAGCATTTGTGGTTTAGAAAACAGAGTAAAAAACATGAAAGATTAATTATTACTTCTTTGGTTTCAGAAGGTATCCAATTAAAGAATATAGATTTAAGAACAAATATTAGGCAGATCTTTTTCTACACTGATAGAAAATAAAATAGCCACATTATATGTTTACAGAAGCTTAAACTTATTTAATATTACTTACATGAACGTATGAATATACATGCATATGTTCTAAAATAACAAGTGTATTAACAAACCATGGATAAATATATAGTATATCCTCTTTGAACATTCACTCTGACATGTATACAATTATACATACAACAGAAACTAAACTTCAATACATTATTACATACATCTAAAACCTGTTGATGCAACAGTTATGTGTTTATCAATGTAATAAGACAAGACTCAAGTTATCATGTCCCATTAAAACTCATAAAATCACTGAAGTTAAACAACATTGAGTTTCATCAGTCCCTAGATAGATAACTGCATGGGAATAGCAGGTGCTGTAAGCTCGGATGTGCAAGTGGTGTAATGGATAATGGCTTGGAATTGAAAATTAGAGAACTGAGTTCCAATTCCAGTTTGGTTCCTTATATTCACTTAAATGCAAATACCCTATGGATTAGTTAGTAAACCTTGTATCAGTAAATCATTATAAAGCTAAAGCGCTCATTCTGCCCATGTATTTAAGCTGGGGAGATGAGATAGATTTATACTCTATCCAAGGCCATTTATGCAAAATTCAGCAAAGAATTTTCAGCTGAGAATTTGAATTTGGCTTCCCAGTTCCATTCCATACATTGACAGGCAGATATGCTGCATAAAAGAAATAGGAATTAACAGTGTTGTATCATCGAGTGGTAAAACAATGAACAGATGTTGAAATAATACCTTTATTCGGTAGATAAAATATAATAGTCCATACAAGATCACAACAATATGGGTGGTTGAGTTAGCAAGTAATTATGGTTGTTAACGGTAGCCCTCAGCTCACACAAACTGCCGAGTTCAACTGACTCACTCTTTATATATCAGTGAACCTGGTCACCTGATTGAGCCACATCATAACAAAGAGTCAAAGATCAAAAAATAAAAAAAACAATAGTTAGTGAACAAAGTTGATGAAAACAGAAAAGAATGAATGAATGTTAAAACGGATCAGTGAATTGATGAAGAAATTAATTTAAAAAAAAACTTGTCAGGAAAATTTAATTTCTGGAACATTTCAGTAAACATAAAAATAAAAAATCACCTACTGTTTTTTTATCATTCAAATTTAATTGATAAATGACTGCAGGTATTTGAGTCCTTCATATTGTTTTTCTCTTTCTGACTTTCTTAATTGATTGTTCAATCTAAGTTTATATTTGCAAATCTGATGAGTGAACAAACTTTTTTGACAATATAACAAAAGCATTTTTTTAATCTGAAACTAATTCTCAGGTGTCAATAGAAAACTATCAAATAATATTCAATTGTTTGAAGAGATTGCCACTGAAGTATCCTAACGTTTGAAGGACACACTTAACTCATGCTTTGAACCCAAAACAAATCATTCTTTCATAACATGAAACAAAAATCGTTTAGATATAGAAAGTGTAGAAAAAAAATATAGTCAAAAGTAGGCAAGGGGTAAGAACATTTGGTTTAAGGCTTCAAATTCTAGACTCAGGATTGTCCCATAAATCTACTGAATTGGTTCATGAATTGGGTCACATAGAAATTTTGAGTTCAATCTGTGGAAAAGGTAGTACAGACTAAATAGAAACCAGGCAAGCAATAAGCCATACTAAATAGAAAAAAGTGCAATATTTCTAGTTATGGGCAGTAAAATGAGAACACTCTTCCTTTGTAGATTAAATAAGGTTTCAAATTTCCTTAAGGTTACTGGGATAAAACAATACCCAAAGAAAACCAGAGGACACAATGGTCAAATTATTGTGATAAGAGCAAGGATGAGGACATTAACCAAATGTTAATGTTTCAATACAAGATATTGGCATGGAGTTGCTGCTTTTATTTTAGGCAAAATGGAATTCCTCAACTTGAGGAATACAATTAATCATAAGTTTTCTACTGAATGCCAGACTATATCAATTGCTTTCTTTATTGTAGTAAGTGAACTCTGTGTAGTTCATTTTCCCAATTCAGTAATAGAAAAAGATAGCCAGCCAGCCTCAGTATCTTTGTCAATGAACTTGGTTCATGAATATCATTTCAAATATCATTATTACAGCAATGAGTTTGATCTTAATAAAGATAAAAAATAATGTGTTCCCAACATAGATTCATCTAAGTCAAAGATGTCTGACTCACTATTTTGAATAATAATTTTAATCCTTATTAGGAATTTAAAATTTAAACAAAAATCAGCAATGCCATTCATCCTGACCTGGCATTTCAGCTTCATTCCTCTTCCCACTGCTGTAACAGTTTTTCAGTGCTTCGATTGTAATTGCTCTGATGAACTTTCCTTGATGACACATACAAGGTGCAAAAAATAAATTGTCATCTAAATTACACAAAAATGACATCTTGAAATACTAAAGAGTATATTTATTCAATGAAATTGCCATTGGCTTCAACCAAAGCCTTCGGACAACTTTGGAACCTTTTGCAACTCTTCTGAAGAGTTGGTGAATGCTACCGTAATCATTACCTTCAGTTTGTCTTTGGTATTACAAGGAGTTATTTTGGTCTCTCACCCAATTTTACCACACACATAAAAATCAAGGTGGTTGAAGTCTGGGGATTTAGGTAGTGAGATGTAAGTAGTGGTGTTGCAGAAATTGTTTGACAGCCATGGCTCAGTTCTCCAGCTTGCATGTCATGGTGAAGAATCCTGTTTCCAGATATATGGTCTTCCAGTAGCCATTTCCTTGAACCAGGGTATACTACCTTCTCAAAGCACTTGATATAACCCTTTGTGTTGAGTCTTAGGCCCTCACAAACAAATGCAGGCATATCTTTTCTGATGAGAATAATTAGAGTGAGTTTTCTGAACTGCCATACTTTTGTAATCACCATTAGACTCATCCAAGTCTTTCCGAATCCTCGAGATTGTTTGGGTGTCAATCTAAGAACATTCTGAAATATTTGTATTGGAGCTCCTGGTGTGAATACCAGAGTACAGTATGTACTTTTCAAATTTCTGGTGAAGTGAATTGTGTCATAGTGCTCTTTTTCTCACGGCCAGTGCCCAACTGACCCTACTATACTGTGAAGTTGACAAAATCAATAATATACAAAGCATATGCACAAATCTAATAATATAAAATTCTGACGACATATCCATTGCACTCTTTAGATGTTATGAATTTAAGTGCAGTACTTGATTGATAGCAATGTCTCATAATTTTGCAGTTGAAATGGCTCATTCTATGTTAACAGTTTTTTTCTCTCAGACTTCTTATTTGCTGAACTCTTTACTGGCTTTGTGCTTCCTGTTCAATTTTGTTATTAAAAAATGCCAGTTATTGTCTTTCTTCTTAATTCCAATTTTTAATTTTCTCTCTCCTTCATAGTGTTTTTTTTTTCTTATATTCTCTCATACAGTGTCTTTATTACCTTGCTTGGGGTGAAATGATTGTCAGTAAAAAAAAAAAAAAGAACTGAACATGAATTCTTAACTGACAATGAAGATTTTAAAAATGTCATCTTTATTTGTCTCACCTTGGGTTTACTGATATAAATTTGTCTCACCTTTTTCTGATTAGCTTTCATCTTTGGTGCCTCAAATTTAAGAATTTAAGCACAGTACTTGATTGGCATTGTGATGAAATGAACATTGACTCAGAATGAGAAATCAGAGAGCCAAGTTCGAATTCCACTTGGATTCACTGTATTCGCTTAGATGAAAATACCCTTGAAAAATGTATTAATCCACCTCTTCTCCCTTTAGCTATGGTTTGAATAGCCTTGGTTGGTAACCAGTCTACTACAGAAAGAACTGACTGACTAACTATTTCTCTTTGTTTAACAGCTGAAATGGCTAGAAGTAACCTTTAGTTCTCTGCTAACAGTTTTTTTTTTATCTTGTGGTCTTTAATATTCAAATCAACATTTAAATGCAGTGCCAATTGTTGTCTTTTGTCTTCTTAAATCTGCTTCTTTTATTGTTCTCTCTCCTTAATGTTTTTTTTGTTTTTCATATTTTTTAACAGTCACAGTGGCTTTATTGCCTTGATTATAATGAAATGAGTTTAAAAACAAAATTATATGCAAACATTATGCAGAATGTTATATGCAGCTAATTCCTATTATATTTGATGACATAAGATCTCCCATTTTCTCCTCACCAAAATAGCTAAAAAATATCTCAGAGTACTTATTTCAATATTGGATTATTTACTAGACTAATGTTTATCTAAATGCCCAAGACAATACTTATAATTAGCCTAATTCAATAATATTATGGCACTCCATTTTGATGGGGAGAAGCTTTATATTCTATAAAATATGGTAATTATCTACACATTGTTTTGAAACTTTTTCCAGGAAATGCATACTCCGGACACATACACCTATATTGCATATAAAGTACTTTATAAAATCTGCCCTTAGTTAGGTACAATTTAATAGATATAAAATATTTCTTTTCAATTACATTTAATCATATTGTCTAAATTCTAAGACATACACTAAAATAATTGAAGCATTACCATTTTAAAAATTATTTTGACCAAATTCAACTGCTTTCCATCCTCACTTATTCAAATATATTCTGTTGCTTAAAACATCAAACAAAAAAGACAAACATCATTTCAAATAATATTCAAATTTAAACATTTTTCTCAACCACCACTGAATTGATGCAGTGTACTTAGAATGAAGAAGAGATAAAAAAATATCCAAGTCGTTTTACTGATATTAATTTGGTCTTTCCATAACACTAAATGCCTTTTTGGACAAGTTTTTATTTCCTGCTCAGAATAAACTATTTATATTCACTCTCCTGTGAATGGAGATAAATTACTTTTTACAAATGAGTTGGCCATAAAGTTCCACAGCCATCTTAGAAATTATGTGAATAAAAAAAACAGACAACATTCATAATCCAAACTAAATAAATATTTTATATTTAGAAGCTTTCAATGTAATTCTATCGTAAAAAATTTGGAAAATTTTATCCACTTGTTTAAACTTTCAGTTCTCTATTTCAGTATCAATACTTTATGACTGTCAACAACATTAGATTTTTACTAAGTTTAGACACATTTAGTAAAGGTCCATTACAATAAAGTACCACGAAGAATCAAACTCCTGACCCTCATTAAAAAGGTGCTAAATTAGTCTACTACTTTGCATAAAAAAACAATCAACATCTAAATCTAAATCTAAACTTATTTATAAATGGAATTTTGTCTCTGTCTGTGTGTCTGTGTGTTACCTATAGACTCTGAAATGGCTGAACCGATTTTCTTGAAAATTTACACAGTTGTACTATAAGCGTCCGCGAGTGTTCTTAGTTAGGTTTTGTGTCGAGGTACCCCTGATGAATATCAAAAATCGATAATTGAAAAAATCAGGTTATAGAAGAAGTGGTCCGATTTTAATCAAATTTGATAGACTCATAGACAAAGACATAAGAAATGATATTCAGAAGTTTCAAAGTTGCAGTTCTTACAATAGTGCAGAAAATCGATAATATAAAGGCAAGATGTTTGTGTGTGTGTCTGTTTATCTGCCTGTATGTCTATTTTTTCAGTCCTTTTATTTTAGTTTTTGCTTCAGATTTGGCTCTAAGTAGGTGTAATTGTAGTTCTTAATCTCAGCCATAATACCATTTACTCAGAGGACTTATCTAGCCTTCAAAATTCAGTTTACGATGAAAAAAACATTTGATATCAATACCAGGAAATCAAAATTTGACTTACATCCATTCATTTTTCTTTCAGTCTATGGTTTCGCTTTAACTGGAAATAACTATTGCTTTTTAGTCTTTCGTGCCAACATCCAAAGAGTCTGAGCTCCAGTACCATGGATTAGTTTTAAAGCTTTCATTACACCCGAGCAACGCCGGGCTGTACTGCTAGACTGTCTATATTTCTAAGACAAAATATTCTAATTATTTACACTATTTAAATTGTTCGAACTGTTGTCCTCTTTTTTTGTCATATTCACAACATTTCGGCTGTTGTATATTCTGGCCTTCTTCAGGTGATATATTTTCGTCAAAATTCCAACATATCAACTGAAGACAGTTTGCATGAACAACAGCTGAAATGTTAAGAATATGATAAAAAAGATGAAGACAACAGTCTGAACAAAGTAAATAGTATAAATTATTAGGTTCAGATATATATGACATGTTTTAAAATCAATTAAAAAAATTCTAGATTATGAAGATTAGTAAGAAAAATACACATTATATTTCCATTGGTCTGTAGTTAGTCCTGATAAAAATAAAATATATAAACAAAAATAATAAGATTTCAAATTAAAAAAAAAGCATTTTTTTTCCTTTAAAACACATATTGCTTTCTTTTTCTCAATCTGAACTTCTTTTTCTATACTTCTCTCAGCTAATAAAAAGGTATTCCTCAAATAAAAAGAGGAAGAAAAAAAGACTGAAGCCAATTGAAAAACACCAGAAGTTGGCAGGTTATAATTATTTGTAGGCTCTGATCCTGCTAATTTCTGACCGTAAAATAGAAAAAAATCAGGGAATAAATTTTTTTAAATATACCAAAAATCTGGAAATAAATAAAAAATCAGATATAAAAATCAGGAAATAAATACTAAAAAATACTAAAAATCAGTGGATAAATACAAAAATACTAAAAATCAATGGATAAATACCAAAAGAATACTAAAAATCAATGGATAAATACCAAAAGAATACTAAAAATACTAAAAATCAAGGGATAAATACCAAAAAATACTAAACATCAGGTGATAAATACAAAAAAACCCCTAAAAATCAGGAGGATAAATACAAAAAATACTAAAAATCAGGAGATAAATAAAAAAAAAAACCTAAAAGTCAAAGGGTAAATACCAAAAAATACTAAAAATCAGGGGATAAATACCAAAACACACTAAAAATCAAGAAATAAATAATAAAAAATATTAAAAATAAGGGGATAAATACCAAAAAACACTAAAAATCAAGGAGGTTACACACATAACTTCTGTTACAAGAAAAATGAAAAAGAAAAGAACACAGGAAAATAAAATAATTTCACCCAATCAAAAAATTTAACACAAAGAGAATTTTCATGTTAACAACAACCAATGCTCATGCCAAATTCTTGAACCTCATCAAAAGGATACAAACCTGATGACTGAGTTTGAAGTAGAATGAACACAAGATAAAATAGAGCAAAAAAATGCAACTGCTAAAGAAAACCAACCATATGTAAAGTTGTAGTTAATATCATCTGTTAATGATATTTCTGTCTTGCCTAAGACTGAGAAAAACATATTGAAACTAACCTATTTCTAATATTGCTACTACCCCTATCATGTTCTGGGTCAAGACAACCACCTCCAGACTTTCTGCAAGCCTCATATCAGTACATATGCCTTATAAATGAACATTTTGCAATACCAAATACCAAAGGATTCCCTCATCAAAGAAAATAAAGAATATATCATTTATTTTATGCCCTTGTGTCAGTTCATTTTATTCTAAAGTTTTCAGAAAAGAAAAAAATAACCACCTTTTTCTGCAGGTCCATCAGTTGTGTTATCATAGAAAATTTATTTACTAAAATAATCTGCAATTAAAATACAGAGATGTTTTCTTTGTATTTTAGTAAAAAGATTTATTATTTTTATGAGAATATTTTTGCTGGTGGGCTCACAAACTTTTTCTCAGATTTAAGGCTGCTTCGAATAAGCTTCAAGTATCTTTTATCTTCAGATTCTTCTTTGCACATCATAAACTATCAAACAATCCTATCAGCAAGCTTAGGATAGAAGTAATATGGAATCACTCAAACATTTCTTTAGAAATATGTTAATAAATTCTTTAAAAAAAACCCATTAAAACAGAAGGTGAGGGTTTAAGTATCCCATATAGGTATTTAATGAACCTCCTAGACAGCTTATTGTAGATGATGTATTATTTCTGATATTTATAGGCTGGACTTTTCAATTTGATTTTGAAATAACTTGTATTTTCATCCAATTGAAGTAAACAGGATGAATTAATAATATATAAAGATACACATGAAGTTAAATTTCTTCTAATTTCTCTTATCAGGATTATCAGCTATTATGTCAAAGAGCACTAAGCAAATTAATGTGATCAAAACAATCAAGATAATGATACTTATTAGATAATTCAGAGAATTATAATGCTTTATAATGATAGAAATTCAGAAAATATCTTCATGTTAAGATGAAATTCATCAAGGAAGGCACCAAGATATCTTCATTCAAACATGTTTCACTAAATAATATACACATATTGTGTCTACTTAATATAATTAAAATAATTAGAGAACTTTTCTTCATGTTAAGATGAAATTCATCAAGGAAGGCACCAAGATATCTTCATTCAAACATGTTTCACTAAATAATATACACATATTGTGTCTACTTAATATAATTAAAATAATTAGAGAACTTTTCTTCATGTTAAGATGAAATTCATCAAGGAAGGCACCAAGATATCTTCATTCAAACATGTTTCACTAAATAATATACACATATTGTGTCTACTTAATATAATTAAAATAATTAGAGAACTTTTCTTCATGTTAAGATGAAATTCATCAAGGAAGGCACCAAGATATCTTCATTCAAACATGTTTCACTAAATAATATACACATATTGTGTCGACTTAATATAATTAAAATAATTAGAGAACTTTTCTTCATGTTAAGATGAAAGTCATCAAGGAAGGCACCATAGTTTTTGTGAACATAAGTACTTTCAATCTTTTTCAAGATCATCTTCAGGAGTAAATTACAAAGACAATCTTATTGTAACTGTAATGAAATCTGCATTCCATTGTGATGGTGATTTTTAAAAATGCACTGAGTGCACTCTGTAATTATTTTAAAATTTTAAATCTATTTATTGTAGTTATGGAATTGTCTTTTCAAAACAAGCATTTCAGTATAAGAGAACAGACCAGAAATTGGTAAGAATGTAAAGTGGCATTAAATGTTAAATGCATTTTAATATGTTATAGCTATATTCATTTTAATGTAACACAGTACGGCAAACGGCTACCCTCAGGCCAGATCCTGGTCGAAAAGGCACTAGATGTGACGCCTCAGGCAGAGCTGGTCATCTGTCTAATGTGACGCTCGTTCTCGCTGACACTCGTGATGATCCCGTCCAATGATGTCGCCATAAAAGCTGGGTTACAGGATGTCTTTTGCAACAATGGGCCACTGTCCCACGTTGTGATTAGATCCCAGAGGTTACGTCTTGCAATCTTAATAGTCGTTTCTTTTAGCCAGTTTGGACACTGGCGTACACTTGTGGTTTGAAAAAATTACGGCATCAAAAAAAAATTAATAAAATAAATGAACGAAGTCGAACACACCTCGAGAGTTACGTAGAATGTCTTTATATAAAGAAAAAAACAATGTCTTTCTTTTCTCAGGAATACAGTTGTCAAAAATGATATTTACAACAGAGAGAGAAAGTTTGCTAAATGTATCATAGCTTCCAATCATAAAACAAAATGTTTTGTCTAAGTTTCGTTTGCGTTGAAATAAACAGATCTCTTCAAATTTTCACTTAAGTCTCTTCACGTATTTCATTAAAGTCTTTTCATTAATTCTCTATAATTAGGCTTGTCAATTTTCTATGTAACTTTTAAAATAGCAAAGTTTTTTGGGGTTCTTGACGGAATCTGCCAAATCGGAGGCGGCCGGTGGTGGTGTCTCAAACTCTGACTCAAACTGTCACCCAACTCTACTTTTCGTGTCGAGCATTTATTTTTATAACCAATTTCGATCCTCTCTGGGGATCCGGCCGGCTCAAAGTCTTTGGCCACTGAAATCGGTCTATGCTCACTCGATTTGCGGAAAGTTTTAGCTCAACTGATGAGATTATGCCAACTCACATCATACCTCAGGTTATTATGGACTGCTGTGTTCACCAGCAGCCTTGGCCTTTGGGTGACCTTATCAAATCACTCTGACACTTGTTTTGTCTTGGCGTTTTCAGATTAGCAGAATCGATATTTCAACTCCAAAAGAAGAGAAATTTATATGAACATTATCCTGGCTTTTAGAAGTACTTGAAAAATAATAAAATTATAATTTTTTTTCTTAGCTCACATCGCGTGATGCAATAGAACTCTAATAACATTGCCAGTATCGATTTCTCTCTCCGTTGTTTTAAACCAGCCAAAGGAAAGTATCCCACGGGAGAAGGGAAAGTATCACCGCAGGAGATAGTGTCACATTAATAGGTTATTGATATATACATAATAAAATTTGTTGATTATTGGTTAATTAAGATATAGATTACTTCAAGAAATTGAATTTTTCTTTTATTGTTTTCGTAGTATAGTATATTGGTGTTGTCAGCAATATTTTCTTGTTTTGTGAAGGTGGACAGGAATGTGTTGATATGTAAGACAGATATATATATATTTTCCTCACAAGGTTTCTTGGTTATTCAGGCCAGTAGATGTAAATAAATATACTGTCTAATTATAAAAAACAGAACATCAATTCAAATGCAAATATCAACTAAAAATAATGTTTAAACAAATAAATTAAAAATATGTCAGAGTTAAACCATTTCATAATGGATTTCATAAATTTCATAAATAAATTGTCTTTGTTTACATTAGAATATGAAAATAGAGCAGATGTGAATATTATGGATAACTGAGAAAATGTGGGTTTAAAAGCAGAATTTGGGTTTTGCTTGATTGTGAGTCCTACATGGTTAAGCGATTAAGACATGAAATCTCATGACAATTTCTCTAGGGAATAAAGATTTGAATTCTAATGGAGGAGGTGTATTTTCTTAACAAGATTTCTTGATTATTCACATCAGGAGATGTCAATAAATATACTGTTAAATTTTTAAAAAAAACAGTGTATCTACTCAAATTCTAGTATCCATTAAAATAATGTCCAAACAAATAAATGCAGAAAATATATATATATATATATATATAATTGTGGGGGCCTACCTACAAATGGACTCGTTCACACTTTTATAATATGGCTACCAATTCTGAGTAGAGTCTCTGAGTAGTAGCCACAGAGAGAGTGAATGAGCAAATCAGGACGCATGCGAGAGGAAGTAATCTCCAGTCTGCGTTTACCTTTGTACTACATTTTCCAAGAATATACTATTCAACCTTATATCCACGTCTGTGTTACCTTTCTATGGCCCTTCGGTCATAACGTATATAATTACATTAATAATTCATCTCCAAATTATTTTCAATTCAAAATCTTGTCTTAGATTACTGATTTATTTTTCAATCTTTGTACACATGCACTCACACATATACATATTTCATAATCATTTCACCCCAATCAAGGCAGCACTGCCACTGGTGCACATAAGAAAAGAGTGAAGAGAATGAGAAACAGTCACAGATGGGAACACTAGTGTGAAGAAAGCAACGTGAGAGTAGAGTGGAAAGATGATACAAGAGTTGTCAGGGAAAGGATGCAAGTCAAGGAGATAAAGGATGGCAATTGACATTGCATTTAAATTTTTGGAGATTGTAGCCATCAGGGAAGCAAGTAAACAGAAGTGAGTTCTATAGGCAGGAAGTGTGAGAAAAAAAGCTGATAGAGTAGAAGTTGCAATTACATTTGATTGGTTTCATTGTAAAAGGGTGCAGCCTAGTTGCCAGTCTAGCACCTTGAGTAAATTCATGCAGAGGGGACCAGTGAGCTAAACTTGTCAGCCATGAAAATATTTGTAGAAGAGACAGAAGAAAGCCACATCACATCAGTAAGAAAGTGACTGGAGTCAAGCTGCCAGCTCAAGATCAGTTATATTGCAGATTCTTCTTTGGATTTAGTTGAGAGCTCCAAAATGAATAGCAGGATCACCCGACCAAATGTAACAACAATATTCAGTGCACACGCAGATGGTAGAATTGTATATGTGCAAGATGGATTCAGATGAGAAAAACTTCCTGGCCTGACACAGTGAAATAATTTTTCTAGCAGCAAATTTAGCTATTGAAAAAGATTGTGAAGAAGACTTGTTGAATATTTAACAGCTTGTGTCAAAGTCCACACTATTCACGTGTGAACTGTTGTCCTCGTCTTTGTTGTTCTTATCTCAACATTTCAGCCATTATGCTTTTCAGCCTCGATCAGGTGTATGTCAGTATGTTACACCTGCTGAGGTGTTCCTCACATGCACAGATTATTTTATACCTATTAACACTCATGTGTTTCCACAGGGGGCTGATGAATTTTTTCTCTAGACATGATCAGCAATGCCTGATTTTAATATCATTCTGAATTCGATGTTACTCTGGCCTGACTTTTAAGAGACAGATCAACATACACCTGATGATAGTCGGAGGGTATAATGGCCAAAACGTAATAAAAACAAAGATCAGAAGAAAATTCCATATATAAATGGTGTAAAGAACTCCTCACCCTATAAATTCAGATAGAAATAAATTCAAAGTATCAAACAAAAGCATTATTAAAGATGAGACTAGTCGAAAAGAGTTTTACTGAAAGAGATTGTTGTATGAGCAGAAGAAAAAGAGTTCAGAAACATGGATTATGAGGTTATACAGGAAAGATAACGATCAATCTTATACTTGGAAAGGTTAAGTTCGTACTGATCAGAGAAGCATCATTTTGGGAGTCTTCAGTCCATGTTTACCTTTGTACTACGTTTTCCAAGAATATACTATTCAACCTTATATCTGAGTCTGTGTTATCTTTCTATAGCCCTTTGGTCATAACATATATAATTACATTAATAATTCATCTCCAAAGTAGCAGCTATTAGGAAGAAGTTATTCAAATAGAACTTGCTGTTTACTAATGTAATATGAAGGGAATGGGGATGGGTTGTATCATTGTATATGGTATTGTGAGACTAAACCATGAAAGTCTAAACTGAAGGACCTAATGAATGTAGTTTGTCAGAACATTTACCATGTATATAGCTTGCAATATTTTGTCTGACCAAACATCAAAACTTATCGTTTAGAAAGAACTTTTGTTTGGATTAAACACTTTTCAGTATCTTCTTGCCTGTCTAGTAAACATTGATACAACAGTTGGCAGAGGCCATTTTTTGGCTAATGACGTAAGTCAGACAGAAGATTTGGTTCCTACACAATCACCCACATCTGTTTGCTTTAAAACAATGTTTGTGCTAACTGATTGTAACAAACATCAATAGTTTTGTGGACACTGGTCAATCAATGGAAGTTTTTATACGAATTAGGGAAAAACCAAGAGAATTATAAAAGTGAATGGTGTAGAAAATTGGCTCAAATTGATCAGTTTTTATTTTCATTTTTCTGTTTCTTTTATTTCTGCCAGACTCTGTTTTTTCAAAGAACATGGCTTATTTCTTTAACTGATTCTGTTGCTCTAGGAAATCATAGGTTGCCAAAGTTCCATGCTAGATTTAGTTTATTAATGGCATTTAAAAAAAAAAAAAAACTGGAGTTACTTGACATAACTAATCTCTTTGGGAAGTGCTATGTGGCAGACTGAACTAAGTTATATGATACCATCTACCACAAAAACCTAACTAAACTTAAATCTGCATCAACTGTTATAACATGCCACTGTTGAATCTCTTTTTATTTTCTTTCTTTGCATTTTTTGCAAGTTTATTTCTATTTTTCTCATTAGTAAAACTTTGTTGACCTTATTTACATTATTTGGATGATTGTCATCATCTTCGTTGCCATTTCCATGATGTTTTGGCCATTGTATGCTTCAGCCTTCTTCAGGTGCTAGAAATTTTGAACCAAACACTTTATTACGATCAATGGAGTATATCATTCTCATTCCTTGTACAAAGCCCCTTCTGGTAGTCATGAGTTATCTCCCTTTAACCCGACATTCTAAGTTACTTGTAGCTTAGTATTGAACTCGTAACTCTTTGGGTCAAGTCATTGGAACTAACCAACGCTTATATCCACTGGACCATGTTACCTTGAAGACAACAGTGATTGAAATTTTGGAACTTAGAAACCTAATGTTTCAGTAATATTGTAGTTTTTGGATGTTAATGGTTTTCTCTAGTATTTTTTACCAGAGTTCATATTACAATTTTTGATGTTAATGGTTTTCTCTAGTATTTTTTACCAGAGTTCATATTACAATTTTTGATGTTGATGGTTTTCGCTAGTATTTTTTACCAGAGTTCATATTACAATTTTTGGATGTTATTGGTTTTCTCTAGTTTTTACCAGAGTTCATTTTACAATTTTTGATGTTGATGGTTTTCACTAGTATTTTTTACCAGAGCTTCTAGTGGCATTCTCTATCTGTTAATTGAACTTCATCCCATAGCAAGTGATTTTTGCTCTTGATTACAATCTATGACAGCTGTCATTCTATTTTCAACGTAGGGTCTTTCTTTACCTTGCTTCAGCTACCACTTCTAATGAGGTCTTCTAGTTTCTTGGTGTATTCAGTTTCTCAAACTCACCAAAGATGTTATTCACAGTTTACTTTGGCTTGTGTTTTCCTTTAATTCATCTTATGACTATTAAAATTCTCTTAGCCTTCTTTCCTTAATATGTTTCTCAAGAATTTTAAATCTCTTTATGATTGTGATATGCATCAATAATTTTTCATTTTTAATCGTAGAACTTCATTTTCAAATGCTGTGTCTGGTATTCTTTACATTTGCTTTGAGAATTGCGTCCTCTCTTCAGTCTTTTAAATTATCATCCAATAGAAAATAATGACAAAAATTAAAATAACAATCATATTAGCATTTTCAAATTCTATCTGATTTGTTTTATATTTAGATACATTTAAAAGAACATGACCTAATTTTCAGGAGGGATCAACAAATCCATAGCCTGATACATCATTATTATTAAATTTTGTATCAGATATTTTAATTGAACAATGATTGATTTTATGTGATGTAATTGTTGAGTAGAAAGAGGACTGACCTTTGCTAAAGTGTTCAATGTAGACACTTACATTGACCATGAAAGTAGTCACAAGTGGATCGCACCCAAGTCACAATGCATATTTCACTAACTACGATATTTGCTAGTCAGTCAGTTAAATGCCATATGTGATACACGCTTGGGTAATCATGTCTCGAAAGAGACATAACTGACTGGGCAGATGATTATCCTGTGGTAGACTGGTTGTCAGTCAAGGCTATAGAACCCAATCTGTCCTGTTATTTAACCCATAACTGGAGGGAAGAGATGGATTAATACCTTTCCTAAGGTATATTATTGACATGAGCATTATGACGTTAATATTCACTATTTAATAATGTATTGGGTTGACCCAAAAGCTTGTTCAATGAAGTAAATTTTCTAAATTATCAGTAAACAAACTTTTCATAAAAAAAGAGATTATATTGAAGACTAATATTTGTTATGTACCCACATACATCATTTTTTGATGTCACTGGTAGGAGCATTAATATCAAGACTGTCTTACACCCGTCTGATTTAGCTCATCTGGGCAGACGCTTATCAATTCGATGCATAGAACTTTTGACCAGACTTCCCAGACAGAGGTTAGCACTATCCAGATAGAGTTCTTTTCCTGACAGTTTTTGGAGAAATAAAAATAGCAAGAAATACTGAGTAAATAAATTATCTAGCAAAACCATCATAAAGGAAAGCTTGTAAATATTTGAAAAATATGAAATATCTTAAATTTCTTTATATTAATAACTTTCAGAATAGAGAATAATGTGAACACTTATTGTTTCTGTTACTCTTTCCCACCTGCTGTTATCAGATCTGATCATCCTAGGTTCATGTGGAATGAATTATTGAATACAGAACTACCTTGCTTGCCCTGCCCTTCAAATATTGACTTTATTGAATGCACAAACTTTTTGCCATCAGATTATTCTGATTGTTTGATTTAGAAAAGTGTCAGTTTAATAAATGATAATAGTTTTCTATAATTAAGAGATTGGCTACAAGTTTCCTTGTACCAGTTTCAAGGAGACACAAACTAGTTTCTTGAATTATTTAATTTTGAAAGTAAGGAAAAATTTGAGAAGTTGAGAGTAGAATCTTAAAAACTAAGGATGGATTAAAACTTTCAAAGAATTTGTTGACGTAACTAAGCATAATCAGTCATTTTTATCTTCAGTTAATACCAAGTTGTTTTATAAAAAGGTAAATATTTTTTTAAAATCATTTCTTTGCAAGCAAAGCAATGAAGTAAAAAAAAAACTTGGAGTTACTGAGTTTGAAAGAAGAGGAACAAAAGAATAAAAGTACAGGAATTAAGAAACAAAATATAACAATTGACATTAGAATTAAATTTTTGAAAATCAAAGTTAATAGAGAAGAAGTAGAGAAGAAACTGTTAGCATAGAACTTACTATTACATTTAGCCATTTCAAGTATAAAATGATGAGACCTTACCAGGGAGGCAAGAAGCTGGAAAAGAGTTCCACAAGTGAGAAATGTGATAGAAGTAACTGTTAGCATAGAACTTAGGATTATAACAAGCATTTCTGTTATAAAATAATGAAACCTAGCTTCCAATCAAGTACTGTACTTAAATTCATACATTTGAGATGCCAAAGAGGAAAGCTCATTAGAACAATTATCATGAAAATATTGATAGAAAAGGCACAGGGAAGATATGATAGAAAAATGGCTGAGACCAAGATGCCGGGTCTGGACTGATATTCTTGCAAATTCTTTTAGATGGTATTAAGAATCTCTAAATATATAGCAGAAGCACCAGGCCATATATGACAGCAATATTCAAAGCATGGATGAATTTTAGACTTTTAGGAGGTGCATTGTGATGCAGTGGATGTTTGCTCAGAAAGAGAAATCGGTGAGCCGATTTCGAATTCCAGTTGAATGCCCTGCATTCACTTATGAGCTAATACCCTTGAGAAAGGTATTAATCCGTCCCTTTCCTCCAGTTATGGGCTAAATAACAGAGTAGAACTTGGGACCCTGTTCTTAAACAAATCTCAATGAAACTTTCTTCGTCAGGGAGGAAGCTGGCTCAACCCACCCTCAGTGTATGCGGCTTAGACACACACTTAATAACCACTTGCATCTTAGTGGTTTTATTACCTTACTTGAAGTGGAATGATTATAAAAAATAAAATTTATATGGCTACTATATGATTGCTCTATTTAGCTTACGGATTTGTTTGAGAAGAACGGCAGATTTGATGCTGCTTTTGGAATCAGTCATTGTATCTTCATCTCAGAAATTCAGATACAAAATCTCTTACCTCTGTAGAGAAAATAAATGAAGGCAACTCTGCCAAACTAATTTTGGAAAATCTCAATATTTTTGTCTGCATGACAAAATATGGTGAAAGAATACTTTGTATAATTTTCAGTTCATTCATGAGTCTTAACCTAAAATCTGGATATACTTTGATTTGAACTTGAGGTTTAAATCATCAAAACATTACTTTATGTTTACCGAAGTTTCAAGAGCCATTCAAGGTAGAGACTTACTGAATGAGGTGCATGATAGAAATGTAAAAGGTGCAAGTAGAAAGGGAAGATTATGATCATAAGTAATGAATTGCTATTGACTTGAATTTTTGTATTCACAGAAACTTCCATGAAAAGGCTCCAAGTATCATATCTGGTTCACAAAGTGGCCGCAAGAAAAAAAAAGGTTATGAAAACAGCTAATCGTAAACATTAACACTAAAGCAAAAAACATAGCACAAAATAAACATGATACATTCTATTCTTCTTTTTCTTCTTTTATGGTCTTTGTCCTTTCCGAACGTAGGCAATCATGGTTTTCTACATCTTCCTATCCATGGTGGCTCTTAGCACGCTTTCTCCTGATACACCACACACCCCTTGTTCTGTTGTCCACCTGATCAGGTCCTTCAAATATGTTATCTGCTGCTTTCCCCTGACTCTTTTTCCCTCTATCTGGCCTGTTAGTATCAGGTTCTCCAAGCCCTTCTTCCTCATTCCATGTTCCAGGAACTTTAGCTATCTCTTTCTGATGCTCAGTATTAATTTACTTTTCATTTCCATCCTTTCCAAAACCTCATCATTGCTCATATGCTTGATCCATGATATTTGCAGCATCCTTCTGTAGAACCACATTTCACATGCTTCAAGTTTTTCGTTTATCTTCAAAGATATTGTCCAAGATTCACTGCCATATTGAAGAACCGACATCACATAGCAATCCAGTACTCTCTTCTTTGTTTCTAGCGAAATTGTCCTGTTTCTTAATACTCTCCTCAGCTCCTGGAATGCATCCTTGTGCTTTCGGATCTTATGAATATAAATGTATAGAATCTGCTGTGGTCACAAAGTGAGGGGTCAGTTTATATATTGATTGTAATATGTAACTGATCCCCCACTTTATATACAGTAAGCTTTTGTAGAACCACATTTCTGCTGCTTCAAGTTTTTCCTTCATCTTCGAAGATATTATCCAACATTCACTGCCATATTGAAGAACCTACATCACATAGCAATCCAGTACTCTCTTCTTTTTTTCTAGCAAAATTTTCCTGTTTCTTAATACTTTACTCAACTTCTGGAATGCTTTCTTTGCCATCCCAATTCGCCTTTAGATCTCTGTGTCTCACTTTCTGTCTTCTGTTAGAACACTTACCAGGTATTTAAATTTTTGTACCGGCTTGATTTTAGAGCCCTCACCTGTATTTGGCATTTTGGGCTGCTCTTTTTGCTGATGACCATGCATTTGGTTTCCTTGCAGTTTATTTGTAGTCCTTTCTTGTCACTTTCTTCAGCTGTCTTCTGTAATAGGTCTTGTAGTTACCTTTCCGTGATCCTTTTAAAAACACCCCTCACAACATAACAGAATGTTTTGGCAAGCTCTCATCATCACCATTAGTAAACTTGATCAACAAACTTGACAGAAACATCAACTCCAAGCCCTAGTGTCCTCCCTTTCCAACAAGTCACTTCCATTGCCTGCAAATATATATTCTGCTTTGAATCTCCATATCAGCAATACAAATAACTTTATCTTAACAATTATTTTTGTGTATTTTCTCCTCATCGGCTGTACTTGTTTCTTCTTTCATACACAAGTTTATGGTAGGAACAATATTTACAACTTTTAATTTATTGATAAAAAATAAACAACGTTGTCAAAATCCACCCTTGTTAGAATACAACCACTTTTCCAGTTTTAATTAATTAATCTTCATAGTTTACCAAATAAGCCACAAAATAGCAAAAAGTAAAACTTTAATATTCAAAATAAGTGAAAAATGCAATACATTTTAAGATAAGAATAAAAATTCATGAATCAAAATAAACTACTAAAAATTATTTTTTTTTTATAGTAAGGTTCATCCTATACAAGGCCTGGGGAATAGTATGGGAGACAGAAGTTTATGTTAGGAGGTAATTTGTATGGATAAGAGTGGAAGGTAAAAATTTAGAGTGATCTGGGAATCATCCTACTGAACACTGGCTCCACATAGTAGTGGTTTATGGAAGGAGCTGTTTGAGTGGAACTTGCTTCTCACCAATAGAATACAGAAAGAATGTGGGTGATTTGTTACAATGTAAGGGTAATAGTGTGACCTTAGCTATAATAACAATGTCACGGTAATGGCATGTCATTGCCACAAAATTTAGGCCTGGTAGAGCCAAGTATGTAGTTGATTCAAACACTTTCCATAAAGTAGTGATAAGGAAGCAAGATGTTTACCACAACCCACCTCTAAGATTAGGTGTGATTCTCAAATATTTTCATACATAAAGCCTAGGATCAATGATTGTAGACTTCAATTATAGCAAAATTCACTTTTTTTTTCTGATTACTTATAAAATTTAATTTTTAAAATGTTCCCTTATCTTGTACCAGATTAGGTTCAATTTTATAAATATTCATTTAGGTATCACTCCTAGAGCAATGATTAGCAAAGAGTGTTAAGTTTAATCCATAAAGTATACTCCATTCTTGTTCAATTTTAATTTTAGTTGAATTTTAATTATCAAGTTTAAAATATTAAGTTATGTTTTATTCTTTTATCCCTTTAACATTTATGTAAAATTGTTTCACCATGTGTTTAACATGGAAGAAATTATTGAATAATTTATAGCAATAACTGAAATTGATTGCAAAAAACGCTGACTGAATGTTTTGTGATTTAGTTGAGTTATTTAAGTTTATGTTCTAAAACTTAAATGTCTGGAATGTAATCTGAAATTACAATAAATTAACTACTAATAAAACAGTGACTAATATATAGACTTAGGTCTTTCTTTTTGTGTGACAACAAAGAAGCAGCCATTCTCCTAACATCTTTTCTTTGCTCTGTCAACCAGATGAGCTTGTGTAAATCAATTCTTGAATGTTAGTTTATTTGTCATTCTGTCAATTCATTGATCTAGCATCTGCATCTCTGTTGTTTTAGTAGACACTCTTTAAGAAAGCCAGAAAATGTACATCAGATGTGATAAACTTTGAATTTAAATCAGAATAGGATTGATTTATGCCTACCCATATTTGATTGTGATAAAATAGACTGTGCAAAGATTAATGCTTACTGTATATACGGTATTAAAACTTAAGCATATTAAACAGACATAAATATTTGTATATAAAACAGAAGTAATAGCAAATCCTAAAATGTTTATTTGTATATTCATATCATCAACACTATTTCAGTGAAGAACAAATTTTGTTTATTATAAATATTATTTTATTCGGGACATTAGTTTTGGTTGACATCTATTATTTTCAATCAATGTCAACTGGGTTGGAGACTGAGAAGTCTTTATAAAAGCACATGTACCCAACAAGAAACAAAATTGCATTATTGTTTTTTCCATTAAGGAAACTCCTTTTTCAGATTAGTGACCCTACCAAATAGGTCACAGAAGACTATCATGAAAAGCAAATTTCAGTTCCCTACTTAACAAATGAGTACCACCTGTTAGGACTTCTTAAAGTCCATCTCTGCTAAAGACTACTACAAGACCTACTCAGCTTCAGGTGGGATAAAATAGACTTTACACAGGTTTCTGTCTTTTGTAATAATAATGGCAAAACTTTTATTTGTATATCAATATAACATTACCTGCAGTAAAGCTCAGCATTGCTAGGGTATAATGAAAGCTTTAAAACTAATCCATGGTCCTGGAGCTCAGACTCAGCCTAAAGAATATTTGTGTGAAGTTTGATGAGAATTGGATAAAAATTGTGGATTTATATAAAGGACATACAGATAGATAAACAGACACACACACACACACACAAACATCTTGCCTTTTATATATATATTATCGATTTTCTGCACTATTATAAGAACTGTAACCTTGAAACTTCTGAATATCGTTTCTTATGTCTTTGTCTATGAGTGTATCAAATTTGATTAAAATCGGACCACTCCTTCTATAACATGATTTTTTCAGTTATCGATTTTTGATATTTATTGAGGGTACCTCGACACAAAAACAGTCACAGACACTTATAGTACAACTGTGTAAATTTTCAAGAAAATCGGTTCAGCCATTTCGGAGTCTATAGGTAACGGACACACACACACTGACAAAGTTCCATTTATAAATAAGTTTAGATTTATTGTTGGTACACTTGCTTGAGTTAACATTCTTGTTATTTTAAACATTGAAATTAATGTCAACCAGCCTAGAGATTGAGAACTCCTTACTGAAGAAAAATTTGCCCCCAAAACAGGAATCAGACCTATACTTGTTTTTTCTATTTAGTAGGTACACATGGTTTGAGTAGAAATCTCTGCTAATATAAACTGGTTTAGAGATTGGGAAAACTCACTAAAGAAAATTTGTTTCCAGATTGAAGATCAGTTCACCTTACCATTTAGACTACAGGAGACCATCATGAGGAAGCAAAATTCAGTTACTTACTTAAGGAATGCATGTCTTTTATATAGACTTTTCAAAGTCTATACCTGCTGGTTTTGTTTTCATACCTAAACCATAATTTTGAAATGGATTTTTATAAATCTGATATTCTTTTACTTATAAACTTTTAGATCTCTAGGCTAGTTGACATTCATTTTCCAATTTTACTGACCCATTAAGTCAATCACAACTTAAAAATATTTCTTGTATAAAAATCTTCAGGGAATTTTATGATATAATACTCAGAGATAAGTCATCATTTTTACCAAAATTTTCTTCAAAGAATAGGGGTGCGACATATCTACTTGACATACCTGTGAATTTGGCAGTAATTTTTCAATAACTGTCATTGCGGTAATGCATAGACCTAGATCCAAGTACCAGAATGCATATGCTAAGCATTGGAAAGCTGTCCTCTGCACAAATCATGTATGAAACGATCCTACCGATTCACAGCTTTATACTGATCTGATGCTGTTAGAAATATATACATTTATTAGAATAAAATTGCATAATATTTCCATTTCCAATCCTTGTACATTTGACACTATTTAAATCTTGAATTATGACCTTGCTCTATATCATGTATTGAGCATGCGTATTTGGATATATTTTTACACATCGTATGGTTGTGTTTTCATGCTCTGCATAAGTTGGTATTCCAAAATTTCGTAGCAAAGCATAAAGTTTCAATGTTATAAAAAGAATAATACAATATTTAGGATTCTTGATCATACTAACGCAAAACAGCGTACGACCTTGCCCTATGTCATGTATCAAGCATGCATATTTGGATATATTTTTAAATGTAGTATGGTAGCGTTTTCATGCTCCACGTAAGTTGGTATTTGAAGATTTCATAGCAAAGTGTAATGTTTCAATATTATAAAAAGAATAATACAATATACAAAACAGCATAGATCCCTTAGATTACATACTTCTGTCACAGTTATTAGCTTACAGTTAGATCGCTGAGAGTTTTACTTAGAGCATTTACTGGTAATACTTGCAAAACCTAATCATGAGTATGAGAAAGAGTTATGAAGTCGGTTTTAAGTTAAAAATGGTGGATTATGCAGAAGAACATGGAAACAGATCTGCGGAAAGAGAATTTGGAGTTTCAGAAAAGGTAGTGTGAGGATAGAGAAAGCAAAAAGATCATCTTAAAGGAATGCCAAAATCAAAAAAAGCAGTGAGATTTACAGTATCTCCATATCTAGAACTTGAAAAAGAATTGTGTGCTTGGGTTGTAGACATAAGAAATAACGGTCTTATTGTGAGCAGACTTTCAATAAGAACCAAAGCTCTTCAACTAATTCCAAAATACAATTCAAAAGCTCAGCAGGATAGTGCACAAGATTTATGAATAGATGTGGGTCAGCAAAAAAAAACTCATATTGCACAAAAACTGCCAAAAGACATTGATGAAAAAGTTCATAATTTTACCAATTTTGTATTGAAGGAGTGCAAAATGTATGATTTTTCACTAGCAAATATTGCAAACATGGATAAAACTCCAATATATCGTGATATGCCAGGAAACACCACTGTTGACAGAGTTGGAAGTAAAACTGTTACTGTGAAAACTACAGGGCATGAGAAACAGCATTTCACTGTTGTGCTAGCCTGCCAAGCTGATGGAAAAAACTTTGTCCAATGATTGTATTTAAAAGGAAGAATATGCCAAAGGAGTTCTTTTCATAAAAGTACACCCTAAAGGATGGATGGATGAAAATCTAACTAAGCTTTTAATAAATTCTCTTTATATTTGAAAATATGCCAGGACAGTAAAAATATTTCAATATTTGTAAGCAGATTTTTGAAATGAAGGTAAATATTTTATAATATTTATTTTTATCAATGGACAGTGTAATTTCACAGATTCTAGTGCGACCTATCTGCGAGTCAAACTCAAATACCCAATTTTTGCCTCAAACTAAGGGTGTGACCTATCCACAAGTATGTACGGTAACCAAACATGCCTGTAACACAGATATTAACATTTTGCCAATATCAATCCAGTGAACTTTACTGTTGATGGAGAGAAGTGCTACACATACAGATCATGCAATTATTACTAATTAGAATAGAAAACAAAGATGAAAAATAAGTTAATTGAAATCTGTTAATTTAATCATTAATAATTATTAATTCTCTACCTCTTGATATTAAATTCTGCATTTTCAATTTGAATATGTCCTTTTTAGGAATTATTACTTGATAGAATTTTTAGTAAACCTGTCTTAATTATTGTTATATATATATATATATATATATATATTAGAAAAGCCAAGACAAAAGATCCTGTGGGATTGTTTTGATAAAGTTTCTCAGATGATGAAAAGTGTCAGCTAAGAATAGTTTATCTTTGTGTCTTTTTATTTGTTTTGTTACTTTACTGATACAAACTATCTGAAGATAATTTATATATATACACACACACACACACACACACAGAGTTGTGGCCATAATATAAGAAACGGAAACAACAAAGACATAAATATGTGTGTTTCTTTAAAAAGTAATGTATGATTAGCAATGAAATTTTTACCTGAATATTTTTTTCTTCAAAAGAAAGTATTTTGTGTGTAGAATTTGCCATATTGCTTAAAAATCAAGTCCTAATGATAAATGAATTTTTACTTATTGTCGAAAATCTCCAGCGAGTTTTTGAACAATGTAAATTAAAAGTTTATGCAAATTATTAATATTGTTCCTTAACTTTTGTTCAGTAGCTTATTTCCTTTGTTCCATTTAATTTTGATTAAAAAAAAACTATTATGTAAATTTTTGTAACTTTGTATAATATTTATGCATTACACCCTAATCTTTATTTGCTAAAAATTTCATTGCTAATCATGCATTACTTTTTAAGTAATATACATATTTATGTCTTTGTTGTTTCCGTTCATTATATTATGGCCACTACTTTATATATATATATAAACACATATAATATTGTATTTTTTAAACCAAATACAAATTCACTCCCTGTACTTCCCTACATTCTAGTGGCATAATTGTCTTGCTCGGGTTGAAATGATTAAAAACATAATAAATATTTAGATTATAACTTTCCTATATAAATGTTTAAAAGTCGTATATTTGACAGTTAGAAGTATTAAGCAGATAATCTAGAAGACCAGAGCAACTAGCAAAATTGTTGTAAAATCTGGGCACTTGTCTTACTAACTTGAAAAAATAGAAAAATTAATTTCAGGACTTAAAACAAGATTTGGAATGTACACTGGTTAAAAATTTAATTTATAAAAATAATTCTTCTTCTTTATGTAACTCATGACTAACATGACATCTGAGAACTTAAAAAAAATGACATTATTTTTTACTGGATAAATATTAAATCATGTAGAAAAATCAAATAAGAAAATATTATTCCTGGTTTCTGATCAATTCTTGTTGATACTTAAATATCACAGTGGCAGAAGGCAAGACAGAGATACATTCAAATGCTTGTGATGTTAATTTAACCAATACCGATAAAAAATATTGTCAAAGAAACTTTATTTTACTTGTACTACTGAGCTAATAAAAGGACTTTTTCAGGACTACTTGTTATTCTTTGAACTGATGATGACTATTCCATTGAAGCAAACAAATGAACCTGTTCAATAATTTATGAGTATCCTTTTGAGAACAGAACAGCAGATGTGATACACTTGCCAAGATAATCTGTCATTTTATTGCCTTTTGATTATGAAGATTGTCCAATAATCAATGTACATTTGTAACAACCATTGACCAACATTTTCTCACACAAAGCGATTTTTGCATCTCCATCTAAAAGCCTGGATCAGCAGCTTGATCCCATAAATCAAAATCCGTGAAAATAGATAAAAATTAGAGAGAATCTTTGTGATAACTTCCTCTGGTCTTTCACTTAATCTATATTTCAGAAGTATCTTTTATAGCTTTATTGGAGCCTGTAGTTGTGATAGTTTGTTGATGGGAAGAGCCTATGGTTCATTGTTCAAGCCCAGATATAAACCAGAATTTCAGATGCCCCCTACTGGATGGTTTGTGCTTCAAAATCATCTTAGCCTTATTCACTGATTTATTATTTATTTATTTCTCTGTTAAGTTAATCTCTATAAATGTTACAGTAATCTATTGATTTGAGTATATTCTACTGAGGCCTGAGGTTGATGTTTAAGCTCAGATAAAGACAGAAATTGCAATACAAAGATCTGAAGGCATATTGACATAGCCAAGGATGTATCCCAGAAACTCAGTAGAGTATTAAGAGACAGGAAAACTTTGCAAGAAACAAGGAAGAAAGTTCTAGATTGTTATTTGATGTCTTCCCTTTGATATGCCAGTGAATGCTGGACAATGCCATCAAAGATGAACGAAAGACTTGAAGCAACCAAAATTTAGTTCTACAGAAGGATGCTGAGGATAGCATGGATGGGACATGAGAGTGATAACCAGGTTTTGGAGAAGATGGACATTAAGAAACTGATACTTGATATCAGGAAAAGACAGCTGAAGATCTTGGGACATGTAATGAGGAAAGAAGGCGTGGCAAACAGGATGGATAAAGGTAAAGATAGTCAAAGGAAAGCAATGCATAACATGCTTGCATTAGAGGGGCAAGGAATAGGAAGATGTGGAAAGCCATGGTGAAAGGACAGGACACATAGAAGAAGAAGAATGAGGAAAGAAGGCTTGGAGAACAGGATGGATAGAGGGGAAGAGAGACAAAGGAAAGCAATGCATGAGCTGTTTGTATTAGAGGAGCAAGGGATAGGAAGATGTGGAGAGTCATGATCGCTAAAGACCTGAAAGGACACGGCACATAGAAAAAAACAAGAAGAAAGGCTATACTTTTAAATGGGGCTTTTTTAAAGAAAGTAGGCTTTCCCCACTTGGAAGATTAAAGCTGCACAATCATCTTTGCTTAAATTGCTCCCACTTTGCCTCAGTCAGTATTGAGCTATTCATATGATTTTAAGATTTCTTGTTATCATATATATGGTATCTCTCTTCAGGAAATGAGTATTCATGGATTTTCACAACTTCCTGTTTCTTGTAGCTCTAGGCAACATTTGACTCTTTATTGTTCCTCTTTCTATCTACTTTGCCATCCATTCATACAAAATAATTTGCTGATGGTTTCTGTCAAATCCTCCTTTCGTTAATATGTCTTATAAGTATGACGTTTTCAAAGCTGTCCTTTCTTATGACCAGATCATGTTGAAACACCAGTTAAGCAACATCAAACCTAGTCAGTACTTTCTTGATGGCTGACAGCTTGGGAATACCTGGTGCTGCAAGCTTGGATCTGCAGGTGGCGTAATGGATAAGGGCTTGTGGTAGCTGACAAACTGAGTTCGAATTACACTGTGGTTTATTATATTCACTTATGTGCAAATGTATGAATTCGTCCATGATCATTTGGACTTTTATCAGTTAATTATCATCTAAAGAAATCTTAAAATTTAAAAATATTTTCTTGCTTTAAATAACCTGCAAAGGCTATATAAACCATGAAAAACGTCTCAATCAATCTAAGCCATGATTCCTTATGAATGTGTCTTAGAGATTACAGCTATTTATGATTTTAAATATGAGGGTCTTTCTATTTCACATTTTCTTTAAAATTTCATTGTTGGCCACGTGTCTCATCCATGGTACTCTCAGCATTTGTAGAACTACGTCTCTGTTACTTAGAATCTCTTTATCATCTGTAAGATATTATCCAGTACTCATTATTAAGCAAAAGGTGAGATGTGATGTAGCAATTAAAAATATCCTTTATTTTGAATTTAATATCCACATGTCTTAACTTGTTGCTTAGTTTCTGAAAGGTCTATTTTTCTCTTTTGATGTCCATTTAGATCCGTGTGTTAGACTTCCTGTCATCTGTTAGTAGACTATCCAGAATATTCAGTTTTAGTATTTGACTGATTTTGACATCTCCAATTTCTAGCTAACATCTTGGATTGTTCATTTTGATTATAATTATAGAAATTAAATCCTATATATATTTTTCAACCAATAAAATCCTATCAGAATTTTGTTTGAGAAACAATCATTATAAGGGCAAATACCACCACAATATTTGTGAACATAATTGTAGACCTACCATATATTAATTTTGAATCATTTAGAAAATAACAATAGCTTCCTTTGCCATTCTCATAAATTTAAAAAAAAAGATTTTTACAAACCAGTGTGAAATTACTTTCTTAGCAACCATGGATTCAAAAAGTTCACACCTCGATGTGAAATCTCCTTATAGATGTAGAAATAGAGGCATACTACTTGTTAAGGCTCACAAAAATTAGAGACGCCAGTTGATCTACACCTATACAAACAATGGATGATACAACAGGAGCCACTACTAAGACCTTGTCTATGCATGCAATAGAAGCGACTAACCAGCAACAACCTACTAAGTCTTTGTCTATGAACTCAAAATCACATTAGACTGTCATAAAATAAGTCTGTCCACACATTTCACATCATACTAAAAACACTTATTTACTTTATAAAACAAACTTCTCTGCAAAGAAAATTCAACATTTTATTAATTTGGTATATTTATGAAAAAAAAAATATAAATCATATTTTAACTGACATTTTGCTTGTAATTTTCCTTCAGTGAATAACCGTTTTTTTTATTTTATTTAAAACATTATATGTTGTTAAATATTGGGAATTTTGATACTCAAATAACTAACAACATTTAAAAAAGATATTTCTTCAACAGTGGCAGTCAATATGAAATTTTCCCTAACATGACCATATATTCTGTCTTCTTAAAATGAATGGTTAATCCTTTATTGATAATGTCCTGCAGTTGGTGAAAATTTTCTTTTTTGTGTCTGCCAATAAACCAAAGGAGGACTTGTAGTTGGTTTTTGTTTTTGTTTTTGTAATTGTTTCATCCCAAGCAAGACAGTACTGCCACTGGTGCACAAAGGGTGACATGAGAGCAAAACAAAGAAGAAAAATAATAACAAGATACAGTGGATGTCAGAAAAAATATAACAGATTGGAATTGAGCTAAAAGATGGTAAATGATTATGTATTATCAAATATTTTGAGTTTCTTTGCATTAATGTTGTAACAGCTTTGTTTAGCACTCCTATGCTAAACCACCTTTTTTTCATAAAAGACTAACTCCAGTATCCATGTTCTTTGGCTTGGCTGGAATGACATTAATTTGTTCCTGATCATCATCGTTTAACATGTGTTTCTATGCTAGAATGGGTTGGTTCTCTTGCGAATGCTATTTCACATAGTAAATAGTTTCTCAATACAGAAACCCCCATCTCTATCCAATTTTAGTAAGAAAAGATATCAGTGTTTGTGGGTTGCACAGAATTCCAAATTTGTCTTCACTCACTAAGAATTGATCGTTTTATACCTTCGATGCAAAGTAAAGTGAAGATCACATTACACATGAAAATAAATATTCATGTATTTTATATATAAAAATAGAATCTTGCATTATTTATGGTATTGTATAAATAGAATACAGTTTGCACTTAAATTTTTTGTTGCTCTTTCATTCTTTTTACAACACAATAATTTTAGCCAAACTGTTCCTTGACTGTTCAGTTGTGTAAATTTGAGAGACAAGCTTTTGAGGTTATGAGTTCAGTTTTTGTTTGAAACCTTCTCAGAAATTCCTATAACTGAAATTGATGGCTGCAGAATATTTTCCCTGAAAACTTTGTGATAAAAAACAAGAAGGCGTGCTCAGAGCCTCCAGGGATAGGGAGATGTGGAAAGCTGTGATCTCCTACATCCTGAAGGGACAGGGCACATAGAAGAAGAATGTGCCCATACTAATATTCTTTTTTTTGTTTTTTTTAATAAATAGTAAAATACTTCTTCTCAAAAAAGCAAGAAAATTTATTTATTAACTTGTTTACACTAAAGACAAATCAGAGTGCCGAGTTCAAATTCCAGTGAATTCCTTGCTTTCACTTATTCACAAATACCCTTGGGAAAGGTATTAATCCATCTCTTTCCTCCAGGTATGAGTTAAATAATAGGACAGATTGTGTTCTATAGCCTTGGCTGGCAACCAGTCTACCACAGAAAGCAATGGCAATCTACTGTAGGATAATGTTCTGCCCAGTCATTTATGTTGCTTTTGAGACATGATCACCCATAGCGTGTATTATGTATGGCACTTAACTGACTGACTGATACAATGCTACTTCCATAATGGTATTATCTACATAAATATATGTATATATGCATGCACTACTGGCCATAATTATGAGGTCACCCCAGTGTTTTAAAATAATAATGTATTTTATACTGTTTTTTTAGTATTTATTGCCAAGTGAATAATTGTAAATAAAAATAGAATGGTTCTTTTGTTAATACAGCACAATAACATGTGCATCAAATAAATTTATAAATATTTAATAATTACCTATATTGCAGTTTCATCAATGAAAGAATAAAGAAAATTTAGGGTGATTCGGATGAGTTCATCTTTGCTTCCTTTCCTTGCAAAATTTTGCAAATTAATAATAACAAAAGAACCATTCTATTTTCATTTGGCAGTAAATACTAAAAATAGTATGAAATACATTATTCCTTTAAAAAAAACTGGGGTGGCCTAATAATTATGGCTGGTAGTGTGAATATATATATATATATATATATATATACACACATACACACAAGTGGGACTATGCCATAAAAAATGACAGCAAAATATTTGTTTTGATATGCTGTCTAAAATGACGGCAACATATATATTGATGTACCTACTATTGTGTACATTATATTAAGACATCATAAAGTAAAAAGACCTCTGAACGTGACATATATATATATATATATATATATATATATATATATATATAAACACAACGGTCTTTATTATAATAGTGAGAATATATTTATTCTTCACTTCTTAATGGCATGATTATTGCAAAAAGAAATAACATAATAAAGCAAAGTTAAAGGGAAAACACATGGCAACAGCTTTCATAACTTGTAATAATGGGAATGAACTGAGCTGATGCTACCTCGTCATTGTCTTTCCTCATGAGCATGAAAGGGAATATATATATATATATATATATATATAGGATGTTATGAAGAAATTGCTGTTTAATTTAAGAAACCTGAAATTTACACTGATATCTTTCACAGATATATTTACTCTTTAATATTTCAAGATATTTTGGTAAATATATTCAGTAAAAATCACCATTAGCTTCAACCATGGTTTTCAGATAACTTTGGAATCCTCTGCATCTCTTCTGGACAGTCTCCTTGTTGAATATTGCCATAGTCCTTGTCTTCAGTTCTTCTTTAGTGTTACAAGGAGTTTTGTTGGTCTCCTGCTCAACTGCTTAATAATAATCATGGGGGTTGCAGTTTGGAGAGTCAGGTGGCCAGGTTTAAGGGTTGATGTGGTTGCAGAAACTGTCTGACAGCATTAACTGGGTTCTCCTGCTTGTGTGGCATGGTGAAAAGTTCTGCTGCTAGCCATAGTGTCTTACAGCAGCTATCCTCTTAAACCAGAGCAGTACTATCTCCTCGCTGTACTTGATTTAGGCCTCTGTGTTGAAATAAATGGGGTATAATGTTGGCATCACTAGTGATCACTCCAAACACCTTCATAATCAACATTAGAATCATCTTACTCTTTCCAAATCTTCTGCACTGTTTTCAGATTGACGCTCAAGCACTCTGCAGTGTTTGCATTTCAGTTTCCAGCAAGAATGCCAAGCAGTACCATTTCCAAATTTCTTTTGGAGTGAATTGTATTTTGGTGCTCTTTTTTTTCACAGATAGTGCCCAACTGACCCTACTGTTTTGTGCAGTCAACAAAAACAAACAATATGCATGCATAAAATTAAAAATATAACATGGCAACAATTTACCCATTACACACTGTACATACTTTTGTTTTGAATTAGTTACAGTTCTTCCCATACAATATATATATATATATATATATATTTTATAATCATATCACCCCAAGCAAGGCATTTTGCTGTCACTGTTTTTCAGGGGGTTACATAGGGGTAAAGTTATGAGAAAAAGTGACAGGTTATAGGGGTGTCAGGAAGTGGTAAGAGAAGTATGAGAATACTGGTGAGAGTGGAGTTGACTAAGAAAGGAGCATGAAAGAGAGAGGATGCAGGTTAGTGAGATAGGAGATGACTAATGACTTTACATTTGAATTCTTGGAGATTATAGCTGTCGGGAAAACAAGTAAATGGAAGGGAATTCTACAGGTGGGAAATGCGAGAAAAGAAGCTGTTGGAGTAGAATTTGTGTTTACAATTTATTGGTCTCACAGTGAAAGAGTTGCTAATCTTGTAGCTCGAGGAAATTTATATATAGGGGGAATCAGTGAGCTAAGTTTATCAAAGAAAAAGCCATGAAAGTATTTGTAGAAGAGACACAGGGAAGCCAAATTGTGTTGGTAAGAAAGTAACTATCTGAGCTGCCAAGTTGAGATCTATCCCATTATAGATTCTCCATTAGATTTTGTCAAGGACCCCTAGGTGGATAGCAGGAGCACCCGACCAGACATGGCAGCAGTTTTCAATGCACAGATGAATGGTAGATTTACATATATGCAGGATTGTTTCAGGCGGAAAAAATTCCTGGCCCTACACAGAGAAGCAACTTTCTTAGCAGCGAATTGAGTGATGGATTCTATATTCATTCCACTTGAAGTCTGTTGTGAGAGTTAAGCGAGGAGACGCAGTGTTTTGCTTTCATATATATATATATATATACTTATTTATAAATGGAACTTTGTGGATGTGTGTCTGTGTATGTGTGTGTCCATTACCTATAGACTCCAAAACGGCTGAACCGATTTTCTTGAAAATTTACACAGTTAAACTGGAAGCATCTGCGAGTGTGCTTAGCTAGGTTTTGTGTCGAGGTACCACCGATAAATATCGATAATAAAAAAAATCGTGTTATAGAAGGAGTGGTTCAATTTTAATCAAATTTGATACACTCATAGACAAAGACATAAAAAAAAACGATATTCAGAAGTTTCAAGGTTTCAGTTCTGACAATAGTGCAGAAAATCAATAATGTATATATATATATATAAAAGGTAGGATGTTTGTGTGTGTGTGTGTGTGTGTGTGTCTGTTTATCTGCCTGTATGTCTGTATTTTTTTTCAGCACTTTTATTTTAGTTTTTGCTTCAGGTTTGACTCTAAGTAGATATAATTGTAGTTCTTAATCTCAGCCATGATACCATTTACTCAGAGGACTTATTTAGCCTTCAAAATTCAGTTTATGATGAAAAAAACTTATTTGATATCAATACCAGGAATCAAAATTTGACTTACATCCATTCATTTTTTTTTCAGTCTACGGTTTTGCTTTAACTGGAAACAGCTATTGCTTTTTAGTCTTTTGTGCCAACATCCAAAGAGTCTGAGCTCCAGGACTATGGATTAGTTTTAAAGTTTTCATTACATCCGAGCAATGTCTGAGTATACTGCTAGTATATATATATATATATATATATATATATAGGAGAGAATGGCAACCCATGAAGACTAAGAATAATCCAAAAGATTTTTATTTAAGTAATATAAATTATCAATTAGATAGAAATAGAGATCTCAGTGGGTATTATCTCTTCTCATTATATGTGTATATGATTCACTTTCATATCAGTGATAAAGTTTAAACTTTCATATAAACTATCGCATGAATACTTATAGCACAGTACATCTTATAAATATAAAATAACTGTTCTCATCAAAAGGCTTGGTTACACATGGAAATAGTCAAATATACAAACACAATGTGTATCCAGAAATAATCTAAGGCGTGTCAAAGGCTAACATCATTGAGTTATTAACCCAGCTACTTAATGAGATGTTCCCATTATCAACGTCTTGAACATACCGTGTCAATTCACGTTCGAACTTTTGGCTACTTCAACAGTTGAAACAGTCACAGCAGACTCATTCTTCTCTCATGACTGAGTTTTATTAGGGATATGTGACTGGCCAATGTAAATAAATTTATTGGTCATATTGAATGATTGATGGTTTACCAACCCATTGCAGGTTCTTTAATGCCATGACATATTTTGGATCGTCAGAGTATTACATTTTGTGACTGAATAACTTAATAATTTTTTGAAGAATAACAGTTATTTTTCTAGATACAAGTTTTATTAGTTAATTCACAGCTGGCGAGGGGGAGATGGATTCATATTTTCCCCCAAGGGTATTTGAACATATGTGAATCTGACGAATCCAACTGGGATTTGAACTCAGCTCTTGAATTTCTTCAACTAAGCAGCTTTCCATTCCACTGCCATCAGATCCACAGAACAAAGGTGTTTTTAAAATTTATTTTGTTGGTTCTAATGTTTGAGTGAGAACCATTTTTCATGATTTATTTTTTGTTTATTCCTTATTTGTATTTTTTGTTTTCCAACTTTTATTCTTGATTTTTTTAACTTACTACCATATAATCCATAAAATAAATTTACTGTATTTTTCTTATTCTAATTGTGTCTATGTTCATGCCTGTGTATTTTCTATTTATTTGTAATTATACTTATTTCTTCTACAATCATAACCCTAGAGGCTATATTTGTATTCATGCATGATAAACTAGTTGCCAGGTGCCAAAAAGACGTGATATTTGGTGATGGTATCTGAATATTCGAAACCATTGCATGGTTCATTGTTTTTTTGGAGTCAGCCAAAAGCAAAAAGATGCATTCGTTTTGAAGAGAATCACATGTTGAGAAAAACCTTTCAGTTAGGAAAGAAACGTGCACATCTATTGGAGTCATTTTCCAGTTAATAGACTTTCTGTTTCGTTTTTGTTTTATTTTTCATTTCCAAGATAAAAATCAGACCTCAAAAAATCTAAGGGACAGCAAAACAATTTTTTAACAGTCCTATCCCTTTTCTCTTGATCTCAGGTTTGTGTATTCTGGACATTTTGCTTTCTACTTTCTCTTTAGCCCAATCTGTCAGTGGTGGTACTATCAGGAGACGCCATTAGTTGGTATCTTCTCCCTCCAGCCAACTGACCACTGAGCACTTGGCTGTTACTGTCTCCATTAATCCTAAGTGCTCTTAAATAGGTTGTGAAGCTTTCTCTTGTCGTGTTAAATTAATTATATGTACACATGAAGAAAATAATCTTTCTTCAGGCTCATGTTCTTTTTGTCTAATCAGAGGCTTTCTTTTATCCTTTCACCCAAAGCAAGGTGATAAAGTCACTAAGATGCAAGGTGTTACTTAGAGTGACAGAAACTGAGAAAACATGTCACAATTTTCCATTCTCATTGGTATGCCAATTTGTTTCTTGTGCCAAAACTAATCTACCTTTTAAAAAGTTTTAACAAAAAAATCTATGCATTTAGTTAAAAATAAAATTCATTCTTGGTAATAACAAAAAGAATAGCTGAAAGTGCTCAGATATGTAGGACATTTAAATAATTTCTACATACTTTATGCCCAGAAAAGTAAACACTTAAAGAAACTCAAGAAAAATTAAGTAAAGAACTTAATCATATACCTTATTGGTTGTCTTCAATGGAAGTTGAATAAAAGATGTATTGCTGCCCAAATACAATATATATATATATATATATATATATATAATTATTTTATTTTATTTTTTTAATCGTATCACCCCGAGCAAGGTGGTAATGCCACAGATGTGTAGGGGGCTACATAAGTGTAAAAAGATTAATTAGATAAGAGTGAAGAGGAAGACGAACCAGTTGAAAAGGAGCAATAGAAGGATGAGAATGCAGGTGTGATGACAGTTTCTAAGGTGGAGAGAAAGGAAAGGATATACGGGGTGGGGAAAGAACTAGAGTCAAGTGGTTAATAGATGAGTATTGACATTGCATTTAAATTCCTGGAGGTTGTAGCTGTCAGGAAAGCCAGAATATGGGAGTGAGTTCCACAGGTGGGAAGTGCGAGAGAAGAATATAATTTTAGTGCAAAGAATTTGTCACTTTAAGACACTGTTATGATACCCAGCCCCAATGAGTAAGGTGTCTTCACAAACTTCAAAGTTTGCATGAACCTGCACATTTAAAATGAAAAATTCTTTGCCCTAAAACTATGAATGCTCTGTCTCCATCCCGATGTCAAGCACTTTATGAGAAAATAACCTGCTTGCCAAAATACCTTTATCAGTAAAACTTGTGAAAAGACAATAATCTTGGCGGTTCCAAACGTTATTATAACTCAACAATATAATGTAAAGAGGCTTGTCATTTAGCTCAGCAGTATCATTTCAGTCATGCAAACTTGGAAGTTTTTGTGAGGAGATTATAGTAATGTCTTCACTCTTCAGGGTTATTTGGTTTTTCTCTGCTTGTGCTATTTCCCACTTAATTGCTTAATGTTGAGCTGACCACTTTTTACTATGTTAGTGTATATACCCACTGAAAATTTTATATATATATATATATATATATTTGTTATGAAATATATGTATTTAATTATATATTTATATATATATTTTTTTTGTGTGTGTGCAACTTTTCACAAAATTCATAGTGTTGACAAGTAACAATTAGATCCGAGACAGAATACACAAGGTTTACACTGTAATCTTTGCTGGAGAATGACATTTATGGACCAGGTAAAAGTTACATATACTCTGATTTGAGATAGAAATGGCAATCGATCTGTCAATAATAACATTATTCGTGAGTAGGATGCTAGGATAAAGTAAATTATAGATATTTTTCCTGTGAATATATGCAACAATTCAGTCATTGTTTGAACATAACATCTTTACCTTTGTTAGAATTCAAAGTTTGTGGCTCGTATGTCCTCTACTTCTTTTACAACTTCTGAAAATTTTAAGCAAACTTTTTATTTCAAAGTGAAGACTTGATTGTTTTTATTGAATAATGAATAGATTATCAAGAAATTTATCATACAAGATGCTTTTGATTGTGGCCATGTGAAAGAAATGTAGTGAGACAAGTGAAGACCCGTTTCTTGGTAAGCATTTGATGAAAAGATTGGTTGGTTAATTAATGAATTGGTCAAAACTTGTATCTATAATGAAAAAAAATTGATTTATTGAACAATGCTCAAACATTTTTGTATCTTGTAAAAGCAGATATAAAAATTCTGTTAGACTGTATGATAGATTCTGCCTCGCCAGAATGTTATAATGTAGAATCAATAAACTGAGTCATCTTGAGAGCGTATTTACATTTGTTTTCTTGTTAAACAAGCAAAAGTAACCAAATAGTAATTACTGTAACTTATAAAACCCAGGATATATTTCTTTTTCTTTTAATCATTTCACCCCTAGCAAGGTGAAAATGCCACAAAGATGTGATTGGAGTAGAAGAGAATGTGAGAGGGAAAGACAGTACAAGAACAGTATTCAGGGTATGTGCCACGGTGCAGAATGGGTATCAGCTTGGAATGCGAAATTAAAGAGCTGAGTCTAAATTCTAGTTAAATTTGTTGGATTCACTTGGATGCAAATATCCTTAAGAAAGGTGTTAATCTGTCTCTTCTCCCTCCACCTATGGGTTAAATAGCAGAACAGATTTGGTTCCGTAGCCTTGGTTGGCAACCAGTCTACTGAAGAAAGCTATGGCAGTCTACTGCTGGAAAATCTGCCCAAACGTGTATCATATATGGCACTTAACTGACTGATTCAGGAAAACAGAAAGTGTTCGTTGATGTTGCATTCAAATTTTTTAATATTATAAGTAGCATTGAAGCTAGAAATTAGAAGTGAATTCCACAGATTATAAGTGCAAGAAAAGAAACTATTTGAACAGGTTTTTCATTAGAATTCAGAATTGCATCTCCATTTTAACAGTAAAACAATGAGACATACGAGCCAATCTAGTGGTATGCTTAAATCCATGCTGTCAAGGTACCAAGGAAGAGAGCTTATAAGAACAATTGCCATGAAAATATTTATAGTAAAGACAGAGAGAAGCCATGTCACAGACAATGGGAAAATGACTATAGTCAAGATGCACTTAATTAATACCATATTATGCATCTGTCAGTAATTCAATCGAAGTTCTTTCTTTGGTGGAAAACTGAATAAGAATCTTTCTGGAGTGATGCTTTTCCAAGATAGTTGATATTAGCTGAGTATACAAATGCTAAATGTTAAAATATAAAACTAGGTAAAAAAATGACAAAATGTTGAACCCAGTATGCTCTTGCCTAAGACATCTTGTCAACCCCAGTCCACCACCAGAAGCTGGCATCACCAAAATCATTCTTGCTTCAAAGAACCCACCAGAAGACTTTGCCAGTATTAATGTATATTGGCATTGTTGTAATGGAAACATCTAATTCTTTTTTTTTCTGTGTTTTTCTTTTATTTGCACTTTTATATTGTAACTTATTATTATTATTAACAACTCTGGTTCCACTTAGATCAAATACTTCTGATTTAGATATTGGGTCACCTGTGGGTTCATTGCTGCTGGACTAGTTGAAGGTTGGTAGAAAGCAAAGTTTGATGAAATAACATGTAAATTCAATTTTGGTGGGCAACTCTGCACAATATTTTTCACCTCAACTGAATAGGTCAGATATCCAGAATACGACCTGCTCTAATCTTGCATATCATCCTGTTTAGAGAAACAATGGCAAGAGGCTATGCAGAGGCCCAGAATGATGTTTCAAGGATCAGTTGAAGACATCCTTGACATGGGCCAGCATCAACTCTGATACCTGGGAAACTGTTGCTGCAAAACTGGCCTATTTGAGGGTTTGACCAAGACTTCTGAGTTCAACTCAACATGAAGAGGAACTGCAATGTGCCATCAGGAAGGCTCAGCTTAAAACCTTCAAGAATAGAGCTGGCCTTCAGATCCATCTCCACCACGAGAGGGGAGAAAGGGAATAAGGAAAGCGAATGATGATCCCATTTCCAAGATTTGAGTGAGTGCTAATTGCTATGTTATTTGGAAAACCAAGCATGCAACCAAGTTCAAATCAGTTTTCTTGCACATATCTACAATTATTGAACTTTTTTATTTTTACTCATATTTATACATTCTCATTTTGGGGCCATGTCCTTGCAGAAAATAGGTGATAATGGCCCTCTACATCTTCCTGTCCTTCCTAGGTCTTAATAAATTTTGTCTTGTTATTTTTCCCAAACCTGGTTTTGTCTTCCATTTTCTTAAGCACATCAACTGTCATGGACTGTTTTCTCCTCTCCCTCTGTCCACCTTGTGAGTATCAGATTTTTAAGCCTCCCTTCCTCATTATGTGTCTCAGAAACTTCAACTGTTTCTTTTTGATGTTAAGTATAGCTTTCCTTTTTGTTTCTATTCTCTCCAAAATCTTTTCGTTGCTCACATGTTCAGTCCATGGAATCCTCAGCATCCTTCTGTACAATCATATTCTTGTTGCTTTGAGTCTCACCTTCATCTTTGAAAAAATTATTTGGCATTAACTGACATTCGGGAGGATTGATATAACATAAAAATTTCAGTACTTATTCCTTTTTTTCAAACATTGCTTAGCTTTTGGAATGAATCCTTGGCTATCCCATTGCACCTTCAGATCTCAGTCTTACACTTTCTGTCCCTTGTTAGAATGCTTCCCAGGTATTTAATTTGTGTACCTGCTTCATTTTAGTATTCCCGACCAGTAATTGGCATTTTAGGGTCCTCTTTTTGCTGATGACCATGCTTTTAATGTTAAAGCCCAAGAGCCATTTAAGGTAGTTAGGTTGTTATATAAGTGGTAAGAGTAAACAGTACAGTTTATGAGGATATGTGGGAGAGGATATCAGTTAATCCTAGACATGAAGAGGTTTAGTAAGGACTGAGCTTAATAAACTAAGAAATCACTTGGGGAAGTAATTGATTTATTACCATTCTGGAGTTTGGACCCCAAGCAAACTTCTTCTTAGCAAGAAACTATAAAAAGTACAAGAAACTATTTATTTTACCAACAGTTCATTATAAGGTCAGTAACCTAAGTTATTTGGAAAAGCCGTAAAAATCTTTGCTGTTCTAATTTTGCATGAGATGATCAATTCAGTATGAAAGTTTAATGATAGCAACTGAGCAATAACAAATTGTTATAAATGGACAGGTAGAGGATGTGTTGTCTTTCTTCATCCTAAAGTGCTTGACTAAATGGCTTGCAGGAAGGGCAGTTTAAACAATAAGCCAAAATAAACATATAGTAAATGATGGACATAAATCATCATGGATGGGGTCTTGATTTTGGGCCAAGAAATCAGCTGCCTCATGTATTAGCACCATTATTTTTTTTATACAGTTTTAAAAATAAATATAGGCAAGAAAATATTAGACATAAAAATATTTCAGGAAACTATCATTAAAAATCATCCTATGTTCAATCATTTGTGCAAATCTTTGATCCCAAAGCTTTAATTTTTTCTACTTTTTCTCAATAATTTCATTCTGTACAAGACCTAAGAGCCACTTGAGGTTGATAAGAGGCAATCAATCACATTGCCTTGATAAATTATCTCAGAGTACAAAACATGGTGTCTAAATATAGTTTTTTCTCTTGTCTCTGTATAGACATATCTGTATATATATATCTATATATATATATTTTACATTTGTAAATGAGTTTTTATGCGACCTTGGTTTCTACCATGAGTGATGTCTTCAGGCAATTTTTAATAACTGATTTTACCGTTTTTCTTTTTAAGAATGCTCACGTAATGGTGTTTGTTTTTGAACGCTCACTTGGCAGGGAATTTTGGAGTGCACAATTTTAAAAATTAAAATGAATTATGGCATTTTTATCCATGGTTGTATGTACCTAAGAGGTATTTCTTAGTATGATTACATTTAGTCATAATTTTTGTTAAAAAAACAAAAAACAAAAAAAAAAACACACCGTTCAGTGAGTGTTCTTAAAAAGAAAAACGGTAAATGGTAAAATCAGTTCTTAAAAGTCAATTGAAGACAGCAATCATGGTAGAAACCTAGGTCGTGTAATAACTCATTTACAAATGGAAAATATTCAAAAGTTCTACAATATAATTGTATTGAACACTTTTTAATACAAATGTGCATATTTTTAATACGAATACATACATACATATATATATATATATATATATATTGATTGATTGTTTAATACTTAGTTTTTAGTCATAATAGGTCTAACCCTATTATGACCAAAAACTAAGTATTAAACAATCAATATTTATATATATAAACATACAATTTGTTATATTAACTTCAGAAAATGGTCATGGAAAACATGCTACTCCTTAAATTTATGGGATGAGGAGTTACTTTTATTAACACTATTTACATTCAGACTATTGTCCACATTTTTGTTGTTGTTTTGACAACATTTTGACCATTGTGCCCAGTGGCTTTCATCAGGGAGTTGAACCCTTTATTTAATCTACAGTGTTAGACTTTTCTCATTTCACTTCCCATGTCTTTAGATATCTTGTCTAGTTGCTATTTTTATTTAGCACTGCTCAGATATTGCTCACACTGTTTTCATTGAGTGCAACTACATGCACTGCCCGGCTGAGGGATTGAACTCACAACCACTTTACAAAATTCACAAACTTTCATCCAATAGGTTATTATCTTGGGGGATTTAACCTCACATTAAATTTTTGTCATTACTATCAGTCCTTGTTTGCATACTGGTTCACAAATTCTACTGCTCATAAAAGGTAGGACCTAATGTCTGTATTACATTAAATTCATATTTTTTTATATTTTAGGCAGCATCTTATATTTCATCTGTGAACACTTTCTAACACAGTTTTTGTAACTTTACATTTTTGCTGGTTTGTAAATTGAGAATTGTGTACTTTTATTTATTTTAATTTGGTATTTCAAATAATTTTTGTCTGTGCATATAGTTTGCAAAAGATTAGGTTGATTTTAAATTTTAAATGTGACTTTATTTGCACACACACACACACACACACGCACATATCTATGTGTATTTTCTCAATTTCTTAAGAGGTAAACTTATTTCTTCATCAGCAATATTTGAGTATTCTATAGAGAATAAAGCAACATAAAAAAAACTTTTATCAACAATAATTTCCCAAACATATTGTTGGTGAAAAAATAAGATTAGCTTTAAATAAATTGAGAAAAAAATTATATAAACAACCAACTTGATCATGCAAACTGATTTCCTCTTTAAATGCATGTTTTATATATATATATATATATATATATATATATATATATATATTGCTTGCTTGGAAACATCAAGAAATGAATAATAAAATCATCTGTCAAAGTTACAGCTCATTTCTTGCATCTTTCATCTTTCATTTACAATACATGAAAGATTATTGATGAGTATGAACGGATTTTATTAAAAATAAGCAGACACAATGTTTGCAATTTATTTAATCTGACATGTCTAAAAGAAAATTTACTGCCTACACACACACACACATATTCAAAAGTATACTCAGTTAGATTCCGAGATAAAGAAAACAAGGAAAACTATATATATATATATATAGTTTTTTTCTTGTCTTATTTATTCAACCACTAACACGCATATATATATATATATATAAGTCTAATTTGATATTTAAAATGAATCAATGCAAGATTGACACATTTGGAGAGAAAAAATGTTTTGGTCAAAATATGCCCAAATAAAAATACCCCACCCACAACTAATTCTTTTCTTTTTTTTTTTTTTTTTTTTGCTTTTAGTCATTCTCTTGTGTTTGTTATCATAACATAGGGCAAGAAATTGGGAATTTTATCCATTTAAATATATCTTTGTTATGAAATCAAGTTTAACAAAGAACAGATTGACATTGTGAGAAACTCTATGCCCTGTGGACGAGTGACTTGATATTCAACAAAGTGAAAGAATAATTTCACAATATAGATCCCTTTCACACTTGTTAGCCAATTAGGGCTCCACCCAGTTGCAACTTAAATAGTTGAAAATCCTGTAATTACAAATGACCATAATATGAACTTCACAGAGGTTTCAATTTTCTACATCTCTTGAGGAATTAAGTCAGATTTTTATAACATTTCAAATGTGACCCTCTTCTTTTCTTATTGAAAAAAATCCAAGAGGTTGAATCAAGGGGAGTGTTTTTTTTTTGTTTTTTTTTTACATCTGAATAAAAAAAAATACATTATTTACATTATATGTATTTGGACTATTGACTTTTTGTTGTTGTTATCACAATATTTTGGTCAGTGTGCTCTCTGACTTTCCTCATGTGAAGATTGATCTGGTTAATCTACAGGGAGTTCTGAATTAAGCCCTTTATTTAATCTATAGGGGCAGACTGTTCTAGTTGTTATTTTTACTTAGTACTTTTCAATTACTACTCACCTGTTTCCACAAAGGGCAAATAATTGCTGCCCATCCTAGAGTTCGAACTCACAACCACTGTGTCACTATATTCACTTTCCTCCACTAGACTATTGTCTGTAGGACACAACGCATGCAAAGTTCTGATAGCAACAACAAAAATGAGGTCATTATTCTGGATATAAATAATATCAATAATGATAATTCCTTATCCCAGAAATTCAGAGTGAAATTGGAAATATATCATGAAAAGTTAAATATTGTGATTCAGAAGGGTCTGTCACTTTGTTTTATTTGACAATTATTGAACATTTCTGACATTAAAATGTGAAATCAATGTTTGCATCATTAAAAAAAAGAAGTTTACAAAATTCTTTTGTTTATTTCTCAAGAAGTTGGGGAAAAAATATTAGGTTACAGAGTTCAGAAGATGACTTAGTTTTGTGTTTTCAGCCAAAAAGGATATAAAAAATTAAAAGCATGTGAATTATTCTTCTAATTAAAAACGTAATGAAGAATTGATTTTTTGAATGAGATAATTTTGCAATTTCTTTCACCTGCTAATTGAACAGTACTTTCCGATGAAGCCAAGAGTTCTTCTATATAATTGAAAACCAGTAGTTCAAATCTTAGATTTTTGCTGCTTTGTTCGTACAACTTGCAGAGAAAATAGCTTTTGAGATAATTCTACACATTTTTGATGACTTCTTTGTGTTTATTTTCTTTTTTTTTCTATTGTGATGCATTTTGATGAGAATAGATTCTTCAAAGAACTCAGCATATATCAAACAAAAATCGTTTAAAGAAAAACAAAAGTTTAGACGTTGTTCTAGATTTTTTGGCAACTTAATTTGAAGGCAGAAGAACAGATGAGCTGAAAAGAAAAAAGAAAATTGTTTCAATAAGCATAAAAAAATGTGTCAAAAGAAAATAACTCCAGTTTCAAATAAGATTGTCTGATGCTATGGAAAATATTAGTGCTGAAATAATGAGTTTGAATTGTTTTTTTAAGTACAGGAATTAATTGTATATGATTCACTCAAGAATCTGATAGTTTTTTTAAGTTTGAAATACAAGGCAGTCATTTTAGTAGAAGGCTTCAAATACAAGACAACCATTTAGTCTTTACTAACAAAAACCAGATTACTTTTGTTTTTTCAAGAGAGTAAATATCAGCCTTAAAGTGAATTCCTAGATTTTGCAAGTGAAGATTTTGTTTCCCAATGTAAAATTGTCAAAAATTGTTTTCCTTGTCTTTTCAATCTTTTCCTTTTTTTAAATAATTTTTTCATTCTTTTTTTTAAATCTCAAATATATATCTGTAGATATATATCTTCAGATATCACTATGACTGAACAATAGTGATGTCTGCAGATTGTGCCAAGAGGAAAAGTTGGCTCTAGAACCATTCCAAAAATGAGAAAGATTACTAAATGAAAGTTCCAAAATAATGTCCGAATGTATACACATTAGAAAATACATTTTGGGTATGTACAAACCTGGATGAAAGTATGTACAATACTATTTAATTGGTCCTAACACATCCCTCATGCTTTGGTTCCTGCCATTGAAATAAGCTATAGTTTATAACCAATTGAAATGACGTGTTGAGTTTTCCTTTATAAATTTAATATATATATATGTGTGTGTGTGTGTGTGTGAAAAGTGTATGTATATAATTATAAATATCAATATATATATATATATATATATATATATGCAATTTGTTATATATATTATATTGTTTACATATTAATATGCGTGGTACTTATTTAAAAGCGCTCAATATCAGTGATAGAGTATATATATATATGTGTTCGGCATATATATGTATATGTGTGCAACGGCACACATATACATATATATACCGAACCCCGCATGATTTGCATGTGTATGTTTATGCAAGCCTCAGTGACTGAACGCGTGTGCGTGTCCTTGCGCGCGTTGATGGGTGTACAAATGTATATATATATATATATATATGTCTGCGTCTGTCGTGACGACAGATTTTCCCCCACTTCCACAAAAATACACGAATATAACCAATTTTTTTTAAAAAATTAATTAGTTTGTCTGACGATCGCAAAAGTGTGAAACCCAGGGTTACAAACTCATACCTATCTATATGAATATATATATATATATATATATATATAAGAAAAAATTTTAGCTATTCTACAATTTCATGTATACCAAGTATTCTACGTTATATATATATATTTTCTATTTATAAATGAGTTTTTGTGCGACCTAGTTTTCTACCATGAGTGGTGTCTTCAGGGGATTTGGAATTTAAATCCTTACAACGGTGGCAAAATATGTAGACTGTGTCAGGAAGAAAAGTTAAAGATTATGCTATTCTTAAACAAAAATGAACTATTGAATGAAAGAACGGAAATTATGACTAAGTGTAACCAGACTAAAAAATACCTATTAGGTTCATACAACCATGGATGAAAACGTCAAAATTTCTTGTAATTTTAAAAATTGCATGTTCAAAAATTCCCTACCACACGAGTGTTAAAAAAAAAAAAACGCTAAACAGTAAAATCAGTTATTACAAAGCACCTGAAGACACCACTCATGGTAGAAACCTAGGTCATGCAATAACTTGCTTACAAATGGAAAATAATCAAGCTCTACAATATAATTGCATTGAACACTTTTTGATACAAATGTGCATTTCTCTAATTATGAACAAAAACTAAGTAATTAAACAATATATATATATATATATATATATAGTGTATCGAGGCAGCAAATAATTTTCTAAACATATACTGTTAAATATAAAAGACAATGTCTATTATTATTTAATCATGAGCTGTTCTAAATGTATTTTGGCTTTAATTTCTGTTGAAAATAAAGATAAAAATTCTCCAACATTTGGATAATTTTTTATTAATTCGGTTCTAAGCTTCATATATATATATATATATATATATGAATTTATTTGCTGGAACATTATTTTTAACGGATGCTCAAATTTGAGTGGATAGTCATTGTACCCTAATGCAAACAAACACAACTGAAAAAATATTACAAAATTATACAGTAATTTACAAAACTGGTATTAACTAGTCTGTTTTTATAATTAAGCAGTACATTTTATAATTTTCACCGTCCTAAATTGTTCGAGAAATCTTGAGAATATCTATCTTCAGGCAATAATCGAACCTGCATACTCCCAATACCAATGACAGCATATCAGAATACTCATGTCCTTTGGAAGACACTAATGATCTACAAAACTAACTATAACAAACAAAATTAAGTTCTTACATTGGATACATGTGCACCCCTCTCTCTCAGAGGTTGACTTGTAATTTGTTAAAATTTAGTGAAAATTATTGCTCTTATAGATTGGTACGTCACAAATAACCAAAATAATATTAATTTTAGTAGATAGGTAAAATATTGAACTCAATGCAAAGATTGACTTAGAATTTTGGAAGCTGATATAATCCAAGAGAAACAGCTAACATTAAACAGGGTATCTTTCAACATAGGAGGTCATTTCTTGAAGTAGATATACAGAATTGAAAAACTCACTTAAATATTCAGTATCACTGTTGCAAGAGTGTCTTGAAATTGGTTCCAGAGAATGGTGGAATGTGACCTAAGACAGTTTCTTAAAAGGACAAAAATGTTATCCTTCACAATGAATGTGACAACATTTGAAAGTAGATAAGGTGAAAAAAAATTCACATAATAAAAAATTGGATAGATGGATTTTGTAATATTGTTCAACAAAACTTGTTTAAAAGAAATCTTATTGACAAAATATGTTATTTAAATATATACACACTTTGGCTTTTTGTTTGACTTCACTTATTTTGTATCTATTTATTTATTAGATTTAGTTTTGGTAATGTAATTCTTTTTTTTTTTCCATCTTTGTGGTGCAGTAGATATCAACTTGGAATGAGAAATCTGAGAACTAAGTTTAAATTTCATTTGAATTTATTGCATTCACTCAGATGCAAATTCCCTTGGGAAAGATATTCATCCACCCTTTATCCCTTCAGCTATGGATTAAATAGCAGGTCAGATTGGATTTTACAGCCTTGATTGGCAACCAGTCTACCATAGAAAATAATGGCATCCTACTGGGGGAAAAATCTTCTTCCTGGTCAGTCATGTCTCAAAAGAGACATGACTGCTCCAGCATGTATTATGAATACCACTTAACTGACTTATTATAAATCCTAAAATTCAAATCTATGCTAAACTAAAGATATAAACATGAATCAATAATGTGAGATTTAATTTATTTTATATCTACCACTTCAAAATAAATCTTTTATTTGTTATTTTATTTTATATAAAGAATATATTCAAATAGATAACTCATAAAATAGTTGTTAATATGTTTATTATTTAATATTTAATTGATTATAATTCCCATTTCTGGTAAATGATAAGTTTGTAATCATTTTACAGACGAGAAGTAAAAACAAAAAATGTTTTGGAGAATACTTCTGAATTCATTGATGCCTGGCCACCTCTGCAAAGCCACATTTCATCCAATTAGTATGTTTTTCTTTTTGGTTTTATAAAGAATTTTTGATTTTAAAGATGTACCATTGATGTGCGTTGTGGTGTAGTGGATATTGGCTTGGAATGACAAATTGAAAAGCTGAGTTCGTTGGCTTCATTTTTGCACAAATACCCTTGGGGAAGGTACTAATCCATTGCTTCTCCCTCCAGCTATGGATTAAATAGCATGACAGATTGGGTTCTATAGCATTGGTTGGCAACCAGTCTACCACAGAAACTAATGGCAACTGACTACAGGAAAAATTTTCATGTCTCTTTAAAAACATGATCGCCCAAGCATGTATTATGTATGGCACTTAAATGAGTGCGTATTAACTTGAATAGTAAAATTACATTATTCGGACTACTAGCCCAATGGATATAGACATTGGTTAGTTCTTGACTTGACTCTTAGAGTTGTGTGTTCAATACCAGGCTACAGCAGTGGTGAACAAGTAACTTGCAGGGTTAGAGGGAGATAACTCATGCCTTCCAATCGAGGCTTTATGCAAGGAATGGAGTTCATATCCTCCAATAATTGTAATAAAGGGTTTTATTCGAAATTCCTAGCACATTAAGAAGGCTGGAGTGTACAATGGCCAAAACATCGTACAAATGGCAACAAAGACGAACTCAATAGTCTGAAAAATGTAAACACTGTAAATACTACCTCATCTCTGAAATTTAGTCAAGTTTTGAATAGTTTATTTTCAATTGAATTGTCTGATTTTTTAGTTAAAGAAAGTGTAGGCAATCTTGGCTATCCACAACAGTGATTCCTTCGTAGTTATAAGATTTTGTTTTCACTATCTCTTCGAATCCCTGTTCTGCTCTCCATTTGCACAAGCTTATTACATGGGTTACTTGCTGTTTCTGTATATCTCTCTTGCTTTTGCTATGTCCTATTATTCCTGGGTAGGACAATAAACTAGATATGACTGCAAGATTTTGAGAAGCATGGAACTAACTCCTAATTGCTGTTGCTTCCATGTCTACCTTGACCTTGGGTGGTAACACCTGTTAGTGTCCTGGCCATGAGCAAATAATGAACCGTTTGAACAAAAACAAAGCAATATGAAAGTATAAAAACACATTTTTATATAAATTGCCAACAGTATGCACATACTAACAAATTGTAGCAACTTCACCCAAATCCCTTTAATGTTGTTTTTTTTAGTACTATTTTAAAGAACTCTTTCATAACATAAATCCATAGAATATCCTAAAATTCTGTAAATCAAACTGTATTCTAAAATATAACTTCAACAAAACCGAAACAAAACATGCATTCTGCCTTCAGTAATCATGTACAAAAGCTGAGTATCATGTATTCAAGTGTGAAAGTAGAATAATATATGATTGCAAAGAAAATCAAATTTCAGCATTAAATAACCTATAAGAAATTGATATGCCTTTAAATGGATAAATCAAATCAAGTATGTCCTGTGAGTGCCAAATTGTTCAAGCCTTCTTTTCTCATTATGTTTGCCAGAAATTTAAACTCATTCTGGTTCTGAATATAAGCATCCTTTCTTCCATTTTTCCTTAACACTTGCTCACTGTTCATATGTTCTGTCCATGATATTCTCAACATTCTGTAGAATCACATCTCTGTTGCCTCAAGTTACTTCTTAATTTGTGAGGAAATTGCCTGACATTGACTTCTGTGTGGAAAAATAATTTAAATGGCATATCAACACCTTATGGTTTATTTAATGCTGAAATTTAATTTTCTTGAGAGCATTAGTAATTTCATTTACAAAAATATATTACTGGTAATTCTTATTTATTATTTCAAACATAGATTGCTAGTAATATTTTTTACTCCGAAAATGTATTACTTACATTTTTATTATTTCATAGTATTTTGATCCAAGTTTGAGATCAACTATTTGTCCATGGCCAGGACACTAACAGGTGCCACCATCCCAGATAACATTGGACCTGGGATCAACAGCAATTAGAAATTGGTTCTATGTGCCTCAGAATTTCTTAGTCAGCGGCCTTGCTGCAGGATGTAGTTTATCATCATACCCAGGACGAATGTAGGAGAATAGGTATTATATGGCAGAGTTTAACACTCTTCTTTTGTTTCTAACAAACTTGTTTTAGTTTTTGGATGGTAGCTTTCATGATTTCTATATGCTTTCAGTATCAAATTTAAAGCATTTTCTACAAAGTTAAATTTCTGTGCTTTCTTGATTTTAATGTCTCCAATTAATATTTAGCATCTTGGCCTGTTGTTCTTTTTAACCAACATATATACTGTCTTCTTAAAATTGATAGTTAGTCTTTTTGTCTGACTTTCCTTTTCTACTTTGTCTAAGAACTCGGTAGTTTTTCTGTTTCTCTCATCAACACAGTATGGTGTGTTATATAAATTACTGCATAAAGAGAACACTATCAGGAAGTAGAAAGTGGGTGGTTAAAAATACCAATGAAGAAGGTTTTGAGAGGCCAGGTTATAGTCAGTTAAGTGCCATACATGATACACGAGTTGGGCGATCATGTCTCAAAAGAGACATAACTGGACAGGAGATTATCTTGCACTACTTTGCCATTGCTTTCTGCAGTAGAGTGGTTATAGAACCCAATCTGTCCTATTATTTAACCCATAACTGGAGGGAAGAGACGAATTAATACCTTTTCCAAGGGTGTGCAAATGAATGCAAGGAATACTACTGGAATTTGAACTTAAAAATAATAATGAAGACATTTCACATTAGAGCTTCAAACAGAGAATCAGCTAAAACCTGTTAAATAAACAGTGAAAACAAGTGGTGTTCTGAATATTTTTTTTACAAAAAATGACTACAGTTTCACCTGAGGATTTGAAAAGGGAATAAAGAATCCAAGGAAACCTTCAACTAAAATGAATGCAAGGAATACTACTGGAATTTGAACTTAAAAATAATAATGATAACATTTCACATTAGAGCTTCAAACAGAGAATCAGCTAAAACCTGTTAAATAAACAGTGAAAACAAGTGGTGTTCTGAATATTTTTTTTACAAAAAATGACTACAGTTTCACCTGAGGATTTGAAAAGGGAATAAAGAATCCAAGGAAACCTTCAACTAAAATGAATGCAAGGAATACTACTGGAATTTGAACTTAAAAATAATAATGATAACATTTCACATTAGAGCTTCAAACAGAGAATCAGCTAAAACCTGTTAAATAAACAGTGAAAACAAGTGGTGTTCTGAATATTTTTTGTACAAAAAATGACTACAGTTTCACCTGAGGATTTGAAAAGGGAATAAAGAATCCAAGGAAACCTTCAACTAAAATATGAATGAACAAATAGAATTGATGGTGTGAGTTAAACTAATTCATCAAATACAGAGTGCAATGAATAAATTGTCATGTAAATTATATATATAAAAAAAAATAACACTGACGTTTTATTTTAACAAACATATTTTCCAAAATTACACAAAACCATTTTGAAAAAAGTAAATTTAATCTGTAAAATGGCCATTGGCTTCAATCATGTCCTCCCATTGACTGTGGAATCTGTTGCAATTCTTTTGGATGGTTTTCTTATTTAAGTTGGTGAATGCTGCCATAATTCTTGCCTTCAGTTCATCTTTGTTGTTACAAAAACTTTTGCTGGTCTCTTGCTTATCTGTACTTAGCACATAATTATCAAGGGTGTTGCACTCTGGGGAGTTATGTGGCCATATTTAATGGGTGTTGTGGTCACAGAAATTGTCTGACAGTCATGACTGGATTCTCTTGCTTGTGTTACATGGTTCAGAGTCCTGTTTTCAGATATAGGGTTATCCAGTAGCTAGCCTCTTGACCCAGAGCAGTACTACCTCTACAAGCCACATGATGTAACCCTCCATGTTGAATCTAAACGCCTGTGGGAAGACTAATGGAGGCATAACGTCACCATCACTAGTGATTACTCCAAACATATGAATTGCATCATGATGCTCTGTTTCTCACAGACAGTGGTCAACTGATTTAACAGATGACAAGAAACAAACAATGCATATATGCAAAATTTAAAAGCATAAAATTTACCTATTGAACCCTGTAATGACAATTGTTCAACTGAGAATTTTAGACAAGGCAAAACAAATTATAAATCTAATGTTACCAATGTCCATTTTTCAAGATCTCTTGTGCTCTGTAAAGCCAGCAGAAATCATTGATTTTGTGATTATCGTCTCATCTGTTTGTTCTTTGCGTTTTATTTTGATTAGTTATCCTGTAGGCTATCTAAGCTGCAAAACAAATGTACGAGTCTGTCTTGCTTCCAGTTTCTGAAAAATTTCCTCCAGATTCCTGCAGAAGAAAGAAAACATACAATATATTTGATTTAGAGATTTCAAAATGTTGTTATTGATAAATCTATATGTGTGAATTGGCAGATAAAAACTGTTAAAGGAACACTTGCTGTCATCTATTCAAGTACATCTGTGTTATTTATGTCCAAAGTCCTCCACTTTATCATAAGGAAATATAAATATATAAAATGACAAAAGAGAGGAAATTATTGTAAAAAGAAACATTAGTTTCATTTGGAATATATCAGAGCTTACTCCAAGAAAGTAGCATTGCATTTCTTTGTGAAAGGAAAAAATATTCGGAGAAAGCAGTATTTTTTCAATAGTATGATTGTTGTGATTAACAATCACAAAATCCTTCATAAATTTCTTGTTAAAAGAACCTTGGATGTAAGAAGAATCAATCAATTAATTAGGATATTTTTTTTCTTTTTTTAAAGCTTTTGCAAGCACAAAAAATATTCAAGTGATTTTAAGTGAAAATTTTTAGAAAATTAAAAACTGTAAATAATGAAAATAAAAACAAAAAAAAAAACAACTAAATATTCTTGTATAATGCAACTTAAAAAAAGTTATTCTGATTAAAAATGTATGCATTATTTGCATACATTGTTTGGACGGTTGTCCTCATCTTTGTTGTCATATTCATTTTTTAGCCATTGTACTCTCTGGTCTTCTTCAGGTGATATACATTGAACTAAACCCTTCATTAATCCATGAGAGTAAATTCTTCTAGTTCCATATCCCATGCCTTTTCTAGATATTTCAGTTATTTCTATTTAGTAACTCAACTCTCTAAATTTTGTTCTTCCCTGAACTAAAATAATCTATTCCAATGAAATAAATCAAGGGTTTGGTTAAAAAATTCCAACATATATCACTAAAAGAAAGCCAAAGCATGCAATGGACAAAATTTCTTGAATAGCAATACAGATGAGAACAACAATTCAAACAATATAAACAGTGTAAATTGTTCTCATTCTGTTTGCCACTCTTAAAGAAGGAAACTCATATGAGTTAATATACACTTATTTAATTTTGCATTGCTTCTATGTTTCCTTGACTGAATTAGAAAATATGAGATTTCAGCACTATCAAACTCAAAGAACAAACTTAAAAATACCAGGCAACAAGACATGTTTTAATCTTTTATAGGTACCTCCATTTCATCACAAAAAACCAGCATAGTATGAATTAAAAAAGTCCAAAACTTATTAAAACAAACTTTTTCCATCAAAATGTTCATATTATTATTAAGAGAAAAGATCAAAGTAATTTTTATTTATTTTATAAAATGTTTTAATCCCTTTTAACATGATTGAAATTCTGGCAGAAAATGTTGTTTTGATTTGAGTTAGCGTCACAGAAAATGTTATGACTGTTTACAATCAATCATGTAATTTTTACGTAACTCACTTTTTCAGTGACAAATACATTAATTTGGAAATTCTCGCAAAAATCAGATAATTGTTGGATTTTAATGAAACTTTTTTACTCATTCACAAATGAATGAAATTATTTTTTAAATTATTTTTTTTTTAAATATTGAAGAAAAAAAATCATTTTAACTCTCACCTCCATGTAAATTCATGAAATTTTAATAAATTTTAATTTTCTGCAATTTATTTTTTATTAAACGCAGAACTCATCAGGGAATATAAATCATTTACTTTTTTTATTTAAAATTATTTGGCACTATCCAAAAATCTGCTTTGAAGAGTAAAATAAAAAATGCAATAAAATTCTGATATAATTTCATTTGATAAACTTTTAATTGCTGGAATAAATAATAATAATTAAGGACATTATAGTCTGAAGAAAAAAATTTTTTTGATTACTAATAAAATTTTAAAAGAATTGTTTTCATTTTTATTATTATTATAATAATTCATAAAGTTTTTAAATTATTTTTAAAATTTTTTAAAGAATTGTTGTCTTTTTTTTTTTAGTTATGAATTGATGATTATATTGCCTATCAAAAAATAATTTAATAAAAATTTTTCACCAATTATATTTTTAAAATATGTAAAAAAAATTTTTTTGTGTGTAAATAAATGTTTATTTAAGTACAATGTTCCATAGGGGTCATAACAAGTTTCCATAGGGGTCGTATATATTTTAGAATATATCCAAATGTTTTGGATTATTCCCCTTACATGGAAAACGACAGAAACCATGCTTTGATTCTGATTCAAGTCTCTTCAAGATGTTTATATAAAATTCAACAGCCTGTTTTGCAAGTCATTCCTTAAACATTTAAAGCAATTTTTACATTTTAATTCTTAATTTTCTAATTTTGTTAAAAAAAATTAGAAAAATAATAATAATTGTGAAATTCACAATTTCTGGAGGGACCTAAAAATAATATGAAAAATAGATATTAAAAATAAAAATTAATAAATGCCATAACATTTCATAAATTGAGTTATCACTGCCGTTATTTTCAATCTGTTATTAAATTGTAAATTTTTTTAAAAGAAAGTTTTATATTATTTTAATTTTTATTTTTCATAAGACACCTTCAAATGTAAGCCTACTACACTAAGATTCCATAAAATATTGGATAATTGCTGAAAACTGTGTTAAATTTTTAATTTTAGCATAGTTACAAATTAAAAAAAAACGATTTGTATGAATAAGATTTATACCAAATTCTCTTTCGTGCTTTTGGTCAGATACTGTAAATCATCAGTTGTTGGCTGCTGATAAGGTGCTGACAGCTGTGATAACAAGGCTACCATAATTGAGAAATGTTTTTTAAACATTTTTCAAGCAGTAAGCAAATAATTCTTGTTTCAAGTCAACTTAAAGTGAATTTAAATTTGATAATTTGAAGAAAATAATGTGTCAGTGAGGTGTATTTTATTTTTGTAAGATTTTTTAAAACCGAGAATTGGCTTCTGTTTACAAACGATGAAAAATGGCAGAAAATTTGAAATTTTTAAAACTTTTTTTAAATTTAGAAATTTTTGATTCCGATCAATATAATTTTGGTTTAAAATACACCAGGGTAATTTACTTTCTAGAATTACTAAATTTAATCCCTCGGCTTTCAATTAAAGCTAATTTTAAAGCTTGAAGATAACTTATTTATTTTTAAAATTTAAATTTAAATTTAGGTGTAGAAAAATGAGTGAATGTACCTACTTTTAAGACTAGAAGCATCCAAATCAGTCTACAAGTTTTACATGCTTCCAGTTCAAGGGCACCTGAATGCAGCTACAGTTAAGTTGTGGTGTATTTCAAACATTTCACAGCATTAACACTTTATTCCATAATCAATTAGAGGTACTAAAAATCTACAACTTCATAAAAATTGTAATTTCCAAAAAAGTATATCTTATGATGGAAGAGGCTAAATTTGGTATCATTGCAAAGAGAAACCAATTTACTGTTATATAAAAATCAGTTTGTAGGAGTGATTTTAATTAGTTTTTGATAATTTTTATCATTTTTACCTTTTCATGCCCATAAAAAAATATATAAATTAATTATAGTGTAAAAAAATAGTTACTGCAGTTATCATTTTTATTAATTCACTCTTTCTAAACCAATGAGAATCGGCTACACTTTTCTCCTCTACACACAAACACATGACTTTCTCATCAGACAAGCAATTCATATGGATAGGTCTTTAAGACATGTGTCAATGATAAGAAAAAAACAGAGGACAATAAAAGAAAAGATTTCAAGGAGAAAAGTGATGATTTTAGATTGAGCTGCTAGATTGATTTGTTTAATCATTTCACCACAAGAAAGGCAATAAAGGCCACTTGGATGCAAATGGTTATTGAGAGTGAAAGAAACAGATAGGACAATAAAAGGACAGGTTTCAAGGAGAAAGGTGATGATTTTAGATTTAGCTGCTAGATTGATTTGTTTAATCATTTCACCACAAGAAAGGCAATAAAGGCCACTTGGATGCAAGTGGTTATTGAGAGTGGAAAAAACAGAGGACAATAAAAGAACAGATTTCAAGGAGGAAGGTTAGATAGAGGAAAATAGAAACAGTAGAAAGCAAATTGTGACATACTTGAGGATCTTGAGCAGATGGATGGCAGAGCAGTGTTTGGGAGGGTTGACATGAGAAAGGATGTTGACAGCTAAAAAGGATAGGGAAATGTGGAAGGCTATGATCATTTACATCCTGAAGAGACACGGCACATGGAAGATGATGCAATGGTTACTGAGAGCAAAAGTAATTGAGGACAATAAAAGAACATGACCCAAGAAGATGGAAAATAATGATTGACATTGCATTTAAAAGAAAAACAAGAAGCTGAGAAAAATAACATAGTCCAGAAGTGTGAGAGGAAAAACTGTGAGCATAGAACTTATAGTTAGAATAAGCAATTTCAATGGAGAAATTATGAGACCTACTTGCCAGTCTAGTACTGAACTTAAATTTTTGATGTTAAGGTACCAAAAAGAAAAGCCTCTGATGCCAATTACCTTGAAAATATTTATAGAAAAAAACAAAACAAATAAAAGCAGTGGTGGAAAAGTGAATGAACCTGAGATACTAGGTCAGAGCTGATAACATCACAAATTCTTCTTTGGATTCTCTCAAGAATCACTAGACACTTAGTAGAAGTGACAGCAATGTTTGATACTTGAACTAATAGTAGACTATAAATATGCAAAATAAATTTTAATGATAAAAATTGTTTAGCATGACATAGTAAACTGAATTTTCTAACAACATATTTTGCAAATGATTGAATATAATCTTCACATCAGTAGAAAATGCGATAGCAAAATTCAGTATGATTCACTCTCTTGGAGGTTAGCATTAGCCATACTGATGCAATGCAGGATAAAAGAATTATTAGATAGCATTTTCATTTTAGAGGCATTAAAATTTATAAGCCATTTCTTGCCCCAGATTATCATTTTTTAGATGAGTGCCAATTTGATTTTATCAAGCCAATCAAATTTGCTGTTAAGACAGAAATAGTGATGTCATCAGCAAAGATACCGAGTCATGAGCTGAAAACATTGAAAAGGCTACTAATAAAAATAAGGAATAAAGTGGCTTAAAAAATCTAGCCCTGCAGGTTACCCTTATGATCTAAAAGAGTGGTCATTCAAGATAACTTTCATTATGCAGTTTGACAAGAAAGCTGGAATCAAATAAAAGAAAATGTCTGGAAACACCATAACTAAGGAAGAAGACTGGCATGTTAAACCCAGTCAAATGTCATCAAAGAGTAACAAAGACAACAAACCAAACTTTGCTCTTCTGACATTTTTTTAGTAATAATCAAATACATTTTAACAGTTAACATAGGAAAGTAAAAGCCATATTGTTTGTCTGAAAGAAGAACCTGTAAGATGAGATACTGAACGGATTCAAAGATATATCAATCTAATTGTACAAATATCACATATTCAGATTTTTATACAACTTGGCCATGACTCAAGAGATTTAACAACTGAAAATTATCATTGGGGAAAAGCAACTCCATAATTCCTAAGGTTAAGTCTCTTTAGTGCTCTTGGTTATGCGTTTCAAATGATTTTGTTTATTTTGTATGTAATTCAATAAATCGTATTTTATTTACTAGGCATGCGTCTTTACTTGATGACATTTCAAAAAACATTTTGTCTGTAGTTTTGAGGATTATCATCTTTCTATGATGATTTAATTCTTTCTTTTTTATTTATGATGTCACGACATTTTAACCAAACAGTTCTGCAATTTTCTTCAAGCATATAATCTGAATGGAAGGGAATGTTTCTTTTTCAAATAATTTATATACCTACAGAACAGATTTACCAAACATTCTCTAAACAATGTAAAGATAATAAACAAGTTTATTTGTCTCCAAATTCTGGGAATGATTGTAAGTCATCTCAAGATTATGTAGAGTATCTTTTCAGCTGATACATTCCTTACGTTTCTCCACACAGATGTCACATCTGGAGGTTTTCAATTGTTGCTTAATACTATTTATTAAAGAAAATAATAAAGAGATGAAAAAGAACATCTGCAAGATTAATATTTATGGTTGGACTAATGTCCCCATCCTTGTTACTATGGAAAAGTTTTGGCTGTTGTAGGGATGTGCATTATGGTACTGGGGATATCAGTAATTAATTTCACTTAAATTTGTTGCATTCACTTATGTGCAGATACTCTTGGGAAAGGTAATAATACATCTCTTCTCCCTCCAGCTATGGGTTAAATAGCAGAACAGATTGGATTCTATAGCTTTGGTTGGTAACCAGTTTACTGTACAAAGTAATGGCAACCTACTGCTGGTAAATTAGTCATGTCTCTTTTGAAGCATGTATCACATGTGGCACTTAACTGACTGAATCCTCAGGTGTTTGTTAATACAGATCACCTTCAAGTGGTTTTCCAATGAACCCTTTATTTTATTGACAGGAATGAACTCTTCATATTCTGCTGTCCATATTTAGGGATATATTATGAGTTACTGCTTGTCCGGTTTCATTTTAATTCAAGTCTGTAGTAATTAGCACTGGGATTAAACTTGGAATTTGTTTGCTGCTAAACAATTGTTTGATTTAATTCAGTCATTCCTATCAAATTGTCAAATTAATGTTGCTTTGAACAGGCAGGCAGGCTTCCAGATTCTTTCACACAAATGCAAGTGTCCTTCAAGGCTCTATCTAGGTTCTACACTGTTCTTGATCTTTGTCAATGATCTTTCTGATGTCATCAGTTTCTAAGTAGTAGGCATCTTTTTTTAAGAATCATTTCACCTCGATGCAAAGCAGAAATGCTACTGGTGCATGAGGGGTCACAGTGAGAGAATAAAAAAATGGTGCAGGTGATGTCGTAAAAAGGTAAGACAAGGGTGGAATCAAGTAGATAAAAGATAGCAATTGATGTTGCATTTAAAATCGATGCAGATGACACCACCATTTACTCCCATCTCAGTATGAAATTTGTCAAGGCTGACGAGGTAAACCTGGCTGCTGCTCTTGAAACAGATCTTGAATCATTGATTAAATGAGACAAGAAATCTTTTGTCAATTTAAATGCCTCCAAAAGAAAGAGATACTTTCCTGCCAGCTATCAGCATGGCTGACGTAAATCTCCTAGAGAGCAACACTTTGCACCTCCTGGGCTTCACCTCTTAAACCGACCTGATGTGGAACAACTACATTTTATCCATAGCTGCATCTACTGCAAGGAAGTTTGGGTCTCTGTGTTGGGCAAGAAAGTTATTCTTGTCAGAATTCATCTTGGGCATTTATGGATTTACCATTTGTCTGTGCATGGAATGCTGTTGTCATATGGGGTCGTGTGCTTTTGCTATACATCTTGAGGTTTTTGACAAAATTTAAAGAAGAATTTGCAATGTAATTGACCTGCCTTGCCTTGACATCTTGACTCCAGTCATGTTCTCACTGCCATGACATGAATTTCTTCTGTCTCCTACAAATATTTTCATGGCAACTTCTTTAATGAAATTTTCTTTCTTGGTATACCAACTACATGAATATACATGCTACTAAATTGGTATCTAGGTCTCACCCTTTTAACATTAAAATAGTTAATGTAACGCCCCTTCTATTTGAACAGTTTCTTTTCTTGCACTTCCTGCCTGTGGAACTCCCTTTGGTTTACTTGCTTTCCTGGGAGCTGTTATCTCCAAAAATTTAAATGCAACATCAATTGCCATCTTTTGTCTTCTTGGATCCCATTAATCTTTTATCCTTTCTTCAATACATTTTGTACAGTCTTTTCTCTCACTGTAACCTCCTGTGCATCAGTGGCAGTCCCACTTTGCTTGGAGTGAAACAATTAAAAAAACAAAATCACTAACCAATGCCTTAATGCTTGTGGCTATAGATTTCATCCAGGTACTTAAAACAGAAAATAAAAATATCAATCAATACAGTATTTACCTGAATAAGGTTGAAGAACATATTGTCTGAAACCATGTGATTAAAGTAGTGGTAACAAAACTAAAAATACGAGTCAAACTAATGTATGGTATAATTCTGCATCACATATTTTTAATATTTTTATAGAATTTAAGTTTTTGTAACACTGAAAAAGTTTTCATGTACTATTAAATAATTTCACTTAATTTAAGCTGAAAAAGGTTAAGTTTTTCTCACTTCACCTACCTCTGGGTTGATGTGGCTGGATATCAGACAACAGACAGATTACACTGGTCAACAAAAAAAAATCTGAAATGGTGTTGAGACACCAAACATCTTTTTTAGCTAATTTGTGATCACTGAATCTGAAAATAACCTTCCCTTTTCTTAGTTAGTTTCTGTTTTCATTGTACAGAAATACTTCATCTTTTAAAGAAAAAACATTTTTTTTCATTTGATTTCTGTATAAATGAGATTGACTGATGGCAATATTTCTCAAAGTAAAATCATAGAAACCTCTCAATCTCTATTTAAACCAAGAAATATTTGTCTGCTTATTGAGAAATACTATTTTTTCAATAACTATCAAACCCTAAGTATTTAAAAATAACACGAATATACGAAGACCAACAAATATTTTCATCCTATCATTTAATAAACTAATAGCAGTAATAAAAACTTTGTGAACATAAGAATGATGATAAAATGTTTATCTTTCTTGCTTGTCTGTCATGTTGAGTATTATTAAAGTCCTTTTTGATACTCCAGCAGTAGTCAACCATCATTTGTTTCCCGCCCGCCCCCGTCCCTGGTAGCTCTCTTCCATTATTTCGATATTCTGTTGAAATCATTTTTCTTGCTCATCACTCATATCACTGCAATTATCTAGAAATTTATCGAGATGGCTAGGTAAAAAATGAACCTTAATACTCATATTAGTGCATTACTCATATTAGTGTATTACTCATATTAGTGCATTACTCATATTAGTGCATTACTCATATTAGTGCATTACTATGAAAGTTTATCAGTTAATTTGAAGTTCGGTAATGAGTTATAAAAAACGGTAGCTAACTATAAAAGTCTAAGGTCATTTTTGGAATCAACACAATTATGAGAGTAAGTGCCAGTGTGAAATGGCTGTGTTCAGCTTCAGAATTAGCATCAAGAAACACAAAATAATGGACAGCTACCTTCGGCCAATCAGACAAATTCATTCATTGTTGTCCAGCAATTGCTTGTGTGTGATTACCACTCACTCATGTACAAAAAAAACAATGCTGCTAAGACATTGCCAAAAGCAATATAAAAGGAAACAACAAAACTGTCAGAACCACTTAAGATCTTTAATTACAGAATGACTTAGTGATAACATATGTCTTATTTCCTCTTTAACTTGACCATTCAGCCCCCCCACCCCCGTGAACCAGATATTACATTGAAGACAATGCAGCATAGTACACAGCCTACACATTGCCCAAGCTTATTTTAACACACATAGGCATATCAATTTTTTTTTTTTTTTTAATAATCATATCGCCCCAAGCAAGGCATTTTACTGCCACTGTTTTGCAGGGGGTTACATAGGAGGAAAGTTATGAGAAAGAGTGACAGGTTATAGGGGGTGTTGGGAAATGGGTGAGAGAAGAATGAGAATACTGATGAGAGTGGAGTGGACGGAGAAAGGAGCATAAGAGAGAGGATGCAGGTTAGTGAATTAGGAGATGACTATTGACTTTACATTTAAATTCTTGGAGACTGTAGCTGTCGGGGAAGCAAGTAAATGGAAGGGAATTCCACAGGCTGGAAGTGCAAGAAAAGAATCTGTTGGAGTAGAATTTACGGTGACAATTTATTGGTTTCACAGTAAAAGGGTGGGACTTTGTTGCTGATCTTGTGGCTTGAGTAAATTCATATGTAGTGGGCACCAGTGAGCAAAGTTTACTGGAGCAAAAGCCATGAAAGTATTTGTAAAAGAGACACAGGGAAGCAACATTGCGCCGGTGAGAAAGTGACTGTATCTGAGCTGCCAATTTGGGATCTATCATATTACAGATTCTCCATTGGATTTTGTCAAGGACCCCTAGGTGGATAGCAGGAGCACACAACCAGATATGGCAGCAGTATTCAATGCACAGGTGGATGGTAGATTTATAAATATGCAGGATTGTTTCAGGCAGAAAAAACTTCCTGGCCCTACAGAGAGAACTGACTTTATTATCAGCAAATTTAGCTATGGATTCTATATAGTCATTCCACTTGAGATTTGTTGTAAGAGTTAACCTGAGGAGGCGCAGTGTTTTGCTTTCAGAGAGATTAGCCTGATCCATGCTAATGGGGGGTAGGTGCGATTGTCTGTGATTAATAGATAGCAGCTTAGTTTTGAAAGCATTAAAATTCATGAGCCATTTCTTATCCCAGTCTGCCATGGATCAGAGGTCCTTTTCAAGCTCGGCAGCGAGGTTTGCTTTGTCAGCCTCAGCAGATTTTTGATCGATGCGAGAGTAAACTGCAGTGTCATCAGCATATATGCCTACTTGGGATCTTATTACATCTGGGAGATCATTAATGTAGATAAGGAAAAGCATAGGACCTAGAATAGAGCCTTGAGGGATACCCGCATTTGTATAACAGTATTGGGAGGCATGTCCTTTCAATAATACATTTATTTGTTATAATTCTATCAAAAGAACAAGCAATTTGTATATCTGAATAAAGGTGTTGCTATATATCCATTATCATCTTTCCATATAATTTGCCAAGGCAATAAAATATTCCTCCTGTTAAATTTATTTAAATGTTTGGATAGTCTTTCCTAGTCTATTGTTTGAAGAAAGTTCAACATATACACTCTCATCTCTGTGAATTACTTTTAGATAAATGGTAAGGCCACAACCTTTATGTCTGGGCAATACTAATGAGGTGGATAAGAGTGTCATCTCCAGACTTGAGATAAGAAGTTCTAATTGTTTATCTTATTCTTTTTCTTTCTTTCTGCCTTCACAACTGTCTTCACTCTTGTGTTCACATCCTTCTCTTGCCCTTTCAGTTTCACCTCCTATAGCTGGTTCATCTTTGTCTTCACTCTCCTCCTGCCCAATACTTCAACTCTCTTATGTTTCCCTCTCAACATGAGTGGCGTTAACGCCTTGCTTGGGGTGAAATGATAAAGAATTACTTTTGATTGAGGTGTGCAAAGAAATCAGTTTTCGCATTAGGCTGAGGTTTTACATTTCACTTGTTGTCTGCTCAGCTTCTGGGCATTGAAGAATGGCACTACAAGAGGTAGAAGACTTAATAGCAAACATTAAAGTTATTTGCAGAAGATTTTTAGTGGCACAGCAGGGTGACAAAACCAAGATGAATAACGAAAGATAAAGCAGAAACCATATATACAAGTGAGTTAAGTTTCCTTTAGTCTACAATGGGGATGAAAGTGTTCTGCTCTGCAAGTAACTCGCTCAATGTAGATGCCTTAGAACAATGCCAAGATATATATTTGTGCAGAGTTCAGAAGTAGAAGCTCTATGTGGAGGAGGGATTGGATCCAAGCAGTGGACTGTAATGATTAAATGTCACCTGATGCAACAAAAAGAAAGGAGAAATTAATGACTGAAAATATTCTTCATTTATTCTCTTATTATTCAAGATTTGTAAATAATTAATCATGAGTTCAAAATATTAACAGATCTGATTCAGTATCTAATTAAAAAGTTAACTTGGAAATCAAATAACTATAATTAATCAATTGCTAACAAATATTTTTTGTCAATGAAATGAACTGTTTTGGGAAATATAACTTGATTTTCTTTTTCAAGGGTCATGTATGTCACTGACTGAATTATGAAAACATATAAAAATCTTATCTTGGTTCAATACCATAACCATTGAGCTTAAGTTCTGAGTACAAAATTCATTTGAATTAAAAAAAAAAAAGACATAAAGAAAAATAATTTAAGAAGACTTATTCTTATCCTTAGAAGATGAGTTTCTAAAGAATTTGTTGAAAGAGTTGTTTAACTGTCTCCATAGAAACAGTTCTTAGAAACAAAGTCTTGTCTTTGAAGAGAAATGGCATGATGTAAGTAGATTTACTATCTTACATCTCAGGACAGTTTATGTGGTCACTGATTTGCTTCTGGCAAATACCAAATTACTGCTGATTTTGTAGGAATGTATTTAACCAAAGTACTAAAAGAGTAAAATTGTAGTATATAGAGTTACCAAGTTGCTTCTGTGAGTTATCAGCTGCAAAAATTAGTCAAACCAGGTTCATATTCTCTACCCACTCAGTGTAAATATGAAGTGAGTGCTGAAAAGTTACTGGTTTGCTGAAGAAGTACTATTTCAAACGAAAACATTTGGGTTTTTGATCAGATTTTAGGGGGTGGGTTGGCTATTAAAGGTGCTTCATCACATCCTATGCAAGTAAAGACAGAAGTAGTAGTTAGAATTACTTCTTGATGTGAAGTAATTACACACACACACACACACACACACACACACACGTGTGTGTGTGATCAAATGATAAAAAGGAGTGAAAAAACTCCTGGAAGAAATTTCTTCAAACACAGAAAAAGGTTTCAAGTCAATATTATCTTGATGATAAGAAACACAAGAAATATCAGTTACAGTTTTGTAACGGAAACACAAAATTTTGAAAACTTTTGTCATCTCTTATTGTGTAAACTAGTTACCTTGAATACAATTATTTAGTTTTTGATCATAATTAGACCAGTCCACATTTGTATTCAAAAGTGTTCAATACGATTATATTATAGAACTTTTAAATATTTTTAATTTGTAAACTGCTTATTATACAACCATGGTTTCTACCTCCCAGTGTCTTCGGGCGATTTACAATTACTGAGTTAACCAGTTCTTTAAGAACGCTCACATAATAGGAATTTTTTATGAATGCGCAATTTTCAAAATTAGAAATTAGAACATTTTGATCCATGATTGTATGATCCTAATAGATATTTGTTGGTATGTTTACACTTGGTTATAATTTCTGTTCTTTCATTTAGTAATTCATTTTTGTTTGGGAATAAGATAATAGCTAACGTTTCTTCCTGAAATTGTCTACAACCAAACCATACAACAGCAACAAAATATGTAGACTATGCCAGGAAAAAAAGTTTGTGTGTGTGTGTTATACAAAGTATTATAAATAAATAAGTGATTGTTAAATTTTACGCTTTTCTGTGCATGTGGTGTTTATTTGTTTACAGACCCAACATTCATCATTTGTTTGAAAAGGACGCTTAATTCTCTTTCCAGTTGAGTGGACTTTTAAAAATGTCTGTTGAATATACAACTGCTGACTTTTCCAGTGAACAACACACACATAAAACTTTTAAAATGTCTGTTGAATATACAAACTGGGATGCTGAACAACACATGCATAAAACTTTAAAATGTTCATAATATATACAACTGTCAATGAGTGAACAAATACATACATAAAACTTTAAAATGTCTGTTGAATATACAACTGCTGACAAGTATCAACACATGCATAAAAACTTAAAAATGTCTGTTGAATATACAATCATTTATGAACAAAATACACAAAACTTTAAAATGTCTGTTGAATATACAACTGCTGACAAGAACAACACATGCATAAAACTTTAAAATGTCTGTTGAATATACAACTGCTGACGAGTGAACAACACATACATAAAACTTTAAAATGTCTGTTGAATATACAACTGCTGACAAGTGAACAACACATGCATAAACTTAAAAATGTCTGCTGAATATACAACTGTTGACAAGTGAACAAATACATACATAAAACTTTAAAATGTCTGTTGAATATACAACTGCTGACAAGTGAACAACATACATGCATAAAACTTTAAATGTCTGTTGAATATACAACTGCTGACGAGTGAACAACACATACATAAACTTTAAATGTCTGTTGAATATACAACTGCTGACGAGTGAACAACACATACATAAAATTAAAATGTCTGTTTTCAACATACAACTGTTGACAAGTGAACAACATACATAAAATCCTTAAAATGTCTGTTGAATATACAACTGCTGACGAGTGAACACATATAAGGCAGCTCCAAAATGTCTGCTGAATATACAACTGCTGACAAGTGAACAAACATATACATAAATCCTTTAAATGTCTGTTGAATACAAGCAACTGCTGACGAGTGAACAACACATGCATAAAACTTAAAATGTCTGTTGAATATACAACTGCTGGACAAGTGAACAAATACATACACATAAAACTTTAAAATGTCTGTTGAATATACAACTGCTGACAAGTGAACAACACATGCATAAAACTTTAAAACACCTGTTGAATATACAACTGCTGACAAGTGAACAACACATATACAACCAAATGTCTGTTGAATATACAACTGCTGACGAGTGAACAACACATACATAAAACTTTAAAATGTCTGTTGAATATACAACTGCTGACGAGTGAACAACACATACATAAAATCCTTAAATGTCTGTTGAATATACAACTGCTGACAAGTGAACAACACATGCATAAAAACTCAAATGTCTGTTGAATATACAACTGTTGACGAGTGAACAACACATACATAAAACTTGAAATGTCTGTTGAATATACAACTGCTGACAAGTGAACAACACATGTACAAACTTAAAATGTCTGTTGAATATACAACTGTTGATTTGAAAGAACATATACATAAAACTTTAAAATGTTCATACACCGTTTTACCAGTGAATAAGACATACATAAAACTTTTAAATGTCTGTTGAATATACAACTGACGAGTGAACAAATACATACATAAAACTTTAAAATGTCTGTTGAATATACAACTGCTGACAAGTGAACACCATGATGTACATAAAACTTTAAAATGTCTGTTGAATACACAACTGCTGACAAGTGAACAACAGCATACACAAATCCTTAAAATGTCTGTTACCATACAACTGCTGACAAGTGAACAAATACATACATAAAACTTTAAAATGTCTGTTGGTGAATATACAACTGCTGACAAGTGAACAAATCATACATACAAAAACTTAAATGTCTGTTGAATATACAACTGCTAACGAAAGTGAACAACACATACATAAAACTTTAAAATGTCTGTTGAATATACAACTGCTGACGAGTGAACAACACATGCATAAAACTTTAAAATGTCTGTTGAATATACAACTGCTGACGAGTGAACAATACATACATAACTTTTAAAATGTCTGTTGAATATACAACTGCTGACGAGTGAACAACACATACATAAAACTTTAAAATGTCTGTTGAATATACAACTGCTGACGAGTGAACAACACATACATAAAACTTTAAAATGTCTGTTGAATATACAACTGCTGACAAGTGAACAACACATGCATAAAACTTTAAAATGTCTGTTGAATATACAACTGCTGACGAGTGAACAACACATACATAAAACTTTAAAATGTCTGTTGAATATACAACTGCTGACGAGTGAACAACACATACATAAAACTTTAAAATGTCTGGCTAAATATATGAATTGCTGACGCAGTGAACAACACATACATAAAACTTTAAAATGTCTGTTGAATATACAACTGCTGACAAGTGAACAACATACATGCATAAAACTTTAAAATGTCTGTTGAATATACAACTGCTGACGCAGTGAACAACACATACATAAAACTTTAAAATGTCTGTTGAATATACAACTGCTGACAAGTGAACAACACATACATAAAACTTTAAAATGTCTGTTGAATATACAACTGCTGACGAGTGAACAACATATACATAAAACTTTAAAATGTCTGTTGAATATACAACTGCTGACAAGTGAACAACACATGCATAAAACTTTAAAATGTCTGTTGAATATACAACTGCTGACGAGTAGTCAACACATACATAAAACTTTAAAATGTCTGTTGAATATACACCCGTTGACGAGTGAACAACACATACATAAATCCTTTAAAATGTCTGTTGAATATACAACTGCTGACAAGTGAACACATACATAAAACTTTAAAAATGTCTGTTGAATATACAACTGCTGACAAGTGAACAACACATGCATAAAACTTTAAAATGTCTGTTGAATATACAACTGCTGACGAGTGAAATGTAACACATGCATAAACTTTAAAATGTCTGTTGAATATACAACTGCTGACGAGTGAACAACACATACAAAACTTTAAAATGTCTGTTGAATATACAACTGCTGACGAGTGAACAACACATACATAAAACTTTAAAATGTCTGTTGAATATACAACTGCTGACGTGTGAACAACATATACATAAAACTTTAAAAATGTCTGTTGAATATACAACTGCTGACGAGTGAACAACACATACATAAAACTTTAAAATGTCTGTTGAATATACAACTGTTGACGAGTGAAACAACACATGCATAAAACTTAAAATGTCTGTTGAATATACAACTGCTGACGAGTGAACAACACATGCATAAAACTTTAAAATGTCTGTTGAATATACAACTGCTGACGAGTGAACAACACATACATAAAACTTTAAAATGTCTGTTGAATATACAACTGCTGACGAGTGAACAACACATACATAAAACTTTAAAATGTCTGTTGAATATACAACTGCTGACAAGTGAACAACACATACATAAAACTTTAAAATGTCTGTTGAATATACAACTGCTGACAAGTGAACAACACATGCATAAAACTTTAAAATGTCTGTTGAATATACAACTGCTGACGAGTGAACAACACATACATAAAACTTTAAAATGTCTGTTTAATATACAACTGCTGACAAGTGAACAACACATACATAAAACTTTAAAATGTCTGTTGAATATACAACTGCTGACAAGTGAATAACACATGCATAAAACTTTAAAATGTCTGTTGAATATACAACTGCTGACGAGTGAACAACACATACATAAAACTTTAAAATGTCTGTTGAATATACAACTGCTGACGAGTGAACAACACATGCATAAAACTTTAAAATGTCTGTTGAATATACAACTGCTGACAAGTGAACAACACATACATAAAACTTTAAAATGTCTGTTGAGCTATACAACTGCTGACAAGTGAACAACACATACATAAAACTTTAAAATGTCTGTTGAATATACAACTGCTGACAAGTGAACAACACATACACAAAACTTTAAAATGTCTGTTGAATATACAACTGTTGACAAGTGAACAACACATACATAAAACTTTAAAATGTCTGTTGAATATACAACTGCTGACAAGTGAACAACACATACATAAAATTTTAAATGTCTGTTGAATATACAACTGCTGACAAGTGAACAACACATACATAAAACTTTAAAATGTCTGTTGAATATACAACTGCTGACAAGTGAACAACACATGCATAAAACTTTAAAATGTCTGTTGAATATACAACTGTTGACGAGTGAACAACACATACATAAAACTTTAAAATGTCTGTTGAATATACAACTGCTGACGAGTGAACAACTCATACATAAAACTTTAAAATGTCTGTTGAATATACAACTGCTGACGAGTGAACAACACATACATAAAACTTTAAAATGTCTGTTGAATATACAACTGCTGACAAGTGAACAACACATGCATAAAACTTTAAAATGTCTGTTGAATATACAACTGCTGACGAGTGAACAACACATACATAAAACTTTAAAATGTCTGTTGAATATACAACTGCTGACGAGTGAACAACACATACATAAAACTTTAAAATGTCTGTTGAATATACAACTGCTGACAAGTGAACAACACATACATAAAACTTTAAAATGTCTGTTGAATATACAACTGCTGACAAGTGAACAACACATACATAAAACTTTAAAATGTCTGTTGAATATACAACTGCTGACAAGTGAACAACACATACATAAAACTTTAAAATGTCTGTTGAATATACAACTGCTGACGAGTGAACAACACATACATAAAACTTTAAAATGTCTGTTGAACATACAACTGCTGACAAGTGAACAACACATACATAAAACTTTAAAATGTCTGTTGAATATACAACTGCTGACAAGTGAACAACACATGCATAAAACTTTAAAATGTCTGTTGAATATACAACTGCTAACGAGTGAACAACACATACATAAAACTTTAAAATGTCTGTTGAATATACAACTGCTGACGAGTGAACAACACATGCATAAAACTTTAAAATGTCTGTTGAATATACAACTGCTGACGAGTGAACAACACATGCATAAAACTTTAAAATGTCTGTTGAATATACAACTGCTGACGAGTGAACAACACATACATAAAACTTTAAAATGTCTGTTGAATATACAACTGCTGACGAGTGAACAACACATACATAAAACTTTAAAATGTCTGTTGAATATACAACTGCTGACGAAGTGAACAACACATACATAAAACTTTAAAATGTCTGTTGAATATACAACTGCTGACAAGTGAACAACACATACATAAAACTTTAAAATGTCTGTTGAATATACAACTGCTGACAAGTGAACAACACATGCATAAAACTTTAAAATGTCTGTTGAATATACAACTGCTGACGAGTGAACAACACATGCATAAAACTTTAAAATGTCTGTTGAATATACAACTGCTGACAAGTGAACAACACATACATAAAACTTTTGAATCACAGAAAAGCTGCAGAATTTAAGTATTATTTTTATATTGTATCTTGTATATTACAAATATAGTCATCCGCAGACAGATCTGTTTTGCTGTATCACAGCTCCTCAGTACTATTAGACTTCGATTGCTTTTTACCCAGGATTGAAACCTGACTGAATTATTGTCAATCAGCAATTCTACCTCTGAGCTATGAGCACTCAGTAGAAGAAGGTAGACTTTTTAGCGTGTATATTATCATTATACATGCCCAATAGCTGAAAGTGTTCTAATTCATTGCTGAATGAATGATGTGTAGATGCCAGAGTAGCTACTGTTTTTCAAAGTCCACCATTCTTCCAGAATGCTCAATCAGGGTGTGAGAGCGTAAATAGTCATCCACAGACAGATCTGTTTCACTGTATCACAGCTCATCAGTATGGTTAGACTCTAATTGCTTTTTACCCAGGATTGAAACCCAACCGAATTGGCGTCAGTCGGCAATTCTACCTCTGAGCTATATATATATATATATATATATATACACACACACACAGAACTGTTTTTAAAGCAACTTCTTTATTTACTTGGTTATGTTAATTTATATGTATGTATATATATATATATATATATATAGTGTATCGAGGCAGCAAATGATTTTCTAAACATATACTGCTAAATATAAGAGACAATGAATATTTATTATGTTTAATCATAAGCCATTCTAAACATTGTATTTTGGCTTTAATTTCAGTTGAAAAAAAAGACAAAAATTCTCCAACATTTGAATAATTTTTTTATTAAGTTGGTTTTAAGCTTTCAGCTCACATGAGCCATCTCAGAGAGGTTATAAGGATGTTAACACAAAAACATCCACCATCAGCGACAATTTTATCTTGTGTTGACATAAAACTCCGCTAAATGTGATTTTATTAAGTGTGGGTTGTTTGGATTTAATTTAGATGGCCTCCAACATCTGAGGGTTCTTTTTACTGTGTGTATGAGTGAGGATTATTGTATTGTTGACTAAAATCTGTTTGATATTACCTACATGGTTATATTTTTCTGAGAAATGTTGTTTAAACAACATTCCTGGTACAGTCTACATATTTTGCCACCGTTGAAAGGCTTTGCTGTTTTTACTATATTTCACGTTATGTCTGGTCTTTTCCATATTTTGATTTTAATTTTCACAAGTGGCTAGCTAATTTTGTACAGTTTTTTAAGTTTTCTATTTTGAATGTAGACTTGTGATTGAACCACCTGGTCTTAAAGGTGTCTTTGGTTGATTCCAAATATATTTTATTTTGACCATTTAAGTTAAGTACTTTTACCTTGTAAATGACTTCTTTTGTATTTCAAAGTCCTTGAAGTGGACATTTATTTTTGTCCCTGCAGTTGTATTCTTTATTAGTCATCTTGTTTTGTACAGTGCTATCTAAATTTCTGGTGTTTTGTTTTTTCATGTAACTATCTAAATTACTCATGCAATTATAACTTAGCTTGATTGTGTTTCTATTGAAAATTTTTCTTAGTTCTGAGCTTTTTGGAAAGTGTCTGTCAGTTTAAAAAAATATTTGTCCTTTTTTGGTCTTTACCTCTAAATTAAATGGTGGGTTGAACCAGATAATGTTTCATTTTCTATTATCGTTGTTTTTGTTTGTCTGTTTGGTTGAGAATTATATTGTAAAATGTTCTAATGACCAGTTTTCTTAGTGCATCTTTATAGTTTTATATATATATATATATATATATATATATATATATATATATTGATGTCAAGTCTGTGAATGGTGAGGATAATCCAACAAGCTCTACTTCATATAAAATATTAAGTGTTAGATCTGTACAGAGAGCTCAATGGATGTTATCCAGAGCAATATGATATTTATAAAGAAAAACTCAACACATCATTTAGATTGGTTATCTAAACTTATTTATAAATGAAACTTTGTCTGTGTGTGTGTGTCTGTGTCCGTTACCTATAGACTCTGAAATGGCTGAACTGATTTTCTTGAAAATTTACACAGTTGTACTATAAGCGTCTGTGAATGTTCTTAGCTAGGTTTTGTGTCGAGGTAGCCCCGATAAATATTGGAAATAGATAATCGAAAAAATCGGGTTATAGAAGGTCTTAGTTTCAGCCATGATACCATTTACTCAGAGGACTTATCTAGCCTTCAAAATTCAGTTTACGACGAAAAAAACTTACTTGATATCGATATCAGGAAATAAAAATTTGACTTACATCCATTCATTTTTCTTTCAGATCTATGGTTTCGCTTTAACTGGAAACAACTCTTGCTTTTTAGTCTTTCGTGCTAATGTCCAAAGAGTCTGAGCTCTAGGACTATGGATTAGTTTTAAAGCTTTCATTACACCCGAGCAATGCCGGGCTATCCTGCTTGTAAATTATAATTCATTTCTGTGAGCTAAATTAGCTCATTTCATCAGACCACATTAATTTCGTTCCATTTGGCATAAATTCCATTTTCTGGGAAAATATATATACCAAATAGAATGAATATAGTGTGGTCTGATGAAGCGAGCCAATTTAGCTCATAGAAATGAATTATAATTTATAATTAATCTAAATAATTTGTTGAGTTTTCTTTTATAAATATATATAAGCACTGAGATCAACACCAAGCAGAGACAATCAGCTTAATTTGCTTTATCTTTGATAGTGAGCACTTTCAAACATAATTAGACCATACCTTAAAACTATATTTTTATCATATATATATATATATATATATGAGATAGTTTTTCTTCTTATTAGTCGTAACAATACAAGTTTATACTAATATATATTTTGAGTTCATATCCATTTCTATACAAATCCACATACATTCTAAAGTAGATTTAAATTTTGTTGCTGATTATCTGTGCACACGCACACAAATTATTTTTCATTTGTCTTTTTACACTATTTTCTTCACTTTGTAACAATACACACACATATATATGCATGTATATGTATACACAAGTTTTTGTAATTAAACAAATAGATGTAAGCATTTCTTTTGCATCATGTTTTTGACCCAAAACATTTCAACTCTAAAATGGATCACTGACTTTAACTTGATTCACAGTTGAAATAAGGGAAAATGAATTATAATCAAATCACCTCTTATTTTGACCACAGTGTCACAAATGGCAGTCATCAAATCAGACAAGTCGAGACATAAGAAATTATCAAAATTCACAAGAAAATAAAACATTTTACAAGTTGTCAACTTTCTAGCTAAGCCAGATACAAGTAAGCATACGACAACCAGATATGACTACTTTGCCTTACTTTCACCTAATATAAGAGTGTTAGAGTTTTATACTGACAGACGGCAGTGTCTGACTAATTATTGGTCAACCAGAAACATCAGTTCTTTGTGTCAACTTAAATTTTCAAAACTTTAAATGCAAAATTATCTTTTGTGTTCTTTTAGTTCTCTCTTCTTAATAATCTCCTTTTTCTCAGATTCACTTACACACAGTAACCCATTGTGGCATAGTGGCTTTATTGCCTTGCTTGGAGTGAAATGATAAATAAAAATAATGATGCTGTTAGCTTGGGTACAAGTACTTAGAGTTGCAGACAACTGGAAAGAAGTGGATGTGTGTTGTGGCTTAATAGGTATTGGCTTGGAATGAGATATCAGAGAACCAAGTTCGAATTCCTGTTTGGTTCATTACTTTCACTTATGCACAAATATCTTTGACTAAGGTATGAATTCATCTCTTCTTCCTCAAGCTATTAGTTGAATACCAGGACAGACTAGGTCCTATAGCCTTGGTTGGCAACCAGTCTATTGTAAAAAAGAATGGCAATTGACTGTGGGGAAATCTTTTGTCCAGTAAGAAAGAATCATGACCACCCAAGTGTGTATCTTGTATGGCACTTAACTGACTATGTATATTTATGTGCACATACAACCTATTATCTATATATGTGTATTAGAGTGTAGTATCTGTGTGCACAGATAATACACTAATCTGCTAGGTATTTGTGTCCCCACAGTGGTGGGATGTGACACAAGGCTAGCTTAATGTGAGGTACTCATATTATGTAATGGGTAGTATGTGATGAATTTTGATGCACATTTATATTAGATTCTTTTAAAAATAAAAATAAAAACTATTAACAACACTAGAAGTATGAACTCAATGGTCATTCATTTGCCAAACAACAGATGTTATTCTGTAAACAGTCTTTTAAAGTCAACCTTTCAGTGAGAAAGATCTGCGCAGTTGGCAGGGGTATGCCAGGCTTTAACAGGGTGAATGTGATCAACCATTTCTAGTTATAATTAGGCCAGGAATCAGATCTTTTAAATGAATAAATAGAAACTTTCAATTTGGGATGATCTGGGAGAAATCTCGTCTTTTCAAAAAGACCCTGGGTGATTCTAGAAATGTCTTCGGATGGATATAGAAGTGTTCCTCCACATAAAAGAAAAATTTGGGGATGAAAAAAAGGGAGGGGACCAAGAGAGTATTCTGGGGAGTTTTGCTGAGCCTGTTGAACTGAGAGGAAAAAAGATGATGGCTGACCCATGAGTCAGACAGTTGCAGACAATATTAAGATGTTCCCTGGTAGCAGACAGTTTAATAACCAACTGCTAGGATAGTCATCAGTTGTCATTGTCTCTTTTACTTGGCAATTCACACGAGAAAAAGAAAAAATAAATAAGGAAGAAATCAATTGACATGGTCAAGAAATTTGCATCCACATGGTTTTCTTTTTATAAGATGCAGGAATGGCATATAGTGCCTTCGTGACACATAATATTGTAGAGCAATGAGGGACATAATTTCACTCATACATATAGGCCAAGGACAAAAATTATCTAGTTCCTGCAACCACTGTTAAGCTGCTGTTGGTATGCATGAACTTTCTCACTCTTCAGAGAAATGAGGAAGGTTCTGCTGAAGGGTTGGAATCTCTAAAAGCTAAGCATTCTGTATAATTTTAAGATAAATAGAGAACAGATACTATGCTCCATTCCCAGCCTGAAGGAGAATTAAAGATTGTATGTTCCTTGGGAGAAGATGAGGGAATGACATTATGATTGTTTGTGAAACACACAGAAATTTACTTTCAGCTGAAGTGTTTGTCCATCGATATTTTTTATTTCTTGCTCAGTCAATCAAGTTCAGACATTTATGAGTTTACCACATTGATCATCACTGTTCTGCATTAAGGTCAGAAGTTCATTAGGGTTGTATTCTGTGTTTTAATATAGGTGCTTGCTGGGTCTCCAAACTGTTTTGTGTCATGGCTACATGTGCAGATCACTCACAAGCTCTTGTTTTGCTCACCAGCTGTATCTCACAAAGCACATTCTGCTTTTACTTAAGATTACAAAAATATCAGGAATGGTTCCAAAGAGCTGTGATTTAGTTGGATGTTGTTTCCAAGAGATGTTAAGTATAGCTCTCTGGATCCAAGTGTAGGTTCCATCAAGCTTAGATACAAGAGTTTTAGTTAAAATCCAAATTGTTGGATCATTTATTAAAATCAACTCTGCATTAGTGTAAAAGAAGCTCTGCTTGAGTTTGTCTGGAAGATCCGATTTCCAGATAACATCCATTTTGTTCAAGGTGGTCCAATCTTTAGCTATGCATATTTTTTCACGTTCTTTTTGGTAGAATTTATTTTGCTTCTGAAGTCTGTAAAATATTTGACTGTTTTTATTGAAACTTTGCTGGTTGAAGCTTATGATTTTATCTTTAGAGCCCAACATCATTTTATAGATGATGCAGGAGAACTGGCATTAGTAATGTTGTCTGCAGTGATAGCTAGCTCATCTGTGTAGTCAATATCAGTCAACTCTTTTGCAGTATATTGATTTGAGAGTCTTGTTGACAAAGTAACACAAAGATAATAAATATAACTCTCACAAATTCTGTACATATATGATTATCATTTTTGATGGGTAGTATACTAGTATGAAGATTATATATAAAGTGTTTGTGGGAACTGTGCATTTGATATATTAGACTAGTTTTTGTTTATTTTATTGTCTAATTAAACCAATTGGGTTTTATACACATGAAACCAGCTGTTTATCTTTAACTGCATTATGTTTAACTTTGTTGCTTGTCAGTATCTCTGTGTTTTATTCATGAAACAATAAAGGAAGCTATTGACTACTTCTAATATGTTCTTCTTTCAACAGCAAATAAAACTGTCAAAACATTGAGAGACTTGAAGCTTGTCTTGTAAGTCATGATTAAGAAGTTGAATTTTCATTCCTTCCTTTTGTGGTCTTTGTGTCAGACTATCATGAGTTTTATAAATAAGGAAATTGAATCTTCACCAGCATTTTTGCTTGTTTTATTTTTTTAAATGATCCAATGCAGATAAATATATCAGTCCTAAATGATGCTTCTACAAAAGTTTAATAATATATTCCAGATAAAACAGTTTCTTTGCTTTTTATTCTTATTTTAACCTGAACAACATTTTATTATTACTTATGCCACATACAAGTTCTTTTTATTTCTCTCTTTATATAATTTGTTATTTTTATTTTGTACTTGTTTCTTCTGCCTTCAGTCTACTAACCATATCTATCTTGGCTAATTTAATCCATTGAACTACTTCCCCAAATTCCAATTTAGTTTTCCAATAACTGATCATTTCTAGAGTGGCAAGCAGAAAACATTTAGCTATAAGTTCAGACAGTTTTCTAAAGTTCTGTGATAAAGAATTTTTGTTATTTTAAACTGTTATCTTCATCTTTGTCGTTATGAACCCAATATTTCTGCTGGTGCATTATTTGTCTTTCCTGCTTCTTGTAGAGTCCTGGGTATGACCGTAAACTGCATCTGGCAGCAAGGCCTCTGATCTTGAGGTTGTGAGGAGCATGGAATCACCTCTTAATTGCTGTTGTTCCCAGATCTATGGGCAAATAATTAACCCTCCAAACACTATGAAATTATAAAAACAGACTTTTATGAAATATATACATGAAAAATTTTTGAAGGAAAAATATTACCAACAAAACTTTTTTGAATGAAAAATATTACCAAAAAAACGTTTTTAAAGGAAAAATGTTACCAACAAAAACGCATTTTTTAAAGGAAAAAAAATTATTGCTATATGTTTTTTGAGGGAAAAAAATTATTGCCACAATAAGTTTTTGAAGGAAAAGAAGTTTTTCACATAATTCGTTTTTGAAGAAAAAAAAAATTGTAGCCATAATATGTTTTGTCCATACTCAAACAACTAATGCTTCAGCATTAAATGACCCCCCCCCACTCCCAAGGGGTTGATATGCCATAAAACAAACCAAACCAAACCACTTGCATGAGGGATTGGGTGATTGAAAAATTCATGGTGTGGACACCAGCAGGGTCGGTGACAGAGTTCTCCAGCCACTTGGTGTGGTGGGTGTTAAAGTCACCAAACAAATATATGGGCAGATGGATGGGAAGAAATGGCTTTGTAGATATTGTCAGAGATGCTGTCAAGTAACGAACAGTCAGAGGAGGAAGGTGAGCGGTAGAGAAAGAAGAGATAGCTAATCGAGCTTAGAAGTGAGAGACAGAAGCACATGAAAGAATGATCCAGGGATTCAAGAAATGTCACCCTAGCTAGGGAGAGGTGTTCGCTGACACTGCTTCCCCAATGACTACAATCTCCAGAAGTTTAAATCTAAGGACAATAGACACCTCCTAACACTAACTCGCTTCCATTCTTTCAAACACTCTTCCCATCCTCCCAACTACCTATCACCCGCCTCTGTCATTTCCTATATCTAACCACTCTTTCTATTTACCTTCCCCTATGTAGCCCCAAGCGCAATAGTGGCAGTGGAATGCCTTGCTTGGGGTGAAACGATTAAAAAAAAAAACCTGTTTTTTGTAACGTTCAACAATGAATAATTTGCATTATTCAATTTTTTCACATATTTCTGAGTGGTTGGGGAATAATTGTCATCATTATTAAAAAATATAAAACACCATTTGGACAATATCTTTTTCAATCTTATATCATGTTCTCCTTAAAACGATTTGTGAACAGGGTGAAATATATATATATATATATATATATATATATATATATATATATATATATATATAAAATTAAAGTTAAGTGTAAAAATTTGGTTGACACATTTTGTCCTTTAGAACTTTATCAGAAGAAAGTAATATTTTTGTTGATGGAATTATATATTCATTTTTTGGTGGGGATATGTAATGTAGAAAGAGGACTTGGAGAATTTGATATTCATAGGGCAGAAGAGGAAAAGAGGGACAGAGGAAAGCAAGAGCAGTGGATGGATGGCCTTAAGCAAATGGATGGCAGAGCAGAGTTAAGGAAAAAATAACAAGACAAAACAAATTGAGGGTTACAAGGGGCAATAAGATGTGAAGGGCTATGAACGCCTACATTTTGAAAAGACATGTCATGTAAAAGGTGAAGAAATTTTGAAGGTTGAATTTTTTTCTTGAAGATGTGCCTAGGAATAGAGTATAACCAATTCAATCTGGTTTCTTTATGATTTTGTTTTAGTTTTTTATCAGTTTTCTTATTAAGTATCCCACATTGTGATAATAGAAGATATAAGAACCTGGATGCAAATTTACTGGATAATCTTGCAATTAAAGCACTTTCTATACATTTTTGTCATAGTTTCTTTGTGCTTTGTTTCAGTTTTTATCAGTTTTCTTATTAAGTATCCTACATTTTGATAAAAGAACTGCCAAGAAAGGTGAAATGTTCTGAGAAGCTAAACAAAAATTACTGTGGATAATCTCATGATTAAAGCACTTACTTCTGTCTTAGCAAATTGCTTTTACATTTAATTTAAATAAAAAGTTTAATGACATTTTTGGTCAAACTCATTACATCAAACAAGTAAAGCATTGCTTATGTTGTCTTGTAAAATATCCATTTTGTGTTCCTTTATTTAATTTCCTTGAAGTTTCTCCTATGTATTCCTAAGCATATGTAATTGCATCAACAAAAACATTACTTGAGTCATTTTTTTCTACTTTGTCATTAATTTTTTTCTACTTTGTCATTAATTTTCCTAATATTATTCTGATGTATAAAAACTTATGTATCATATTCCCCAATGTATGTATATATATATATATATATATATATATATATATATATATATATGGGCAGCAGCATCTCTTTCAAACATATTTCATTAAATACAGCTAACAAAGTGTTGTGGGATCCCCCCTTTTCTATGATAATAGACTCAACTTGAGTATACATATACTCCTGCCATAGAGTGTATTGGGACTGATCTGTAAGTTACCGAGATATACCAAAGTTACACAGAGAATGCCACGTAAGTTGGCAAAGTAGCTCTGAGCTCCACTCAGCCAGGCTAATATTACATAGATATACTATTTCCAGCATGGCTTCACTTCAAAGACTTGTGTATATATATATATTCCTTACTAATTGTATTCCTGGATTACTAACCTATATTCCAGTTTGTATATATACGTTCAATATAACCTATTTTTCTATCTCAAATATCTGTTTTGTGGTTCATTATTTTGTGTGGTTTCTCACCTGAAACACAAAAGCTTTGAATTAATGCTTTTTTTAAAAAACAGCACAAAAGTAAGTTACTACCTAACAGTCAAAACATGAGGAAAATAACACCACCAGAGATGAAAAACCCATGAAAACAGCTATAGAAGTCACCAAAAGTGCTTTGGACAAAACAAATTATGAAAAAATTTTTTATATCCCTTAACTTCTACAAAATGGAAAAATGTTAGGATGCTGGAAGAACTTCATAAAAAATTAATTAAATCTTGTTGACTCTATTTAACAATATATGCAAAACCTCAACACAATTAAACAATCATAAATCCAGATTATCTTTTGGCAGTTGTAAAAATAGAAGCTGCTTCATCCGACCCCAAAAAATTAAAATGATTTTACTTTTTGGGGTCTGATGAAATAGCTTGTATTTTTACAACTATCCAAAATAAATTCTAGATACATTATCATTTAATAATCTATGCAGTTTTCTTTTCTATATATGATATTGCTCTGAATAATATTTTTTGAGGTCTCTGTTTTTATCTATTTAATATTTCATATTAGTTAGATAAATTTCTTTGATTATCCTCTTCATTTGTACAGGTTTGTCATTAATTTCTCTCTCTCTCTCTCTCTCTCTCTATATATATATATATATATATTCTAAACATATACTGTTAAATATAAGAGACAATGAATATCTATTATGTTTAATTATGAAATGTTCTAAACATCATATTTTGGCTTTAATTTCAGTTGAAAATAAAGATAAAAATTCTCCAACATTTGGATAATTTTTTATTAATTTGGTTCTAAGCTTTCAGCTCACATGAGCCATCTTCAGAGAGGTTATTAAGACGGTAACACAATAACATCCACCATCACCAACGATTTTATTTTGTGATGACATAAAACTTCGCTAAGCAACGGCAATAGTTACCAAAAACAACAACCGCAGTTCGCAAATTTGCAATGCAGTTCCATGACGTCACACCGGGTGATAGCATGGAATGACAACAGAACCATGTATCCAAATGCAATGTAATGTGTTATGACCAGCTCATGATAAAACATAATAGACATTTATTGTCTCTTATATTTAACAGCATATGTTTAGAAAATTATTTGCTGCCTCGATACACTAAATATATATATATATATATATATATATAAAAACATCTTGGGACATTAAACAATAATTTGATTATCTATGTATTCCCTCTCTCATTACTTTTGTGTTTTATTTTCTTTAGTTCTCTTACTCTCTTAAGGTGAATGTTGTCATGAATGATTTATAACAAATAATTTCTTAGAACATCCTGAACATAATCATGTGTCCATAAGGGAAATGTCAAAACTTTTCTTGTGAAAAATGACCATTTACAAGATGTCTGAAGATAAAACAAACACAAAATTCTTTAAAGTCATTTGAAAATCTGAGAAAAAAAATTGTAGATTAAAGAGGATAATATGAACCTGGAAAGAAAATTATTTTTATCTCAGGAAAGTTTAAATATCTTATTGCATATTTATATTTCAGATAAAAAAAAGTTAATGAATCATTTCTCTCAGGAATCTTCATTAATATCTGCTTGAATTTTTGGTATGGAGAGTTATTTTAATTATTTTCAGTTGGACAATTATTCAAGTCTCTCTGTCAATGTCACAATGTTTCAGTCCTTTATCCTCTTTGGACTTCTTCAGGTGTCTTTTGATCAGGAGAACTTAGAACTGAACCATTCAGTTAATCTAATCTGTGTCTACATAGAAAGAAGTCTAGCCATAACTGAGTTATGCTACACAGAGAACTGGACAGAAGAATGTGGGCAACACAAGGAGAAGTCACTGAGTACAAAAATGTATGTGTCAAGCTAGAATTTTGTTTTCATGAAGGGGGTCAAAAGGGTCAGCATCCGAGATGGTACAGAGTGCACAGGAAGTGCAATGTGCCAGGTGTCAGTGAGTTTACTGTTTAAGTGACGTCAATTTTAGAGTTAGCAGTTGCAGACAGCAGCCTGGCTGGCAGCCTTGGCGCATGTGTGCTTCCACTGTGCCAAACCTCTCACTCCATGGCCAAGTCACTGAAAATGAGGAGAAATGAATAAAGACATAATTGAATATTTATTGATTTTATCTACTGGCTTGAATATTGAAGAAATCTTATTAAAAAAAATATGTGCTCTCTTGGAAGATTCAAACATGTGTCCTCCTTGGGAGGCGAAACTGTCATTAGATCCAATGTGCTTTAGACTACATTGATCACAAAGTGCATCAATAAGAAAGAAAAATTATTTTTATAATAATTTAAAACCATGTATGTGCTTTTTATTAGTGGTAGGTTAATATTTGTGTGTATGTATAGATACTGTAACAATTATTTATTTTTTTCATTATTTTGTTTTCTCCTTAGAATATCTCCCTATACTTTTTTCTTCATATTTTTTTCTCTTTTGGCTATGAGTATGAAAAATAATGTAACAAGGACATTTTAGTCTTCTAGGGTAAATATTTTTTTGAATGTAAGATTTTCTTATGTTTGAAAAATATAGGCGTATTCCATTTTTTATCTATTTTTTGTGAAACATTTAATTTTTATAATTAATGTATAAATGGCAAAATAATTTTTTATAACTAACTTCATTTACTGATTTTTATTATTAAGAAGTTAATAGTCTGTTTTTTAATTAAGTTCCATGGTAGAATGGTTGCCACCCAGGGCTATAAAACTCATTCTGTTCTATTTAACCCATAGCTAAAGGGATGCAACAAATTGATACTTTTCCTAAGATTATTGGCACATACACGTTCGACATTCCTGCATAATCCGTATCTTTCGATGTTCCTGCATAATCCGTATTTTTCCATATTCCTGAATAATCCATACCTTTCCATATTCCTGAATAATCCGTCAGTCAGTCAGTTAAGTGCCATACGTGATACATGCTTTGGTGATCATGTCTCGAAAGTGACATGACTGACTGGGCAGAAGATTATCCCGCAGTAGGTTACCATTAATTTCTGCGGTAGACTGGTTGCCGACCAAGACTATAGAACCCAATCTGTCCTGTTATTTAACCCATAACTAGAAGGAATAGATGGATTAATATTTTTTCCAAGGGTATTTGCGCATAAGTGAATGCAATGAATTCAGCTGGAATTCGAACTCGGCGCCCCGATTTCTCATTACCTTTCCATATTCCTTCACATTCCATACCTTTCCATATTCCTGCATAATCAATATCTTTCAGTGTTTGTTTATATTCGATATATCTTTCCATATTTGTTCATATTCGATATCTTTCCATATTCGATCATATTCATTATCTTTCCATATTCGTTTTTATTAGATATCTTTCCATACTCCTGCATATTCTGTATGTTCGATATGTGTCCATGTTTTTGCATGTTTCAAATGTTTCCATGTTCTTGCATATTTCATGTCTTTCCATGTTCTTGCATATTCAGTGTCTTTCTATACTCCTGCATATTCTATTTTTTTCCATATTTCTGCATATTGATTCCAGTGATACAAAGATGTTTATCCTAAAATGTTTTATCAAGAAAAAAAGATCATTACAAGTATCATTCAATCACCCAAAATATTTGCTGTTTTCTTTTTAATCTGTTATAGCTGACATGTTTGTTTATTTATTTTTTACTGTACACAGATGGATATGAGGCTGATTTGAGAAGTTACTTAACAATGTTTCTATTATTTAAGTATTACAGTCACCATCTTTGCTCTAAGTCTTTTGGTATAATCCTTAATAGAAATGACATTATTGCACCCTGGTAAAAATCATGGCATGGGATGAAAGAAAATTATGTCTGTTACATTGTTTAAAACTAAGATAAAAGTTTACTTATAGACATTGTATTTTTTTCTTTTGACAAATGATATTTCTTAAAATTAAAATTTTTCTCAAATATGAAATTCAGATTAGATTCATGTTTAGCTTACAAAAGTCTTCATCTTTGTGGAGATAACTTCACAAAAATCCTTTTTTTTTTGTTTATTCATTGAATAACAAGTCAACCATCTGTCCGTGCATGGAGTATTGCTGCCATTTATGGTCAGGTGCCCCTGCCGTTCTCCTCAGTGTTCTTGACAAGCTCCAAAGGAGAGTCTGTAATGTGATAGGTACTGATCTGGCGACTCGACTGCAGCCACTTCCCCATCGTCGAAATGTGGCCTCCCTTTGTCTGTTCTATAAATACTTTCATGGCTTCTGCTCGGATGAGCTTAAGTCACTGATGCCTCCTTAACAGGTGTTTACTCGTGCAACCAGACTGGCAACTGGGTCCCACCCATTCACAGTCAGGTTAGCCAAATGCAGACGACAATTCTACTCCTGCAGCTTCTTCTCTCGCACTTCCCACCTGTGGAACTCGCTCCCATATTCTTGCTTTCCTGACGGCTACAACCTCCAGAAATTTAAATGCAAAGTCAATACTCATCTACTAACCACTGGACTCTAGCTCTCTCCTCTCCCCTGTATAACCTTCCCTTTCTCTCCACCTATGTATCTGTCATCGCACCTGCTTTCTCAGCTTTCTGTTGTTCCTTTCTAACTAGTTTGTACTCCTCACTCTTTTCTAATTAATCTTTTTACATTTATGTAACCCCCTGCACATCAGTGGCATTTCCGCCTTGCTCGGGGTGAAATGATTAAAAAAAAAAAAGAATAGTGAAAGCAGCAAAGTAAAGAGAACAAATTTGGTGAGTTTGAAGAAAACAATGAAAGAAAACGGCAGGTAGTGAAGGAATGTGAGAAGAAATGACGAACTATCAGTTATAAGATGGAATAAATTGTTGTCAGAAATTGAAAGATATTAGTCATAAATGACGCAAAATCAAGCAAGTACAGAAAATTATACTGTCTAGGAAGTGATATATCAGATGATGGACAATTTGAGATCAAAATTGAAAAGTGCATTTGAATAGTGAAAGATGCCTTGGAAAAGCTAAACAAAATATTAAAAGAAGGGAAGTTTATTAGAAACAAAGAAAAGTGCTAAACTGCTTTCCTCTTACATGGTAGGTAATTTCTTTACAAATGATAAGAAAACTTGAGGCAACTAAGATCTGATTCTGTAGAAGGATGCTAAGAATACCATGGACTGAACATGTGAATGACAAGGAAGTTTTAAGGATAATGAAATAACAAAAGACAATTGAAATTTTTGGAACAAAAAAGATGGCTTGCAGACAGATGGTAAAAAGAACAGAGTGAAACCATGAATTACCTACCTAACAAATTTGTATAAATGCATAGCAGAATTGAGAAATGGGAGGGGCAGTAAAAAACAAATGTTGCGAAGAACCACAAAGGATTGGAAGTGTCATAATCATCTATGTTCTAAAGAGACACAGCAGACATATTGTTGCATATTTTTGTAACCATGTGTATCTTGTAAAATCATTTTTTGATAAATGTATTTTAGTGCCCAAGATAATGAAAAAAGATAGATGACTATATTGTTCTCTTTAAACTAAAGGACAAAAAAAAGTAGAACTTCCAGTGTTAGGTGATAGTGAAGCAAAGAATTTCTTCCAAGCTGTCACTTAAAAATCCTTTTGGCATGAAAAGAATGTTACGTGTTGATAATTGGAATTGCTGGAATTAAACATATCTGCTAAGGTGTTTCAGATGAATAAGCTATAATCTTAGAATCGATGCAAGGTGTAGGAAATTGAAATTCTAAAAGGAGTGAATATTTCTCCAGCATTTTTATTGTATTGATATTTGTTGATATTTTCTCAGATGTAATCAAGTAAATAATACTATGGAATGCAAAGAATGTTCTTAATGATTCGATAGAAATATGAGTTTAATATCTGTGATACAATGATGAAAATAATAACAGTAGTTGTAATAATACTGCTAATAATCAGCAGCAGCAACATTTGAGAAAAAATAAGTAAAATGATAGATTAATAAAATAAAGACAAAAAGGTCAACTCCGTACAAGGTATTTGTCACAATCAATTTATAGAATAGTAAAGCAGAATTTATTTTTTAGGGTTACTTGCAAATTTACAAATGCTTCCAAACTGGGTAAAGCTGGAAAAAAAATTCAGTCTCTCATGGACTGCATGAATTTAAGCGTACTGCTAGATTGGCAATTTGGTCTTGTTGTTCTATACTTGAAATAGATAAATATAATTGTAACTTGTATTCTAATACAGGGGCCCGACAATATTTTTCGGACACTTTGAAAAAAGTACTTCAATGTGTTTACTAGTGCCAAAAACTTTTGAGATTGTAAGTTGTAGTTGAGGAGTGAAAATCCACTACTAGTGTAATCATTTTTTTTAGTTTGGCTTTGATAATTTTAGTTTTTTGTCATTTTTGCAAAAACTTACACGACACTATTTTTCGGACATGACAAAAAATCCTATTTTATTAAGAGCTAAGTTCATGTATATGTTGCTGTATGCAAATTTTCTGCTTGTACACTTAGCTGTCATTATTAGAATCAATTATCTGTTCTATTTTACTGGCAAAACAATTAAATTTAATGATGTAAAATGCATTCAAAAGAAGTCGTTTGTTTGGCACGGAAGAAGCGGGATGATGGCCTCAGCATCAGAAGGATCGCCATGGATTTGAAGCTGTCAAAATCATCAGTCAAATACATGCTGAAGGCAAACTCCGAGCGGAAAAAGAAGAGAGGACGGAAAAGATCAATTGGCAAGAGGACTGAAAGGAGAATGAAGAGGACTGTGACATGGCTTTTGACATCTGGAGAAAAAGTTACAGCAAGAAAAGTGAAGGAGAAATGTGAATTGGATGTAAACGTCCGAACAGTACAAAGAACGTGCATAGGATTGGTTTGAAGTATGCAAAGGCTAAGAAAAAAATTACATAACAAAGAAACACAAAGGAGCAAGACTGGAGTGTGCTAAAAGGTGGTTAACAAAGCATGTTAACTTTAAGAAGGTTATATTTACTGATGAGCGTTTCAAGTTTGATGGGCTCAATGGATGGTGTACTTGGTCGAGAAGGGGTGAGCCTACTGTACTGAACAAACGACAGATGGGAGGAGGAGGAGTTATGGTTTGGGGTATGATCTTTGCTAATGGAAATATATGGTTGGAGTGGCTGAAAGGACGACAGAACAGCGAAAGCTACGAACAGTTGCTGGACGAGAAAGCCCTACCAAGGATAAGAAGAGAGATAGGGAATGATTTCGTTCTACAGCAAGACAATTGCAGCATCCATGTGTCAAAACTCATGAAAGAATGGATGGCTAAAGTGAATATGACTACTTTGGAATGGCCTGCAAAAAGCCCAGATCTAAATTTAATAGAAAATGTTTGGGAAATGCTTGCGCAACTTGTCTATGATGGACCTGAAATAATGAAAAAGGCTCAACTATGGGAACAGATACTAGATGCCAAAAAACAACTAATAGAAACATGTAGAGATGTTATTGTGCATATGTTTGATCATTATGAAGAGAGATTGATAAAAGTTATTGAGAAGAAAGGTGATATTACAGACTATTAACAGTTTTTCAACGATGTCCGAAAAATAATGTTGCGTGTGTTTTTTAAAAAATGATGAAAAATAAATATTTTTCCTTACCTAATCGATTTTCTTCCATTTTTATTACAGGTATTGTCGTTATATGTTTATGTTATTCTATTGAAGGAATTTTGCCACTCTATGGTACTCGGAAAGTCGAATACTAAAGTGTCTGAAAAATATTGTCGGGCCCCTGTAGTTGCTTTTTTTGGACTTTTCACCAGTCAAACATTTTACTGCTTTTGTGGTTTCCTGTCACCTACAGTATTCCAAAAAATTAACACAATATCAATCACCAGCATTTAATGCCATTAGTTAATCACTATAAAGAACCTTTTCTGGCTTCCATCAGTATGGCTGATGCTGACCTGCATGAAAACATCTCTTTGTGCCTTCTTGGGTTCAAATTTTCTACTAATATGAATTCAAGGGATTATATTGAATTAGTTGGTACATCTACTGCTAGGAAAGTTGATTCACTTTATTGCACGTGACAATTTTGCTTACCAGAATCTATCTTTGCTCATTTATAAATCTTACCATTCGTCTGCACATTTTACTTTTGAAATAGGTAGGTAAATTCTAATACTCTTTTTCCTTGCATTTCTCATTTGTGAAACTCTCTTCTGATTTTTTGATTTCCTGCCACTTAGTCTTTCAAAATTTAAAAGCAATATCAATCATTATCTTCCGTTGCCAGAATTCTTTTTTTTATTGTCTTTTTTTCTCACTAAAGACTTCTCCTTTTTCCATTTCCAGTAACCCATTGTAGCTTAGTGGCTTTATTGCTTTGCTTGGAGTGTAATGAATAAAAAAGTACCTGTAGAGCAACATCTTATTCATGTATTGTCCAAAAAATAAGCCACTGATAGGCATGAATTGACTTAACTAAAAACATGGTGAAATATTTAAATACAAAGCCACAGAGCGTATGCAACACTTTTTGGTGGCAGTTAAAAGAACCTTACTATTGCACACATGCTGATTTATTAGTGTAGCGAAGTTGACTGTCATCCTAAAAAAGTGGGTAAATATTTGTGTGCCAGATGGACAATTTTTTTTGTTTGGTATGTCAAAGGTAAAAATCCAAACATGCCATCATCTTGTATTGTCATGCAACAGAATGTCACCTTTATGCAAATATCTGTCTCAATTTCAATGGGCAGTTTAGTTCATTTTGTCCAGACTTTCATGGTTTGTGGACATATTGACTTGTTGCTGTAGTATCAAGTTCAAAAGCTGCACATTTCTTGCCTTCCTAAACACAGCCAATATCACTCTCTTCAATAATTGCTAACCTTTAACCTTTAAACTTTGATAACAGTAGTGATGATAGATGTTCTTAGTGATGATAGATGTTCTTATTTCAACCATTGTTAGGATATTTTCCTGTATCTATATAATTACTTGTTTTGTTTCTTTAAATGAACCAATTCTGTACAGATTACGTCAGAAAGGTGCAGGACTGGTTTCTGTTTCTTGATGCCTTGTTTATCAATCAGAGTGCATAGTCAAATTTTATGGAAAATAGATATAGTAATGCTGTTAACATATGCACAATATTATTATTATAAAAGTGCTGGATTAGTAAATGTTTCTACCTTACTTTGTAAACACCATATATTTTTCTAATCTGCAAGGACAGATGAAGTTTTTAAAATTGATTAGAATTGCTGATTTCAATCTCATTTAGAAACAATTTTAAAATCATCGCCACTTCTCCAAATTCATCAACAAACATACAGATAGATGCTGCAATTTCTTCCAAGCTAATAAAATATGCCGCCACTTGGATTCATCTGACTTAGTCCTGTTCTTTCTTGTCTTGAAGTCAGAATGCTGTAACTATTTCTCTGTATCCTCTTTTGTGCGTTAACACCATTCTTAGTTTGTGGACTTTTTACCTCATGACTGTTGTTTTGCTTATTTCAGTCTTGCATATTTTGTTTTGATTTGTTCCTTTCTTTTCTTTCTCTTATTGTTTACTGGAAATTTTATCAAATCTGTTTATTGGGCATTCTGCCAATTACATTTGATCATGGCCAATTACTCTACAGGTTTGTATAGAATGAGGTTGAGTACATTGGAAAAAATTAAATCAGCATTTCAGGAGAAATAAATTTTAAGAAGTGGAAATATTCTAATGTATTTATATAGCAAATGATGTTTTTCACAAAATGGAAAAAATATATTAGTGAGTACGCAGACGGTTGTTTGATCAATTCTGCTCTTTTTTGCCATCTCCTTTCTTCAAATTTATCAGCAAAACTATGCAGATGCATGCTGGGATTTTTTTCTCACCAATAAGATAGGCCACTTCTTGGCCTCATCCAACTTAGTCTGTCCTTCTTTGTCTTGAAATCAGAACACTGTAATTGATCGCTTGTCCATATTCCCTTTTCTGTGTTAACACCATTCTTAGTTTGTGTACCTCTTTGCTGCATCAATGTTGCTTTAACTTGCATATATTGTTTGCTTAATATTACTTTTTGCCCTGTTTTTTTCTTTCTCTTGTTATTGTTTAACTTTGTCAATTCTGTTCGTTAGGCATTTCTGCCAATTAAATTTAACCATGGTCAATTACTTGACAAGAATTTTCCAGGCTTGCCATTTTGCTACAGACTGAGAAAGTTTTTCTTTCTTTACACTTTTAATTGAAATAATAGAGTAAATTAAGATGGTTCAGTTATTTGAAAACATATTAATGATCAAAATGGCTGATGGGGATTCATGTCCGGCACTTTTATGATGATGGATATTCCTCAGAGTTTGATTTTAATCAACAATTTTGACTTCTTTCAGTGTTGTACAGTAATTTATGAAACTCAAACTTTGTTAGGCCAAAAACTTCAAGCAATAAAAGAAAAAAAAATTGATAACAACAAGATGCAGCTAAAATATTTTGACTCACATTAGTCGGCTATAAATCAAATTTCTTACGGTAAAATGAACTGGGCTGGTGGGGCAAGGGCAGAATTAATTTGTCAACCAGACTGAAATAAATGGAAATCAGTATAAAATAAATGGGTGTGGAAAGGCACTTAGTAAGTAAATATTCATTTGAAATAAAAAAAAAGTTTTTCAAAAGACAAAAGACATGGGACTTGTCCATTCGTGATAATATTTCAAATATAAAGAATTTGAAATTGAGTGTTAAAAAAGATTTAAAAAGCAACATAATCTGTAAATATATTTTTTGCATCTTTCCTGTAAAATTAGTGATTAACACAGAGGTATTGTTTTTAGATTAGTCCAACAGGCCAAATAATAAAAGCAAGAATTCATTAGATAGTGATACACTAATTCCCTCTATGAAAAGTCACTAAAAACACTTTTTAATATCCTGGACTTGAACTTTTTGACTTTTGAGAAATAGCCACTAATCCAGGGCTAATTCAATATATTGCTTTAATTTTAGATTGTTTTTTTTTTTGTTTTTTTTTTTTAATCATCTCACCCCAAGCAAGACATTCCACTGCCACTATTGCGCATGGGGCTACATAGGGGAAGGTAAAGAGAAGGAGTGGTTAGACATAGGGAATGTCAGGAGTTAGGTGACAGATGAGTAAGGATAGCGAGGTTGAGGGTTGGGCAGATGGGAAGAGTGTTTGATAGAATGGGAGTAGGTTAGTGTGTTAGGAGGTGTCTATTGAATTTACATTTAAACTCCTGGAGATTGTAGCCGTCGGGGAAGCAATCGTGTGGAAGGGAATTCCACAGTCGGGAAGTGCGAGGAAAGATTACTGTACATTACTGAGTGATATTCTGCAATTAATTTCTAAAGACCTGAATTAATTTTCCCTATTTTATTAACCTTTTTGTAGGTGACATTAAGCAAAATGTTTGTCCCATCACGTTTGTCAAATTCAGTTGAATTTCATGTATTGTGTTATCATTCCGACTCTGGTAAGAGTAAAATGACTGCTAAAGTAGATTGATTGATTTGATTTTTATGGATTACCAACACCTTTGTAGATTATTTAAAGCTGAAGCATATTTCAAATTGTAAGAATAATACACTTCTTTTTTTGTAACTGAATTTTCTAACTTTGAGTAACATTAACTATCCATTCGTTTCTAATCTTTCATAGACTATATAAAAAGCATTCAACAAAGTACGCCAGAAAGACTTGATAGAGATGCTTAGCAACTTTGACATATTCAAAAAAGACATTAGAATAATCAAGAACTTGTACTGGCAGCAAAATGCTTGCATATGGACAGGAAATGAGTTCAACAGATAGACAAAAATAGAAAGGGGTGTATAAATAAATTTTGATAAGAATGACTAACATCGAAATGTTTCTCTTGATATCTTGAAAGCACTTGACAGGATGCTGGCTTTCTGTACAAGCTTCAGAGCTATGGTATTTCTGAAGGATTGTTTGATTCAATACAATCGTTCCTATTAAATCAGGAAATGAAAGTTGTTTAAATGAGCAAGCTTCAAGATCCTTTTATACTAACATGGGCGTCCCTCAAGGCTCTATTCTAGGTCCTACACTTTTTCTGATCTTTTTTAGTGATCTTCTTGATGTAATCAATTCCTAAATAGGCGTCTGTGCTGATGACACCACATTTTACTCCTGTCTTAATAAGAAAGGCTGAAAAAGTAAACCTGGCAGTCTCACTTCAAAAGAATCTACAATCTGTGATTGAATTGAGTAGGGAATGGCTCATAAATTTTAATGTCTCCAAAAGGAAGCTGCTTTTCTTTAACCACCATAGAGAAACTTTCCTACCTAACATCAGAGTGGATGATTCTAGTCTCCTAGAAAGCAACACATTGCACCTCCTTGGCCTCAATCTCTCAAATGACTTCAAATAGAATGACTACATCAAATCCCTAGCTGCATCTACTGCTATGAAACTTGGGTAACTGTGTCAGGCCAGGAAATTTTGTCAGAATCCATTTTGCACATTTATAAATCTACCATTCATTGAATACTGTCTCCGTATCAAGTCTGGTGCTTCTGCTTTTCATCTTCAGGTTCTCAATAAAAATCTAAAGAAGGATCTGCAATATATTCAATCCTAACTTGGCAGTCCACCTTCAATCACTTTCTCAAAAACTTGATGTGGTTTCCCCTATGTATTTTTTACAAGTATTTTCATGGCAACTACTGTGATGAGCTTTTTTCCCTGGTTCGCCAACCCACACACATGCATACTACTAGATTGAGATCTAGATCCCACCCTTTTATCATTGAATACTTAGATTAACCACTTCTTCTACTCTATAGTTTTTTTTTTCTCCTCACACTTCCCACTTAAGGAACTCCTTTGCATTTGCTTGCTTTCCTGATAGCTACAATCTCCAAAAGTTTAAAAAGTTTAACCTCGAGATGTATTGCAGGAGCACTTGACCAGATGAGGTAACAGGATTTATTTTATTTTTTTATTTTTTATTTAAATTGTTTTATATTGGGTTGGAAATAAAATTTCTAGTTCTTTTTTTATTCTGTGATTTTGAACATGTAATTTCATTTCACCAGTGGCGTGCAGAGGTTTGGGGATGTCCAGGATCAACTCCTTGATTTTATGTCCCTGAGACTCAAGTAGGTGGGGGGTTATAAGGCCTAGTACTGAGAAATGTGAGAAAAGAAGATATTTTAAATATAATGAAACATGAAATAAACACTTTATTTAAATCATAAACTAAATATTTATTTGACTTATTGATTGGATGCCAGTGGAAACCACAGCTTTTGTTCATGACTTGAAATTTATGGTATATCTTCATCTTCTGAAAAATGACATTTGAACTTATCTGTCTGTCATGTAAACATTGGGAATTTTAGAAGTGAAAATGAAAGTAAAACTATCGCATTTTTGTCATTTGGTAGACTTTTATTTAGAGAAAAGAAAAAACCTACATATGTACTAAAAAGATATGGAGATGGTTCCATAGTTGAGATTACTGTTTGCAAATTGTTCTCCAGGGCAAGTAGACATTTTTTATCTGAAAGACTAAGAATATCCTAGCAGACTTGTGATTATTGACGTAAGGAAATAATGCTTAACAAACAGTAAAAAAGATATGTGCTGTTTATGGGGATGGTATCATAGCTGAGAATATTGTTTGCAAGGTTCAGGAGTAGAAATTATGATCTATTACATTGAGAACATCCTTGTGGATTTGAAATGCTGATGAAAAATAATCTAGGTCACATCATATAAGACATTGCAATGTTATACCACATATTGCATGAGTTTTGTAAGGTATTTAAAAGCACTTGGATAAATCATTGTTATAATGTTCACATGCATCACAATTTAACAGAAAACAATGAATGTACCATTTCCATTCTCAATTCTTTGCTCAAATATAACAAAATTTATCAATTTTTAAAATGTACATTCACAAGTGAAAAAAGATGAATTGTTTACAACAATGTGGAGTGAAAACTGTCCTAAGGTAAAATAAAAAAATAAACATTTTTAACCACTTTTTTTTGCCAGGGTGTATCACAAAAATGATGCTGTGTATCTCGTGGAATCGAAAGAGGCATTGTGTATTACGAACTCTTTTCACAAAATCAGACGTTGAATTTGGACAAATACTGTTCACAGTCAGTTAAGTGCCTTGCATGATATACAATTCGGCAATCATGTCTCTTATGATTTATGATTGACTGGGCAGAAAATTTTCTCACAGTAAATTGTCGTGTCTTTAATAGGTAGAGTGGGGAAAGAGGTAACGAAAATAAGTGTCTTGGAAACCACAGCTACTTATGGAACAAAGATGCCTATGGGACTAACTTTACAACACACCATATCTTGCCAAATGCTGACTTTTGATTTTCCCCTGTGCTTTTATTTGCATGAGACATCTTAAAAAGACACAGGTCTTGACCAGTTGCAGGGAGGCCGGCATCTAGACATGCTAATCAGTCCTGCTGCTTATGGGAATAAGCGCAGATGTAACTGGTGTTGACAAACATGTTTGCATATGATTCAAGGCTTCTTTTGTCTCTACTGACATGCTTTCATCACAAAGACACACATTTCCTTTTGTTAAATAACATATGCTGCATTCACTGACTAGTACAATATTTGAAAAAGCTGTGTTAATCTTTATAGAAAGTCTTATATGATACATCCCTGCAATTCACCAACAAATGATTTTGTAAAATACAGATCTTTCTATTAGTAATGGTCAGGATAGTTGTTTTCATACTATTTGTAAAATATTCGTAAATCATTGATTAAGCAGCATTACGGTTGGATAAAATTTATAAAATCTTTCTTTTAAAAATATTTTTAAGCAAAATAGGCTTTTGACATCTAATTGGTGCTGTATTTCAATACATCGTATTAACCCTCATCACATGATCAAATTGAAATGCTCAAAACTTTGCAACTTTGCATTTAAAACCCAATCTCATAATGAATAATGCCAAAGAAGCTACATTTAGTATCATTTGAAAGAGAAATCAGTCTACTTTCATATAAAACTTTCTTCTAATACTTGATTTTCAATGGCTTTTGAGATATGTATCAATTTAATTGCTCTGACATCCCAAATTCAGATTTTTCAATAATTCAACCTTTGGGATTAAAAAAATTAAAATCACTTAAAGGCTGGTAGTGTTAAAAAAGCAGCCAGTACAAATCCACTTTGTAAACTGATAAATATTTAGCAAAGACATCAGCAAGATTGTGAACAAACTCTTACTTTGGACTTAATACAATCAGTTTCAGTTTAATGAGCCACATTACAAAACTGATCGTGCGAATCCTGATGAATAAAGTAAGAAGCAGAATCAAGACAGAGATAGAACAAGAACAGTGTGGGTTCACCAAAGACACTGGAATAAGGGACGCCATATTTATGATTAGGATGCTCTCTGAACGAGTAATACAAATGAAGGACTTGTACCTATGTTTTATCAATTATGCAAAGGCATTTGAGAAAATACACCACAAAGAATTGATGGAGATGCTCATCAACCTTGACATATTTGGGAAAGATATAAGAGTAATCAAGAATCTCTACTGGCAGTAAACTGCCTGCATACAGACAGGTAATGAATTCAGCAGATATACAAAGATAGAAAGGGGCGTAAGACAAGGATGTGTCTTTTCACCGGATCTATTCAACTTATACAGTGAGACTATTTTGAGGACCCTAGATGTTATGCCAGGATTTGTCATCAGAGGCCACAATTTGAACAACATAAGGTACACAGATGATACAATGCTGATAGTAGACACAAAAAAGAAACTACATGACCCCCTACAAAAGGTAACTGAAGAAAGTCAGAAGAAAGGACTACAAATAAACAACAAAAAAACGAATGCATGGTCATTAGCAAAAAGGGTAGCCCAAAATGCCAAATACAGGTGGGGGATACTAAAATCAAGCAGGTTCAAAAATTTAAGTACTTGAGAAGTGTTCTAATAGAAGACGGAAAGTATGACACTTACATCTGAAAGTGAATTGGCATGGTGAAGGACGCATTCCAGAAGCTGAGTAGAGTATTAAGAGACAAGAAAATTTTGCTAGAAACAAAGAAAAGAGTACTGGATTGCTATATGATATCAGTTCTTCAATATGGCAGTGAATGTTGGACAGTATCAAAGATGAAGGAAAAACTTGAGGCAACTGAAATGTGATTCTGCAGAAGGATGCTGCAGATACCATTGATCGAGTATGTGAGCAATGATGAGGTTTTGGAAAGGACGGAAGCGAAAAGGAAATTAATACTGAGCATCAGGAAGAGACAGCTAAAGTTCCTGGGACATGTAATGAGGAAAGAGGGCTTGGAGAACCTGTTATTAACAGGCCAGATAGCGGGAAGAAGAGACAGGGGAAACCAGTGTGTAATGTACCTGACTGGCCTGAGCAGGTGGATGGCAGAACAGGGGTTGTGTGGTG